>OY728135.1:540530108-541780108 GCA_963277665.1 Viscum album
ATTTTTGTTCAATGTATTTGTCTGATGTGAGCACAAGACATAATCGACCAATGAGAAATGAAGATGAGCAGTATGAGGAAATTCAGACCTCGTTTCCATCTCTTCCCCAAACAGGTGGAATTGTCGGGTCATATACATTGGTTACATTGAGCTTTGAAGAGCGGAATATGGCACATCAAACAGTCTTGTTTAATTGTGGTTTGTTCGATGCCTATATCAAGTAAGTAATTTGAATATATATATGTTATCTCATATGATATCATATCACATATACCTTATACTTTTATTGTCATTTTATGTAGAGAACATAAACAAATTATAAGTAGAGTTCATCGGTATTTTCCGTTGAGAAGGAGAGAGGCTATACATAGCCAAGAGTTCCCAGCTTGGTTGAAATCAAAGGTATGACCATTACATTATATACCTTAAAATATAGATATATATTTAATTATATTACTCATATGTATTTCAGGTATTGAGTTTACCTGCTGACTTCATTTCTCAAGAATTAAGAGTGTTGGCTTTTGGTCCCAATTCTTTGGTTTGTGACTGTAAATATTTAATAATCAATGTATATAAATTTGTTACAACCGATAAAGCGGTGAAAATGAGAACACAACATGATGGCGTTATGTTAACTACTAGAACAGATTGTTATGCCAGTGCATTAGATAGTCGACCTCGATATGAAGATGAGTATTATTATAGGCTGGTTGAGAAAATATTGTTATTGGATTACTACTCTCAAGGTCGAGTCACTATGATGAAATGTAAATGGTTTGATTCAATGACGCGACATGGTAAATTTATTGATGATTTCGGATTTAGAGTTATTGACATGAGTCGATTCCTGCATACCGATGAACCATACATTTTGGCATCAATGGAAAAACAAGTGTTTTATGTGAAAGATCATCTGAAACCTGATTACGGTGTCATTAATGAAGTAATCCCAAGACATATTTTTCATGTTGCTGGGGATGAAATTGTCACCATTGACGCCCCCATCGGTGTTAGCCAAAATATTGTATTTGATGACACAAATTGTCCCATTGTGAGAGATGATGTTGAACCTGAGGTAGTGGAGGGTAATATATAAAAGCAACCATATATATTCAGAGTTCATTCAGTTTACATTGACGTGAGTTTCCCAGGTTGGTACGAATGTAATTACTATAATTTAGTTTTAGTTTGGAATGATATGTATGTTTTAGTATTTTTTAGTTTCGTTTCATTTAATTATATTTATTTCAATTCAGAAAACTGGGTTTAAAATGTGGTTTTAAAAATTGTATAACTTGGTTGTAAATTATCATTAATGAAAGATGTTATGACATTTTTTGTCTTCTTTGGCTTCTAAGTTGTATGTATTATTTGTAAAAATTGTTGCTAAAAAATATTTATTTCATTCTTATACAGATTATGAAGAAAACTACAGAAGCTCGCAAGAAAATATTATTTGATGTTGATCCTGTTAGACGCGAGCGTGAGTTGTGTTCAGTGAGTATAATAATTATAATATTTATCTTCCGCATTACATATAATATGAAGTTCTTGTTTTTTATCAAATTTATTTTAGGGATATATAACTTCAGAGATTCCTCTTCCTAGTATGGGGCCGAGAAGGGATCCTCCTAGACCTAGGTGGAGCTCCCGTCTTACCACTCCCCACACTGACCCATCAGTGGACATCCCATCTACCACACATGTCCGCCCTCTGCTTGAGACCCCTGGGATGTTCCCATACATGCTGTCGTCATCATCCCATTTACCCTCTTTTTCCCATTCCATGTCCACACCGACTCGACCAATGTTCTCACCTTTATAATTTCCATATTCATTCATGTATCCCCAGACCTACTACGCATATTCTGACATGTCTACACCACCTCCTTTTCCTACCATCCATCATGCACATATTGAGTCTGTTCCTTCAGTTTCCACTCCTATTCATGAAGATCAGACGGAGCATGTTGTGGAACAGATACTTCATTCGGAGGATGTTGATCCAGCATAGTCCACGGATGCCTCACAGCCTATTCAGGATCCTGCATCAGGTTTTTTTATTATAAATGTTTCAAATTATAGCATTTAACTTTTTTCTTATTGTATTGTAACTTAACTCTTCTATTTTCACCTCTTTTGTTATTTAATGGGATCTTCTAGTAGGCGACGTGGGCGTACTCGAATGTGGGATGCCTGGAATCGCGAAACTCAGATTATGGTGGATTAGAATCCTCAAAATCAAATGGTAGGTAAAAATGCTAAGGAGTGTAGAAGTTTCATGGATACTTTAGCCAAATATCATGATATCGCTCCGATGGAACCGGTCTCATGTAGACATATCAGTGCTGACATCAAGGATAGGGAATGGGCGCAGATATGTTTACGGAAATTTTATAAATTTATATTTATATTAATAATGTATTTATATGACTTAACATTTTCGTTGTAGAGTCGATTTAACTTTCCTAACGGTGAAGCTACCAAAGCTGCTAGGTTGAGTGATCTTGGAGAGTATTGGCGGTCATACAAGTATGAGTTACATATTGCTTGGAGGAGCAGAGTGGGTACCGAGTTAGAGGGTGTACCCACAAACCCTGATTGTCCAAAAATTCAATATCAAAAAATGATCACACATTGGAAGACTGAACAGTATAAGGTACTACCCATATTTAATGGTTTTTATATAAAATTTAATTCTTATTACTTGTATTGTTTTTTTGTTTCTTAGGAAGTGTCAGAGAAAAACAAAAAAAACAAAGATGAAATGATATATCTACACACATTGGGGCGCACTACAATACACGATCATGAGAAACGGCTGGTAAGTTCAATCCAATTTTTTGCATTTATCATATATGGTTGTAATCCAAATTTGTGCATTTCTCATATGTAGAAAGATGAATGGGGCATTGA
The DNA here is from genome assembly GCA_963277665.1 of Viscum album. Lineage (NCBI taxonomy): Eukaryota > Viridiplantae > Streptophyta > Magnoliopsida > Santalales > Viscaceae > Viscum > Viscum album. The sequence continues at coordinate 540,533,028 of OY728135.1, forward strand.
AGGTCCTGTACCTCGTTCCAAATTATTCTACTTTAGTAGGAAAACAAAATATGGAACTGCAGTTAATTCAAAAACACAAGAAAAAATTGTAAGTTTTTTTATATATATTTCAAACATTTATACGAAATTCATAATTTAATATGTGTATAGTTTCAACAGTCTGCCTTGGAGGCCATGGATGAGGAAGCTGACAACTTAGGGCCAAATGATCATTTGAGTCAGGTGTTAGGTGTGGAGCATCCAGGAAGAGTCCGTTGTAGACCAGGAAAAAACATTGTCCCCTCTAGGTATTGGTCATCATCGGACTCCTCTAATGCCTCTAAGGCCTCTGAGTTGGAAAGTACGCGTGCTGAATTAGCTGCGACAAAGAAAATAGTATTATAGGAGCGTGAAAAAAGTAAGCTAATGAATGAACATTTCATGAAAGCTATATCAATGTTGAGTCAGTCACTACCACCAGAGGTTGCTGCCACTTTTGATTCATGTATAGCATGAATGCGCTCTTTACATAATTCCTCGGGTGATTCCCAGGAGGGTCCTAGTGGCGATGACGGTGGTGGCGATAGAGATGGTGAGGATGTTGTTGATGCTGTTGTTGGTGATGAGATTTCTGCTGCTGCTGATGATGATGATGATGATGTTGCTGCTGGTGATGATGATGCTAACGATGTTGCTGATGATGATGATGATGCTAGACATGGGGATGACGATGATGGTGATGGGGGGATATTAATCCCCTCCATTTTTGACTTAGCAGAGAGAATTGTGTTGGAGATTTAATTTTTTTTTGTATTGGTGGACTGCTTGTATGTGAATTTCTTTATGCAATGAAATGCATTTTGGATTATGTTTTCATCGGGGGTGTTATTTCACAATTCTTTAGGTAATATTCACATGCCATTTTTGTTTTTATGGTTTTGTGTGTTAATTATTATCTCTCCATCTAATCTTGGCCTTAGTAGTGGAGGGGAGGCTTGGGATGGGGGGCTGTAGTGGAGGGTTGGGGGGGCTGGGAGGGGAAGGTTGGGAGGGGGTGGGGGTGCAGTAGAGGGCTGGGCAGGGGGGCTGGGCAGTGGGGAGGGAGGGGGAGGGGTTGGGCAGTGGGGAGGGAGGGGGAGGGGCTGGGCAGTGGGGAGGGGCTGGGCAGGGGGGCTGGGCAGGGGGGCTGGGCAGTGGGGAGGGAGGGGGAGGGGTTGGGCAGGGGGCTGGGCAGTGGGGAGGGGCTGGGCAGGGGGGCTGGGTAGTGGGGAGGGAGGGGGAGGGGCTGGGCAGGTGGGGAGGGGGAGGGGCTGGGCAGTGGGGAGGGAGGGGGAGGGGTTGAGCAGTGGGGAGGGGCTGGGCAGGGGGGCTGGGCAGTGGGGAGGGAGGGGTTGGGCAGGGGGGGCTGGGCAGTGGGGAGGGGCTGGGCAGTGGGTAGGGAGGGGGAGGGGCTGGGCAGGGGGGATGGGCAGTGGGGAGGGAGGGGGAGGGGTTGGGCAGTGGGGAAGGAGGGGGAGGAGCTGGGGGAGGAGCTGGACACGCTGTCTACTTATCCACTGTCGCTAAAGGTATGGTTTTACCAGACCATTTTTTACATCATGACAAGTTTTCTTTTTACTCAACTGCATCCTCAAATATCCAATTTAACCTCAGACTCATATTCTAATAATATGATGTAGTAGGACTTCAAGTGCTCCTAGAAATGAATTTGCAGCTGATTTAGTTGATTACCATGGCACATTAGAGGATCGACCACTCCCAGGACATCACCTTTCTTCAGCACCTTCTGAACAATCATCAATGGGGCACAGTCTTCCAGTTTAAGGTAAACACTTCTGGTTGCTATCATTAAACCTGACATTTCTGACTATTCATTGCAGCACAAATGCTCTGTTTCCTCTCTGTTTCCGGTCATAATTGCCATGTGGGATGCAGAGTGAATCAACATTTTGGAAGCTGAAAGTGTTCTTGAAGGGTGAGCTGGAAACACAAAGCAAGTGCACGGGTGAGGTGGATGTTAACAAAACCGCCCAGAGCAGCCACTTAAATCGAATCGTTACCGATGTGTTGCTCACCCCGCAATAGGTATGTTTTCATAATATCATTGAAATAATCTCCTAGACAATTTGCAGTATTTCCCTTCGCATAATACTTTTTCATATGTTATTACGCACATCATCTTTTAAGATGAATATTGATTATTTTTTATTTATATATTGCAGGTGACTCACTCTTCACATGAAGAGATCAAGGGAATCCTGCACTAATAAGTGCCAGATCTCTACAACAGGTATGTTTTCCTAAAATTGTGGAATTGACCTCCCTACCATGCATCATTTTTCATTTGCATTTACACACTATATGAATGCAGGTTATTGGTCGTAAAATCATGGAGTTAACCTCCCTTTCATCCAACATATGAATGCAGGTGATATGTTTTCACTATTGAATCCACTGTATATTGATTTTTGTGGGTCATGTCTAAGAGTTTCTAGACATACTTCGATTGTTCTCATCCCAGCATAGCGATGAACCAAAATATTGGTGAATGTGCATGGGATGATGGAATGAATGCCTTCGATTTACAAGCATGGAGAAGAAACTTAAGAGATGTGTATCATTTATGTCTCAGCGAGGATTGATGAAGGTATTTTTCTCCAAACTAACTATTCAACAGGATAGGATGTATGGAAGTTTATATTGTTTACAACTCAAGCAGTAAATGATACAGTGATAATCACATTCTTCATGAGTTTAACTGGTATTTCTTGTGTTATAATCTTTTTTGTATTACAGTGAGTTGTATTACCTTAAATAAAAATACCTTAAGGGAACATATTTAGTTGGACATCTGATTTTAGATTTGTTTTCTGTTATAATCTGTTCTGTAATACAGTGAGTTGTAGTACCTTATCAAAATTTTAGGATGTTTTCTGACAGTTACAGTACCTTACCTGGTTGGGTCTTCATCCAAATAAAACATTTCATGCATCTACATATTTCATGAAGGGAGATTTAGGGGGAGGTCTGGGCAGTGGGGAGGGAGGGGGAGGGGCTGGGGAGGGGGGAGGGGGAGGGGCTGGGCAGGGAAAGGGCTAGGCAGGGGGGAGGGGGAGGGGGAGGGGGAGGGGGAGGGGAGGGGGCTGTGTAGGGGGAGGGATATGCAGGGGGGAGGGATGGGCAGTGGGGAGGGAGGGGGAGGGGCTGGGCATGGGGGAGGGGGAGGGTTGGGCAGGTGGAGGGCTGGGCAGGGGGTAGGGGGAGGGCTGGGCAGGGGGAGGGGGAGGACTGGGCAGGGTGAGGGCTGGGCAGGGGGGGAGGGTGAGGGCTGGGCAGTGGGGAGGGATGGGGAGGGGCTGGGCAGTGGGGAGGGATGGGGAGGGGCTGGGTAGTGGGGAGGTATGGGGAGGGGTTGGGCAGTGGGGAGGGATGGGGAGGGGCTGGGCAGGGGGAGGGGGAGGGGGGCTGGGTAGGGGGAGGGGAGGGGGAGGGGGAGGGGGTCTGGGTAGGGGGAGGGATGTGCAGGGGGGGATGGGCAGTGGGGAGGGAGGGGGAGGGGCTGGGCAGGGGGGAGGGGGAGGGCTGGGCAGGTGGAGGGCTGGGCAGGGGGGAGGGGGAGGGCTGGGCAGGGGGGAGGGTGAGGGTTGGGCAGTGGGGAGGGATGGGGAGGGGTTGGGCAGTGCGGAGGGATGGGGAGGGCTGGGCAGGTGGAGGGATTTTTTCTACGAGTCATCTTTTGAAAATGTATCTTCATTCTTTCTTCACTTCAACATATCTTCCAAATGTGCACCTTTCTTCATCTATCATCTTTTAGATTCACTTTATATTAGCATCAATAACTCATCTTGTAACTTTAGGACAATAAATTCTATAATGCTTCAACCGCTATGATGGGTTGAGTACTATAATTGATTACTCATCATCTAGGTGGGTTTAATATGAGTGTGTTGAGAAATTATTTTCTTTTGATGTCGATAATTATTACCTTGCACTTTAAATTACAAGGCAGGAAAAGAGTGAGGTGTTACAAAAAGGAAACATATAAACACATCGGCTACTGTACATATATTTCCAAATTCTCCCAATTACATGAAATCAGATTTCCCAAGAAAAGTCTTCATAAATTCAGAAGTCCAAATAGTCCTAAATACGGTTTCTGAGTCGACCAACAAATGCATCATCAAAGGATTTTTTTTCATCATTTTCATGTTTGATACAACAAGGTTCACTCATATAGTCATAGAGTTGATGTTTGTGGTATTCATGTTAGAGGTTTATTTTAAAGTAATGAACATGAAATGTTTTGTAGGTATTTCTGGAAGATGAAGGTTCCACACCATGGTGGTAATGAACACACTATTTTAGAATAGACTTAACAGGCTTGTAGGTTAAAAATTTCTATCTTTCAGAAATAATATCAGTGGATTAAATTAGTGATCATGACTCGATATTTGGAGGGTGACATGGTGATTCTATAGATATAAGAAATAGATATATTTATCTTTCAAAAGAAGGAAGAAATCTCTTGGAATATACCAATAGAAATAGATCTCAAAGATACAAAGAGAGAACTAAGTATTTCCATATGTGGGATAGAAAGTCAGAGAAAGGAGATCTATAAGGTATTCTTATTGTATTTTCATTGAGTTCATCATTAGATGAATGTAGAGAAGAATTGATACACCTATGTTGGTGTAAATTCATTCACTGTTAGTGATGAGTAGGACAACAACAAGCATGGTGAAAGAGAGAACTAAAGATTTCCATATGTCGGATGGAAAGTTAGATTAAGGAGATCTAGGAGGTATTCCTATTGGAGATTCATTGAGTTCATCATTAGATGAACGTGGAGAAGAATTGATACACCTATGTTGGTGTAAATTCATTCTTTGATAGTGAAGAGTCGGACAACAAAAAGCATGGAGTTAGTGAGTAGTTTGAGTGTCTGAGAGTAGCGTTTTATTTATTTTCATGTCTAGAAAGATGGATTCTGCTGCTTTCCAATTTCCCAATTGAGCCAGTTCATTTAGAAGGGCATTATAAGTCTTGATACATTGAGTAAACCCGGTCATGACCATTTCATCATAAATTTTGGCAGCGTTAACTATATACCCACTACATCTAGACACAAATCAAAATTCTTCCCACAATTAGTTTTATATCCTCTATAAAAACCAGAATTTTGGTGAACGTCTGAATCTTCCATATTCATATTCAACATATTATTAGCTATATTTTTCTTCACTTTTTTTTAGCAGTTTCTATATTCATGTTAGTGCACTCCAAATTTCCTTAATCTGGATGGTCACTTGAGTTTGCTAAAAACATGGTCTTATTGTTTTGGTTTTAATTTTTTAACATAGCATAAATTCCATTATATTTTTTCTTTTCATTTTGGATAGATCCTCACTGATTTCCATGATCCTTGACCAAAAATGATCTTTTATTATTCATGCAAGTTCAGTATTGGATTTTATCGTACTTCATTCTTGTTAGCATTTGCAATAAAGGTTCATAATTAGTTGTTTTTATGTTCTTGTAGTTAGTATGAGGCAATACAAATGGTTACACAATCTTGGACATGAGGCAATATAAATGGTTAGTATTGTGTTGGTTTATAATATCCTAGATTTAACTTAGTCTTGTAGTAATCATTATTGATAATGTAAGTCAGTTTTGTTCTGTGTGACATGATTTTTCCTACATTTTATTTTGATTCTAACACCGATGGGAATATTGAATTTGGATTAGTAATAACCTTAGTAAAATAGAGAATGTATTCTTTTTTTCATCATTTTAAGATATGCATCATTTTGGAATGCTGGAATTTTATCACTTTTTCTCCATCCAAGTTGGAATTTTTAATTTTCCCACCACCATGATTGAAATCCATCTATTTTGTATTTTGGTTTTTATTGTTTTTAAGTGCAGGATGGTAGGAATAGGTGCAGGATGGTAGGAAGCTAGAAGTTGCAGAGGTGCAGGATGGTAAGCTAGAAGCTGCAGTTTCTGGGGTAAAATGTTTATACCCACGGTTTATTAAACCGTGGGTAATTCTGTTGTGTGGGGGAAAACTGTATACCCACAGTTACCAAACCGTTGGTATATATCTATACCCACGGTTTGGTAAACCGTGGGTAATTCTACTGTGCGGGTATAGTTTGGGTGCTGGAAAACTGTATACCCATGGTTACGAAACCGTGGATATAGATATATACCCACGGTTTGGTAAACCGTGGGTAATCTGAGTTTTTCTTGGGCTATGCCCATGGTTTTATAGGAACCGTGGGTATAGATCTATTTCGACACCACTCTAGCCCACGGTCCATGAAACCGTGGGTATAGCCTATACCCACGGTTTCATGGGCTATACCCACAGTTCTAAACCGTGGGTATAGGTGATATTTCCAGTAGTGAGTTACTGTAGCCATATTTGTAGTTACTGTAGTAGTGAAGGCACTGTAGCAGTGGCAGGTACTGTAGCAGTGTCGGGTACTATGCAGAAATGTAGCGGCATGGGTACTGTAGCATCACTATTCACATAATGGGTCTTATGCCAAAAAAATGGGCCTACGGGCAATGTAATGGGATAAATTCCTACTGGGAATTCAGTCTATGTAATGGGTCGCCCTCTACCCAATTAAAGAGATATTTTCATTTCTTTAATAATAAATATGGCTTCGGAACCAACCTTTTAAAAAAATAAAGCCCTTGATTCAATCCCAACCAACCCTAAATGCCTAATCTAATAATATTCTAGAAATACTAGGGTTTAGGGATTTAAAAGGATAGAAAACATCCCACTAAGTTTATTCTAGAGAATATAATAAAGAGGAGTGGTAGGATCACCTAGAGACATGATTCACAACCAACAGTGCTTTAAATGATCAAGGATCGAAGGAAAATCACCCTTGTTATTTTTGAGAGTATAGGGTTCATAACCTAGGCTTATGTTGGAGAAAATGGTGAATAAATGATGTAATAATTATTAAATCCTAAGATATAAAATTGGAATTTCATCCTTTTTAATGAGGCACATGTTTTGGACACATTTGGCCAAACCATGTGACAACCGTATGACGCGCTTTGTCCAAGAGGGGACTTGGATTTCATGGTTTTTTGGGGAACCCACATGGTTTGGAAAACCATGTGGATGTCATGAGTTTGGATATTTTTAAAGAAACATAGTTACTATGCTCCCATTTAATATTTTTCAAACATGCACCACCCCTACAGGTTTCATGGTTATAGATAATGGTTATTACTAACTATGCACCGACTGTGTTCCCTACACAGTATGACCACCCCCACCACTACCATTTTCATGTCTCGAACTCCCTGAACACCTATGAGACCCCTTATTATTTTGGGAACCATTTTATTAACCATTTTCAAATGTATTTATCTCAAATTCTAAAAAATAACATACCTTATATAATGGTTAGGATCTATCAGTGAGAGGTAGTGATAGAAAACGAATTACATCGGTTAGCGAGGTGGTAGTCTGCCATACACACGAACGATGGTTTCATTTCATTTGATGGAATAAAGAGTTTTATATAGGTTATTAACATAACATAAAACATATAACTATATGTAAGATATTTTTTTATTTCATCAGGTTTGAAGAAGATTTGAAGGAGGTAGAAAAGAAATAATACAAAAACAACCGGTTAATAATTATACCTCTTCTACGGAAAACTTACTTATTTTTATACCTAAAGCCTTATTGGGTTGGTTTTATGATCAATAAAGATCCTATAATATGTTGGGAGGGTTTAAAATAAGGTATTTAGGAATTTATTTTCTAAAAAAAGTATTTTTAAGTATAGAGAGGGGAGTAGAGGGGGTTTCCTTTTATAAGTGGGTGAGCTGACAAACTTAAATTTTATGAAAAGATTAAAATATATTAATGTATTACTAAAGAAACGTGGCTCAAAATGGACCATGTTTTAATATTATATGATATAGATTCATAATATGGATATAAAATAGAATTTAGATAAGTTTATCGGTCATTTTAACCCTTATTACTTAATTTTAATCCCCGATAAACCTATTTTTACATTAATTGTGATAAAAACAATTTACTATCTTTACTATTAATTTTGAAAAAAATAATTTGAACATAGAAAATAATATTAATTATTCATATTTTAAATAATTGATACATTTTATTAAATTAAATTCAAAAATTTGGAAGAATTTAATTTAAAATTAAACCTGTAAAATACGATGAAAAACAGTTTTTTTGAAAAATACCTCTTTAAGTATAAAGGTGTTTTAACATCAAATTAAAATAGAAAATTCATTAAAAAGAACATAATTATGTTATTAATAATTTAATTGAATAGTTTTAATTTATAAATATTTTTTAAGAAAATGGAACTTTATAAATTCTTGAAACGAAAACATAGTTTTCAATAAAAATCAGTAATTTTCACTATTCATCAAAAAATAAAAAATTTCAAAAAATTATAAAAAAATAAACCTATAATAAATTTTACATTATGAATTAGAAAATTAAGCTCATTTTTTCAAATTAATATTTTATAATATAAAGAATATGCTTTTTAAATAATACCATATAATGCATGAAAACCCAATTTGGTTAAAAATAAATCCTTTTTTCCTTTTGATTGTAAAAATTACCTAATATTATTATAATGATTATAAATATATAAATATAATTATTTAATTTTAGTAATAATTGTAATTGATTTATCTTAACAATACATGTATTGTTATATCATCAATTAAGGATCAAAAGGTAGGATATTTCAAAGACAACTTTCTGAATGAGGTAAGGATAATTTAAATTTGTAGTGATGTCATTAGAGCTTATGAATTCTACCACCATATTCATGGATCTAATTAATATAGTATTTAGAGACTAATTTGATCAATTTGTGGCTATATTGATAGATTATATTCTCATATATTCCAAAATCAAGGTAAAATAGGAAGTCCATTCATGAATTATGTTAAAGACCTTAAGAAAGGAGAAACTATATACTAAATTTAGAAATTATGAATTATGGATACATAAAGTATAATTATTGGTTTATAAAATCACAATAGAGGGAATATTCATATTTCCTTAAAATATATAAGTTATTGAATAATGTCTCAGACTAATTACAATAACCGAGATCCAAAGTTTTCTTGGTCTAGCTGAATACTTCTGATGATTTGTTAAAAATTTATCATGATAATATAATCCTTTGGCAAAGTAAACTTATAAAGGAGTAAGGTTTCTATATATATATTAATGTTTGAAATTCTTTAAGGATACTAAAAATATATTGTTCATTTTACTGATTCTTACATTAATTTTTTATGGATAAGGGCTTGTAATGTATAGTGATGTTTCATTAAAGGGTTTGGGATATGTTATAATGTAGAATGATAAGGTAATTTCTTATGACTCACATCAATTAAGGCTTCCAGGTAGATGTACCCTCCATATTGTCTTGGGCTTCGCTGCTTGGTCGAGATGCTTAGATTCTGTTTCCCTTATGATGGAGGTGGAATGGTGAAGGATGAATGGTGAACAAGCTTGAAGATATGCAGTTCCTCTTTTTGGAATCAGTACCTATTTTAAATTTTTACCTATCCCCGTGTATCTGGTTTCTTTCCTTGTTGGTGTAGCTTCATTACACCTCGAGACTACTTTGTAACTCTTCAATTTTTGAATAAATTCTTCAGGGATATGGGTTGGGAAACCTTCCCATGTCTCACTTTTCTAAAAAAACTGACCTCAAGAGCTTGAAATATATATTCAAATGGAAGGAGTTAAACATTTAACAATGGATAAAGTTATAATTTATCATATACTATGAAAACATAATACATTACCATGTGAGTAAGGAAAACAAGATTGATGATGCTCTGAGTAAGAAGTATCATGCTACCTTGTATATGATGATTATATAAAAATGACACAATACTCATGGATTTACAAAGGATGAATCTAGAATTCATAAGGTAATGGGATAAATCCTACCTTTATCAAAATAATTATAAACCATCTATCCACGTAAAGATCAAATAATATTAGAAATACGATGTGGAGATATATAAAAAGGTAGAAACTATTATAGAGTTTAACTTTGATAAATATAAAGTTATAGGGTTTGTAACCTGGATATGTTTTCTAGAAAAACTATACCTGAAGAGGGAACTTTTAGATTATGCTCATTTCTAATATTTATCTATTCATCTTGGAAGGATATATTTATATATATATTTAAAGAAAAACTTATGGTAGGATAACATGAAGAGGGAGATTACATAATATGTATCTTGATTATTAGTAGGCCAGTAAGTTAAGGTTGAATGATATAATTTTAAGGAGATGATGAAAACATTTCCCATACTGGTATAGAAATGGGAAAACATCACTATGGATTTCATTATAGGACTCCCCAAGACATAGAAAATCCATAATTATATTTGGGTTGTAATTGAATACCTTATAAATTCAATGAATTTTATTACTATCAAATAATATTTTTCACTTCACCAAGTTTCCAAGATATACATAAAGGAGGTGGTATGGAAGTATGGAGTAATATTATTTATTATATCTGATTAATATCCAAGGTTTTTTTTGAGGTTTTGGAAAAATATTCAGCAAGTATTAGAGATAGATCTGAGTTCCATCACTGCTTATCACACTTATATAGATGGTAAATTTGAAAGGATCATTTAAAATCTTGAGGATATGTTGAGATGTTGTTCAATGTCATCATATAGATGTTAGGATCAATAAATTCCCCTAATATAGTTCTCATATAACAACATTTTCCATTCTACCATTCATATGGTACTATATGAGGCTTTGTATGGGAAGAAATTCAAAACTCTAAGATATTAAGATAAAACTGGAGATAGAAATATGATAGGACCCATACTTTTATAATAAATGATAGAGAAGTTTCAAACCATTCAATGAAATATGAAAGAAACACCAAGTTAATAGAATATTTATACAGATAATCATTGATGAGATCTAGAGATTGAATTTGGTGACTATGTGTTCCTATAGATATATCCTCATAAAGATATTATGAGATTTATGAAGATAGGGAAGATTAGACCTAGGTATATTGGTCCCTTTTGGTTCCTTGATCATTTTTTGGGCTATAGCTTATCATTTAATACTCCCTCTAGACCTCTCCCAAGTAAATTATGAATTTTATGTATCGATTTTGAGGAAGTACATACCATATCATTCACATGTACTGAACTCAAAATCCATGCAACTAGAACATGATCTCTCAAATGAGGAATAACCCATAGAAATTTTGGATTGAAGAGATAAAGTGTTGTGGAACAAGACCACCCATCTAGTCAATGTTCTATAGTAGAATCATAAGTTTTAGAAAGTTATTTGGGAACTATAGGATGTAATGAGAGAAACTTATCCACACTTAATTTTATCTTAGTAATAAAATTTCAAGGTTGAAATTCTTTTTAATGGGTTTATAATACAAGGACCCGTGATTTTAGTGAACATTCCTCCTAAAAATAAATAGTGTGTTATGTATATTGATCAACATGAAATAATAAACTAAAATGATCCATAAAATATTAGATGAATATTGTTAATTAAATTATAATAATAATTAAAACCTCTAGTAAATAAAATGATATTTCTTAACTAAAATTGCTTAAACTTAGAGAATAAATAATTAAAGTAATTTAATATTAAAAATTATTATTCTCTCTCAAAAAAACTATTTTCTAAAAGATTTTAATATTTCATCCTAATTGAAAAATTTTAAAATTTTATAATATATTAAAATTCTTTAAATTAGAAACAGAATATGAAGGAATATTAAGAACACTTCAAAACATCATTTTTTCAATAAAACATATTTTCTTTATATTTTTTATTTTTTTAAAATATTGAATTTATAGATATTTTAATTTGAATTTAATAAAATGATATTAATTTTTCAATTGACCATGTTAAAATTTCCTTAGGATTAATATTTGATATTTTTTTCAAAATAATAAATTTTGGGATAAATAATATAAAATACCGATTTTTTAAATAATTTCAGTTTTATAATATTTTAATAATAAAAAAATTATTTTAAAGTTTATGAAAAAATAGAAAAAATATATATATTTATAAATTTAAATAAATCATTTTAAAATGAAATTTTGAATTTATAAAACTCATGTTTAACATTTTAAAAACTTAAGTAATATTTATTTTAATAAAAGAATATTTTTGATATGTTCCTTTTAATAAAGTTTTCTTTTGGTGGAATTAAAATTTTCATTTCTCTGAAAGACAAAGAACTATTATTTTTGTTATAATAAACCAATTAATGTCATGGAAATAAACAATATTGATAATTTTATCTTAATCATAATTTATTAAGTATGAAAATGCACTTTCTTTAATAATGGTTTCTATGCATATCTGTGCTAATATTAAAATTAATTTTTATCACCAATAGAAATTTTATTTGAAAAAATTAAATTCATATTTGTAATAATTAGTTCTAACATATTAAATAAGACCCATTTATTTTTAGATTTTAAAAGTAAATTACTTGGGTAAAAATTATTTACTACGGTATAAACCAAAAATGGTAAAAGTAAAAAATCGAAGAGTTAAATGATTAAAAAATGTTAAAAACATGTGTTAAAATGTATGTATGAGGTTTTGTTGACTTTAAATTTTTATCCACTCCATTACTGTCTATTATTGGATCAACTTGACCATTGAATAGTTAATTTACGATTTATATTATTATCAAAATTCCACTCCTTTCTCTAATAAAAGGAACCATCACCACCCCACTTCTCCTCACACCCCATGCCTATTAGATTCAACCAAATACTAAAAATATAACTCTCCAGCAATACTAAAAACCTACTATAGTTTTTGGTATTCTAAAAATACCACCTCTCAAAGCATTAATCTAATTTGCAAAGGAACTCTTCCAAATAGTAATTTAATATTCTCAATTACTCATTTTTAATTCCATTCTACTTATAACTAATAAAAATACAATATAAAGATGTTTAAATAATTACATAATTATAATAAGTATACTGAAATTTTATTATGTTTATGGAAAAAAACATTTTCTACCTTCCTCCCAACTATTCGATAAAACAATGTCACTTGTGTTACATACTGACAACCACCTCCATAAGAAAAGTGATTCATTTTTCATAACTAATTTACATGGATGTTTAATAAGGGGATATTAAATAAATAAATATTATATTTTCAACATTATTAATATTATAAAAATATAAATGAATTCCTACCTTCTTTACGTTCTATGGAAATCGAGAACAATGTATGTGTGTACTTGTGGACTACCGCCTCCAAGAAGCAAAATATTTAATTTTTCATCTTGAATTTTCTTATTTATCTAAATATCCTAAAATAGGATTTAAAACATAAAAAAATATAAAAAATATAATTATATTCCATTAATAATTAAATTATTCCAAAGGAATCACTTTCTTAAATATCCCCACCCATTGATTATAACATGTTTTTATTTAGGTCATTTTAACCATCTATTTAAACAGTGATATAAATTTATATAATGGATGAATATGGAAACTTAGATTCTGGTATTATTAGACATAAATTAAAAAAATAAGGTTCTCTAAGTTTTATATTAATATTTAACTTATTATTAATACCACCTTTTTTTGTTAATTTTTTACCGAAACTGGCTTGTCCCTGATATCAACCTCACAAATCATAACTAAAACTCTAATGGGATTAATGAATGAATTAATAAATAATTATTAAAAATATAAAATAGTTCCATAAATAATCTAGTAATAATTAATTTGGTGTCAAATAATGGAGATAAATATCGACACTTTAAAGCATGCACAAAACAATCAAAATCACTAACATCTGATGATGAATATAAACTATAACTAACAAATAAATTTATAATAAATTATTAAAATGAAGACTGTATAGGGTAATAAATATGAGTAATTTTATAAAATAGGTTATTAATATGGTTACTTTTATTATATAGGAGTTTGAAGTGATTTTATGATCATTATAAGTAAAAGGTAAAGGGTTTTTCTTGACTTAAATTATTTTCTTGATTCATAATGATACCTATTTGATTATGGATTAACAAGATAGGTTTCCTTTATTATTTGATGATATAATAATTCCTTTCCTCCTTCATTTTTTGTAATTACATTTATGTATTTATTTCTTCCTAAAATTTGATGATGTTATGAGTAATTATTATCCTCTCTAAATAATCTCATTTTCTTCCATGCCCATATTCATTCTTCTCGCTAATGTTCATATTTATTATTTTTAATTAAAAATATATTTTATTTCTCGTGATGACTTCAATTCTATTTTACTATTTTAGAATGGTGATTTATCACTCTTTTTATGGTGTTCATTTTCAATAATATTATTTTAAGATATTGACAAGTTTTTATTTACTTTACAGAATGTATATTTTATCTTCCACTCCACATTTATTTAATTTAAATTTATTTATTTTCAAGGATCCGTTATTGTGATTTATTTCTAAATAATGTTTAAAAAGTCATTTCATGAACCTCTTTAAATTTATTTTTGAAATTGGCTCATAATAACACCTTTTTATGAAAATGATATGAAATCTCTTTTAAAGATTTGGATACTATTTTCCTCTATATCTCCAAGAGATCCATATTCTATATAGTTATGTTTCATGAATAACCCAACAAATTCCCTTATGAAATTTTCCTTTTGGGTGATTGAAGTTTTGAATCAACCAATCTATCACTTGATTTTACTCCATGTGATGCCAATTGGAAATGATATGAAGCCCATTTCCTTTCTATAGGTTCTTTATGATGTGATGAATGATTGTTTTGAAATTGCATAAATTTATATTGATAATGATGGGTGGGGTCTTATATATACCTCCAATGCATTGTTTAAGGGTCTATATCTCATGAGGTACTAATATTATACATAGACATTTTGTTTGTTCATAACATAAAACATGGACATTTTTTGTTCACAATAGAATTCATGGACATTTTTATATTCACAATACGATGCATGGAAATTTTTTCATTATATTATTATTTTCATATGCTTATGTTTGTTCCAAAGTTTTTTTTTATACCATGTTTCCTTGAAATGATACATTTTAATTTCATATGATTATGATTATACTCCATGTATTATGTTTGTTATCTCACATTATTATTCCATGGTACATGTTTGTTTAATTAATACTACACACCCGTTTATCATGACTTATAGAGAACTCTTATTGTTCCATGTTATTTTTTATAATATATTTTTCCCCTGCTCATGTTTTCTCATATTCTTAGGATCTAACCCTTGATGGAACATTGATGAGTTTTTCCTTTACTGGGTGTTTGACCTCACCCCTTTATTAAGTTTATATTCCCCAAGTTATGAATATGAGTATAACTTATGATAAGTATATAATAGAGTCTAGTGTGGCTCAATTATGGATAAATGTTCATCAGTATGGTAAAATAAGTTTCTTATGTAGCTAGTTCTCATAGACACTAAGCCTTCAGTTATTGGGATTGTGTGTTTATTTATTGTATGTAATGTTTAAAATATGTAAATGATGTAAAATAAAGTTATATTTACTTGGGTCTTCTCACTTGGTATCTATTGAAATTCCATTTTTTCACATGTATAAATATGTATTAAAGTAAAAATACCTTAAGGAGAAGAAAAGAAGAGAAGTTAAGATTGAAAAGGGTTGCATGTGTTTCCAAAGCCCAGCCACACAGGTCCCCCCAAAACAGCATTGGCGCATAGGGTGACCTGTGTATCTAGTGTTGTTGTGCAAGAACATACAAAAAGATCATCTAGTGGCACCATGCTGGACACACCATCACATTGGTATGTATGATATACCTAAATGATCCAACCTCTTCGCCTAGGGTTCCATATTTTCCTATAAATAGGACCCTGGGGCTCCTCATTTGTGATCAGGGAAAACCCTGAAGAACTCTTGAAGCTCTGTTCTCCCTAGTCTGTCACCCAAGCCCTCATAAACCTTCCAGGTAGATCTCCAAAATATGAGGTAAGAGATAATTAAGGGAGTTAGTGTAATTAAATTCCTTCTACTGTCTTAAATACATAAAACCTAAAGGAGGAACTCTTTCTCCTATAGTTAACAAGAACTAGCATGGGGCCCCCTTCCCAAACCTGGGCCAATATAAGATCCTTCTAGTAACAGTTGATGAGACCCTTGGATCATAGATAAAATTCATAAAAAGCGATTTATTTTATCCGGTGGTTCATCTCCAAAACACTTCTAGCTCACTCAATTATACCTGTGGGAAGCCCTTACAATTATTCAAGGTTTACCCTATGTGAGACCTCCTTGGATCACCCAGATTCTACCCTATGTGATCCACCTCTCAATACATATTTAAGCCACAAATGGTAGGGAACTTCATTCTTTGGATACATTTTCTAATGGTGGATAAATTTAAACCTCCTTCAAAGCCTCCAGACTTGAAAACCCATGGAAATAGGCACACTAGTATGTCTCTCATTTGGATATGCATTATTTTTTCTCAAAGGTGTCCTACACTTTTCCTAGCTGGCAGGTAGGGTATTCAGGGTCCATGTGGATATTCATTCCCTTGTTCATGAGGACCTAAATACTGAGGGAAGTGTTAGGGACCTCCTAGACTTAGGTAATAAGGCTAGGACCATGTCCTTTACTCATTATATCTATGATCAAGGACCTCCGGTTCCAGTCATAGAGGGTGAGGATTGCGCTTGATTTTATATTTAAGGATTAGTGCATTATCCTTCTCTTTTCATTAGGAATAAATTTTAAGGAATCCCTCCTATATTAAGTCCCTATACTTTATTGTATAACCTATCATACTTCATTCCTTCCTTCTTCTCCATGCCCTTGGGTTATATCCAAATGGGTAGTCAGGCATTACTATCTAGGATACAATTATGGGAGGGAACAGACACATCAAATACCCCTCTCTTTCTATATCCCTTTGGGTATTGGCCTCATCCATCATCTTAATAATAATATATTGTGGTCTTCTGGATCTTCTGCTACCTCTTGTTTATCACATTTGAGGATGACTCATGTGGATTTTGAGGTTAGCTATGATCACAACATCCATATAATCAAATGCATGTCTTGGAAGATAATATATCTCTGGATCTTTCTCTCACCTTCCTTTAGTTTGACTCCATAGTAATTGGTCCTCAAATCCATGTATCCAACCCATCAGGCCATCCTCCTAGATGGTGTAATCCCCAAAACCACTCCTTGATCTTCAAAGAGGCTATATTCTCAATGAAGCAAGTCAAAGGGCCTCTCATTTGGTATAATCCCCAACTCAATCATATCAATGGGGAACATTCCTTATTATACAATCATTTACAGGGCCTCTATAGGCATGGGTACTCACAAATGAACTACATGGGATTTGATTCCTATCTGATTGGGATACGTACAAAGCCTCCATAAGGTTTAACCCAACACCCCAAAATCAAACATAATTATCTCAAGGCCATACTCACAATGGGGTATTATCCAACCTAGGATCCCATATCCATTCCAGGTTCCCTGGGATGATTTGGAATAAGTCTCACACTAAGATTTGACCAGGAACATTCCACATAGACTTCCTTGCTGCATGACATTAAACTACATAGTTTCATCCTTTATGACCTTAAAAGGTATGATGGGTCATGTTAAGTGGCACTAAACTACATGGGTTTCAATTCATTTCATAAGGATATGTAGGAATCTCATATTATGGATCTGATTCAGAAATAAGAATAACTCCCAACTCTCTGGATAATGATACACTCCAGAGTGCCCCACTGTGTGGCTCAAAACTAGAATCATGAGAATAAATAACAAAAGAATCTCTAATAAATTCATAAAATGGTTCCATTGATGGAGAAACTTGGATACATAAAAATATCCCCATTTTTTAATAACATAAGATAAATACAGATGATTCTAAATTCCATAAATGCTAATAATTTATTATTCATACAAGGGTGACCTGTGTTATACTTGGGAACTGATAAAGGATTTTAGAATATATCTTAAATATATAAGAGAGTCTTGGAGTAAGAAAAAATCCCCCTTAAAAGGTTGTGATTAGTCTGGCCTCTTATCCTCTTGACCAATGTGAGTTCTTAAGTATAGTTATCCAAGTTTCCCAACAAGTACCTTCCTTTAGAAATAATTGTTATGAGTCATCATGGATATATAAGGATTGGGTGTTTCCGAATCTATGAAAAACCTATTTGAATCCATCAAAAAATAAGGAACTCGATATGCATGATTTCAAAAAATTAAAACCCCCCATAATAAACTATCGAGTTCCAATTTTCATTGGAAACCAAAATGGTGAACCCAACGTGATTCCTTAACCAAGATGATGGTGTCACTCACCTGTCAGGCCCCTTTCTCTCTCAAAATGTCGGAGATCCAAACAAGAAAAACAATTGTGTATGTTTTTGTTTAATGAGATGATACTTTGATGGGGTTTTTATGCTTGTGTTTTTCACTTATATTCCAAGTACTTTCAATAAGAACTCCCTTCAATCCAAATACTATCACACCAAATCAAATGGATGTATTCCTTAGCTACCATTAATGTTGGGTCCTCGTCCAAGCATAGGATGTCATCGCTGACCCAACATCATCAATGATAATTCTTAAATGCACTAGTCTAGGGGGGTCATTATAACGGTGCCATCATGACCCTGGAGGCTTCCTAATAGTCTCTCCATCTTGAAAAACCCCTCCATTCATCCACTCAATGATGACCAATGACCTAGAAGTATATGACACAGATCGTTGTCTCCAATAGTTTTTATAGTTCATCCTCAGAATAAAAAAACCATCTCATTCATTATCTTAGAGAGGTAGACCATGAGGCAACCAATGGACTCATCTAGAATACACATGGTTCCTTTCTAGGGGATCCTACAAGTAATCATCATCGCTGACGCCACGCGGCAGTGAACCCTCGACATGGTGATGGTGTTGTTCTTGGGGGTCCACCCCAAGTCATCCAAACCCAGGCATGCAAGAAGGGATGTCAATGGTAGTAACTAGTTAATAAGGATTTGGATCACACCTACTCCCAATCTATAGAATCCATACTGTCACATTTGGTAGCAAATAGAGAGTAGGAACAAATACCTTCACGCACCTATCAAGCCTTCCAGAATACTCATTTCTAAGTATCTAGAGAATCCCATCAAAAAAATATAGTGTAAAATAGTGAGCAAGAACACACACCTAGATGCACCCAGAATTCCCCTTAGTTAAATTCAAAGACAATTTGTGATCAAGAACAAACACCTTCCAACCTCAACCAAACCTTTTGGTAGACTCGTTTAGCAAGATCTAAAGAAGCCCATCGACTGAATTTTGTAGAAAAATGCGAGTAGGCTCAAGAACCTACATGAATTTATAAATCCTACCGGTAGTCTCATATGAAAAAATATGAAAAATTCAGTCATAATTTCTTGTTGAAAAATGGGGGGCAGATCCAAATATCTACCCCCATGATCACATCGTAATTCACTGTTTCATTTTCACCCTTAAACCATTGTGCTAAACTAGTTTTGTATTGAAAGTTAGAAAAATAATAACAAATTTAACTTCATTTTTGATTTCATTTTTTTGTTTTTATCACTATTAAAAAGGGAAATGTTACTTGTTTTGGTAATTTCATTGAAGGTGGAGGTGATTTGGAGGGCCCATTATCCAAGAAAAATGGACCAAGCTGTGCAGGATCCAAGCACACCAGTTTACAAAACTACATAATGATACTTAACCGTAAATCTAAATGGGATTAAATTTTATGTAATTATCCAAAATTCATCGTTCTATATTTCATATTAAGGAACCCAAGCATTATTCAGCAATCTAGTGGCCCAACCGATCGGATTTTCCCAGCACACCGAATCTGCACGAAGTTAAAAGTGGTGTGTTGCGATCTGTCCATATCTCGGGCTCTAGTTGTCAAAATGGTTCAAAAAAATTTCTGTATATATTAAAGTGGTGGGGAAACATGTTTCTCATTCTTTACAAAGAAATATTTCACTGTCTAGGGGTCTAAAACCATGGACCATGTGGTTTTACACAATCATTATGTCCAAAACCACCTTCCACTTTGACTATAAAATGGAAGATTTGGATCCTCATTGGAAATTTCTACCAAGAGAGTGAAGTGATGCAAAATTAAAGTTCCATTGGATTACTTTCATACCCTTGTAGGTTTTTAATCTCCCTATCCTCATAGGGAGAGCTAAAATGAAGAAGGTGTTCCACCCGAGCTTCCTCCTCCTCCCAATGCCGAGCTAAACGGTGGGCGTTCATTATGAGGGAGCTACACACATGTCAAGGGAGTTCTAACACATATAGTATATATTGGTTTGGATTTATTTGGGTGTTAAAACATTTCCTTCCATTTATCTTAAATTATTTCTTATTTTAATTCTTTTTTTGATGCATGTGATTGATTTACTCATAATTTCTAACCGATCGGTGTGAGGTTTTGAGTGTGTGACTTGCATTGTTCTGATTGAAAAACACAAGAATCCTTTTCTTACCAACTTTCTTGAGATTTAAATATTATTTGGAATCTCTTATTATATACATAATTTCTGGACCTTTAAAATAATATTGATATGTCAAGGCTTGGTTCTTCAAGCAATGAAACAAAGGCTTATAAATTAATCAGGATTCCAATTAATTTCAACCAAATAATTACTCCAAACCTAAATAAATTTATAAGAACAATGAACTAGAAATGTTTTTAGTGAAATAAAAATGACCTTTTTGTCTCATATTTTTCAAAATACACTTGGTTTTTTAATTATTAAACTCTTTATGTTAAGTTATTTTCTTTAGGCTCTTTTCAAAATTACCCCCCTTTTTAGTACTTTTTTATTAAAAATTCATACTCTAAACCTATTAAAAATCCTTAATAGATTACCTATGGTATACCCTATACTATAAATAAACCTTAAAATCATAATCAATTTGATGTATCATGACAACGCGGTTAAATTTTGGCGCCATTGCCGAGGAGCGCTTTGTTTTTTAGTACGTGTATTTTATAATATTTTTGAAAATTTTGAGAATATTTATTTGTTTTATCTTATACCTTTCCTTGTATTTTCTTGTTTTGATTTATTTATTTTGTATGTTTAGTGCATGACACATTCCACTTCATGAGACTTACCACATTTCGAACCCAAACTAGATAGTATCCTACATCAGTGACACCGAGATGCACAAGACAACCCTTTGAAGGAGTAAACACCACCACTTGAGATTTTTCTAAACCCCTCTTCTTTTGGAACCAAATTAGAACCTGAAATTAACATGTATAAAATTTATGAATACAATCAAACACTAAAATAACTAACCTCTCATGATGTTGACACTCTACCCACCTATATTGAAATACAAGGAAAGGCACCTAATTTTGAACGGAAATCTGGTTTAACTCATTTATTACCAAGATTCCATGGACTCATGGGAGAAGATCCACATAAGAACTTAAAAGAATTTAATATTGTGTGTTCTACCTTAAAACCTGCTAATGTGGATGAAGAACAAGTAAATCTCATAGCATTCCCATTTTCGTTATAGGACACTATAAAATATTGGCTTAACTATGTTAATTCGCCAATTAGATGCTAGGCGGACAAGAAATTCCTTTTTCTTGAAAAATATTTCTCAGCCTCTGGAACTGCAACTATAAGGAAAAAAATATGTAGTATAATTAAATCACAAGGGGAAACATTACATGAATATTGGGAATGATTTAAAAGGTTATTTTCATGTTTCCCACACCACCAAATAAGTGATCAACTTTTAATTTGGTATTTTTATGAAGTTTTAATCTCTATTGATCAAAATATGATTGATGCTACTGCAGGTGGTGAACTAGTAGATAAGACCCCAATTTCTGCAAGAATCCTGATTGAGAACATGGCACAAAACACTCAATAATTAGGTTCAATGTCTAGTGTACCCATTCAAGGTGTCCATGATGTGAAATGTATTGAATTTGAGAGGAAGGTGGGCATGAATTTCAAAGAGGTAAGTAACCTTCTTTGACAACTTTCTCTTTCCCAAGGGAAATCCAAATCTTCTCCTCCCATCCATTGTGGTATATGTTCTTCTAACACCCACTACTCTAATAAATTCCTCCAACTAAGAGAAACTTTTGAGATTTGTGAGGTAATCTTTCCAAGACTCCCCTATAACCAACCCCTTATGAAATAACCATATTATCCATCCAATCCTTGGTGGACAGAAAACCAAGACTATAGGTAAGGGGTATTCAAACCAACCTCAACAATAATGTAACCAACTAGGGAATATTAGTCATCAACCACCACCGCCTAGAAATACCCAACCACCACAAAGGTCATTCCAGCCACCCCCTCCAAAACCTGATACTAGCCTAGAATATATGATGAAACAAATGACTTCCAACAATCTCTAGTTACAAAAAACCACCCAAGTTTCCATACAAGACCTAAAAACCTGATTAGTCTAACTTTCCAACTTAGTGGGGAAAATATAAAGTCATGGGTCTGGTAAAATACCTTATCAAACAATAGTTAACCCTAAGTATAAGGTAAATTTTATTTCCATCACCCTTAAGAGTGTAAAAAAACTTAAAATCCAAATGACCCCTCTACTAGAGTCATCCCCTCTTAAGGAAAACACCATCCCAACCACTAGAAATGCTTCAAATGAGGTAGAACATTGTCCTGAGAGGATCCCTTCCAAAGGAAATAGTGTTTCTATTTATGAGTCACCTAGATCAACCATTCCTATTCCATTTCTCCAAAGGGCCACCCAACCAATAAAAAAAAGAAACAGAACTTAATAATGAAGACTTGGAAATTTTCAAAAAAGTGCAGGTCAACATCCCCTTGATTGATGTCGTGAAGCAAATTACACAATATGAAAAGTTTCTAAAGTGGATGTGTACACACCAAAGGAGACTTTGTGAATATGAAAAGGTGATATTAGGGAGGAACATCTCAACATTTATAGAGCCTAACTTCCCACCAAATGCAATGATCTGGGAACATTCTCAATTCCATGCACCATATGGGAGTATTTTTTTTCCAATGTTATGCTTTATTTTGGTGCCTCTATAAATGTGATGTATCACTCCATTTACTCTTCATTGAAGGTCATGGAATTGAATCCCACAAGAATTTTTGTTCAACTTGAAAATCGGAGTACTACACACCCCTCTCGTTTGTTAGAGGATGTTTTTGTGGGGGAGGGATTTAATTTTTCCTGCTAATTTTTATGTGCTAAAAATAGAAGATGATAGGATGAATGGACATGCACCAATTATATTGAGGAGACCTTTCCTAAAAACTTCCAAAACCATAATAAATTTCCACAATGATCTATTATCTATGGAGTTTTGTGGTGACATTATCCACTTCAATATCATTGATGCCATGAAGCACCCCTCAAAATAATATTCATCTCTCTCTGTTAATTCAATTGATGTACTCCCTTCCCTTAAAAAAATCTTTTATTTCCCCCGATCCCCTTTCTGGGTTTTTATCATTGATTGAAATTCTTGTGAATGAATCACGCATTGATTTTTTTAGTGTTCAATAAAAATTTCATGTATGCTTATTAATTGATAATTTCTTGAACACAAAGGATCATATGACCATCGATGATACTGCTAAGCTTGTAAAATCTCATTCCTCATCTGAGGATGATACCATTGAGTAGTTAGATAATATTGGTGACTTATCACTTTCACACACACTCCCATAAATTGAAAATCCACCTAAATTGGAACTAAAACAATTGCCTCAACATTTAAAATATTTATATCTTGAGAATGGAAACAAGATTCATGTCATCATTGCTAGTTCACTCCCCCTGAGCATGAATTTATACTGCTTGAACTTTTGAGGGAGTATAAATAAGATTTAGGATGGATACTTTCCAACATTCCTGGTATTATCCCATCAATTTGCACACATCATATATTGTTAAATGATGAGGCTAAACCAGTGAGGTAGTCACAATGCTGAATGAACCCAAACCTCCTATATGTTGTTAAAAAAGAAGTAACAAAATTATTGGCTACTAGAATCATTCACCTCATCTATGATAGCCAATGGGTCAGTCCAGTTCAAGTGGTTCCTAAAAAACCAGTCTTACTATAATAAAAATGAAAATAATGAATTGGTTCCAACTCAGGTGAAGAATAGTTAGCATTTCTGTATAGACTATCACTAACTAAATCAACACACTAGGAAGTACCATTTCTCATTTCTATTCATTGACCAAATTCTAGAGAGGTTAGAAGGGAAATCTCACTACTATTTCATTGATGGGTATTCTAGATACTTTCATATCCATATTTCCCCTGAGGATTAGAAAAAGACGACCTTCACTTTCCCCTTTGGTACATTTTCATATAGGATGATTCCATTTGGTCTTTTAAATTCTCCGAGTACTTTCCATTGATGCATGGTTAGTATTTTTTTGGATTACCTAGAGAATTTCATGGAAGTATTTTTGGATGATTTTACTATTTATGGATCCTATTTTGATGAATGTTTGAGTAGTCTTGGTCCATTCCTACATCACTGTATTGAAAATAATCTCATATTAAATTAAGAGAAATATAATTTCAGGGTGAGACAAGGTATATTAATGCGGCATGTCATTTCTGGAGATGGTATCCAAGTTGATAAATCAAATGTGGATTTCATTTTCTTCCCTACCATTCCCCAAAAATGTATGGAATGCATGGTCTTTCCTAGGTCATGTTGGATTTTACCATAGTTTCATTTGTGATGTTAGTAAACTTGCACTCCCCCTATCCTGATTGATAAAAAATAAAAGGAATTTTTTTGATAATAAATGTGAGGAATATTTTAATAAGTTAAAATGGAGTCTCAATTCACCCCCAGAATCCAACCACCTCTGTGGGATTTACCATTTGATCTCATGTGTGACGCCTATAACTATGAAGTTGGGGTAGTCTTATCACAAAGGGTCATTAGAGATCCACATGTCATTGCCTATGACTCACGCACACTAGACCCTTCCTAAGAAAACTACACCACAATTGAAAAATAATTTCTTGACATTATGTTTTCCTTGGATAAATTCGGGTTGTATCTTTTAGTGTCCAAAGTCATTATGTTATCAGACTATCCAGCCCTCTGGTATCTCTATTAGAAACCGAAATCCAAACCACATCTCATTCACTGGATTCTACTCCTTCAGGAATTAAATTTAGAAATTAGAGATAAAAAAGGAGTGTAGAATGTGGTGGCTGAACATATCATTAGGATTCTCCCATCCTCAGACATTAACTCATACCACTGTATTCCCATAAATTACATGTTTCCATATGATCAATTGTATCAATTGCAAGATTTTATTCCTTGGTATTCTGAAATTGTAAATTATTTGGTAGCATCTTATAGTCCTACTGAAAACAATAAAAACTAGGTTGACCCTCTAAAACATGAGTCTCACTGGTACATTTGGAATGACTTCTACCTTTGGTAAACATGTAGTGATCAATTCCTTAGGATTTTTGTTCTCGATACCAAGTTTCATTCCATCCTTAGGTTCTACCACACTCTTGCTTGTGGATTCTAGTTTGGTCCCCAACAGACTGCTCTCAAGGTTGTTGATTTTGGTCTATTTTGTAAAACATTATTTCGGGATACCCATGACTTATATAAATCTTGTCATCACTATCAAATAATGGGGAATGTATCTAAAATAAATGAAATGTCACAACAACCTTTTCTCTTCCATGACATTTTTTATGTTTGGGGAATTGAATTTATGGGAACATTCCCCAATTCATTTGGTAACCTTTACATTTTTTTAGCAATGGATTGTGTTTCAAAATGGGTAGATGACTACACCATAAGGACTGATGATTCTAAGGTAGTTGTGGAATTTCTGAGAACCCAAATCTTTTGTAGGTTTGTATTACCTAGGTTCATCATCGGTGACTAGGGTTCTCATTTCTATAATCGAACACTACAATATCTTTTTCATAGGTACGGGGTTGGGCATCAAGTGTTTAATTCTTATCACCCATGGAAAAATGGTCAAGATAAGGTGTCAAATAGGGAGGTAAAATAGATTCTTGAAAAAATGGTTCAAAATAATAGAAAATATTGGATTCTTAGACTCGATGATTCCTTATGGGATTACCGTACTACTTTCAAAACTCCTATTGGCATTTCACCATATCAGTTTGTGTTTGGAAAGAGTTTTCACCTCCCTATTGAGATAGAGAATTGAGCCTAATGGGACATTAAACAATGCAATCTAATCTTTCTGGTGTAGGTTATCAAAGGAAGCTACAAATTTAGGAGTTGGCAGAAATGAGAAAAGATGCATATGAGAACTCCAGGATTTATAAAGAGTGAACCAAGGCTGCCCATGGCCATATCATCCTTTATCATTAGTTCCACATTGGGTAGAAGGTCCTCCTCTACAATACAAGGCTGAAGTTGCATCTGGGTAATCTTTGTTCCTGCTGGTTTGGGCCATACACTATTACTAATTTCTCTCCATTTGGTGTTGTCTAGGTTCAAAATGAAGAAACCAAGAAAACCATCACTATCAATGGGAAGTGGATGAAGCACTTCCATGAATCCATTCCGGAGTCCCTAATGGAGGAACCCTATGTTCAAGGACCAATCTTTTAATGACACTCGCCATGTTTTATCCCCCCTTTCCACATTCTATTTTATTACAATAAGGAAACTGCACACTTTAGGTGTGGGGGATGGGTATATTCCTAGATTAGTTAGTAATTTTCATCATCTTTCATCTTTTTCTCTTTTGAGAATGCTAAATAGTACTGTTACTTTCCCACCTTTCCATCCCCCTCACCTTTGTGCCAGAATATTACTTTTTCAATGCCCACTTTATCATAGAAAATGATGACTATTTAATCATGGAAGTTATTGAAAATGCATGTGGGATTTCTGTATTTCATATTGTTTTAACATTCAAAAAAAAATTCTGATGAAATGTGAAATTCAGCAAGAATTAAATACTGTGGTGTGACTTTATTTTGAAATCTAGTTTTTTGTTAAGGATATAAATGGTTGTATCATTTTGAAACCTATGGGAAGAATGGTTCCATTTTGTGAATATTTTAAAGGAAATTTGTCTCACTTAATCACTCCACACATCTTTACACCCAACCATGAAGTGTGAAAATTTATTACACAATGGAAGGTAAATATAAGTCAGTTTGATTTTTCTCTACTTTCCAAAATCATTTTTCCAAAAGTTTGTTCCTTATCTGATCTATTTCATTACTGTACCAGATTGACCTATGCGTGTGTATCTATTATTTGACTATTGTGCACTCTCAAAAAAATAAAAAAAGGATTGTATATTGTCTGGTCAAAAACTACCCTTCCTCAACTTTTGATCTTTTTATAACTATTACAATTACTGTTGTGAGGAGATCAAACAAGGGTTGGGAGAAGAGTGTGAGATTTTTTCCAAGTGCAACTTTTGAAAAAAATAATAAATGAGGGGAGTGATGAAATGTGAAACATATGGGGATATATAGGTTAGGATATTATGGTTCGACTTATGGGAATACTTAAGTGAATGGGTCTTGGAATTTTATTGCAAAGGATATAGGGTAGGTTTGGGGGAAATGATCATGTAATTATAAAATTTTTAAAATAACTTATATTTACTCGATAGAAAGTCATAAGAATAGCATGAAAAGGTTGTCATGCACACAACTGGAGAATTAGTGACATGATTAACTTTTGAATTATTTTCTTTAATTAGTATCAGGAATCTCTTGGAATTTCATTCTGATACAATTTTTGAGATTCCTTTTTCCATGATCATTGGGAATAACTCCTCGATGTGATTTTTACTTTGATAAAATTTCTACCAAGAATTAAATTTTAATTGAATGTTAAATATTTATGAAGTTAGAAACATCTAAATGAATAATTTCTGGAAATGTTACTTTTTCTTAGGAGTGAAAATGTTTAGGTGTGAGGGTGTGATCGCACCGTGATTCACTATTTCATTTTCACCCTTACATCATTGTGCTAAACTAGTTTTGTATTGAAAATTATAAAAATAATAACAAATTGAACTTCATGTTTGATTCCATTGTTTTTTATTTATCACTTTTAAAAAGTTCAATGTTACTTGTTTTGATAATTTCATTGAAGGTGGATGTGATTTAGAGGGCCCATGATGAAGTCCAAGAAAAATGGGCCAAGCTGCGCAGGATCCAAGCACACCAGTTTACTAAAATGAATAGTGCTACTTAAACGTGCATCCAAATGGGATTAAATCTTTTCAAACAGACCAAAATTTATTGTTATGCATTTCATATTAAGGAATTCAAGCATGATTCGGCTATCTGGTGGCCCAACCGACCTGATCTATCCAGCACACCAAATCTGCACGAAGTCAAAAGTGGTTTGCTATGATCTGTCCATATATTGGGATATAGTTGTACAAATGGTGTCAAAAGTTTGTTTTATAAATTAAATTTGTGGTGAAACATATTTATAGTTTTGTACAAAGTGATATTCGACTATCTAGTTGTTGAAAACCATGGACCAAGTGGTTTTACACAATCTGTGTGCCCAAAACCACCTTCCATTTTGCCTATAAAATTAATGCTTGGGATCCTAATTTAAAAGTTTTATTAAGAGAGTTAAGTGATGCTAAATTGAAGTTCCAGAGGAGTTATTTCATCCCTTAGGTGGTTCTTTATCTCCCTATCTGCATTGGGAGAGCTGAAATTAAAAAGGAGTTCCACCCAAGCTTCCTCCTCCCCTCGATGTCGAGATAAACGGTGGGTGTTCGTTGTGAGGGAGCTACACACATGTCAAGGGAGTTATGACACATATATTAGCTACCATATTTGATTTATTTGGGTGTTAAAACATTTCTTTCCATGTATCTTAAATTTTTTATTATTTTAATGCTTGTTTTGATGCATGTGATTGATTTGCTCTTAATTTCTAACTGATCGGTGTAAGGTTTTGAGTGTGTGACTTGTGTTGTTAAAATTGGACAACACAAGAATACTTTTTATACCCACTTTATTTAGATTTCAATCTAATTTTGAAGCTATTATTCTAGTCATAAGTTATGGACCTTGACAATATGATTGTTATGTCAAGGTTTGGTTCTTCAAGTAATGAAATAAAGGCTTAAAATTTAATCGGGCTTCCAATTAATTTCAACCAAAGAATTACTCAAAACCTAAATTAATATCTAATAAAGATAAAATCTAAATGTGTATAGGGTAATAAAAATAATCCCTTTGTCTCATATGTTTCCAAATCCACTTGTTTTGTCAAATATTTAACTCTTTAAGTTATGTTATTTTCATTAAACTGTTTTCAAAATCACCCCCTTTTTAGTACTTTTTATTAAAAACACATAATCTAAACCTATCAACACTCCTTGAGAGATGAAATAGGTTCTACCCTATACTATAAATTAACCATAAAATCATAATTAATTTGACATGTCACAACAACAAAGTCACCCCACACTTGAGTTTTTTCAGAATCCGCTGGAATAAAATAGAGGATATGAACAAAAAAATACCCCTAATCTATATAGGGAATGGGAATATATCCTTGTTTCAATACCTAAAATAACCAAGAATATCCTGATAATGGTTAATTGGAGGATGTAAATCCCTTCCCACATCCTGTATACATTCCAAGATATCATAAAGGCAATGGAAGTGGCAAAGGGTCAGAAACACAACTGCATCCCTGCAATTAGGGTGACTCATCAGCATGTCACTCTGAAACAGACAAACACCTCTTCTCTCATCTAGGAGGATCATGGGGAAAACTCTACCATGATATATGGAAAATTGTATCTGGTCCACACCCCCACTCCATCTAGTGGTAATTAGCCTATTCCAATGACCACTCCAAGGTAAGAAAAAACCCTACCAAAATTTCAAAAGCTTGTCAAAAAATTATAGCAGTGACATGGTAGATAGTCAAGAAAAATTCTATATCTGAAAACAAATGTACATAGTAAGTTTCCCCAGCCACTCAAAATAAGGCATCTAAAAATAAGACTCACTAAAGATGACTGAAAAATGAAGATTCTATCTATGATCCCACTCTACTTAATGTTGGAGTTCATGAATCCCACATACATTTATCTTTGGAATCTCAAGATCCTATGATCTCGTTACCAAATTATGGGGATAGTAGTAGTAGTTATAAAGGCTTTCCTTGAACAATTATCCATGAATGCCTTCTTCATGTACATAATCTGATCTATCTCAAGAGTCTATCTCCTGATGAGATTCATGACATCCCTCCACATGTCCATAAGATAAAATAGTAAGAAGGTATTCCTCTTACTTTCATCCACCCTGAAGGCCCTCCTAGGGGTATATGTTGTAGGAATTATCCTTGTAGCTAGACACCAATCCATAATGGTAGTCCTCTTTATAATGGAATTCACTGTAAAAGTTATATCATCGAGCGTGTTTCACTTTTTCAAAAGATCCCCCCTAGTTATTTAATGATGAGAAAGACCTCCTACTTTGAGGTACTTGAGAAAATAAGGTCAGTCATTTCTTATTCCTTTTCATTGAAAAGTGAAATCCTTTATCAATAGGAAGACATCCCAAATAAACAATCATTCTCGGAACCACCCATGGGTTTTATTCCTTCCAATATGATAGAGGAAGTCCCTACCAATCATTCTTTTTACAATAAAGCAGTTGAGAAGTGTCTACATTGTTCTGACCAGGTTGAGGAACCTCTGGAAAAAGATGAAGAATACATGCTAAACATGAGAAAATATTTTCCAAAAGATGGCATACCAGTCATGTTATATCCTCTATCCACCCCTCGATACAGCATTCCAAAGGTGTTTTCAGAAGATTTTGTGCACAAAATCTGGCTCTATATATGTAATACTCTTCTTTACTTAAAATAATAGGTATTAACTTATGATGAGTATCTAAGTCACATCAAGGTAATAGAAGGGATGTAATCAAAAATTGACTTAGTTACTTTCCTGGTTGTACGACATCCAAAATTGGGGAAATAGCAAGGATAAATTTACTTTTCATGCCTCAGTACATTAAAAGAATTCCATCAAATGATCATAGATACACCTTCCAGTGTTCATATCAAAGGATGGAGTGAACACAGGGCATTGAATTTCACTGTTCTCCCAAATTAAAAAATCCCACCAAATATGGAATTATGCAATGTCATAGCTTGAGGTCAGCTTTAACAAATAGATTTCGTTCCCAACCAATGCTATTCTCAACAAAAATAGGCCATGAAAAAACTCTCACCAATATTGGACCAAAAGTGAGAAATCCATTGTAATATTTTTACATTAGACATCTAAAAATATCGAGTAGGAATCCCACATAAGGGAAGGCAGTCATCAGAAATTTCATAGATAGCACAAAGGACTTTAGAAACAGATGGTTTAGTTTCAACCCAAATGATGCAATCAACCCATGTTTGAACATGACTCTATAGAATTAGAAAAGCAGGAGTGGAAGTAGCATCCAATAAAATTCAGAAGAAACCCCATCCTATAGGGCTCGAGACCTTTTTAACACAACCTTTGAGGTTAGAAAATTAGGATCAAAGAGTTATGAAAGTGGAATGGGAATAGCCTCATCCCTCGGGCTGGGGGATTTTTTACCTCAACAACCTCATCCTCAGTAAAATTGAATCTTCTAATGATTAGGTGGAACTCTGTAGAATGGATCCTCCTAGTTTCTATCATTTTGTGATTTAGTATCCTCATTGGAAACATGCACAAAAAGTTTTTTTGGAGATTACATTTGGATTATTGTCCACCAAATGGCTCCAAGAGAACCAGAAAAGGGGAGGATAAGGCCTCATGGAGGGTGTAGAAGAATGATTTCTTGAAAAGACACCAATTAAATTCCTAAAATTAATTACACATCAATAAATATCATTATAACTAACCCTTTAAACCTTTTAGAACATAGGACCAATTCAGAGGAGATAGAGGAGGAAATTTCAGTTCATAATATGGTCCACACTAAAACAATTGAAGGAGTTTTCCATACCCAGAATCAGAAACTTTCCCTGAATTTTGTAATCCTCTCATCCACTTTATCATTACCTCCTTAGAAAGTATCCACCAAGAAAAATGGTAAGAGTAAAGATATACTTTACTCACCTCCTAGAGGGGTTAAATCCTTTACTCTTTAGGAAATATTTTCTCAATTTGAGAAAGATATGAAGGAATTGAGAAGACTAAATGAGCAACTACTATGAGGTATCCTACAAGAAGATCCTCAACTTAAACTCGCAGCCGACATATCTAAATTAAGAGGGTTAACTACAGTAACCAAAGTAGAGCCTAAACACCCACTCAACGTAGTGTACCATCCACCAATATACTTGGATCCCATATTAGTTGATTTGTATTTCCCTCCATTGGTCACAAAAATATAATAGGGTCGATTACATCTTTACAAGCTTTCTCCTTTAGGTTACCCATGGTAGATACCAGCAGGACCATCGTAGTTTTCCCTACCTGCTACTACCCTCGTTCCAAAACATGCTTAGCCAGATGTTCCTCAAGGGATCATCAATACTATTGAGTCACTAACAGCTCTCTTGGAAGATATGGAGGAATGATTTTCATTGGTACATCTAAAAAATAATCTTTACCATGAGTGGGTTGATCTAACACTTCCCACGCAAAACTTTGGGAACATGACATTTTCAATTTTTAATAGCTTAAGGGGGCCAAAGAATCATCTAACACATTTAATGTCTCACTGTGATCCGATGATGGGGGCCATGTAAAAATATGAGGTAGTGAAACTCAAGTGTTTCGTGAAATCACTATAAATACCAGCCTTTGTATGGTACAATATTTTATTAGTTCAGTCAATTATAGGGTGGGAGGATTTTTTTCCTATGTTTCTCTTCCAATTAATCTCGTCACTACAGAAGACAATAGACCTTGATATCTGAAACTAAAAATAGTTATATAATGAGAGGGTATTGGATTTTATTACTCAATGGAATGGGTTTACATAGTTCTTAAACCTACAGCTTCTTCAAGAAGACTTATTGTCCATCTGCATAGATAATCTTTGCAACAAATCACGTACACCACTCATTACTGTGAAATATGTAAGATGGTTTCAGGAACTTTATGAAAGTTATCAAAGAATAGAAGTCTCCATCATACGAACCAAGGCTAATTCATGAGTCATTTCATCTTCTCAAGGGAAGATAATGGGGGAAGGTATAGTCTATTGTTGTTACACTCAAGTAGGCCCCCGCACCTGGTTTGGCTCTAAAGATCTGACCATATCCGGTAGTTCCTCCTCCTGAGTTTCATAAACAATGCTCGCCCCATCAAGATGAGAAAAGAGAGTAGTGGTGAAAACAGTTTTAGGATACAAAGAAAAAAAATTATTCTTTTCAAAATGATAAAGTCTATATCTACTTCATCTCTGTATTGGAGAACAACTATATCAAGTTTAGAAAGGCCAAGAAGCCTAATCGGGTTAGTAATGAAGATATCCCAAACTATTTCCCCTTCCATAGATAATTGGGACACACTATCCAAGAATTTGTTTTTCTTTAAAATACTTCATGAAAAAGATGATGGACTTCAGACAAGTGAAGTTGGGCTATTCATCGGCACAAGTAATGTGTGTTTCTACCACTGATCTGAAGGAGGAGAATGAATGGAAGTAAATTAACAGTGAGGGTATATAAAAGTTTAGTGACTGGATGGTTAGAAATATGATCAACCAGACTCACGCTATTCTCTGAGAAAAGTTTAAACAACCGATTATTCCCCCTGACCGCTTCCAATGTGTCGCAGCCGACTTCATCGATAGCTTATCCTTCTAAAATCTAATCTTCCAAGAAGTAACATGGTTGTAAGAGAAATAATAAAAAATTAATATGATCATGTTTCAAGAATAGTTTTTTATTTTACTTTAGTAAACTTCATACATACAGTCTCAAAAGAACATGCACCACCCCAAAAAATGGTACAACAAGAGTCAGCCCACCAGATGGAATCCTCATCAAATGAGGAGTTGATATTTGGTTCCATTAATGCAATTCTCTTAATGAATTCCTTTTTGGATGATGAGTGAAAATACGAACCCGAATTCCCTACATTTGATTGGGGAACTGGGGGAAGAGGTCGTTAGAGTCGTGGATACAGGGAAAGATGTAGTCGTACTAGGATTCACTACTCTAGCCACTTCCCTGATCAAACTGTCTATGCAGATGAAACCTATAAGATATCTCACCAGGAATCTCATAAATATAAATAAAATTCAACCAAACATACTACTTTTTTCCCTGACATGATCATCTTGGAAGATTGACTAGAGGAGATGCCATAGCCTAATCAACCTCAGCGTGTAGGCAGACCTAGTCAACCTAATCCACTGAGGGAAGAAGTGCCTTCAACTCATGTTCCAAGGGTTGAACCACCTACAAAAAATACTTTAGTTCCTAAAGTACCTAAAAAATAGTGTCCTCGTACTAGGAATCATAGACCTTTAGACAAGAATTATGATATTTTGAAGTAATTATCACCGATTTTTACCAAGTTTTTAATCTTAAATGCTTTGAGTCTATCAAAAGACCTTTGGGAATCACTCATAGAGTATTTTTCAATCCCTAAAAAATTTGAGTTAAAAGTTACTACTATCTAAGTATTTCATGAAGAGAATGATCCTACATAATGTCGCATGATCACCTCTTTCATAGACTAGGACCAATATTCCATCATATAGGGACACATCGATATTTGTATGTATATGGAAAGATAAATGAAGTTAAAATCTAGAGATCCTTCATTAAAAATGGATCATGAGTCAACCCCATTTCTATCTAAACACTCCATCAACTGGGTTATAATGAATCCCACTTGTCCCACTCTACATTAACACTATAGAGTTATGACAATAATGAACAAAAACATCTTGGAAAAATCAAACTCAGGACTTAGTTCTGGGATCTCATGTTTGAGTCAAAATTCATGGTTGTTCGGAAAGATACAACCTTTAGTGTTTTTCTAGGAAGTCCTTCACTACATCATCATGCATTTATTCTCTCATCATACCACCAATGACTCAAATATTTCATAAATGGTCAAATTGGTAAATTTCATGGTGATAAGGCCACATTTAAATCGTGTGAATCACAATATATTGACATA
The DNA here is from genome assembly GCA_963277665.1 of Viscum album. NCBI lineage: Eukaryota > Viridiplantae > Streptophyta > Magnoliopsida > Santalales > Viscaceae > Viscum > Viscum album. Next base: position 540,568,319 of record OY728135.1, read on the forward strand.
TGATTCTACCAGAGGAATGGGAAACAGCTCATGATTGGTGATGATGCCTAAATTAATGCCCGGAACGGTCTAGATATGATCTTGGAAAATCCATTCAAATAGCTTAGTGCAAGAGTATGTGTTTCCCACCAATTGGATTGAATAGGTGTGTCCCAATCCAAGCACATCTTTAGTAACTTCCATGATATCAGTCATGAAGACTGAACCCAACCTTCTTGGAGGAAACATTGACCCTCTAAAAAATGAATAAATCCTAGGTGAAAATGATCTCATTCCATCCCTTAATATTTAATAAATCTATCTCATTATTTGGGCCATAAGTGGTTATCATGTAACTAAGAGAAAATGAAAATGCTCATTCTCTATCCCTTGTCTCACCCTTCAGAGACTCAAAGGGTCCCTACATCACTATTCGGGTCGAAGGTAGTTTATTCTCCTTATGAATGTCTAAATGTAGACTCCTACCCTAATTCTGAGAAATTTATCTCCATAACCTACTTCCCAGGTAGAGGTTGAAAAGGTAAAGCATTAGGAATAAAAAGAGTAGGAAGACCTTAGGGATTCCCCTATATCATTTGAGGAAGGTGTCTCTACCACCATTTATGAACTCAAATAAATAAATATGGGGCCATATGAAGATCCACGGCCCACTTTGATTAGTGAGACCATGACTTATGAAGAATAATAATTATATACTTCCTTTATGAAGAAACACTGGGATGTGTTTTCCTGGAAGTTCAGTATTCAAAATAGTAAGCCAACATCATCTGGGTAAAGAAGAAGAATTGGAAAATAAAAGGCTTCGATGAATTCAGAGATCTCAACTAACATTTTCTAAAAGATAATTTAAAAGTCCCAATCATGGAGATACTTATTGATGTAACAACCAGTTATCAATCCCTCTCCATCATGGATGTCTATTTAGGTATGACCAAATTTGGATGGCCCTAGAAGATAAAGAATCCACTGCCTTTAGGTCCCACTAGGGAGTATTTTTTATTAGTTAATTCTATTTATCTTGAATAAAGTTGTTTCCACATACCAATATTCCATGAATTCCATATTCAAACCCTTTTTAGGGGGTTCTTTTGATTTCTATATTGATGATCTGTTGTTTAAGTCCCGATAGTTTTCTTACCACCTGATAGGCCTTGAAACTATCTTCAATAAGCTATGATAGCATATCCTAAATATTAAACCCTTGAAATGTTCATTTAGGGTAACCTTAAAAAAATTCTTGACTTCATCATATACCATTGCGACATAAAAGTGGTCCCTAAGAAAACAAAGTATAACCTTAGAATGTAACCTCCTTAAAACCTAAAAGAGTTGATAGGATTTCAAGTAAAATTGGCCTATATCTATCGTTTCATATCTAACCTTGAATAAAAGTGTTTTACCTCCACAAAAATGATGAATAATGGGGTTACATATCAATGGACCAGTGAATGTCATGAATCATATGAAAACTTCATGTAATATATCTTGATCCCACCATTGTTAATGCCACCCATAAAGGGAAAATTGATCATTCTATATGTGACAACCCTATAGAAATAACTAGGCACATTCCTTGTTAAAAATAATGATTATGGGAAAGAAAAAATCCTTTATTATCTTATTCAAACCATTCTTTATTCTAAGACTCACAATTCAGATATCAATAATAGATTCTAGGCATTAATCTCTATAGTTTAGAAATTGAGGCATTAATCACAACACCACGAGTTTCATTTGGTCTCTCTAAATAACCCACTCAAATATATCCTCATCTTTTCCATGTTGGAAGGATGTTTGGCGTGGTCGGTAGTTATCCTGTAGTAATTTTATATACATTTTGTGCCTCTGAAAGCAATGAAAGGTCAAGATTTGGAATATTTTCTAGCAGAACACCCATCTACAGAAACAAAGTCAATAAATATTGAATTTCTATATGAAGAGGTATTTTCTATTCAATTAGGACCACAAACATGGGAAATATATTTTGACAGTTCATCTAGGATCCTAATGGGGAAGATAATGGAAGACCATACACTCAAAAAATTCGGGTTAGGGGTCATGATCATCTCTCTAGAAAATGCAGTTTTTCCTTACCTTTTTCTATTGTTGGAAGGATGTTCAAACAAAGAAGAAAAAATATTAGGACATAATTTATGGACTAGAACTGGAACTCAAAATATGAGTGGTCCATCAAGAGGTGAAATAAAATTCAAATTTGGTAATCAAATAGATCAACAGGGATTATTCCATCAAAAATGAAGAGTTAATCCCTCTACTTGACTATGTTTGAGGGTAAATGCCAGAATTCCCCTTGGGGCCAACATTGACTCATGTCCTATAATCATAGAATTCTTGGGAATATGCATTGGAAAATGAAACCATGGATTTTTTATATCCAGACTAGGATGAAACGATCATCAATTTTTTTCATTGCTGAATGGTATCACCTTTCACTAATGTCAACATAGAGGAGATCAATGAAATCAATCTTTTCCCTGAATCAGATTGTCCTACCATTAGGTGGATGATACCCATCATGTACTTACCTTCAAAATGGGGGTACTCCCATTAGAAAAATATGAGAGATATCAAATCTGATGATGAGCAAACAAGATCACTCTTTATAATAGACCAAATCGCCAAAAAGTCCTCTATAAATGAGGCTTTGATAGAGTCCTTCTCAGATGTATCAATAGAGAAGAAACTGTCAGCATCATGAAATAAGTACACTCGGGAGTCTATGATTCCCACCAGTCAGGGTTTAATATTTCTCATAAAATTTGGAGTCTTGGGTACTATTAAACCAATATGATGTGAGATTGTATAAATTTTACCAAAATGTGTTATTCCTTACAGGTGTATGCCAACTTCATCCATCAACCCTCAGATTTTCTACATATAGAAAAATAATCCTAGACATTTTCTATATGGGGAATGTATTTTTTGGGGCCATACCCTATGGTTATGACTAAGCAGTTCAAATACATCCTAACTACTGTCGACTTCTTCTATAAATGATCTAAGGGAATACCCCTCAAAGAATTCGAGGCCAAAATCATTTTCATCTTTTTGAAATAAAACATCATTACAAGATTTGTTGTCCTTTATAAAATAATGATATAAATGGAACAAATTTATATTATGTGGTGTTAAAAAGGATGTATCATGATTATAACATCAAATCTAACCACTTTTCCCTCTATCATGAGGCATCTAATGGATAGATAGAGACCTTTAACAAGACTATATAAAATATACTCCAAAATATGGTGTATAAGAATAAAAAATATTATCCTAATAATCTCTTTCATGCCTTATGGGCCTACCTAACTACCACTTACACCACCACACAAGTGATCTCATATTCACTTGTCTACAGAACAGAAGAAGTCCTGGATATTAAGGTTTAGTTTCCATCACTCCATGTTTCCATCTGTGATTAGCTATCCATAGATGAGAAATCACAGAAATGACTGGATTAATTGGAGTGAATTGATGAGAAATGATTTCATACCTTTCATCACTTGTAGGTCTATCAAAACTGTATAGCGCATGATTTTAACAAGAAGGTCTACCTCTGTTCTTTCCTCCATGAAGGATTGGTTTTAGTCTTTATAACTCCAATGATTCCAAAAAATAATCCTCCTAATATTGAGATAAAATGAGAGGGACCTTACTTCATACATAAGATCCTCTATAATGGAGCTTATTCATTGATCTTTATGGATGGAGAGACCATTATGACCTCAACCAATGCAATATTCCTAAAATAATATTTTTTGTAATCACAATATGTTCATCTCAACTGCATGATATTAAAATTCATAGTAGGTCTTTGTCACATGAACTTAAAAAGAATGACATATAATCCTAGCCAAAAGGTGTTAAATCATAAAACAAGATATTTTCTACATGATGTGAAACTACATGGTTCACATCCTTTCTTCATAATGTAAAATCACATAGAATTTTTATTTTTGCTTGAGCGGATTACAATTATTATTGTTGGTATCCTTCTAAACCTTTTTTCCAGAACTACGTATGGAATGATTCTCATCTAAATGAGACACTTAGTGACCCCTAAACCGTATTTCTTAGGCCCATACATCATTATGTAAAATAACAATATCCCCTCTTTCCCACATAAAAACTTGATTGATGTGGAGAACTATTTTCAAGAACTATGTTTGGCTTGATTCTCATTCAAATGAGATATGTAGTGACACTCAAATCTCTAATCTTGGGCCCAGTCACCACAAAAAAGTGTTCCCCTCCCTATGTATGGGTCACACCTACACAAGTATCCCATCAAGAACTGCATATAACATTATTCTCATTCTAAATGAGATATATAGAAATGCCTGGATCCTACATCTATTTCTAGGTCCCACAAAATATAAATACACCTATCCTTAACTTGTATTACCTTTGTGTGGTGGAAGAAACATTTTCCACTCCTTGTTTCTCATACCAAGCATAGAACACATAGGATTAGGAGTTTTGGTAAAAATTTCCCTACATAAGTATGGAATACCAATTCATATTAGGGTTACAATGGTCCTGGTTACAAGGCCTTAAAAGGAACATCATATGTCTTCGCTGCATGAATTTAAATTGAATGGTTCCTTAATAACTATGTATGGATTGATTATTGTTCCCACAAGATACATAGTAAAACCCAGATCTTATATCCAGGTCTTTCCATAAAACAATAAATTCCTCCACTCTCCTATGTATATGTCAGATCTATATAAGATGATTCAATATGGGTTCTCACCCCAAGTGTGATCCCATATTAAAAGGAAAAAAACCATTTCTCTACACATGAATTCAATTAGTTTGAGGAATCTTTTTTAGAACTATATTTTTCTTTATTCTTCCCCCAAAAAGATATATAGTGATGCATGAGTTCTATACCCTAGTCCAACCACAATATCTGTTTTTCACATCAATTCACCTTTGTCTTTACTACATGATGTGGAACTACATGGCTAATGTCCTTGCAGCATGACTTTAAATTGTGTGGTTCCTCAAGAACTAGATGTGGATTGATTCTCATTACAGTGAGATATATAGTGATACTTAGGCCTCATGTCCTAGTCCTAGCCATGGGGTAAATAAAAAATTCCCCTCTCCTGCACAAAAATAATGATTTATGCTGGAGATATTAATTTGGATTCCCTAATTCAGGGATCCACCAAGTAAATAGAGATGACCCTCCTACATATGACTCAAATTTATTCAAGGGAATCTGAAATTCATGGACAATATTGGTCTAATTATTTCCTTTATGATCAAACATATTACTTCCACACATCATACTCTTAATCATAGACACTTTCATATCTTCATAATCTTTATCTAGCTACAGAAAATATAATGTATGATACCTTAGAACTCCTTTGTCTGACTATGCAGTAACACAACCTAGTTGTCTTTGCAAAAGTTTCCAAAATAAAGGTCCTATCAACAAAAGTATGCCACTTTTTGATTATGCAATAATATGCCCCAGTTGGATTTTCATAATGTCGCCCACAAAACGGGGTTTTCAACCAATGGTAGATTTCATCCTTAGGAGAATCCTATTATGTCTTTTTAATCCTTGAAGACATTATGTTGGAACCTATGATCAATATTTGGTCTGCTATCATCCCACACATATTTTCCCCATATCATTTCTCCTGATCTAAAAACCCCTAAGATCATGGTTTACAATTTCCTCCATCATGTCACAAGTATGCCAGAATAACATTGGGCCAATAGACCATATATTACCTACCATTTCTATAATAATATGGTCCTCGTCGTATGACCTAAAACTATAGGAACCATGTTTTCTATATTTATGTCAGACCTATGTAGGAAGTCTTTTCCCCATTCTTGGGTAATTTTGACTGGAAATGCTCCTCCCATATTTAAGCACTTTCCATCTACAAACCAATATCTATGTTTTGGGAAATATGAATCTCCATAAAATTCCTTCATCTATTGGAAATAGAATGTAAAAATTCTTGATAACTCCTTTGTCTGACTACACAGTAACATGCCTTGGTTGGATTTTCATAATCCACCCACAAAATCTACTTGTCATCCAAAGGATTCCACTATTTGAAAATGTTGTAACATGTCTCAGTTGTCTTTACATAAAGTCACCCACAAAATGGGATTTTCAACCGGTGATAATTTTATCCTCATGAGAGAAATCCCCTATATCCATAAGCCTTTTCCCCCCATATTACTCTTTAGATTCAGAGACCCCCCAGATTACAGCTTCAAACCTTTCCAATTCATACCAAAAAATGATGGCACATTCTCAGATAGATTACTATGAAAGGGATAATTATTAATATTTCAGTCAAAGATAAACAACCTTAAATTATATCCCCCAATGTCTTTACTGCATGACATTAAACTTCATGGCCTAACATCCTAGCCATAAAATATTAAACTATACAAAAAATCCTTATCATAAGACGTTAAACCATTTGGTCCATGAACTAATCACACGACATTAAACTACATGATGCTTCAACCATTATTAGGAAGGGGCCTTCCCCTATGACATCGGTCACTTAACAAAATGTACCCTCCTTCACACTAGACAAATTCATATAGGAGAGTTTTTCTTTTCCCGATCAATGCTGGTACAAATGAACTTTTTTCTCAGACATCTTCCCTTCTAAAAAACACCCTTCATGGTCTTGAGAAATATGGATCTTCAAAAACATCATGACCATAGGTAGTATAATGTCGTAATTATTAAGGATTTCTTTTTTTAAATATATAGTAACACGCCCCAGTTGAATTTTTATAAGTTTCCAACCAAATTTAAGGTCCTTTCAGTCAGAGGGTTCCACTACTTAACAATGTAGTAACACTCCCTAATTTGTTTTGTATAAAGTATCCCAAAAATGGTTTTTTCAACCAAAAACATATTATTCCTCAGTAGATACCTCCTTTATTCCCCTAATCTTGGACAATATTGTGTTAGAAACAACCTTTCAAACTTAGTATATAGTTATTCCTCACATATTTTTCTTATATCATGTTTTAGATTAAGAAATCACAAATCATGACTCGAAATTCCCCTTGCGGCATTTGATGAATGTAAAATTATTCTTGGCTAATAATCCATTATTGGGTCATCATTAAAAACTTATGGTCAAAGATATTCAACCTAAAACATCAGTATTTTTAGTCCATATTACATGACTTTAAAATTCCAACAAAAAGATACATAGTACTCACTAGGTTGAAAACCCACAAAGGGAACTTTGGATAAAATTTGAGTCTCATCTTGATCGACCTACGCTATAGATAGTTTAGGTAAAAATAAATAAATGAAAAGAAAAAGAACAAAATGTTTTGGGATGAAAACCTACAAAGGGAGGCCTAAGAAAAATATATGTATCCCTATCTAAGTATTATTCATTTTGAGCTTAGGAAAAAGTTAGGGTTATGACACAAATTTTGTAGGGTTTTCTATATAAACCGAGCAATAATTGAACTATTCATTGTAGGCCATATGGATTAGGAAAAAATTCAGGCATCTCTCCATCCCTACCACTGTGATTACAACATCTTGACATAACAATGTATTTATATGAAAATGAAGATTGATGTTATGATATAATCATAAATGGAAAATAAGAATTAATACATGGATGATTAGAAACAAAATTATTTTCATTTATGAGGAAAAAAATTTGGAGAAACATATAATATTAGAGTCTCTCTGTCATACCTTAAAAAATATCGTCAACATAACTCTTCATTTTTTGAATGGCCTCCTGAGCCCTAGTAGCAGCTTTTTAAATCTTGACTATCTAAACAACATCGGTATCCTCATCCCTACGAAGTTCCTCTATCATGGTCACAATAATAGTTGACCCCTCAGTTTGATCTCTTTCTAAGAAATGATGAAGCTGTATGAGATCCCCTTTGGAGGCATCAATTTCTTTCTAAAATCATAATATTTGAATGACCTTCTCATTGATCTATTCCCTACATGATGCAAACTTCTTGGTGTAGTTGGATTTCACATAGTATAATGAATCTTGAAGATCATCCATGTTGAAAAGAATATTTTCTTTTATGAGATATTTTTGTAGATATTGTTCTCGCTCCCATCAACAAATGATCTCCTTTCTGGAAATATGAATTGTATGGTAATCGAATCCACCATATCCCAGTATTCCAAACAAGAATGTAATTCGATGGAGTCACAAGGGTAATTATTGAATATGATTCTCACATATTATCTTCCATATATCCTATAAAGTAGTATGACATGTGATATAAATGGAATTTTGTGTTTCCAAATCTACCTCTGAGTCACTATTAGAGGGGGGAATATATTTGGGAATTATTGCACTCAACGAGGCACCCTGACCCACTCCCTCTGGGATAGTGCTGGTTTGATTTTCTAATATGGGATGAATTGGCATGGAATCTACACCCTCAGGCATCGACGTAGAGGTTAATGGAATTGAATAATGTATAAGGCTCATTATTAGTCTCAAAAAGTATAGAAGATGGAAGAAGCTGGGAATGATTAAACTAGTTGGTTGCACTCACCTATTGGAAGATCAGTGGTTTGAGTGGATTACTCCCTAATATCCTAGACCTCAACAGATTGATCTGGAATCTCCTAATGATGGATATTCTCCTCAGTCTTCTCAGATCTCTCTAAGAGAGGATCATAAATATTCCCCGCTTGGGGACCCCCTTGAGTCAGTGAACCCTTAGTAGTAGGAGTGAGGTTTAATTCTATGACTTGTTGACGCATCACTACTGAAACAATCTCTACAGATAAAGTTTCACAATTCAATTAGTCAGGGTTATAAAAATCGGGCATAAAAGTTGGGTGCATGAAAATAAAGACTCACATCCATCAAATTCCTTATTAAATTCTTCAAACTCTTCTAAATAGATGGTAATATTAATATGTTCCAGCATTTCTTCAAATTTCATGTCATGATTTCTCAGTGAAAATATTAACATTTCATTCTCTATGGTAGTCTCACCCATAGGGACACCCGAAGCATTAGGCTTGGGATCGATAACAATACCCTCCTCTAAAGACCCAAGAACCATAATAGCTTCCTCAGATACATTCATAGGGTCAGCACCAATCACCACAGGGTCCCCCAATAAATGATATGAATCTAAAATATCATAAGGAATAGAATTTAGTGATCATTTTATGATACATTATGTCATACAATTAACATTACCATAATCCTCTAGTGGCAAGAGTAGATAAGGCATCCTCAACTCTCGACACATCTTCTGATAAGGGAGATGAATCACTAGTAGTAATCCACGTCTAGTCTAGAGAATCCTCTTCAGTTATTAAGGGATTATATTCAAACCCCTTGAGGGAGTATAGGGTGGTAGATACTATAACCACATGTATGATTAAACATTTTTATAGATAAGATAAATATAGATGATTTTGGGGAGACTTACCACCACTAATGAGGCGTTTATCCAAGGTCTTCATTCTCTATCGCTCCTTTTTTGTAGGAGGGAGGATAAAACCCACCCCTCAAAGATAGTTATTGGAGGAAAAAATAGAGATTCTCTTTCCATATCATCCTCCATTGTTTTTTGGACTACGTATAGCTCACCTGGTTCAAGAGTCGATTCACCAGCTCTGAGTGGGGTGCCAGTCAATCCATACCTCAATGATGGGATCTCGACCAATTTCCCCCTCGCTCACTAAAAACTAGGGTTAAATTTCCCATAGTAACAAAAATTTTATCAAAATTAATGAAATGAATAATGAAACAGGAAATGAAATAAAGAAAACTCACATCCTGGGGATCGACATAGTCATTCTACTCCTTAGAAGATAAGTGGTAAACCCCTTCGAGGACCCCCCCCCCCCAAATTTAACATATTCTCCACCCATCTCATGTAGTGAATTCAATCATCATTTTCATAAATAAGAACTTATAATTCCTAGATATATATTCCAACCATGGAAAGATCTTTCTCAAAATGAAGATTTGTGGGGGCTCAGACATTTCCAATTTCTGGAATCTAAAACCCAACATGAAAGAGTGACCATGTGTTCTCATCATTATAAGGCATGCTATACCAAAATTGGACTACATCTGGTCACTCATATTATGAGATTTTCCTATATTTATATAAAGCTGATCTGAAGATATTTTATTTTATGAGCTTCTTGACGCTCTCTATCATGGTTGAATAATGGGAAAATAGTGTCTGAGTCTCTTCTTGATGATGATGACTAGAATACCTAGGATCAAATTCATTTTGTATATACCTTTTGATCTTGACTGGAAGACTATACCATGCATGGGGTCATTTGTGCAAACTCAATACCTCTCCATTTGTATCTTCCAGAGGAGATGAAGCACCTTCTGGAGGGGGTGAGCCTTTTTATCTCACTTCTCGCACCCTATGGTTGTTAAAACCCCAACATGAGGGATGAATTATATCAACACTCCCTAAGAATATGATGAAATGCATTAATATACTAGGAGATCAACCTAGTTGATGCACCCCCTAGAGGCAGATTGATTATCACTTGAGTTATCTCTATCACTATAAGCATCCATAACTTTCATGCTACCATTGGGTGCCTCTTTGATCAAATTTTCACTGGATGAGATACAATTATTTAATACAGTAATATATAATAATGTGAAAATATATATAGAGTATACCCCTTACATATAACCTCATCATCAATCCGAGTTGTTAGCACATCGTCTCTGAAGGAAATCGTGTATGATCTCTATTCATCAGCTTTTCCATCATCAGTAAATATCCCAATAGGTGTATCTCCATATGGAAAGAAGTTAAACTCATTTAATAGATTCATCCTCCATAAGGTCTCACTAGTCTTTAGAGACAGGGTCTAAATACTAGAAACTGAAAAAAATGGTTGGAATCGACCCTTAGGAACTTCAACTCCACTTAACATAGAATATGAGATAAATTGGGTCATGACACATCCCCATAGTACCTGGAATGTCCCTTTAATTATTAAGGGGGACTTCCCCATATGGATATTCAGTAAGAATTAGTGAATCATCTCCAAGATAGGGGTTTCTAACCTTATTTACTTACCATATGCTAGATTTTCCATAATAAAAAATGTCCCCAACCTCACACCACTATTGGAGTCGCGGACACGCAACATGTAAACACTTAGACACATGGCTAAGAAGCCTGTAGGGTGTTTCTTTTCAGGTAGACCAAACATAAGATTGTACCCCCATCATTCATGCTCCTTCTTTTCCAATGCGGGATAGAATTTAAAAACAATGTCCCACTTCTCAATTTTAAAACACCCTATAGGACATTTTTAGGTGTTTTCATCTCCCTTTGGCTTCAAAAATTCATTCATACATGATTTTGGATGGATATCCCCTCTTAGGTGAGGGTCTTCATTCTTAATATCCTGAATTATCTTCAATAGAGCATGAGCCAAAACTGGAATCCTTTTAGTGTTTTCCCATGTCATTCTCAATGGGATAAATTTTTTATACATCTCTACAAGGATTGGAGCCCCAATATCTTGTAGACATCACATAGGCCAATACCGACTTCTCCGTGCATGAGGTGGAAAGAGTTCATTTGTGGGATCCATCAGCTTAGCAGTTTGGGAATGAAGTATGGATTCTTGTATACGTATATCTGGGACACCCGGATGGATTCATAGATTACCACTACTTTCAACTAAGTTTAAAAGTTGGAAAAGGTCTAGCGCACTCGGTATACCCACATCAACTTGTGTCTGACACCCCCTCCCGGACGGAGGTCTCAATCTTTCCTCTAACCCTTCGATTGGTCTATCCTGGAATCACAGAAAATAGATGAGTTATAGTGTGGATTTAATTTAGGTGTGTACAAATTAAAATCCGGGGAACAATGTCTATGATGAATTACATAGTACATGGATGATATAGCTACATTAATATTCATTCTCATGCTCGAGATGTTAGAAGTAGTAAAGTTCATTTATTATTGAAACCAGGAAAGCAGGGTATAATTCTTCATCTCTAGGATGAATACCTCATTCATATTGTCACGACCCATCCCCTGGGGCCCGTGCCGTGACTACCCCAAGCCCGCCTTCCATAGGCCAGGGGTTGGTGACTAGCACCGAAGGTGTATTCCCTAAAACAGGGAAGGAATTGCCTTTATAACCTATAAGCACACGTAACCAAGCACACAGAAAGATAGGAACACAAGTAAAATGAACTGTAAACAGAGTGAGTACAATAAGTAAAAGGGTCCAGAATACAAGCCCATCTGGAAAGTACAAGTACAACTGTGATAAAATAAAACTGAAAAAAAGGGAAAGTTAGATGTTGGGTCATCCTCCGAGGTTCCTACCTGAAGGGTAGGTACAGATCGCCTCATCATCACTCCACGTCAACCCGTATCCTCTACGTACCGACAAGCTTTATGGTCCACCTCCAGGTACCATCCAGTCCTGGTACTCTCAGCCTCAGTCAGTGTTGTCTGTCGTCTGCATCCAACACAACAAGGTGTGGGCATAACCCGTGCAAGGGTGAGTATAACGATACTCAGTAGGGACCTCGAGACCCTCTAGGTATCGCAAAATCCATCAAGGATAAACCACAAAGTATGAAATCAAAAGATAACCTTACTTATTTATATGCCCAGACATATAAAAAATTTATCAAATAATCCATCTCAATCATGAGTAAAACACAGAGGTACTGACCCAACTCACACTAGGAATTATTCTAGGGGTAGTATCAAGTAGCATTCCCAGTCACAATGTCTAACACCTTGGCTACTGGAGAACTCCTCCTCTATCAAGTATAGTGGTCCTACCGCATCACACAGAAGCACTTCACACTAACCTTAGACTGCTGAGGTACTCCTCCTGTCGAGTACCATGGGTCTGTCACGTCACCAAGGCGCTCCCCACCATGGTCAGTCGCGTTACCAAGGCGCTCCCCCTCGTGTCTTGCTGAGGTAATCCACCTGTCGAGTACCGTGGGTCTGCCTTGTCACCAAGGCGCTCCCCACCGTGGTTCTGCCGCGTCACCAAGGTGATCCCCATTGGGCATGTCAAGTCACTCTGAGTCGAAACGGTCAGCAATCGTCAAGTCGCCAGCCACTGGGTTCCCGCACTATTCTTGCTCGTCTCCGGGAGGATATGCTCCACAAGCTACTGGTCTATAATCCAACTGCCACGAAGTCCCACCAAGAAGTATCTCAAAGATCCGCCATGTCATAGGGGTCTCAACGTAATAGACGGTGCGTCAATCGGATGCTCAGTCTGTGATTTATTATCTTTTTATTCTTAGGGGCCCTATTGGATTTCTGCTCGATCCAACCTGACCGTTCCCCATCTTAATCCAAAACATAGTGGGGTATCACTCAAAGGGATTGACTCGCTTCAAGGTTCCCAATGTTGCTGATGGCTCGTCTAACGGACGTCTGGTGCCAAAGTTGTGGACAAAAGAATGTAATTGGGTCGTAGTGGGCCTGGGTCTGGTCCGACCCGGTCGGACCGACTCGGCCCGACCCGGCCTGGGCCGACCCAGTTTGGGTTGACTCGGCCTGACCCACTAGGTCACGCCCAGCTCATTGGGTTCATCCCAGCCCGCTGGGCTGCCCGGCCTACTGGGTCCAGCCAGGCAGGCCGCGAGGGGCCGTGGAGGCTGTCGCAAGAGCATGAGGCCACGAGGCAGCTTGGCCATAGGGTGGAAATCTGGCCGCACGGCAGCAGGGCAGCCACGCGGCGGCAGTCCAGCCGCGCGGGGTGGCAGTCCGGCAGTGTGGAGTCACAGACGGCGGTGGTCCGGCCACATGGGGGGTGGTTGGCCACAGGGCAGCAGTCCGGGGGTGCAGAGCCACGGACGGCGGCGGTGGCCACGGTCGGCGCAGAGGTCGCGGGGCGGCAGTGGTGGCCGCGGGGTGGTGTTGTTGCGCCATCGCCTTCGTTGTGGTCGGCGGTGGTGTCGGCCGCCATTCTTTTTCCCCAACCATGTATGGTTGTCATCATAATCCATCATGAAGAACACCACGATATTTTCAGAAGGGTCGTGCCATGTTGGTTTGGCTCGTACCCTCCGCATTAGGGTGGTAGCATATGGCTCATCAAGAACATGAACACGAACAAAAAGTCCTATCCTCCCACAATGATTGTTCCCAACCCGAAAAATAAATAGAAGGGGTGTACATGGGATTTGATAAACAAATAGAAATAAAACCATACCTCATTCGCTTGAATACTTTGATGAGGTCACAAGGAAGAAGGCGAATTGTTGGGAAAAGATAGATGCCGGTGTCGTCGGTGTTTTCCTCGATTGTTGTTTTTTGCATTGTTTGAGATCCTTTGATGGAGTTTGGAGCAGAAAATGTTGAAGGAGAGGAATTCTTCATTGGCATTCTTCATTGGAGAGCTTTTCTCCCAAATCTCCTTCTCTCCCAAATCCACCAAAATGAAATGGTAGCCCCAAAATAATAGATTATGTGATCTATTATGTTTGTTGGCATATAGTTCAAATTGGGTTAATTAATCTCATAGTTTGGCATAATTAAAGTGTTGTGTTGGATTAATTATTGTGGAGGAGTTTTGGCAAAATTAATATTGGAGGAGTTGAAGATTCTCTCCGACATTTAATGAGGGAGTTGAGAGGTTTAGGCCTCGGGTGGTCCCTACCTCCATAACCTCTCATGGGAGGTTAGGCTCAGGTGGTCCCCACCACCGTAACCTCTCATGGGAAGTTAAGTTCTGGTGTTACCCACTTCTCAACTTCCATATGAAGGTTATAACAAATAAAATAAAAATAAAATCTACACAACTTTATTTTTATTTTATTCATTCACGAAAAACCTAAAAAATAACTTCCACCCTTGACCAACTTTCATCGAGGTAAATGTATCTTTAAGATAATATCGGCGCTGCGAGTTCAACGGTGCCCTCAGATTTCAATTCCGAGCACCGGTTCAAAAGTTAGAAACACTCACTTGCACGTTTACTGAACGTGCCCGAAAAAAATTCAGAAATTCACTTTGGGCCTCCGAATCACATGCCGTCAATTTTTGCAGACTCATAAAATTACCATTTATTTAAGAAAATAACATGGAAATTCCAGGTCTTTACATTATCCCCACCTCAAGGCTCTACGTCCCCATAAGCCACAACTCAAACAAGGTAAACAAGTGGGGGTACTGAGCACGCATCTGAGCCTCCCGCTCCCATGTGCTATCCTGGAGGTTCTCGTGCTACTAGAAAATGTGCACCGGTGGTATCAACCATCCATGAAGGACCCACTCCTGTCGATTCTCAATCTCTACTGGAACCTCTATAAAATTCTCCCCATCGTCGATGTCCATCTCACCATGGTTGATGATGTAAGAAGGGTCATGCACGTATCTCCTCGACTGGGACACGTGGAAGACGTCCTGCACTTGGTGCAACTGAGGTGGAAGAGCTAAGTGGTATGTCACCTCGCCAACTCTGTTGAGGACCTGAAAAGGTCTGATGAATCTCGTAGATAACTTTCTGGCTCTGCCAAATCTTCGTAGACCTCGTCGGGGTGAGACCCGTAGAAAGACATGGTTGCCATCCTCAAACTCCAAAGGTCTTTGTCTCCTATCGGCATACAACTTATGCCTGCTCTGTGCAGTCTTCATCCACTCCTGGATGATCTACACCTTCTCTATGGTAGCTCGTACCGTCTCTGGTCCCACTAGTGCTAACTCCCCTGGGTCAGTCCAACACAAAGGTGATCTGTAAGGTCGCTCGTGCAATGCCTAAAAAGGTGTCATCCCAATGGTGGACTGATAGTTGTTATTGTATGCAAACTCTATCAAAGGTAAGTGATCCTCCTAGCTACGACCGAAGTCTAGGACACAAGCACACAACATGTCCTCGAGGGTCTGAATGGTCCGCTCAGTATGGCCATCCGTCTGAGGACAGAAGTCGGTGATCAAATGAAGTTGCATCCCAAAAGCCTCCTACAACCCATTCCATAGCCAGGAAGTAAAACGCACATCACGATTGGAGACAATCATCGAGGGTACTCCATGTAGCCATAAAATCTCTTATACATAGAGGCGTCCCAAGATCTCTACTGAACCCTGCTCTCTGATCGGTAAGAAGTGGGATGACTTGGTGAGTCGGTTGACGATCACCCATATCGAGTCATGTCCCCTAGATGTATGTGGAATTACTATCATGAAGTCCATGGATATCTCATCCCACTTCCACTATGGGACCTCTAAAGGTTGAACCAAGCCTGCTGGTACCTGATGCTCTGCCTTCACTTGCTGACAAGTGAGGCACCGAGAAACAAACTCTACTACTGCTTTCTTCATTCCCGACCACCAGTGCTGTCGTTGGAGATCCTGGTACATCTTCTCAACTCCTGGATGTACCGCTAAATGGGATGTGTGGAACTCCTTCAAAACTTCCTCCTAAAGTGAAAATAGTACCATGGTATGTCCTCTGAAGAGAATGACGTGCTCCCCACCTTCAAAAAATCCATCAGGTGCCTGCCTTGTGAATATCTGAGCACGTCGAGCCTCGTAGTCAGCTTCTGCATGTTGCACCTCCCTAACTCGATGAATAAGTGGAGTAGTGACTGTAAGAGACTTAAGAAAAGTTGTTCCATCTCTATTTTCAAAGGATATCTATAAAGCAGCCAACTACTCTGTCGCCTCACCTAGTAGTTGTATACCTGACATTTTGTTGAGTGCATCTTCTACAACATTCCCCTTCCCAGGAGTATAGACGATCTCGAAGTCATAGTCCAGGAGGAACTCAAGCGAACGTCGTTATCTCCGGTTCAGGTCTTTCTAAGAGAATATATACCTAAGACTCTTGTGATGAGAGTACACTGTAAAATTCTTACCCATTAGATAGTGTCGCCACATCTTCAAGGCGAAGACCACTACTGCTAACTCCAGGTCATGAGTAGCATAGTTCTGCTTGTGCTGTCTTAGCTATTGAGAAATATATGCGATCACTTCTCGCTCCTACATCAGAACACATAGGAGTTTGGTCCCTGATTTGTCGCAGTAGACTACGTACCCTACACCCTCCTATGGTAGCCTCAAGATGTGGGAACTAGTCAGCCTCTGCCTCAGCTCCTAAAAACTCTGTTGGCATCTCTCCGACCAAACGAAGGGTTGCCCCTTCTTCGTCAAGGCTGATAGTGGTGCTGCAATTCTGTAGAAATCTGGAACAAACCTCCGGTAATATCCAACCAACCCCAAAAAACTCTGTACCTCTATCACACTCTTGGGTGGCTCCCAAGTAAGTACTGCCTCAATCTTCACTGGATCTACTGTAACTCCAGTCTTCGATATGACATGTCCCAGAAAGTGAACTGCTTAGATCCAGAACTGGCACTTCGAGAGCTTACCATAAAGATGGTGCTCTCAGAGTGTGTCAAGTACTACCTACAAATGATAGGAATTCTCCTCCTCATTAGTCGAGTAGATCATAATGTTGTCGATTAGGACCACTACAAAGCGATCAAGGTATGGCTGAAAGATCAGGTTCATGAGTCCCATGAACACTGCTCGAGCATTGGTCATGCCGAATGGAATAACCAATAACTTGTAATGGTCGTACCGACACCTGAATTTCGTCTTCTTCATATCCTTGTATTGTACTCTAAGCTAGTGATATCCTGATCAGAGGTCTATCTTTGAGAACCATTGTGCTCCATTTAGCTGATCAAAGAGGTCTTCAATCCTTAAGAGTGGGTACTTGTTCTTCACGGTCAACTAGTTAAGGCACCGATAGTCAACACAAAGCCTCAAGATCCCATCTTCCTTCTTGGTGAATATAATCGGGGCTTCCCAAGGAGAAACATAGGGCTAGATGAATCCATTCCCTTACAAGCCCTCTAACTGTACCCGCAGCTCATGAAGCTCCATGGGATCCATCCGATATGCTGGTCTAGGTATCGGTGTTGTCCCGGGGTACAAGTCAATGTAAAAGTCCACCTATCTGTGAGGAGGTAGACCCGAAACATCATTAGGGAAAAAATAAGTGTACTGTTCCACCACTACAGAATAGCTCGGACTCTCCACATCAACATCTCTGAGGGTAAGGCTAGCCAACTGATGAGTGATCGGCTGCACTCTCCTCCGGGTAAGTCCATCCTGTACTGCAAAGGATCCCTTCTCACCGCTAAAGGTATACCTGGTCCCATCCATGCAGAAACACTGCACCTTGCACCTAATATAGTCAATCTACGTATGGACTATATATAACCTTTCCATACCCAAGATGACATCATAAGGCCTCGACAACGCTACTAGGAGATCCCAGCTGAAGCTCTCACCTCCTAGAGTAAGCTCACATTGCCGAAACTAGTGTGTAATCGTTGAATCCTCTCCCATAAGAGTCTCTATCCATAAGTATCGAGCCAATGGCTCCGTCAGAATCTTCGAGCTCCGAACAAGGGCAGTGGAAATAAAAGAATGACTGGCACCTGTGTCTATAAGTACTGTAGCTATGGTAGAGTAGATAGAGATCATACATCGTATCATCTCAGGAGCATCGTGATCGTAGGCCTCAACAGCCTGGAGCTGAGATCTCCCATGTCCACCTGCTCCCTGCGGTCGGGGTGGACCTCTTGGTGGTGGTGGTGGTAACATCACAAATCGTCTCCCACCACCAACTGCACGGCCAGCTCCCCTGCCACGACTTCCTGCTCCCTGCGGACCTCCTTGGTCGAACCACTGTCTCTGCCTAGGTGGTCCTTCAACCGTCTATGATCATCCATACGGTGGGTTGGATAGTCACAATCCATGTGACCCTACCCGCCGCATGTGAAACATTTCCTGCTCCTGGTATAACTAGCTCCGCCTCGGGTGGCCCGCACAACCGATCCTGAGTCATGCGGTCGTCCACCTGTAGGTCTAGTCCTCTTGGACCTCTGTGATGTCTTTCTGCTACCAAATGAAGAAGACTCAGCTACGTGATGATTGGTAGTGGTTCTTTCTGTTGGTGATTACTCAAGAAGGAAGCTCTCCACCAAGAGGGCTCTCTTTAATACCCCAGCCTGCATCGGGATGCTGAGTGAGATCATTGAAGCCCTGATCTCTCGCCTGAGCCCCTACTCGAAGGTTCGGGACCTGAATAATAAGTCTCGTGCCATATATATGGAGTATCATGAGAGGTCAGTGAACCTCGCTGAGTACTGAGCTACAGTCATGCTACCCTGCTGTAGATGAAGAAGTGTTTGTATGTGCACTACGTGAAGAGTCGTTGGGACAAACTTTGCCTGAAACAGGCTCTCGAAGTATGCCCAGAGAAGCATCACCTCATCGTGAACCTGGAGCATCAAGCTCCACCATATACCTATTGCTGCCTATAGAAGGTTGGTGGTAAGGATCATCATGAGATAGGCTGGTGTCCCTATGAGTCAGAAGACTCTCACCATAGCCTCCATTCAATCCTCAGCCGCCTGTAGGTCCGTCTCTCCCTTGAACCTGGGTGGCCTCTGACGTTGGAACTCATGCAACGCGCTCAAGCGGCGTGCACCATCTGCTGCTGGGGCTGGTGGAATCGGTGGCCCAATGGGGAGTGGTACCGCTGGTGCCTCCACTGGTGCCTCTACTGGAAAAGGGCCATACACTAAGGCCTCATAGAAAGGTGGTTTATCAGTGCGTACAACTCTCGGAACCCTAGCCGGTTGACTACGTGGAGGCATCCTGAAAAGAAAGAGGTGTGACACAATTAATAAGTTATACCTGGTGAGCTGAATCAAAATATAACAAAGAAAAATATTTAAAACACACATGCAATCAATGTTTTCATGCACTGAGTTAGAAATCAGAAGTTAGGGTCCTGGTGTATGGATACGTTGGTCGCCGCACCAACACAGGTTTCCCTAAACTGATAACCACACTCACTACACTTAACACTATTTCCGTTAAAAAGAAATATCAGAGTCCTAAGTTCTATGATAGAACCGACTCCTCTGATACCAATTTTTCATGACCTGTCCCATGGGGCATGTGCTGTTACTACCCCAATCCCTCATTCCATAGGCTAGGGGTTGGCGACTAGCACCGAAGGCGTATTATCTAAAACTGGGAAGGAATTGCCTTTATAACCTATAATCACACGTAACCACGCACACAGTAAGATAGGAACACAAGTAAACTGAACTATAAACAGAGTGAGTGTAGTAAGTAAAAGGGGTCAGAATACAAGCCCATCTGGAAAGTACAAGTACAACTGTGATACAATACAACTGAAGAAAAGGGAAAGTCAGCTGCTAGGTCATCCTATGAGGTTCCTACCTGAAGGATAGGTACAGATCGCCTCCTCAGCAATCCACATCCACTCGTCTCCTCTGCGTACCGACACGCCGTATAGTCCACCTCCAGGTATCATCAAGTCCTGGTACTCTCAGCCTTAGTCAGCGTTCTCCATCGTCTACATCCAACACAACAAGGTGCGGGCATATCCCACATAGGGGTGAGTATAACGATACTCAGTAGGGACCCTGAGACCCTCTAGGTATCACAAAATTCATCATGGATAAATAAAAATGTATGAAATCAACAGATAACCTTACTTAGGTATATGCCCATACATATACCTAAGTTATCAAGTCATCCATATCAATCATGAGGAAAACACAGAGGTACTGAATCAACTCACACCATGATTTATTCTAGGGGTAGTATCAAGTAACATTCCCAGTCACAACGTCAAACACCTCAGTTGTTGGAGAACTCATCCTCTTTCGAGTACAGTGGTCATGTCGCGTAACAGAGAGGCTCTTCCCACTAACCTTGGACTGCTGAGGTACTCCTCCTGTAAATTATCGTGGGTCTTCCGCGTCACCAAGGCGTTCCCCACCGTGGATCTGTCGTATCACTAAGGTGCTTCCCCTGGTGGCCTGCTGAGGCACTCCACCTTTCGAGTACCATGGGTATGCCGCGTCACCAAGGCGCTCCCTACCGTGGGTCTGCCGCGTCACCAAGGCGCTCCCCACTAGGCCTGTCAAGTCACTCCGAGTCGAAACGGTCAGCAGTCGTCAAGTCTCAGCAAGCCACTGGGTTCCTGTACTATGCTCGCTCGTCTCTGGGAGGATCCACTACACAAGATACTGATTGATACACCAACAACCATGAAGCCCCAAGAATAACTATCTCAAAGGTCTACCACGTCATAGAGGTCTCAACGTAACAGACGGCGCGTCAATCGGATGCCCGGTCTGTGAGTTATTAGCCTTTTAGTCTTTGGGGCCCGGTTGGATTCATGATCGATCCAACCTGACTGTTCCCCATATTAATCCAAAACACACTAGAGTATCACTCAAAGGGACTGACTCACTCCAAGGTTCCCAATGCCGCTGACGGTTCGTCTAACGGATGTCTGGTGCCAAAGCTATAGCCAAAAGAATGTAATTAGGTCGTAGTGGGCCCAGGTCCAGTCCAACCCAGTCGGACCAACTCTGCCCAAACTGGCCCGTTGGGTTCAGCCCGGCCGGCTAGGCGGCTTGGCCTTTTGGTTCCGGCCAGGTAGGTCGCAAAGGGCCGTGGAGTGTGTCACGAGGGCGCGAGGCCATAGGGCGGCTTGGCCGGGGATGGCGGTTCGTCCGCGGGGCGGTGGTTCAGCCACAGGGTGGCGGTCCGGCCCCGAGGTGGTGATCTGGACATAGGGTGGCGGTCCAGTCATGTGGGGTGGTGGTCTGGCCTCGGGGAGGCGGTCCGGCCACGGGGCGGCGGCCAGGCCGTGGGGTGGTGGTCCAGTCGTGGGGTGGCGGTCCGGCCGCGCGGGGTGGCGGTCCGACCGCACGGGGAGGCGGTCCGATTGTGGGGTGGTGGTTCAGCTGCGGGGTGGCACCTAAGCTGCGGGACGACGCCTCATCCGCAGGGCGGTGCGGAGACGCAGACGGCGGCGGTGGCTGCGGTCGGTGCAGAAGCCGCAGGGCGGCGGCGGTGGTCGTGGGGCGGCGTTGTTGCGCCGCCGCCTTCATCGCAGCCGGTGGTGGTGACAGCCACCGTTCTCATTCCCCAACCATGGATGGTTGTTGTACTCCTCCATCGCGAAGAACACCAGAAGATTTTTGGAAGGATCGGGCCATGTTGTTTTGGCCCATACCCTCCACGTTAGGGTGGTAGCATATGGATCATCAAGAACTTTAACATGAATGTAAAATCCTATCCTCCCGCAATGATTGTTCCCAACCCACAAAAGCAATAGAAGGGGTGTACATGGGAAGTGATAAAAAATAGAAATAAACCCCTACCTCGTTCACTTGATGACATCAACGTGGTCGCAAGGAAGAATATGAATCGTTGGGAAAAGATGGACATCGGTGTCTTTGATGTTTTCCTCGATTGTCAGTTCATGCATTGTTGGAGATCCTTTGAAGGAGTTTGGAGAAGAAAACGTTGAAGGAGAGGCATTCATCATTGGCGTTATTCGTTGGAGAGCTTTTCTACCAAATCTCCTCCTCTCCCAAATCCACCAAAATGAAATGGTTTCCCCAAAATAATAGATTATGTGATTTATTATGTTTATTGGTATATAATTCAAATTGAGTTAATTCATCTCATAGGTTGGAATAATTAAAGTGGTGCGTTGGCTTAATTATTGTGGAGGAGGGTTGGAACAATTAATATTAGAGGATTTGAATAGGCTCTCCCACATTTAATGAGGTAGTTGAGAGGTTTAGGCCTCGGGTGGTCCCCACCTCCATAACCTCTCATGGGAGGTTAGGCTCGGGTGGTCCCCACCACCATAACCTCTCATGGGAGGTTAAGGTCTGGTGGTCCCCAGTTATCAACTTCCACATGTAGGTTTTAACAAATAAAATAAAAAAAAATCTACACAACTTTATTTTTATTTTATTCATTCACGAAAAACCCAAAAACTAACTTCTAGCCTTGACCAACTGCCATCGAGGTGAATGTCTCTTTAAGAAAATACTGATGTTGTGAGTTCAACGATGACCTCTGATTTCAATTCTAAGCACTGGTTCAAAAGTTAGAAAAACCCGCTCACACATTTACTGAACGTACCTGAACAAAAGTTTAGAAATTCATTCTGGGCACTCCTGAATTCAGAATCACATGCCGTCAATTTTCATGGACTCGTAAAATTCCTATTTATTTAAAAAAATCACATGGAAATTCTGTGTCTTTATACAGATGCTCATGTCCATAGAGTGGTAGATAATTTTTCTCAGGATACTCATGATGATATTTCTTTATATACATTTCCAAGTATGGTAGAGTAGTATTATATACATCATAATAATCTAGCCCAACGATTTTTACCATCTCCTCAATGTGGTTCCCAGCTTGTTCATCAGAAACTTTAGTATTTTGAGTTTCCATTGATCCTACAATGAATTAAAAATGTGTTAATTAAACACAATTCTTTGTTTTGGAAAAATAATAAAAAAATATAGAACTTTGGAAAAGGCATGGACTCATATAGGTCACTTGACCAAGTGACCTCATGCAGGTCTCTTGCCCAAGTGACCTTATGTAGGTCACTCGCCCAAGTGACCTTGCATTGAATAATCTCCTAATAAACCTTGTATAATACAATTGGAAAGATATTAGGGTCACATAGGTAGGTTCATACCTAATATGTGAGAACAAAGATTTAGCACATGATGATTAAAGGGAATTCTTGTAATAGATATAGCACAACAAGAGTATCATGATAGAAACAAGAAGAGATTATACTAAGACAAGAGGATATATTTATAGAGGTAGTAGTCCCTATGTGTGACCTGCATGCATGACCCACTTACATGACCGATTCGTGAGGATGAACTACACAGATGACCTGTGCGGATGACCTTCACAACTACCAGGACCTTTTCATCCCTACCTCAGGACTAGACCCTCTTCTTTTGATCAGATCCAATCTTGAGGGGGGATTTCATTGAAAAAATTATCTATAATATCTATAAAAAGGTATTAAATGAAAAAAAAATACTTAATTAAAACAAAATAATAGAAGTGAATAATGTCAAGGGTCGAACGTTTCACCAAATATGAACTGTGCAGCCCCCCCCCCCCCCCCGTCGGAACAACATCAGTGCGCAGGGTGACATGTGCATCCATTGTCATTGTGTAGGCACAGTTATCTAGGTCACCTAGAGGCACTGCACAAGACACACCTCCTCATTAGACTAGGTGATCCAACTTATTTTCCCAAGGTCTAATATGTTTCTATAAATAAGACTCTGAGGCTCCTCATTTGAGATGACAGAAAATACTAAAGAACTGCTAAATCTCTTCTCGCCCTAGTCCTTTTTCCAGGCCCTTAGAAACCTTCTAGGTACCTCTCCAAAACATAATAGAAGTTTTAATTAATGGGGTTATTGGAATTAAATTCCTTCTAGTGTTTGTAATACATAACACCTATATGAGGAACCCTTTCCCGTATAGTGGAAAAGCACTAGCGTGAGGTCCCCTTCCCAAACCTAGGGCCTACGCAATATCCTTTTGGGAACACCTTAGGATACCCTTGGAGCCTTGAGAAAAGTATCACCCAAGTGATTGTTTCTTGAATTTTCCATCTCTAAAAAACTTCTAGCTCATGCAGGCCCACCTACATGAATCCCTTCCAATCTAATCAGGTCTACCATGCATGAGACCTCCTTGGCTCTCTAAGAATCTACCCTATGTGATCCACCTATCACACCCTATTTTAATCCAAAAATAGTAAGGACATTATTTATTTGGATCCCCCATCTGAGGGGGGCCAAATTAAAACCTCCTCTAAAGCCTCAAGACTTATAGAACCATGGAAATAGGAACACCACCATGTCTCTCATTTGGATATGAATTCCTTTAGTCAGAGGTGTATAGAAATTTTCCTAACTAACAGGTAGGGTCCTTGGGGTGCATGTGGATATGAATTCCTTTGGTCACAAAGAGCCTAACCGTAGGGGTAGTGTTAGGAACCCCCAGGTCTCAGGTACAAGGACTCATACCATGTCCTTCCCTCATCATCTCCAAGACCAGGGACCTCCAATTCTAGGTGGGGTGGGTTAGGATCATGCTTTCTTTTCTAATTGAGGATTAGTTCATTATCCTTATCTATTACCCATGAACTAGTCTTAGGGAATCACTCCTAGATTAAGACCCTAATATTTCTTGTAAGACCTCTTTTGATTCATTCCTTCTTCATTCTCCATGCCCTTGGGATATATCCAAATGGGTAGTCAAACATGACTATCCGGGATACAATGAAGGGAGGGAACAAGAATATCAAATATCACTATCTTTCTCTCTCCCTTTGGGTCTTGGCCTCATCCATTAGTGGACAAAGCAGACTATGTGGTTAGCTGGATCTTCGACTTCCCCTTTTTTCTCACATTTTTTCATGACTCGTGTGAGCTTATAGGTTATATATGATTACAACATCCAAACAATCAGATGCATGTGTTGGTATAGAATCTATCTCCGGATCATCCTCTCAAATTCCTTTAGGTTGAATTCATGGGTATAGGTATTAAAAGCCATGTATCCAACCCATCAAGGCATACTCCTAGATAGTTTCATCCATGAAACCACTCCTTGTCCTTCAAAGGGGGTATATTCCTAATGAAGCAATTCAAAAGGACTCACATTCGGTATATTCCCTAATTAAATCCTCTAAAAGGGCCACATTCCCTATGATACAATCCTTTAAAGGTCCTCTATAGGTTTGGGCCCTCATATCCAAACTATATGGATTTTTTTCATCTAAATAGGATATGTAGGAAGCATCCATGAGGTCTGAACTCAAAACCCCAAAATCAACCCTAATTACATCTGGGCCATACTCCTGGTAGGGTCTTATCCAACTTGGGAGCCCATATCCCTTCCAGGTTCCCTAAGATGCTTCAGTATAAGTCCAACTCTAAGATATGATAAGGTGCCTTCTTCTTAGATGGAATTTCCATATGATATTAAATTGCACGATTTGGTCCTCATCACATAACCTTAAATGATATGATGTGTCCCGTTGAGTGGAACCAAACTATGTGGGTTCTAATTCCTTTCATTAGGATGAATAGGAATCCCATAATATGGGTCTTATCCCTACATAAAAACAACTCTAATATCCCTTAATGATGATACACTCTAGATCGACCCACTGTGTGGCTCAAAACAAGCCTCATGAGAATAAACGAAAAAATAATCTCTAATTCATTCATAAAAGGGAACCATTGATGAATAACCTCAGATACATATTGATATCATCATTAATGAAGAACCTCAGATATATACAGATGATTCTAAATTCTATACATTCTAATAATTGATTGTTAATCCAAGGGTGACCTATATCATACTTTTGAATTAATAAAGGATTCATGATCATATCTTAAATCTATAAGAGAGTCCTAGAGTAGGAAAAAATTCTCCCCAAAAGGATATTATGAGATCAACCTCCCATCCTCTCAACCAATTTGAGTTCTTAAGTATGATTGATCATGTTTTCCAATAATAATCTTCCTTTGTAAAGAAGGTCCATGAGTCATCGCTGAGATAGAACGGTTGGGTGTTTGGGCTCTATGAAAAACCTATTGTAATCCATTCTAAAATAAGGAACTTAACATGAATTATTGTATAACATTCAAACCCCCCACAATAAATCGTCAGGTGACAGGTTTTCATTGGAAATAGTATCAAATTCTATGTGTAAAGTATGTGTTTTTAACATCAGAACAAGGAGTTCAGGTCTAGGTTTATTCATCAGGATTCATAAAGTATATTGAAAATATATCAATATGGGAGTTAGTGGATAATTTTATTTGAATGAAATCAAATCATGATGAATTTATATTGGACTATTCCCCCTTATAATGGGAAACTTAGGTTTTTATCTTCTCATGCACAACCACTCAAAACTCTTCTTATTCAATTTCTAGCACCATATTCTCTTTTATGATGGGATCTTGTTCATAATCTTCAATATTCAGGCATAGATATGGATTTACCAGGACTATATTATTAAAAAAATGGAATTTATGAAGAAAATAATCTAATGAAAAATAAAATAAAATTGAATATTATGAAACTTATACCCCTTTAAGTGGTTTCTCCATGAGTTTTTTATCTCTGATAAATGACTCTAGAGGGATTTTTAAAAATTAAGGGAGAAAATGATTTTCATGTTCTTCTAATACCTCCTGAATAACCTCATAAACAATGAACATAAACACTTCTTTCACATGTTCTTATTTTTAATGTGATCTTTTCGCTATGTATTCTTGGAGAGTGGTGTCTATCATTGCCATCATTCCCTTTAGTTCTCCCATCTTGTTTTGTTGTTATTTTAACTATTGGTATAGAAATATTGAACTAATAGATAAATTTTTAATTTCTTATGATTTCATTTCATTTATAGGTTGGTGGCATGGGGGATTTTAATGTTGATATTGAATAGGTTCATTTTCATAGAAGTAATCATCCACTCATCTAGTAGTTTACACTTGTGGTTCTCATGTTGATTCCATTAAGATTGTTCCTTGAGCTCCTATGGGAAGAAAGAGTGCTTAATAATAAATTGTTTATATAAGAATAAATCTTTATCCTCCACAATAAGCTTTCCCAGTTCATTAATAAAGTAATATAAATTGTGATCCATTCCATATGAATGGTGACTAAATAATTCCTATCACAGTTTAAGAGAAAACTGAGAAATAGATAAATAAAAAACAAATAAAAAAAGGTTTTTAAAAGTATAAAATAAATAATAACTAAGAGGTATTAATTCATAAAAATGATTATAATTTGATAGAAATATATTTCCATATGTCTCTTGTCAATAGAATTTAAATACAAAGGTAAATCCTAGTATTCAACATAGGTTATCTCTTGAGGATCCTTACTAAACACTCATTGTTATTAAGGAACTGTAACTTATTAGTATTTTTGTAATGTTTAATATAATTAAATCATTATAAAATGAAAATGAATTTAAATAGTTGAAAATAAAATTAAATGATAATAATAGAATAAATATCACAAAGGTTGGTAAGAAAGAATAACCTCTTGAGAATATACTTATGAAAACTCTCACTGCATCCTAGAAATTTGTCTCACTCTTATCCAATGTGAACTTACCACTATAAAATCAAAAATCCCTTCATTACTTATGTTTGATTGTGTAATGAACAAAAAACCTTCAAATAACATCACACACTCATCACTTCCATGGGTAATTTAATGAAGGACTCATTAACTAAGATAATCCACTACTTACCTCCTTGTTATACTACCACACCCATTGAAAACCATTATGGTGATAAATTTAAGGCATGATTGATTTGTGATAAAATAGAATAAAACTGAAGGAAATTAGGGGGGAATAGATACTTTCACCTAACCATATTCCCTGAACCCCTATGGTTTCCCAATGTGAAAATAAGATGAGAAAATATTGAAGAACAACTTGAAGATTCATGAAATCCTATCTCGAGTGAACTTAGTTATACATCTACCAATAATGAAGGAATTAGATCACAACATGGGGAAAAATTAAAATATAGAAAATAAAAACATGAAAAATAAAGATAATACACTATAAAAAGTACCATAAAATGGAACCAAAACAAATATAACACAATGATTTGAAGATAGGATAAGAATTATTTACAATATGGAAATGAAACAATATTAAGAGAAGTGGGGGTTCTCTTCTTCATATAGTATATGGATCCAAGTGGAAAGTGAGTTTATCTTAGATAAATACGTGTTTAATCCTTATAAATTTTTATTCACCCTTTTTTTCTTCACCTTGATCACCCCATGATCCCATGTTCGTACATTTGACCATATGAGAGACATATGGGAAGAAATATTGTCCATTAATTGATTTCGGAAGGTATAAGGGATGGG
The DNA here is from genome assembly GCA_963277665.1 of Viscum album. Taxonomy (NCBI): domain Eukaryota; kingdom Viridiplantae; phylum Streptophyta; class Magnoliopsida; order Santalales; family Viscaceae; genus Viscum; species Viscum album. Next base: position 540,597,182 of record OY728135.1, read on the forward strand.
AATATTCTTATTTTGTTTCATGATTGTGCATGGATTTCCCATTTTAAATAGACTGATTCTACCACCTTCTTTTAAATTCTTGGGGATTTTTCAATCCTTCATAGTGTTTTCCAAATATTACTTGAAGTTTTTATCGATATTCCTATGATTTTGGTGGTTAATGGTTGTGAAAAGCTTGAGCTTATACATGATATTCATATAGATAAGAGAACCCATATTTTAAATTATAATTTTTGCACGGAAACTATTACTCAAACTAAAAAACAAATTATCGTAAAATATTTGATACATGGATATATTGTGTAGAGTTATTCACTTTATAAGTGTTAATATAGTAGAGTTATTTTAACACCCCAAGGTTTTAAAAATAAATTGAAATGAATGAAACATTTATTCTCTAAATAATGACACTTTTTTAAGTATATATTTATAAAATATACATTAAACATAATTTTTCTACTTCTATGATTTGAATTTCAAAAAACAGACATATATGGTTGTGTTCAGTAAGTTATTTGAAGTCCGATATATCCAACTTGTTTTTTTGGTGAATATTTACATAAACTTATAAATATTAATATGACCCTTATGAATATTAAATCATATTATTATTTTATTTTCTTAATTTTATAACATAATGAAATCTTGATTAATTTTTCATAGTGATATAAAATGAGTTATGGTTTTAAAATTGTTATTGTTTGAATAAAATATGATTTTATTTAAAAATTAAATTAATTATATTTAAAAAATTATTTTTAAAAAATGGAGTTCATTTTTGAATTTTACATGTCAGAAAATGGTTATGGTGAATTTTTTGGATTTTTCTAAGATAGTTGAATTTTCAGGGAAAAGTAAAAATATAGTTTTAAGTTTTCAGTGTGTTTGATGACATCATAATTATCTCATAATTATTTAATCATTCTGGTATAATCTTGAGCATTAAAATATTATATGAGGTGCCCCATGTAACCAATTACATGGTAAAAACTATGGGCAATCCCATGGTTTTTCAAATACTACTAATGAGGTGTCCTTTGAAATTAATTAAAAATCCCTCACTTTCACTATAAATACCACCCTCACCCCCCCCCCCCCTTCTCTCTAGCCTATAAAGCTTTTATAATTGTCTAAATTATGCCCAATATCCTTAACAAGGCTCTTACCCACGTCCAAGACCTTTTGGTCTCACAGAAAGTCCAAAACCAAAGGCCTTAAAGAGGATCTCAAGGAGAAGAGATCAAGAGGTAAAGATCCTCTTTCATTTTCCTATGTTTTCTTTTCAATTATTTTATTTTATTATACTCTATTATCCTCCCATTATACAAGAGGAATTAAAGATCCAGTATTATATATATTCTATATTTTTATCATGGGTATGGAAAAATCATCACCATTCTTCCTCTCCTCTTCCTCTTATTCTAAAAATAAAAACACCATCTGTGATGTGTCGATTTACCTAAATCATGGACGATGTGTATTCAATTTTCCTTAATTCCTTAAAATCTGGTTGTAAAAAACTTTTAATGGTTAAAAAAGTTTTTAAAGTGTATTATATAACCACTCTTATGTTCCATAATTAACTATACACGTAATATTTAAGGTATATGATGAAACTAGTTTGTGATTATCGAAGAACCACAAAAATGATCTAAATGAATATCACTAATGATTTATATAATGATTATTCCTAATACCATATAATAAAAAATTTTATGGAATAATTTAATATTCTAGAAACATATTAACACCATTTCATTCCACTTCTATATATTATCTTCCATTCGATAAGAAAATATTTTACAAATCGACTATAAAAATCATGTAAAGAACGCACCTGAAACAATGTAAATAACAAAATAGTATTAATAAATGGGTCAAATGATGTTATAAAATTATCATATAAAGTGTTATAAAAATTTAATATTTTTCTTTAAAATATTAATAATACCCTTTTAATCATTATATAGGATTTTTAAGCAAGTTTTAAGCAAGAAGAACCCAAGGTAAAGGTATTCTTTACCCAATTTCCATTCTTTGGGTTAACCTTCAACATTATTTATTGTGTGGTATTAAGATTATTTTTGTGATAAATTTTTGTTTATATTATGATTTATTATATTTATTTATAGTTTATACACATATTCCTTTCATTATTTTAATTTCTCACATCAATTATATGACATTTTTAAAGGACTTTCCATTAAAAACCCTCTTTTAAAATTCTATTTTACAAAATTCAAAAGTAATGTTTTTGTGAAATTATCCATATTTTATTATTATGTTATTGTTATTGGGAATTGTTTATGATGAATGGTGGTACCTATATCTTCCTCCAAGGTATTGGTTATGTGTAATTTGGAGGCCGGTCATATGGTTACTCCAAGTGTAATTGTGATGGTTACACTGTAAGGTAGTCGTGATGGTTAAATTATAGGGTAGTCATGAGGGTTATAAATCATAAGGTAGCTATGAGGGTAAAAATATAAGTAATAAATGACCCAATATACCCATATGGTTTTATATATGTTCTTTAATGTTTTATGGAAATATCTTATTTCATTAATTAAGTGTATATGGGTGAGAAGTATGTCTTTGTGAAAATGATTTCATATGTTTTATAGTGTTCATGGACTAATGGTTTATTTCATTATTTTTATATCTATTACTAATATTTTTATTCTTATATTATATTTTTAAATGTTATTCAAAGTTTATAATTATTTTTAATATAAATAAGTAAGTCAATATTTTTTAAAGAAATCAAGTTGTTGTTTTGTGTTAAAATTTTATGTTTTGGAAGAAATGGATACGGATTTAATGGTATGCACTTTATATTCTTGTGGGTTTATATGTATATGTTATGTCCTAAATTTATAAAACTATAAACTAAAAAGATATTTGTGAATTAAAATAATTTAAATCTAGTTGTAATATCTAGATTATGTAATTTTTAAGGTCGGGTCCTTATAGTTTGTATCATAGCACGGTATAGATAACTTTAGGAGTTAGTATGATGTTAACATAATTCCATAAATGATTTTTACCTTGTTTTTATGTTGAAATGTTATATAATTTAAATATTACCATGTTTCTTCATCTAAGATATGTCTTTTTAGAATGGTTTTCTACAAAAGAAACAGGGAAGATGAAGTTGGATGGAACTAGAGGTTGATATCTTTTCGAATCCGTAACTGGAAATAGAGGGAATTGGAATCAAGAAGTTTGTGATAGTAATGGATCAGCTGAAGCATGAAATAAATGGTGGTGTGATCCATAAAATAGAATAACCAAATATACCCCAAATGAACTTGGTTATAGTGTAACATTTTACGAGGAAACATCCTCTTACTTTCAGTGGATCTTTAAACCTAGTAGCAGTTGAAGGATGGGTTAAATCTCTTGAAAAGATATTCGATGTTATGGGATGTTTAGATAATCAAAAGTTTAGTCTTTCCATTTATCATTTTTAAGGTGAAGTTCATCAGTGGTGGTCAGTGGTCAAGAATTTAAAGGATAGATAGTATATTGAATTTCTAGAGTGGGATGGATTTAAAAGTGTTTTCCTTGAAAAATATTTTCTTAAGGTGATTCGACATAGGATGGAGAAGAAATTACTTGAATTGAGGTAAAAGGAGGAATATTTAGTGGTTTTTTATAAATAAAAATTCACCCTACTATAAATTTATTCTCCAAATATTATTTTGGATATTGATATCAAAACAAAATGGTGTTACTCAGGATTGAAGCCAAGATATCGAAGGGCATTGGCCTCCCAATAATTCAAAAGTTGTGAGAAAGTTGTACGATGTGATGAGAGGGTAAAAATATATTTTGATGATGATCACGTGTAATTTGAGAGGAAAAATAAGAAGATTTCAAGATGTAAAGTTATGGGTAATAATAAATCAAAAAAATCTTATGGTAAGAAAGTTCAGTTTCCAGATTTTGAAAAGTGTGGTAAAAAAATCACCCTGGGGAATGACTTACTAAAACTGAGAATTGTTTTCGATGTGGTAAGTTTGGACATATAGACCAAGATTATAATGAAAATAATCTTAATATAAATTATGATAAGAACAATATAAAGTGTTTCAAATGTGTTGAGATGGGTCATTATGTAAATGTATGCCCAAAGAAATATCTGAGTGATGGAAAGCAGCCAGACTATAAGCAAAAAGGTGTAGTGAGATCCTTTACGACTACATCAGCTGATGTAGGGACATCAAATGAATTGGTATCAGGTAATTTTTTTATTTAATCAGATTTTTCTAAAGTATTGTTTGATATGGGGTATACACATTCCTTTATTTATGAGATATTTTCTGGTAAATTGGAAGTATCACCTCAAAAAATGCGACCAAAACTTATTGTTAAAACACCAGGGGGAAATGTTATAGAAAAAAAGGAATTTTAAGGATATTACTATTGTTATTTATAGATGTAAATTACTTGAAAACCTTTTTAATTTTTCCTTAGTATAGTTTTATGTCATTCTATGTATGGATTTTCTTTCTATTTATCATGCTAAAAGTGATTATAGGGCTAAAGAAGTTTTTTTCAGAAAGAGTTTCAATTTGTATACAAGAATGAACCCATAAAATTGATAACATATCAGGAAGATTAGAAACTGTTGAAATATGGAAATTAATGTTATCTTGCTCATATTTTTTAAAACAAGAGAACTATTTAGATTAATGATGTGCCAATGGTAAATGAATACCTTGGTTTTTTTTCTGATGAGTTACCCGGTGTTGTGCCTGGTCAGGAAGTTGAATTCACAATTGACTTAGTTATCGATGCTAAGAAAATTTCAAATACCCCTTATCTAATGTCTCACATAGAACTTCATGAATTGAAAAATCAGTTGCAAAAGTTTCTTAATAAAGGATTCATTTGTCATAACACTTCACCATGGAGAGATCATATTTTTTTCATTAAAAATAAATATGGTTCTATAAGACTTTGCATTGATTATAGAGATTTGAATAACATTAATATTAATAACAAGTATCATTTTTCACACATCTTTGACTTATTTGATCAGCTCCAGGTAGCTCAGTATTTTTCCAAGATTAACTTGAGATCTGTGTACCATCATCTAAAGGTGAAGGAGGATGACATTCCAAAAACAGATTTTTGTACTAGATATGGTCGTTATTAATTTTTTGTTATGTTGTTTGGGTTAACTAATTCACCTACTATATTCATGGATCTTATGAATAGAATATATCATGAGTTCTTGGATAAGTTTTTGGTTGTGTTTATTAATGACATTATCATATATTCTAGAATTAAATAGGAGAATTAGAAACATATAAGGGTTTTTTTGAAAACCTTAAAAGAAAAGAAACTATATGAAAATTTCATAAAGTGTGAATTTTACTTGAAACAAATTTATTTCCTTGGTCACATTTTTCTAAATATGGCATAACTGTTGATACTACTAAAATGAAAGTTGTTGAAGAATGACCAAGACACAAAAATATAACCGAGATTGGAATTTTTCTTGGTCTGGAAGGCTACTACCAGAGGTTTGTTGAAAACATTGCATGGTTATCTAGTCCACTGACTAAGTTAACTCAAAAAAGGAGTTAAATGTATCTAGAAAAAAGAATGTGATGATTGTTTTTAGTAATTGAAAAGAAGATTGTTGAATGCTCTAGTTCTGAACCTACATTCTAAAAAAAGGTGAGTTTTTCATCAAAAGTGGTGCTTCATTAAAGGGGTTTGGTTGTGTTATGATGCAGAATGATTAGTTAATTGTTTATTCTTTAAGACAACTAAAAATTCATCAGTTATATTATCCCACACATGATTTGGAATTAGTAGAAGTTGTTTTTGCTTTAAAAATTTGGTGGCATCATTTCTACGGATCCAAATTTGAAATATATACTAACCAAAAAATTTTGAAGTATATATTCACTCAAAATAAATTAAACATGAGGTAAAGAAGTTGTATTTAATTGATAAAGGATTTTTATTGCATGATCAATTACCATATTGGAAAAGAAAAAAAAGTGGCAGATGACTTAAGCTGAAAACATAAAGCATCATTAACTATGTTACATTTTGAACATTAACCCTTGATTAATGATTTAATGAATTATATCTTGAAAGTTGTTGGTGTAAGAAATTATTATATTTTGTTTTAAGATTCAGTGCAGCCATCATTGTTAGATAGAATTAAGCAAGCATAGAAGGCATACAGGGAGCTACAAGAAAATGTAAAATTGGTTAAAATGGGTAAGTTTCTAGAATTTAAATTGAAAAAGATTGTGCTTTGAGATTTTGGAAGAGATCGTGTGTTCCATTATATTCTCATCTAAAGAATGGATTATTGTGTGAAGATCCTAGTTCTCCATTTTCAGTGCATTCAGGTTGCACAAAGATGTACAGAGACCTTTAGGAGTATTACTGGTGGGATGGAATGAAAAGAGATATTTTAAATTTTATTGTGAAATGTTTGACATGTCAATAAGTTAAAGTAGAGTGTTAGTTACCGAAGGGGATTCTTCAGCCTTTACCAGTACCAGAGTGGAAATGGGAAAATATATTCATTGAATTTGTTATGGGACTACCAAAGACTTCTCAAGGTAACAATGAAATCTGGGTTATTGTTGATCAACTGACTAAATATTCTCATTACCTTCCTATTAGAGATACTATGTATTTGGATCATCTATCTTGAATGTACCACAAAGATATTGTTAGGTTACATGGAGTTAATTTTTCCATTGTATCTGACCATGATATTAGGTTCACTTATAATTTTGTAAAGTCCTTCAGAAGTCATTGGAAACAGAATTAAATTTTAGTACAACTTTTCATCCTCAATAAAATGGGAAGTTAGAATAGACGATTCAGACATTAGAGGACATGCTTCGATCTTGTTCAATGAACTACCAGGGAAGTTGGGATCAACATCTTTCATTAGTTATGTTTTCTTAATAATAGTTGTGATTCCAGTATATAGATGGAACCTTTTGAGCCATTATATGGAAAGCGGTGTCGAACTCCAGCTATTTGGGATGAAGTCAGGGAAAGGAAGTTTATGGGACCAGATTTAGTAGAGGAATTGGTTGATAAAGTGAATATGATCCAGAAACACATGAGGATAGCTCAAACTAGGTAGAAACGTTATGCAGATAATAGGAGGAAAGACTTTTCTTTCAAGGTAGGTGATCATGTTTTTCTTAGAATCTCACCATGGAAAAGTGTTATGAATTTTGGTAAGAAAGGGAAGCTAAGTCTACAGTTCATTAGACCTTATGAAATCTTAGAGAAATTTGGACTAGATGACTACCGAGTAGCTTTTCCTCAGTGTTTATCTCAGGTACACAATGTTTTTCATGTTTTGATGTTGAGAAATTATGTTCCAGATTTATCTTATGTTTTGAGCCCAGAAGTAGTTAAACTGGAAGATAACCTTTCTTATGAAGAGAGACTTGTTCAGGTTTTTGATTGAAGAGAATAAGTATTCTAGAATAAGGTAATCCACTAGCTAAAGGTTTTTTTGAGAAACCACGTGGTTGAAGAAGCAACATGGGAATCTGAAAATGATATGAGGGAAAAGTACCCTCATTTGTTTAATAAGTAAATAAAATTGTGAGGACACAATATTTTGAAGGGGGAGAATGTAACACCCCCAAGGTTTTAAAAATAAATTGAAATGAATGAAACAATGATTCTATACATAATGACACTTTTTTAAGGATATATTTATATACTAGCCCTTAAACATATTTTTTCTGCTTCTATGATTTGAATTTCAAAAAATGGACATCTACAGTTGTGATCAGTAAGTTATTTGGAGTCTGATATAACCAACATGTTTTTTTTTGTGAATAGAAACATACCACTATGAATAGTAATATGACTCTTATGAGTAGTAAATCATATTATTATTTTGTTTTATTAAGTTTATAATATAATGAGATTTTGATTAATTTTTCAAGGTGATATAAAATGAGTTACATATTTAAAATTGTGATTTTTCAAATAAATTATGATTTTCTTCAAAAATAAAATAATCATATTTAAAAAATTATCTTTAAAAAATGGAGTTAGTTTTATACTTCTACATATTGAAAAATTATTAGGGTGAATTTTTGGGATTTTTCTGAGATAGTTGAATTTTTGGTGAATAGTAAAAATACAGTTTTAAGTTTTCAGTGTGTTTGATGATAGCATAATGATGTAATCATTCTGGTAGACTCTTGAGTATTAAAATATGATATTAGGTGATCCATGTGGCCAATACCATGGGAAAAACCATGGGAAATCTCATGGTTTTTCAAATACCGCTAATGAGGTTTCCTTTTAAATTAATTAAAAACGTCATCACTTTCACTATAAATACCACCCTGCATGCCCGAATGGCCCGAAGGCATTCATTTTTATTGATTTTTGATAACCCCTCTTTCAAGGGATGAGGGGGAACCCTTAAAAGGCTCGTACGCTCACCCCCTCTTCCTCTCACACCTCTCAAGATTTGAGCATGGTATAAATTATTACCAATCCCCTTCCCAAGGCTATTCCCCACATCCAAGACCTTTTGTTCTCACAAAAAGGCCAAAACCAAAGGCCTTAAGGAGGTTCCAAAAGAGAATAGATCAAGTGGTAAAGATCCTCTTTCATTTTCTTGTATTTTATTTTCAATTATTTTCTTTTCTTATACTCACTTATGCTACCCTCATCCAAGAGGCATGAAAGATCAAGTATTATATATATTCTATATTTTTATCATGTTTATGGAAAAATTCATCATCATTATCCCTCTTCTTTTTCTTTTATTATAAAAATAAAAACATCATATGTGATGTGTCGATTTACCAATATCATGGATGATGTGCCGTCAATTTCCTTTACTTCCTTAAAAACTGAATGTAAAAACATTTTAATGGTTAAAATAAATTTTAAAGTGTATTATATGAAATATATTATGTTCTATAATTAACTTATATTCATAATATTAAATTTATATGATGAAACAAGTTCATAATTATCGAAGAACAACCAAATTATCTAAATGAATGTCACTAATGATTTATATAATTATTTTTCCTCATACAATATAATCAAAATGATTTATGTAACCATTTAATATTTTATAAACATGTTAACACTATTTAATTCCACTTTTGTAGATCCTCTTACATTCGAAAAGAATATCCTTTACAAACCAACCATGGAAATCAAGTTAAGAAATCACATGAAACAATGGAAATAATAAAATATTATTAATAAATGGATTGAATGATGTTATAAAATGATCATATAAAGAGTTATAAAAAATTAATATGTTTATGTAAAATATTAATAACACCCTTTTAACCATTATACAAGAGGTTTAAACAACTTTGAAGTAAGAATAACCCGAGGTAAGGAAATTCTTAACCCAATTTTCATTCATTGGGTTAACCTTCTTCATTATTAATTATGTGGTATTAAGATTATTTGTGTAATAAATTTTTGTTTATATTATATTTTATTATGTTTATTTACACTGTATACACATGTTACTTTCATTATATTAATTTCTCATATCAATTATATGACATTTGTAAGGGACTTTCCATTAAAAATCCTTTTTTAAAATTATATTTTACAAAATTCAAAAGAAATGTTTTTATGAAATTATCCATGTTTTATGATTATGTTTTGGTTATTGGGAATTGTTTATGATTAAGGGTGGGACATATATCTCCCTCCAATGCATTTTTTATGTGTAATTTTGAGGTCAGTCAAATGGTTACTCCAAGTGTAACTACGATGGTTACACCATATGGTAGCTGTCAGGGTTACATTATAAGGTAGTTGTGAGGGATAAAAATCCTAAGGTAGCTACGAGGATTACAATATAAGTAATTAATGCCCCAAGATACCCTTATGGTTTTATATATGTTCTTTAATGTTTTATATAAATATTTTGTTTCATGAAGTAAGTATATTTGGGTGAGAAGTATGTCTTTGTGAAAATGGTTTCATATATTTTTAAGTATTCATGGACTAATGTTTTCTTTCCTTCTTTTTATATCCCTTACTAATATTTTTATGCCCATCCCATGTTTTTAAATGTTGTTTATAGGTTATAAGGATGTGTAAGAGAAATAATTAAGTCAAGATTTGTCAAAGAAATCATGTTGTTGTTTTGTGTTAAAATTTTATGTTTTTGAAGAAATGGATATTGATTTAATGGTACCCACTTTGTATGCTTATGGGTTGATATGTATAAGTTATGTCCTAAATTTCTAATACTCTAAACTAAAATGATATTTGGGAATGAAAAGAAGTGTAATCTAGTTGAAATAGAAATATTATGTAATTTTTAAGGTCGGGTCCTTATAGTTATAGAGGATGACATGCTTATCTCTAGTTTGTTGCTTCTGTTGTGGCCAGTAATATGGATCCTCCATTTTCATTCAAATGCAATAGATTCAACAAATAAAATTCATACACAATAGGTGTGATATGGGGTTACTATTATGTAAAATCCTGACCATCGAAGTTCTCTTATATAGCTATCGTCCTTGGTTATTATTCATACACAAAATTTTAGTTATGACCATTGACAAGAATTTCTTTCCATTTAGTCTAACATAGGATGGTTTAGCCTATTGATAATTTGAGTTAGAACTAGAGACTTGGGAATTAATCGCACATAGCATTGGGGCCCATGATAATTAATCAAACTCGAGTCATATCATAGGGGCTGAAGTTTATTCTGATGTGACTACCTATCTAAAATTTATACTCTTATATAATCTATGTTATAGTTGGTTAATAATTCATAATATCTCTTTACTAAAGTTATACTCAGACATATTTCCATGTAAAATGATATTAATAGCACTAATTCACAACCTTTATGAATTTTCCAATGTTTTTACAAGATCAGCTTCAACCTAAATCAACTACACATCATCAAAAACATTATAATCCATGTTTGTATTTGGAATTTAAACCAAAAAAAGTAATTAGATCATTAAAAACATATAAATGGCCTAATTAAAATTTATTTTCTAATTAACCAAAAATATATAGAATACATTTTATGCCCATTATTTTGATTTCTTATAGGGTTTATTTAAATTGAATATTTAGAATAAAAATATAAAAAATGGTTCTCATCAATTTTATTGACCAGTCCTTTTTCTTAATGAAGAAAAATGATACACCCCATTGTGACACATTAAGGTGTATAATAATTTTTTCCCAAATGATCGTAAAATCACTTCTTTTATAAATCTTGTTCTATAAGGGCTATTTTATTGGGTCTGTTTATTATAGGCATCTCATCGAGTTTAAGTTTTATTGAGAAATCTTCCTCATGATTCAAGGGAATACTGATAAAATATTTGTAAAATATATAATTACGTTTATTTACAATAGAAATATCTTAAAGGATTAAATTTTCATTTGTATCAACTATATGAGTAAGATATTCTTATTTATTAGGTATTAATACCCATCCCTTTTAAGAATTTTCTAATAGATATTCATAATATTATTTTCATTTGTATAAAATTATGTGATGCTTTTGGATATAGAAAAAGATTTACTTTTCTTGGTAGTTGATATGAGATCTATTAATGAGAATCAATCCATGCCTACTATAGCATCAAATTCCATAAAAGCAAGAATTATAATATTTTATAGAATAATATTCTCATAAACATTTATTAGGGATGATTCAAACAATTTGGTTAAAATAATTTCACCACCATATATTTTCATAGATATATCTACTTCAAGGTATCAATGAGGTGATTCAGTATTTCTAAAAGTCTTTCAGGATATAAAGGAATATGTTAAACCCAAATAAATAAAAATTTCACAGTTCTTGAGTGGATAATAAGTATTACTTTCACTAATTAATTTTTTTCTACACCTTGATGATGATAATGACATAAGTTCTACATTTATACCATTTTTTAGGTAGCTATTTATTTTTATCATCCTCAAATACCCTTTTTTTGGTGCACTGGCATGTATAGCGTCTGACTTCCTTATTGTTGAAACATTAGACCATGAGTGGTACTTTGAGTGAAGCAATTTTTTTTTATTGTACCAAGTAGCATTTTTTCATATCTTCTAAACTCTTATAATATATTCCATCTTTTCCCGCACTTGAATCCTTTCCCAGTTCCCTTAAGGTAGTTCCCTTAGTGATTTTTCCACATCATTGACATGTGGGTAGCAATATTTTTTTAAATCCATGCCCTTTCCCGTTCGATCTTCTAGTATGAAACTATATCCTTTATTTATCTTCTAAAATCTATATATACTTTGATAACACATAAAAATACTTATCCTTAAATACCAATATCATGAATAGATAAAGTTTTTTGATGATTTGGTTTTAATCAACTAAAAATCTTTCTATTTTACTGTCCTAGTTGATAAAAAAACCAAAGGTGTTTCTCAAAATCCTTGTAAAATTAACTTAATATGTTGTAATAGATTCATTATGATTTTAATTAAGGATTTATAAATTTATCTCTATATTGGTATGAAGATTTCAAGGAAATCCCTCTTAAGAAATTTTTTCTTGAAGTCTTTCCACTCCATTGATTCAACTCCATCCTTTTGATTCATATTTTTTATCAGTTTCTACCATTAATAAAATTATCCTTATAAATTGTATATGAATAGAGTAAATTTATATTGATTAGAAAAATTAATAATGTAATATATATTTTGAATGGAGTTAACCCATTATTCATTAATAAGTGGATCATAAGATACACTAAATTAAGGTAGACAATATAACATGAAGGACTCAATGGATAATTTTACTCTATTGTGAGAGGTATGTTTTCTAAGTGGTTCATGTTATTATTAATAACATGGGAAAAGGAATTAAGTAACTACAGAATTTTTTTAACTCCATTTATCATTTCATTGGGAATTTCATTCAAATAATCATTACATTTTTCATTGCATGGGTTGTTGGATTGGTTTCTTTTGTTTCCCGACATTTTCTAAAATATTTATGGTTAGGATAAAACACAAGACACTAGATTGTGGATAGAAAACATATTCATGTGGGTAAAACAATTATAATATCTTAACTTTTCAAATACCTAAGTTTAAACTAGGTTTTATGTTTTTCTATGTAACCTAATTACAAACATAACTAAACCTTTCTACGATACTAACTATAGAGACCCAGATATTAATCACATAAATTTTATATAATTTTTAAGAAAAAATATGTATTGGATTTTTTGTGGTATAATTACAAAAAAACACACACACACATCACACTCATAGGCTGAAAGGGTGAGTCATATCCCCCCTAAGGGGTAACCCACTCATCAAGCCCTTTATTTATTTATTATATATAGGCCTGCAAACCCTATTATATAGAGGCCTAAAACCCCTTAGTACATGGCCCATAGGCCCCCATAATTTTTTTTGGATCAAATACCTTATTCACCATGGCCCAAAGGTCAAAAATAATGGTTTTAAAGGCCCTGTTATTTTCTCCCTCGCTTACTCATTGGCTGGGACCTCATCCCCCCACTTTTTGTGGTTGTTGTTTCCTTCCTCTCCCAGATGTGGACCTCTATAAACATAAATCCCCATAGATAATTTCTTTATTAGGACCACTATCACATGCCTAGTATCCCACCTTGATAGTTCTACCACCATCTCCACCCCCTATGACCATATTCTAACCCCCCCCCCCATCGATTAGGGGCTATTTTAACCACTATCCATGTTATACGCAGCCTGAATCAACTACGGATCCATTTTTGGGCAAAGTCCGTAATATTGGTCAGCCTAAAATTTCTATCCCCATCATTGGGAAGTATCTCCAACCACTATTCATAAAATTCATCCAAAACATCATTTCCCCTACCATCGAGTGGGGCCTTCGATGTCAGCATCGATTAACACCAACCTACCCCAATTAACCCCTCCATCGAGCAAGGGTCCATCAGATCCACCTATTGTAGAGTGATCCCAGATGTGACCCCACTGTCAAGGATAGATGTTAGTAAATGTGTCATAATGCCTAATTCTTTTATGCACCTAAGGTGGTCTCCATTTCATGAGCCTTCCCCCAAATACCCACATCAACATGGATAATAGATGCATTAGGGAAGCCTATCAAGTGTCCGGTAAATATCACTTACCCAATGATGCCTGTTATCTCCCTAAATCTTCCACCATTGGATTCAACCACCAACCATGAAAAATTACCCCAATCAATATCACCTTCCATTCAAAACTTCCCCAATAACACATTTCCCTAATAAACCACACCCATACTTAGGACAAATTGATGAAATACTGTGATTTGATCCCACAAGCGACCAAATGTAGTGCCACAACTGAACAACTCATCTATGTCCTTGGACAAAAAAATATATATAATATTACAACTCTAAAAATCAATAGGTTTAGTGTCTTAGGAAAATTATATTCATACATCATAAAAAGACATAAAACTTTAAACGTTATTTAAATCCTTTGGAATAGTCCTCCTACAGGATTTCATAATATTATTAACACATGTGATCACCTAAGGACATACATCAATGAAAGAGTGATATAAAAATCCAAGTAAATGGAGGAATAATAGGATGTAAGATGAGGAATAAATCAACATGGGTATATAGGTGAGTATAATAATCATCATCATATCATAAACATAATATCATAATCATAAGTGTATGTAAATTATTTGAAGGATACAAGGAATGTGTCACATTAATAATAATGAAACATAATAAACATAAGTCAAGGATTACTTCCAAGTCATTATAACATTATGGTAAAAGATAACTGCATCATGTCCATGCATAACATTGTAGAAAAAGCTAACTTGATCATGACTATGCATAATGATTCTATGAGATATAATAATTTACCCTATTCATTGGAGGTATGTATAATTCTAGGACGACTCATAACATAATAATATAATCCAAATCATGTATTCCGCATATAATGGAAACTTACATAAAAAATAAACATGAAATAAACCGATGAGAAAAGAAATTGTTTCATAATAATGTCGTAAATCATATCTATATGAATTAACATGGAGGTTACCAAAATAATAATGACATGTAATTATTTTATTATAGTTTTCCACATCCTTTTAATAAATTAAATGTGTTTTCTAAGTGATTTTTTTAAAATTAAGAATTATTTAATATCATGTAATTTGATTGAAATTTTTTATTCTTTCAAGATTTTAATAAAAATTGATGTTTTGGTTCTTAAAATATTAAAATTTATTTGATATAAATTTATTTATTTTTAAGATAAAATATTTTTATTGTTTTTGGTGATTTTACATTCAAATAATATTTTGGAAATATTTTTTTTTTATTTTGGATTCGCTTAAAATTAATTCTTTCATATTCCATTTATGTTGGACTCTATTTATTTAAAAATTTAGTGAATTTTTTTAAATTCAAGGATTTTTTTGTTCTTTAATTTTAATTTGAATAGATTATTTTCACTGAATATTTAATTTTGTGTATTTTGGGAAGTTAAAAAAATCATATTGAAATTCTCCCAAGTGTTAAAGATACAATGAATAGATTATTTTCTCTTTTACTTTCATGACCTTACATTTGTGTACTTATTCTTCTAAGAAGAATACCTTTCTTCTATGGAAAATCATCCATGATATTTCCACCATTCCACCCTAGTCCATTACTTCTATGTGTCCATTCTTCCATTCCCATTATTCTATGTTAAGGATCATCGATGCCTTTGAACATGAAACCGAGAGAAATCCACAAACTTTTGTGAAGAGGACAAACTACCATTCATGTGTTCCAGTATTCTATGGTCGTGCTTCCATCACCCTGTGGATTCTTCCATTCCTAAATTCATTTATTTCCCTCCCCAATCAATCTTACATGGGGAATTAATTCATGATCGTGTTTCTTTCCAAGAAATTGATTTCCAAATTTTTTTCTACTGAATAATTGACAAGATTTCAACTAAATAAAGTCCTAAAATATCATCAAGATTGATTGAATAAGACCAAAATTTGACAACCAAGATGACCATTACCATTTCTTTAGGATATCTCTATAGGATGAGTGAAGAGATAAAATTAGTTCAAAGTTAATAATAAAATTGTCTACATCTTATTTTGTATTTACTAAAAATCAAATGTCTATGTACACATCAATGGGGAATCAAAGATGATTGAAACTTGAGGAACTAAGATCGAGCTAGGGATTTTTTGATGAAGGCCAAAACAACCTATCACTGAGGTTTTGTTGATTAAAGGAAATTTGAATCAAATAATGTTGAGATAAATTTATGATTGGAAGTTGAGAGATGGATGAAATACATATTGAATAACCATCACTGAGCATGGATGAAGAGAAGGTTTTAGTTTGGTTTTATGTGTGATTTTTAGGGAATCCATCATGGGAAGGTGGCCTGTGATTTGAGTTGTGATAATTGATTTCGATCGAGATATGGATTTTGAGCTCATGAAAAGGCGATCTAACCTTGGATTAAGTGGAAAATTTTATTCTTGGATGATTTCAATATATTTAAGGAATGTCAAAGTGTAGGGTTGGATATTGAATCTTTGATGACAGAACCAGATGAGGAATTTGTGGTCGACTGATGATGAAGATTTTATTTTAAATGGGGTTCAACAATGAAAATTTTATATACTGATTTTTGGATAGATTCCTCTTGTGGGTGTTGAATAGAAGAAGATAATTGGGCCTTTATGCACCCCAATACAATGGTTTCTTGATTTGGAATAGGTGATCATCAGGTAATCAATGAAATCCTCAAGATATTTTCTCCCAATCTACAGTAGGAGACTGTGAATTTCACGAGCTCAACCAAATCCATGGTTGTTTGAATAAAATTTGGGGAATTAAAATTAAAGTTTCATTATTTTTGAATTATAAGGGGAATCTAAATGAGAATTTTTGTGAATAGTGATGATACTGAGTCTTTTTGGTTTGTAGAAACTGAGAAAAAAATAAAAGGAGGAAAATTTTAATAAGGAACTCATGATGATTGAACTAGTTTCTTATTTGGTGATGGGAAATTTAACCACAATAATTCAAGACCTTATCAAATATGAGTCAAAATATGCCATTCCAACCAAAAGAGAGAAAAACTGACTCATTGAAAATTAAAATAGAAGAATAAACAACATTAATGGACCATGGTCACATTGATAAGAAAAAATTTCCAAGTTTCTATGAGATCCTAAAGAATATTAGAGAGCAGAATCACAATGGTTATAACACATGTTAGTTTAAGGTAATGTTTAAATAGATATGGACATAAACTAAGTAATTTTTCATGGGTTACACTGCACTGGGTCGAAAAAATGGATCAATATTCACAGTCCCAATGTTATTCCAAGTCCCAGATAATAATCAATAAAAAATCCAAGCAGAGGAACCAGGGACTAAAGCTTAATTTATTAATAGTATTATCTCATATCAAAGTTAAAATGGATTTTTTTTGCAGGTCAGGATAATTTAGGTAAAATTATAGCAAGTAGAAGACCATAGGAATAGATGGAAATTTGATTGATACTCATCTCCCCAATCATGGCCCTTGAGCATTCTACATAGAGGACATTCGAAATTAAGAACATAGTCAATGCTTAACATGGAAATATTTTAGGGGAAGCACATTTTGTTATAGGAGTTAAAATGTGGTCTATAGAGACTTAATTGGGATATGATAATGAGAATATCAATGCATGACACATAGATTTTTTATTTCATGTTAGTTAGGATGTCACTATTTTTTTGTTTTTTAATAAGTATAGTGATTCACCTATGTGTTCTTTATTTATGATATGTGGGATCTATTTTTTATTCTAATCCTACCCCATTTTATTTTCATTATACTATATTTTCAATTGGTTAATACAATGTTGTTAATTCATATTCCTAACTATGTTGTGATATCAAACCTTCAGATATAAATGGGTAATTCATGAGTTCAGAGCTAGGAAGTGAAAATCAGGGATACCTGGATATCATCATATCATGTTGATTGTCACTTTCTTCTCACTATTGGTTGGTAGTGATGGTGAAGTAGAGATATGAAATCAAATCCACTCATAGAAAGTGTTTTAAACTCTTTTCCCATTGATATTTACCCTTTATTTTCTTAATATACTCGACCAAGTTTTTAGGAGAGGTTGTGTGTTTATTTATCCCAATGGGATAACTCGGACAAAAATAGATTCTTGACTAGAGTGATCTGATTAGGTTCTTCCTCCACTCATATGATAGATATCACACACCATAAGAGGTTTTTTGAGTGTTTCTAATTTTGGGTGAGAGAGGTGTGTGACTAGAGAAACAGATCATGCACCGAGTGATTTTAGGAAATGATTTTTTCCTTTAGATGATCTATGATAAGAAGTTGAGAGTGGATAGACCTAGATCCAATCCTTTTTTCTCATTGAATTTCTATACTTTTCCTTGTTGTTGTTACTTGTTCTTTTTATTCTGAATCCACCCACTATTACCTATGTTTCCATCACTCCTTCTAAATGTTTTCTATTTCTTATTTCAAATATAAAAATATAAAAAAAGGGAAGAACTCTAGGAAAATAGACATTTATTATTTGAAAGAAACCCTTAGGTGAGCCACTATTTTATATTTAGGGAGATTATAAATGTATCTCTAACTTCTCCTTACATTAGGGGAACCTTTGGATTTTATAACTATTTCTAGGGAATCAATTCTTATTATAGTGATTTTTCTCCTTTTCTTTTAATTTATCGCTAATTTAGACACTAAGGGACTTGAAAATACTTTAATATGAATTACTGTTGGAAATATATAAGGTGTTTGAACTCACACAATCCATGGAATACTTCCAGAGTTAGATTTATCATATAGTGACTAGGACACCTAAAAAAAGGATAAAGTGTCTGTTTAGTAGCTATTGCACCTGTATCAACTTGTTAACTTAGCATAGAGGGACCAAAAGAATAATAAAAAACTCCAATAACCTACAGTTAAAATTTCTAGAAGCTAATTAATAATAAAAGAGAAAAGAATACGAAGAATAGATAAGAAGTTGGAGATGCCCACATTTTATCCTTAAATTCCCATTGACCCGTGACTAGAATTCCAAAATCCATATTCCAAAAAATGTTTTAAGGGATATAATGAGATGTATGTGTAGAAATTAAAGGAGATGGAAAAAAATTTCATTATAAATTCATTTCTAATATTCATTATGTTCATTTTAACTACACTGGCATATCTATTGATTTCTATATACTTGAATAGACTAAACCAACATAATAAATCCTACCTCTTTCCCTTTATGAAACCACGAATGATGTGATTTTTTTAAATATAGGCCCGATAAGGTTAACTACCTCACTGATAAACCAGAAGAACTCCCCATATTATTGTTCCATCATTAGGAAGAAAATTTTGACCAAATTTCGGGATTGTTTCACTTTATTAAAGAATATTTTCATTTATTTCATTACAATTTTATTGAAATCCATTTAAATTTTTCTTCTCCATATTTAGGTTCTATTGATTCAGATGAATTATGTAATTTCCAAGATAGAATTGAAAGAAATAAACCTAAACCAGAGAAGAAACTTTTGGAACCCCTAATTTTTATTGGAAATTCTAGTTTGGGAGATGAGAGAGGGGAAGAATATTGTTTGAGGTTGTGCACTGGATCAAAACAAGGTGATAATAAATTTTCAGTTCTCCAAGAATAATTTGTAGATTGGATCAAGCTAGAATACAAGTCTCATCCATGTATTGAATTTTCATAACTTGGACACCACAATCCTTAAGATAAACAAGAGGGGAAGTACTCAAATATTTTTTCCCCTCCATATTTCCCTAAAAGAGATAAAATTACAAGTATAGGGACTTTAATTTAGCTGATAAAGGGGGTAATCCACAAGTTAAAAATATCTAGTGTTGGGAAGAAGATAATTTTTTGGTTCTTAAGGAAGAAAACAATATTCCTTTCCAAATTTGGGATAATCCAATGATTTTCCAGCTATGGATAGTCAAACTATAATCCCCCTTGGAGGTTATCCCAATATTATCTTGAGATTCATTGTGTTTCATGGGTTGATTTTAATTTTATTTATTTATTTATTTATTTATTTATTTATTTCATACCTTCTTATAGGAAATATCTAGGAAGCATATTCACATGGTGCATGACTGATTCAAGATACCTAGTTGATAGAGGGGATATAGCGGGCTTCGCCCATCACTTAATAAGTACAAATAATTCCTCGTATGAAAGGTGTCAAACATAATCAACATATAAATTTATATTAACACTGGAATATGAAATCTAAATAATATCACCAATCAGTAAACATAATCATAAACTATCCAGAGTAATATAGAGAATTGTATCAAGACAGTACATACCCAGTCAAAATAATCATAAATAATTCAATAAATTATAGTGGATGGTAACATAAAATATCAATATCAATTAATTATAAGATTAAATAGTGGGTATTTAAATAGATTAAAATACTCTAATAAAATCATTGATAAATTATTGAGAGAAATGCCCTTTTATTTTGAAAAGAAGAGTTCTTTTGGAAAAAACATTTATATTTGTTATAAAAATCATATTTTAAACATGTATATCCTTTAAAATAAAACTTAATGAAATTATATTTGAGTAATATTAAAATAATATTCAAAATTAAATTTTTAAAGTGAAGTGAAAACATGTAAAGAGAGTGTTTAAGAAACATTATAAATGATCCACTTTAGTAAAGTTTAAGGGAAAATATAAATGAGTCTTTAAAGCGTAAATAGGAATAATTGTTTTCATAAAACAAAAACTTAACTAAGATAGATTTTCATGATAAAATGAGTAATTTTAGAAAAATAATGGTGAATTAAAACTAATTATACACTTGAAAATGGGTAAGAAACTAGAAAGTTCCCTTAAATCGAGTTTTCTTATCGGGATGAATTGAGAAGAGAAACTTATAAAATCATGTATTTCCCATAAAAGAAGGATGAAATGATCTGGATACATGATTTTAGAACATATAAATATAATTTAAAAGAATTGTGTAAAAATAAATAAGAATTAAATTGTGATAAAGAGAGATAAATTATAACCTGAATGAAAAATGGAAGTTTGGGGAGAATCTCTTACATTATGTTCGAAATCATTCTTCACTTGTACTTAACTTCCTGTATAATGAAATTATATTCATTGATAATTTAATCTATAACCTATTAAATATATATTTGATTTATTATAATTTTATTAATTTCATTTATGGTCTTTTTGATTAGTTATAAGATTCAATTTCATCATTCGGAAGTGTTCATTTCCTTGGTTTTCATGATTTGTTCACTTGTATACATGTACGAAAGATCATGTGAAATAGGAATAGTTATCCATAATTGAAATTATATGTTATTAATGAAATTAAATAATCTTTAATGGTCTTATATATCATTTTCTAAGATAAAAGGATGATTCATTAGATAAAATGTTAATGATAACAGTTGGGATTATTTTGGCATTTTTTCGATCATCATGCACTATATTTATTTTATTAATTAATATTATGTATATATACTAGTTCAAAAACACTAAATAAGTTTTAATATTCATATTATAATCTGTTTTAACCATAAAAATGGTTTTATTTACAGCCTTGAAGGTTGTATTTGAAAACAAAAGAATCCTCATCCATGAAGGTGGGGAATCTACACCTCACAGACAATGTTTTCATTTTTAGAAAAAAATGGGGAAGATAAAAGAATTGATGGTGGATATCTCATTATCATAATAACATTAAATTTTATATAGTATATTGGATTAATCATTTATGTTTGGGAATAGTAGGTAAGAAAAGGATAATAGAAGAAAATATATTGAAAGAAAATAAAAAGAATGAAAGGGGATTTTACCTCTTGAATTCCCCTCCTTGAGAACCAATTTAAGAAACTTTGAAATGGTCTTTTTGTGAGACAAGAAATAATACAACATGGGGGAGATGTTTGGTAGAGGGAATAGGTATAAATTAGACAATATTAAAGTCTTTGGAGGTTTGAGGATAATATGTGGTGAGGGTGGTATTTATAGTGGAGGAGAGGGGTGTTTTTTGATTATTTTATTCATTAGTTTATTATTTTGGATAAAGACTATGAATAGTTTTGATTACCATGACTAAATAAAGTAAATAAAGAGGGAAATTTTGATATTATGGGCTTACATCATCCATACATCATCCATGAGTCAATAATTCATGTATTTGTTAAATACCATAAATTATTGTATTTCACTATTCACCAAAAATTCAACTATTTTAGAAAAATCCAAAAAAATTACCCTAACCATTTTTTGGCAAGTATAATTCAAAAATGGACTCTATTTTCTAAAAATAATTTTCTAAATATTTGAAATTTAATTTTTAAACAAATACATCATTTACTCGAAAAATACCAATTTTATGACACTTTCAAAAATTAATTAAGGCCTCATAAAATTATCTTATAATCATAAGACAACAAAATATTAATTTACGAATTATTTTATGTGAATAAATTTTATTTAAAATATTTTTTTATTATAAAATTGAAAATAAACATTTATTTTTCATGAAAATAACAAATCCTAATTTATTATTTTTAAAACATTTATTTATTATTCCATGATATAAATATACAATATTTTCATTTACAAGATAAAAAAATTATTTATACTTTCATAGGTGAGGTTACTATTATATTGGTCATATTGTTATTCCTAATGGTCACATTACTATTCCAACAGTCATATTTAATAGTATTTTATGGTTTTAAACTCAGTGTTGCGTGAAGCATGAACTATCAAGATATTAAATTTTAAAAGAGGCATACCATATAATCTTGGTGTGTTACATTATACCATCTGAAAAAAATCATCCTCAAAATTTCTAATATGTCACATCATAAAAAGATTTTGGTAGTTCTTCATCATACATTCCTCTAGTTCTCACATTGCCTCTTCAATTTTATGATTTTTTCATAGTAACTTTACCAGTCGATTCATCTGATTCCTTAACACCTACTCTCTAGTGTCTAAAATCTAGATAGGCTAATCAAATTTTGATAAATTAGGTTCCAATTTTATTCCTTCAGAAGTGAGGATATGTGTTGGGTCTGTCATGTACTTTCGTAATAAGGAGATGCGGAACACATTGTGTACTTTAGAAAGGCTAGTTGGCATCACCAAATGATAATCCATAACTCCAATTCTCTCTAGGATTTCAAAATGTCTAATATACCTAGGGCTCAGTTTCCCTTTTCTTTCCAAATATTATAACACCCTTCAATGGAGATACTTTCAAGAAAACATGATCTCCCACTTTAAATTTCAAATCCTTCCTTTAATTATCGGTATTGACCTTTTGCCTAATTTGAGATTCTTTGATATTGGGTTGAATAGTATTTACATTTGTTGTTGTTTAATCTATAAGTTATGGTACTACAAGATTCATTTCACTAAATTCATCCCAATAATTTGGTGTATGAAATCTCTTTCCTTACAATGATTTATATGGTTCCATTTTAATACTTGAATGGAAACTATTATTGTAGGAAAACTCTACCAAAGGTAAATACTAATCTCACATACCTTGAAAGTCAATTGATAATGATCTCAACATGTCTTATAATGTTTGAGTGGTCATTTCAGACTTCCCATCAGTTTGTGGGTGATAAGTTGTACTCAAATGAAGCTCAGTGTCTGAATATTTCTAAAGTATTTTCCATAATGTTGATGTAAATCATGGATCACGATCATACACAATTGGAATAGTTACTCCATTAAGTCATAAAAATTCGTTAATATAGAGTCTTTCAAGGTGATCCAATGGAAAATCCTCCCTTATAGTGATAAAATGTGTAGATTTGGTGATGTGATCAACAATTACCCATATCACATCATTATTTCTTGGATTTTTTTGTAATTGAGTGATAAAATCCATATAATGTAAACCCATTTCCATATAGGAATAGGCAGACGTTTCATTAATCCTATAGGATGTTTTCCTTCATCCTTTACCTATTAAAAGACTGAACATATTTAAACATAATCATCAATTTCTCACTTCATATTATCCCACCAAAAATGTTCCTTCAAATATCTATACATATTAGTATAACTAGGGTGTATAGAGAAAGTCAAGCTATGAGAATCATCCAATAACTCCCTTTTTAGCTTGGGTATAGAGGGAACACAAATCCTCTTCCCAAATTTCATAATTCCATCCTCAAACACTAAGTTTTCCAACTTCCCATCATTCATAGCTTTAATTTTCCTTTGAAAATTCTCATCATCAGACTGAGAACTTTTAATCCTTTCCAATAAATATTGTTGGGAAAACAATTGAAAAATTAATGATGTTTCACCTTCCTTGATAATTCTCATATCCATCATTTTCCAATCTCTGTACATAGGATCCTTATCAATCCTCATTTTTGTTTAGTACTCCATGATTCTTCATGCTCAATGCATCTACTACCTTATTCTCCTTCCCTGGGATCTAGTGTATTGAATAGTCATAATCCTTAAGTAGATCGAGCCATCACCTTTGCCTTATTTTGATTTATTCCTGTGAGAAGATATATTTCAAGTTCTTGTGATCTTTATATATCTCACATCTTTCACCATAAATATAGAATATCCATATCTTCAGAGAAAATATTATGGCTGATAACTCAAGATCATGAGTTGGATAGTTCTATTTGTGGTTTTTTAACTTCCTTGATGCATAGGAAATAACTCTATCATTCTGCATAAGGAAAAAAGTACGTATATTCTTTAATGCATCACTATAAATCAAAAATCTGCCATTTCTTGATGGTAGAGTCAAGATATCATCATTCACTAATATAATATTCAATTATTCAAAAAAATCTTCAAATTCTTTTGTCCATATGAACTTAACCCCTTTATGAGTAATCTTAGTTAATGGGTTAGCTAACCAAGAAAAATTCTAAATGAAATGCCAATAGTAACCGCTAAACCAATAAAACTACATACCTCGACTATGTTCATTGGTGTAGGATATTCTTGAACTACCTTTTTCTTCAAAGGATCAACTGAGATTCCATCCTTAGAGACAATATGTCCAAGAAAAGAAATTTTTTGAATCCATAATTCACACTTTCTAAACTTCTAATAACTCTTTTCTTCAAAGAGTCTCTAGAACAATTTGCAATTTGTTCTTATAGTCCTTATAGATTTTGGAATATATCAATATATCATCAATAAATACCCCAAAAAATCATCAAGATATTCCTTTAACACTCTATTAATTAGATCCATAAAAACATAGGGTGCATTAGACATTCCAAATGGAATTACTATAAACTCATAATGTCAATACCTAATTCGAAATGTTGTCTTTGGAATATCGTCCTTCTTCAAACGCAATTTATGAGATCCATATTGAATATCAATATTTTAAAAAATATTTATCTCTATGAATTTGATC
This sequence comes from Viscum album, assembly GCA_963277665.1. Lineage (NCBI taxonomy): Eukaryota > Viridiplantae > Streptophyta > Magnoliopsida > Santalales > Viscaceae > Viscum > Viscum album. The sequence continues at coordinate 540,622,678 of OY728135.1, forward strand.
AAATAATTAAACAATGTGAGGAAATATATACATGTTCTTTATCATAATAGAATTGATCTCCCTGTAGTCAATGCACAACCTCATAGATCCATCTTTTTTCTTAGAAACATGATCTACCCAAGGCTAAAAATTAAGGAATATAAATCCCTTATCACTCAATTCCTATAGTTGTTTCTTTAACTCTATTAACTTCATTGTGGCCATTATATAGGGAGCCTTTGATATAGGTCTTGCATCAGGTATTAAATTAATAGAAAACTTAACTTCACACTCTACAGGATGTCCATGTAAATCCTCTGGAAATAAATCAATGTATTCATGTACAATATATACATTATCAATTTGAAGATTTTTTTCCTTATCCATATATTATGTTTTCTCTTATTCCCCAAGAATTAAATTTAGAAGAGCTATTGGAGGTGGATCCAGATATGACTCAGATGATGAAGTATCCCCTCTAAAGATAAAAAATTTTATACCTTCATCGTGAATCATAATTTACTATTATTTGTAACAAATTTTGGAATTTTATTTAGAAATATAGTCTATACCAAGGATTAAATTAAAATCAACCATAGGTATGATGATAGAATCATCAATTAGGCCATGTTTATGTGTCTTAATAGGAACTGCTTGACACATATTTGTTTCAATAAGGTTTCCACTATGAGTATTTATTGAAAACTCCATTTTTAAGGTGAATTGGAACTATTTAATTTTTAAATAAAACTAGGAAGATATAAAGGAATGTGATGATCCAAAATCAAATAAAGTTTTAGATAAATTTGAGGAGATGATTAAAGTACCTTCAGCCACATTATTAATAACTTTAACCTCAATTTTTGTTACTGTATAAGCATGGTATTTTTACCTTGGCCTTTTTTGGTTAAAGTTTCCTTAAAACTTAGGAAAATCATTTTCATAATACCTCATGTCTATGTAATTATAATATTGAACATTAGTAGATTCTTTCTTTCCCTTGAAATCACGGGCTTAGTGGACTTTTTCTCTACACCTGAAATAAACTCTCATCCCCAATAGGCATGTTCCATGAATTTTTTTTCCACATTTATTTTAGGTTGAAAAGTCAAATTTTTCCTTCTTCCCTTCTTCCCCTTTTCATTATTTCCCTTTCTATAGTGTTCATCTTACCTCTTATTCTCTTTCTTTCTTTTAAATTCTTAAGACCTATAGAACTATTTCTCTCTCTTGATAGCACACGAGACTATATCTTCGTATGATGAGAATGTTTAGGAGACTAGTTCCCTTTAGAGGAATGGTTTTAACTCATAAAAGAATTGATTAATCTTGATCTTTGGATTGAGTGCATAATTTTCAGCATGCCTTGCTGACCTTGTAATGTTGGATTCATACTTAAGAACATTCTCATCCTCCCTTTGCCTCAGATTCACGAATTTTCTCTCCATATATGATCATTGTTTGAAAGGGAAATATTTTTCTAAGAAAATTTCCTTTAAATCCTTACATTTAATATTTTCAATTTCTTCCTCCTCATTTTTTTTATGAATTAATGACTGTCATTGATATGTATCTCCTAATAGGTGATAAATTTCCATGATAACCTTCTCCCTTTCATTACTTCCCAAAGAAATAAATATCTTATTTAAGGAACATATCCACTACTCAGGTAAAAATGGGTTTTTAGTCCCATTGAATGATGGATTTTGTTATCACATGAAGCAGTCTATAATTTTTCCTCCGCACTGTGGATCAGGATACTCTATACGGGTAAGGTTATTTTTTATAAGCTGATTCAACTTTCCAAGTATAGTTGTAATTTTCTCATCTCCAATTGTAGCTCCTACTCCAACACCATTATCCTGCATAGAAGGGAAATTCCTATATTGAATATGTGTTTTTATATAGTTTCCATTCCTTACACTAGGAGACATTTTTAAACAATGGTATACACTAAATTATATTGCATAATTTTGAACTACTAACACGTAAAATAAATTGAAAAATTTATGCATAACTAATCTCATAATCATAAACATGGTTTCTTTGGGAAATATTTTCTTTTAAATCCTTCATAATGGTTTTCAAAGAAAATGTAAATTATCCTAAGCATATCCCCTAGGAGTGTAAAACCAGGTGCGTAGTAAGGCCTGTTTTTTTGTACCAAGTTACACCGAGTCAGGTACGATGCACCTTATCAGAGTTGTTACCCCAGGTACATCTGTGAAAAAACCACATCCAATTTTAGTATCCCTAAAGGGATGTATTTATAGGCTGAATAGCCCAAAGGCCTTCATTTTTTATTGATTTTGATAACCCCCATTTCAAGGTATGGGGGGAACCCTTACAAGGCCCATAGGCTTAGAGATTACATGGACCATAGGCTTATGAGATTACACGACCCAAAGGTCTTAGGGAATTCAACCAGACTATCTACAAGGAACCGCCCCTCCCCAGCATCTGCATCATGATAGTATATCTCTACCTTTGCATGGACATCTGGCTAGGCTTCTTGTGAAAGCACAAGCTAGTCCTGATGGCATAGCCATACCCTCTCATTCTGAAAAAATCCATTTGGTTTTGCTCTGGTGAGTGCAAATGCTCTGAATCCTCCTTTGGGTCTGCTCTTTTTCTATAGAGTTTGTCTGGGGAAACTGCACTAATCATGTGGACTGAAGGCCTTGAGGTGGCATGAAGGCCTTAAAGGTGGCCCGAAATCCTTACTAACCTGAAGGCCTTAAGGACTCCAAGCCCAAACCGGTGGCCCAAGGTGAATAGTTACAGCTACTACAGTACTGAACAATACCTGCTACAGTACTTGTAATAGTAACCGCATAGTACAACTACAGTTTCTACTATAGTACTACTATAGTACCCCAGAATTATGCCTCCTCCTGGTTTCGAACCTGGGTCTCATGGATGCACTTAAATAGTCCTCACCAACTGGGTTTAGGCTCATGTGTAGGGATGTATTTCTAGGGATACCCACATAATCTCTACCTTATCGAAATTCTTGGATATTCTAAAATTCTTATCCTCAAATTCTATCTTAGGGTTATGTTTCCTAATATTTTTTTATAAATCTATTTTCCAAGGTTTCTACTAAACTTTCTCTAATACCAACTGTTAAGACCTCAACCCCTGTAGCATGGAGCCACTACCTTACTTTATTACATTGGTTCTATGAACAAGTGTTCACAACCTAAAGGATCAAATAGTTTAGTGGATTTGGAAATCTAGATAAAAATGTAAGTTTTACATTGCATCTTGAAATGAGAGACAACATAGAAACTCCATTGGAAATAACCATAAATTCATAGATTATTCTTGCAAGTCATTCATAATATACATCTTCACATTTTGGGGAAAAATAAAATACAAAAAAGGGGTGAGATCAGATGCTCAGTAAGGGTATGCAATACAGTAGAAGCTACCATAAATAAACATAAATTATAATTCATGGTGAATAACTTAAAAACATTCCATTAAAATATAATTTTGAGTATACTATGGCAGAGATAAAAGCTGATTAAATAATTCCATAAATAATCACATGATAAAGAAACTTAACTATAGATATTATACTAGTATAATAATAACATGGACTATCAATTACTAGTATAATAATGAGGAAATGAATAATTTCTAACATTATAACCATATTTTCAATGCTTCAGCTAATACATCATACGTAAATAGGTAAAAACCCGATCTAGTTTTTCTTATGAGACATACCGATGCATCAAGAGGCTATAGTAGACCCCTCCCATCACTTACTAAGTCCAATGAATTCCTCATATGAAAGGGGTGAAATATAATAAACACATAAATTTATATTGAAAATATTATATGAAATGTAAATAATATCCCTAATCAGTAAACAAAATCATAAAATATCCAGAGTAATATAGAGAATGGTATCAAGACAATACATCCCCAGTCAAAATTATCATAAACCATTAAATAAATTATGGTAGATGGTAACATAAGAGATAAATCTCAATTAATTATAAGATTAAATAGGGGGTATTTAAATAGATGAAAATGATCTAATAAAATAATTGATAAATTCTTGAGGGAAATACCCTTTTAGTTTGAAAAGAATAGTTCTTTTGAAAAATCATTTGTATTTGTCATCAAAATCAGATTGTAAACATGTATATCCCAAAAAAGAAAACGAAATAAAATTATATTTGAGGAATATTAAAATAATATTCATACTTAAATTTTTAAACTGAATTGAAAACATGTAAAAATAGTATTTAAGAAATATTATAAATGATCCACCTCAATGCAGTTTGAGGGAAAATATAAACAAGTCTTTCAAGCGAACAAAGGCATAATTTTGTGCATAAAACCAGAAATTAACTAAGAAATATTTTCATGATAAAATGAATGATTTTATAAAAATAATGTTGTCTTAAAATATATTATGGATTACACTTGAAAATGGGTAAAAACTGAAAAGTTCCCTTAAATCAGGTTTGCTTATCGAGAAGAATTGAGAAGGGAACCTTATAAAATCATGTATTCCCTATCAAAGAATGATGAAATGATCTAGATAAATTTTTTAGAACATATACACATAATTTATAATAATTATATAAAAATAAATAATAATTACATTGTGGTAAGGATAGAGAAAGCGTAACCCGAATGAAAAATTGAAGTTCAGGGAGAATCCCTTACCTTATGTATGAAAGCATTATGCACTTATACTTAACGTCCTAGGTAATGAAATTAGATTCATTAATAATGAAATTTAAAACCTATTAAACATTTATTTTATTTAGTATAATTTTATTAAGTTAATTTATGGTCTTTTTATGATTTATAAGATTCAATTTCATCGTTTGGAAGTGTTCATTTCCTTAGTTTTCATGATTGGTTCACTTGTATAAATGTATTAAAGATCATGTGAAATGAAAATAGTTATATAGAATTAAAATTATATGTTATTAATGAATGTAAAAATATTAAATGGTATTATATATCATCTTTTCTAGATATAAGGATGATTCGTTAGATAAAACATTAATGATAACCATTTGGATTATTTTCGCGTTTTTTAGATCATCACGCACTAGTTTTGTTTTATTAATTAATATTATGTATATATACTGGTTATAGAATACTAAATAAGTTGTAATATACATATTATAATTTTTTTAACCATAATAATGTTTTTATGACCATTCATGAGGGAATTATTAGAAAATTAAAGAATCTGCATCTATGAAGGTGGTGAATCGACACCTCACGGACGATATTTTCATTTTTAAAACAAAAAGAGGGAGAGAAAAGAATTAATGGTGGATATAACATTATCATAATAATATTACATTATATATAAGATAATTTATTCATCATGCATGTCTGTACATAGGAGTTAAGGAAAGAATAAGAAAATAAAATAAATTAAAATAAAATTAAAAAGAACAAAGGTGGGGGTTTACCTATGGAATTCATCTTCTTGAGAACCTCCTTAAGAAACTCTAAAATGGTATTTTGGTGAGACCAGAAAGACCAGAACGTGGGAGAGAGGTTTGGGATAGGTAATTGATATAAATTGAACAATATTCAAGACTTTGGAGGTGTTATGATAAGAGATGGTGAGGGGTGGTATTTATAGTTGAGGAGATGGGTGTTTTATTATTATTTTATTCATTAGTTTGTTATTTTGGCTCAAGACTATGGATAGTTTTGATTAGCATGAATAAATATAATAAAGAGAGAGGTATAGTTTGAGATTCTGGGCTTACATTATCCATACAATATTCATAACTCAATAATTCATATATTTGTTAAATACCATAAATTATTGTATTTCACTATTCGCCAAAAAATCAACTATTTTAGAAAAATACCAAAAATTCACCCTAAGAATTTTTTGATGTGTAAAATTAAAAAATGGACTCTATTTTATTAAAATAATTTTCTCAATATGTGAAAAAATTAATTAAAATCAACATTTACTTGAAAAATATAGATTTTAATATTATAACCGATTTTATGAAACTTTTAAAAAATAATTAAGGTCTCATAAAATTATATTATTATCATAAGACAAAAAAATATTAATTTATGATTTTTTTTATGAAAATAATTTTTTTTTAGTTATTTTAATTATAAAATTGAAAATAAACATTTATGTTTCACAAAAATACCAACACTTAATTTATCATTTTTAAAACATTTATTTACTTATTTAATTATATAAGTATACCATATTTTCATTTATAAGATACCTAAATTTTATTTATACTTTCATAGGTGAAGTTAATATTCTCTTGGTCATATTACTATTCTTAATGGTCATATTACTATTCAAAGAGTCATATTTAATAGTATATTACAGTTTTAAACTCGGTGTTGTGTGAAGCATAAACTATCAAGATATTAAATTTTAAGAGGCATACCATAAAATCATGGGGTGTCACAAAAATCCCATTAGGATACAACCATATAGTCTATACAAGTTTTAATAAAAAGAATGTGGAAGTTCTATCTTTTAAAACAAAACAATTTTACTAATAATTTTCGTAAATAGAAACCCATTTGTAAGTCACTTTTATTTGGTTTTCATAAAATCCTTTCATATTCTTGAAACCATATATAAGAAAAGAAGAAGTGATAAAATAGGAATTTAAATCCATACACAAATAGGCAATCCATTAAAAACATATCCATAAAACAACCTATCATGTGAAGCCATGTGTTATAACCTCATATAAAAACCAGTGAGCAGCAATCCATGACAAAAAAACCCATCATGCGATAAATAAATTATAAATGAAAAAGAACTCAATATTAGGCCCTATCCAATGGGAATATGTACTAGAAATAAAATAATCCTAAACATAGAATATGTTGGTACCAACCAATATTGGTTCCTTCAATAGTCCATTGATATCCCAAAAGTAACCCCTAGTGGTGCCACACACACTGGGGTCACTTATGCATCTTTCCTGGTGCACTTAAGGTTCCAAATGAGTCAAGTTTTTCAAAATACATTTTAAAAACATGATCAAAATTTATAAAAAAAATCAAAGCCAAGTCAATTTTCTTCAGTGATTGAAAACAAGTTTTTAAAAAAATCACATTTAAAAACATTTATATTTCCAAAAAATACCTTGAAACCACAAATATATTAAATTCAATGAAAACTCCAAAATGAATTTTACATTTTTGATAAGAAATTCATAGAATTAACCCATTTTATAGAAACACCTACCTCAAGAATGATGGAACCCAATCTTCTATTAATAATAAAGATTAGAAAACCATAGACTAGCCATTGTAAGATAAGTAACAATATGAAACTATAAACGATTGATAAAAATAACCAATCAATAACATATCTTAACTAAAAATGCAGCCAACGCAGTGGACATGACCAAAGGCAAAGAAGAGATAGAAGGATTCTTACCCAGAGAGACAAATTGTAACCACAATGATGATCAATCACCAAAATAATGATCTGGAAGGAGTACAAATCCCCAAAATCATCCAAAATCACCTATGGGTTTGAGATGAAGGGTTGTTGACCAAATGAACCAAAAATCAGGTTTTAAGTGCACTTAAAACCGTTGGGCTCAAGGTTTACACATTGTATATCCTTTATATGGTGTGCAATCCCATGAATTAAAAAGGTGTTAAAAAATGTGTCACCTCTGATTAAAATACATACTTTTACTATTACATGATGTTAACCCTTTACATGGCGTATAAAATTGTCACTCCCTAACCCAGATTCATAGAATCTCCTCAGTGACCAGTACATGTCGTGTAACCATTGCACGTTGTGCAATTGTCCATAATTTAAAAAATATCCTAGTTCCCTGTAAAAATTCTTTGATCCCAAACTTAAGGTTCTATAGGTCCAAGTATCACCTTCTAAATCCATTTAAACCTTTATACCTAGACTAAATTAATTCAAACAAATGTACATATTTAAGATTTAGGTTATTTCCCCTACAAAGGATCTCTATTTCTGAGAATCCCGCAATGCACTCAAATAAAAAGGGAAAGCAAAAACAAATGACAAAGTGTGCCTGAAAGAACATAATGGGGTGTTACAATCTCCCCAACCTAAATGATTTATTCCCCCATAAATACCTCAAATTTATGGATCCACAAAAATTAAAGGCCACATACCTCATAGATGATTCCCACTCCAACATCTCATGGTTATCCCATCCATACTGTCACAGTCCATAGAATGGAGAAATCATTTTACCATGCAGTACCTTCACCTGGTGATCCATAATCTAAACTTTCTACTCAACCATAGTGGTTTCATGCTCAAGATTGAAATTATCTCATCCAATCACCTTGTAAAGATCCATTTTATACCTCATCATTTGAGAAACATGAAACCCATTATGGATATAAGTCAAATCAGATTGAAATTCCAACCGATATGACACATTTTTCAGTCATCTAATGATCTAAAAGTGTCCCACAAACCTTAGTGACAACTTACCCTGCTTAACCAACTGATGATGTCCCAAGAAATTTGAAACTATAATAAAAACCCAATCACCAACCTCAAACTCTAACAGCTGTCGATGACAACCCGCATAAGATTTTTAATGACTCTATTTTATGATCAGTCTCTTCCAGATCAACTACACCATATTCGTAGTCTCTTGAACAAGACTCAACCCAACCAAGAAATGTTTTCCCAACTCTTCCCCACATAAGAGAGATCTACATATATGACCATAAAACACTTAAATGGGTGTGATCTTTATCAAATCTTGATAACTATTTTTGTAGAAAAATTAGACCATAGGAAAATACTTTTCCCAAGATCCTCTAAAATCAAGCACATAGTCCTGGAGCATATCTTCATGAACCCGGATATCCCTCTTTGTATATCCATACATCTATAGATGATAAGTCATTCTAAAGTTTAGATGGGAACCCATCACCTTCTATAAACCTTTCCAAAACCTGGTTATGAACCTCAGGTCCCTATTAGATACAAACAAAGAAGAAAACTCATGAATTCTCACAATATCTTATATATAAAAGTCCCCAAGTTGTTCCACTTTATTCATCTCCTTAATGGGTAAAAAATTATCCAATTTTATAATTCGATCAATGAAAACCAAAATCACATCCTCTCTACTAGGAGTAAGTGGTAAACTAATGACGAATTTGATGGAAATATCATCCAACTTCCATACTGAAATGGGTAGGGGATGAAAAAAACTTGTAGGTCCCTAATGTCCTGCCTTGATTCTCTAAAAAGTAAGACACCATGATACAAAATCTTAAATCATCTATCTAATCCCTAGAACCAATATGGATGTATCGTGTCATGATAAATCTTGTTAACCCCAAGGTGTATGGACCAATAGGACCGATGTCCACTATCCATCAACTCCTACCTTAGGGAAAAGTGAATAACCAACCTACTTCTAAAGAACAAGGCTCTACTAAGAGACTGATATCGCACCATAAAGTATTTTAACCAAGCATTGGAAATTAGTGTCTGTCACCTTCTTAATCTAAACTTTCTCATTAAAAGATGATTCAGCTTTTATCAAATCCAAGAAGACCTATCCACCAAACTCTTCTACTCCTATGCTCATATCAGAAAAAAAAATCATGGGAGACCACTCCTAAACCAATGCATTCATGGATTTTGTTAGGAATTTTTTGATCTACACATCAGAAACCACATTCCCTTTCCCATTAGTGTACGTAATATCAAATTAAAAAGTCTGAAGATACACCACCCAATGTCTCTATTGTGAGTTCATATTCCCCTGATTAAAAATATATTTTAGGATCCAATGATTAGAATATACGGTAAAATTCTCTCCAAAGATATAGTGTCACCACATTTTTAGTGCTTGAATAATTTATTCCAACTCAAGATCGTTGTTAGGGTAGTTCTTCTCATGGTTTTGTAACTAGAGTGAGCCATAGGCCACAAACTATTTCCCCTACATCAAGAGACATCCCAAACTCATACCAAAATTATCACAGAAAACATCATATCCTGAACCCAGTTTTAGAAGAATCAAAATTGGTGTTAAAGTCAACCTCACCTTTATCTCCTCAAAATATCTCTAACATTTTTAATTCCATTAAAACTTTTCACTCTTATGGGTTAAAGTTGTCATCAAAGATACAATATTAGAGAAATCCTAAACAAACCGTCTATAGTAACTAGCCTAACCCAAGAAGATTCATATCTCAAACATATTTCTGGGTTGTTTCTAGGATATAACAACCTATATTTTCTTAGGATTCACTAAGACACCCCTATCAGATATCATATGATCTATAAATCTAACTTTGTAGATCCAAAATTCACATTTGGAAATCTTACCATATATACGATGTTCTTTCAAGGTTTTAAGAATGATATCTAAATGGTTTGTATGATCCTATTCTAACTTAGAGTAAACCAATATATCATCCACAATCACAACAATAAAAGAGTCTAAAAATTTATTGAATATTTGGTTCATAAAATCTATAAACATCATAAGAGTGTTAGCTATACTGAATGGCATAACCAAAAACTCAAAATTCCCATACCGGCTTATAAACATTCTCTTAGGTATATCCTCTTCTCAGACCCTCAACTGGTGGTACCCTAACTGAAGGTTAAACTTTTAAAAATATCGATACCCTCTAATCTAATCAAAAAGATCATCAATCCTAGGAAAAAGATATTTGTTCTTTACATTCACCCAATTCATCTTTTGATAATCCACACAAAGTATAAGACTCTTATTTTCCTTCTTAATAAATAGGATAGGTGAAGTCCATTGTGAAATTATAGTACAAATAAATCCTTTATCCTATAGGTCCTCAAGCTAGAATTTAAGTTCCACCAACTCATCAGGTTCCATTTGATAAGATGGCATAAAAATTAGCATCATACCCAGGAGAAGGTCAATAGTAAATTCAACCTCTCTCTGTGGTGGTAAACCATAAAAATCATTCAGAAAAACCTTGGGATATACACACACCCCCATAAGTGGTTGACTATACAATAAAGGGTCAACTATATCAAAAAACATATCTAAAAAATTTCATGATATTACCACAACAAAAGGAACAACAAGTCTCACCCATCCCATTCTAGAGTCCCACTCATCCTGAGAAAACATGAGTGACCCCATCGGTAGATAAAAATGAAACTCAGTGGAAATAACCATTTATTTGGGTCTTAACACATATCATCCAATATATGTTGACAATAAAGTTGAAGTTTTAAATATCAAGAATAAAAATTCTCACACCACTTCAAAGTCATTTATCATCACCCAACACACGGGAAACTTAAAACCTTGTTTGTACCTCTTTCCTAAAGGTGTGGAAAGATCCAAAAAATACAAAATAAGTTCCTAACATAATCCCAAAATTTAATCCCTATTTTATGATATGAAATAATGAGTATTACCTATATCAAACAAAGCTATCATCATAGAAGACGAAATAAACACCATACCTCTAACTATAGCTAGCCCTTCTTCAGATTCATCCAGTGCATACATTTCCGCATAAATCTGTTAGGTCTTCACCACATGAATATCCCCATTGGCTAAAGGATTAGACCCACCACCCTTGGAATCATCAATATAAACCTGTTAACCCTTAGTGAGAGTGAATCCTATAACAATACTACCATTTTTTTTACATATTATTATATAATTAACCAATAATTACAAGACAAGGATCATAAAGTCTAGTGTCTTTGAAATATTAGGTATATAATTAAACATCATGAAACCCAAAATAAAAACATATTTTACTTAATCTCTATAATTATCTCATAAATTCCCTTGAGATTATACATCTTCATAGGATAACTTGTGGAATACATGATAAAAATGGATGAGCTAAAAAACATAGTAAGGGAGTAAGCATAGGAATAAAACATAACACGATGGTTAGAAGGCATAACATGATGAAAAAAAAGACATGGAAAATGAATAAAAATAAGGAATAATATCATGTATGACATGGGAACATATAATCATGGCATCAGAGGAATGTGGAAACAATATATAACATGACATAAACATGAGTCAAGGCTAATTTCCAAGAATATATAACACGGTGGAAAAGTCCCAAAAAGGAATCAAGTTCACTCTCTATCCCAACCTGATGTCTCATGATACTAAATATTAACTAATTAATTGTATCACTATTTATACACACCCATCATAACATGTTCATTAATATGTGGCCACATGAATAATAAACATAATGGTTACCCGTGGAAAGAAATGGGTACCATAATCATGTCACAAGGCATAACAAATGAAAAAATCATAATTATTTCCATGAAATAATAGATTCAAAACATAAATGAACATTAATAAGGGAAAATAATAATATATCATGATAATTTTTGTCTAATTTAAGTGGAAACATGTAAAAGGTGTGTTTAATAAACTTTATAAATGAAACATTTTAGTGCAGTTTAAGGGAAATATTAAAGATAATTTAAAGTGGAAAAAGAATATTTTTTTTCATAAAACCAGAAATGAAATAGTATAGTTTTTCAATATAAAATGTGTGATTTTAGAAAAATAATGGTGCTTTAAAATAAATTATGTAGTGCACTTGTAAGCTGGTAAAAAATCAGGAAGTTCTCTTGAACCAGGCTTGCTTATTGGGAAGAATTGAAAAGGGAACCTTTCTAAAACACATATTACCCATCAAAGAGGGATGATTTGATCTGGATACATGATTTTGGAAAATATATATAAAATTTACAATAAAAATATAAAAATAAATAAGCATTAAATTGGGGTAAAGAGAGAGGCGCATCCTAAAGGAAAAAATGGAGGTTTGGGTAGAATCTCTTACCTTATGTCTGAAATGGTTTTGCACTTGATCTTAATGTCCTGAATAATAAAATTAAATTCGTTAATTAATAATTCCAAAACCTTTTTTACATTTAATTGATTTATTATAATTTTATTAAGTTCGTTTATAGCCTTTTTGATGAGTTATAGTGTTCAATTTCATCGTTCGAGAGTGCTCGTTTTCTTAGTTTTCATAATCGGTTCGCTTGTATAAGAGTATGGAAGTTCAACTAAAATGGAAATAGAAATCTAGAATTGAAGTTATAATTGGTCAATTAACATAAAAAAATTTAAATAATAATATAATTCATTTGGTTATTTTGGTTGGGTATGAATCATTAGAAAATATGTTGGTGATAATCATTTGGATTATTTTGGGCGGTTTTCACCCACAATGAACCTGTTTTGTTTCATTATTTAACATCATGTGTATATAATGATTAAAAAACATTAAATAGGATTTAATACATATATTATGATTTTTTTTTAATCGTAAAAATAGTTTTATGACCAGACTTGAAGTTGTTAATGGAAAATAAAAAATTTTCATCCTTGAAGACGATAAATTAACACCCCACGAATGACATTTTCATTTTTATAATAAAAGGGAGAGGAGAGGGTCTAAATGATGGATTATTACATTCAAAAAATAAAATTATATTACATGTGAGTTATTGTTGTTATCATACCATTTGGATGAGGGAAGGTGAGGATAGAATAATAAAAGAACTTGAAAAGAGATTAAAAGAAAAGGAAAGAGAAATTTACCTCTTGAATTTCCCCTCCTTGGAAACCTCCTTAGGGAAATTTTTTTGGTCTTTTGATGAGACCAAGAGCTCATAGAAGTGAGGGATGGGTTTGAGAAGAGTATTGGATTTAATTTAGACAAGTATAAAAGCTTTTAAGGTGTGAGGAGAATAGGTTGTGATGGGTGGTATTTATAGTGGAGGAGAAGGGTGTTTTCTCATTATTTTATTCATCAGTTTATTATTTTGGTCCAAGACTATGAATAGTTTCAGAATTAACACAAAATATGTTTAAATAATTAAGGATAGTTCGATATTTTGGTCTTACATTATCCATACATCATTTATGACTCCATAATTCAGGTATTTAGCTTTTATCGTATATTATCGTATTTTACTATTCATCAAAAATTCAAGTATTATAGAAAAATTCCAAAAATTTAATCTAACCATTTTTTTAAATTTATAATTCAAAATTTAACTCAATTTTATGAAAATAATTTTTTAAATATGATTTTGTTTAATCAGTATTTACTTGGAAAATACCAATTTTAAAATTATAACAAATTTTATAACACTTTGAAAAGTTAATTAGGGTCTCATAAAACTATCCTATAATAATAAGAAAATAATTTATTAATTTATGAGTAAATTTTATTAAAATAAACTTTATTTTAAATTATTATATTAATTATAAAATAGTAATTAAATATTTATGACTTACAAAAATACCAACACTTAATTAATAATTTTTAGAAGATTTATTTACTTATACTATGATATAATTATATCGTACCTTCATTTATAGGATGCCTAAATTTTATTTATACTTTCATTGGTGAGGTTACTATTCAATTTTCCAGTTTACAATTAATAAGAGTCATATTACTATTACAAAGGTCAAGTTACTATTTCATTGGTTTAGGTTCATTAATTTCTAGGAATACCTCTTATTTCATCCATTATTCATTTATAATGTTGGTATTTTGTTCTTAATATAAATTTATGTGATTATACTATGTGAAATAATTATAAGAATGGAATTTTCATTGATAAAATTCAAGGTCGTTACATTCTTCCCTCCTTATAAAATTTCTCCCTTGAAATTTCATTTTATATACTACAGGGAAAATATGTGAGGGTACTTCTCCTTCATCTATTCCTCTAGTTCCCATGTTACCTCTTTGTACTTATGGTTTTATCATAGTACTTTGACCAAGTGAGTAGTCGTGTTGTGTAGAACTTTATATCTACAATCCAAGATCTTCACTGGCTACTCCTCGTAAAAGAGATCATTCTCCAATTGTACCACCTTTAAATTTAGTACATGTGAAAGATATGATATGTACTTATTCAAGAGGGATACATGGAATAAATCATGTACATGATACATGGTAGGTGTAAGTGCTAGTCGATAAGCCATGTGTAATGACCCACTAATTCTCATTGGCTTGAGAATATAATGAATCATTACTAGTTCTTAAGCGACACCCCCAAGACACCAAAGGATGGAAATAAATTCCAAAGGGTTTCAAATACAAGTGGGGGTTGATTTATCCTTTAATAATAAAACCATTAACCAAAAAACTCACTAAATGATGCATGAACAAATGAAATGCAACTTAACAACTTAATATATCTCAAAACCACATTAAAGTGTGCAACAGTGGAAGAACAAACAATTATCAAAGTAAATAGCAGAAGAAAAACTAAAGACTCTCAAAATACCACGAGTCTATATGCTCCACAATATCTAAGCTCCCAGATCACCAAAGAGCCCATGTATCATAATGTGCTGTTAAAAACGTTCGATACATTACCTTTTCCCCTGTCTCAGAAGATAGCATCTGCAAAATCACCAAACCACCAAACCAGGGGAGAGTATAAACTTAGTAGGTTTTTCCCAATGACTTACCTACTAACCCCACTAGGATAGAAGATTTAGTAACAATTATATAAAATATTTTATGTCAAACAATTTCTCAAAAATAGTTTATAACTAGATATAAACAAGTTTCCAAAACCATTTATAACCAAAAGCATTCAAGTGCAATTGAAACCAATTTCTTTAGTAAGTTATTTTTCCAGAAAAATAACTAAAACAAAATTAAAACCATTTCTCAATATTCCTTTTTCATACCCAATTCATTCCACACATCCACACAACCAACCATGCGTGCTACGTGGTTACAGTTCCATACTCATGAGCGGTTTCTCATCAATCTACCAAGTCATCACAAAGTAACTGTATCCCATGTGACATTAACCCTTTTTCACAAAGTAAAATTTCATATTTCAACCAAGACCCATATATTGAACATGAATACACACACCACATATACCCAAATATCATTCCAAAACAACCCTTTTAATAAAATCACCTTTTTATTGAAACCGTTTTTCAATAAAATCATTACAAGGACAAATCATTTCAATATAATGTATTTTTATTGAAAACCCCTACCCAATAAAACCATTTAGAAGTTCCAGTAAATCCACCATTCAAATTAACCATTTTAAATTCAAGAAACAAAAATAATTTGCACAACCATTTATCAAGATTTCATAAATCTACCAAAAACGATAAATCGTCACTAAAGAGATTTTTTCCATGTATCAAACCAAGATTTCACAATAAATCTTATCCAATATTCACAATTTGAAACTAATCCAATAAATTATAGCAAGATGATATGAGAATGAATCCACCTACCACAAAATGTTTGACGAAACTTGACCACGGATGAAGAATGCTCAAGAAAACCAGGTTGATTCTTCACAGAACTACTATAAATCTATTATTCTCAAGAATACAAATTTGAAACACAAAGGTAATCCTTTGAATTGAAGCTAAATGACTTGGAAGAGTTTCCCCTACCTTCAAGTAATATAAATCCCAAGTTAGGGCCACTTAGGATAAAAAAACGAGCAGCTTAGAGGCAAAAACGTGTGAGATTCACTTTTTTAGGATCTCACTTTAACAATGAACATGGTTAGTGCTCATGGTTAGACAAACCATGCACTAACCACATGTTAGATACAATCTAAACATACCATCACATGGACTCCTCGCATAGTCTCCTTAACCGTGTACACACCATTCTGAAGTTGTCTGCCTTAAACCTCCTATTGCACATGGTTTCTACTAGGATTTCTGCATGGTTTGGATAAACTGTATGCAGCCTGTGCACCTCTCCTTTAGCCCCAAAAACATATTAAAAGTTAACCAAACTCTACAAACTTTACCTATTACTTTATATCCACAAAAACACAAGTAAATGTTTACATACCAAAAACTAGGGTACTACATTCTCCCCACCATCTGTACTTTTGTCCCTGAAAAGGAGAGAACCATCGCTGCCCTGAAAGAGTTTTGGTCGTTTCTCTTTAATTTCCTTCTAACACTCCCATGCCTCTTATTGTATTTGACCATGATGCCATAGAACCTATACTAGACTAATGATTTTCCCAAGAAATAATTTCTCTTGTCTATCCACAATCTGCATTGGGATATATACCAACGAAGCATCCGACTCTAGGTCAACATGATATCATCTAATCATATGGTCAGGATCAGGCTGATACTTTTTCAACTGAGATACGTGGAACACATTATGAACCAAATTGAACCATGGTGGCAATGCCAAATGATATTCCACCTCTCCAACCCACTCCAGTATCTCAAAAGGGTCAATATATCTAGGAGATAACTTACCTTGCTTCCCGAAACGACGATGTACAAGTCTTGGAGAGAACCTTAAGAACACATGATCACTCAAACAAAATGATAATGACCTTCAACGATGATCTGCATAAGATTTCTAATGACTATGAGCCATATCCATCATCTTTATAATTAACTAAATTGTCTCTATTGTTTCTTGGACAAGGCTCATCCCAACTAGTGAAGTTTCACCTATTTCCACCCAGTATAGTGGAGAACGACAAGGACGCCCATACAATGCTTAAAATAGAGCCATATGTATCGAGGCTTGATAAATGTTATTATATGAGAACTCCACTAAGGGTAAGTGATCCTCCCATGACCACCAAAATCCATTACACAAGTCCGCAACATGTCTTTCAACGTATGTATCGACCATTCGGATTGCCCATCTGTCTGAGGATGATACTTCATGATCATATTCAACTGAGTGCTAAGGTATTTCTATAAGAATTTCTAGAATCAAGATGTGAACCTCGGATATCTATCTGAGATTATTGAAACTGGTAAGCCAGACCTCATTACCACTTCTTGGATATATATTTGTGATAGATCCTCCACCATATGAGCTTCACGAATTGAAATTAAATGGGCTGACTTGGTAATACGATCCACTATCACCCATATGGAATCATGTTTATGGACCATTCTTGGGAGACCTATAACAAAATCCATAGTTATCTTCTCCCATTTTGATAATAGAATTTGTAAAGACTACAACATACCTACTAGTCTCTAATGCTCTACTTTAACCTGTTGACAATTTAAGCACCGTAAGATAAACTTAGTCACCTTCCATTTCATGCCTCTCCACCAAAGCAGTGCCTTCAACACCTTATACATCTTCTGTGTGCCTGGATATATAGCCCATCTCAAATGTTGGTGAGAATGAAATAGTTTTTCATGACAAGCCATATGTACAACCATTTGATCTATAAAGCACAAAATCGAACTCCCATAAAGTTTCCAACCATCAATGGTCACCCCACCATTGATTTTTGAACTCATAACCAGGAATTCTACATTAGACGTTTATGCCTCTTTGATGATATTTACCAAATTCAGAACAAGCATGGCTGAAAAAACTGCAATATCACCTCAATCTTCACATTCCACATGCCTGTCAGCTAGGACCGACATCAAATGTCATTCATTTAAATATTATTTTACTAACTGAGCATATGGATTTCTTCCCAATTAATCTTCTACTGAATTCCATTTTCTTGGTGTATACATCAATTTAAATTCAAACATTTGGAGATACTCCATCCATCTCCTTCGTCTCAAATTCAAATCTCACTATGAGAAAATGTGTTTCAAGCTTTTGTGATTCGTGAACATAGTAAATTTCTCACCAAAGTGATAATGATGCCAAGTCTTCAAGGCATGAATGACTACTACTAATTCCAAGTCATGTGTTGGGTAGTTCTTCTCATGAACTCAAAACTACCTTGAACCATATGCCACAACATGGTCTCCTTTTATAAGAACATATCCCAACCCTAATCCCGAAGCATTATAGTACACCACATATCCCCACCCTGATTCTGGAAAAATCAAGATAGGTGCTAAAGTAAGACAAACTTTCAGCTCCTAGAAAGACTTTTGGCATTCCTTTATCCATTTTAATAGAGTATTATTCTTTGAAAAAGTTGTAATTGATGAGGCTAGCCATGAGAATACATGTACAAAGCATAGGTAATAACCAGATAGGCCAAGAAAACTTTGTATCTCAATGATATTTTTTAGCGGTTTCCATGATATCACAGCTTCTATCTTTTCAAGATCCACCCAAATACCTTTTTCAGAAATCACATGGCCAAGAAAGCGTACCATTTGTATCCAAAAATCAAACATAGATAGTTTTTCATAAAAACAATGATATCTAAAGATTTTTAACACTATCACCAGGTGTTACTCATGCTCAACCATTGTCTACCAAGATGTCATCTACAAACACCATAACAAAAGAGTCCACATATTGCTGAAATATTTGATTCATCAAATACATGATGACTACTGGTGAATTCATGAGTCTGAAAATCATGAATACGTATTCATAGTGGTGATATCTGCTTTTGAAATCCATCTTCAAAATATCTTCCTTCCGAACTCGCAATTGAAGATATCCTGATCACAAGTCAATTTTAGAGAACCATTGAGCTACCCTAAATTGATCAAATAGATCATCAATGAATGGAAGTGGATATCGATTCTTTATCGTAACTTGGTTAAGATTATGATAATCAACGCACAATAGAAGAGTTCCATCAGCTTTCTTCACGAACAAGACTGAGGCTTCCCACGAATATATACTTGGCCGAATGAACCCATTTCTTTCCAACTCCTCCAATTTCACTTTCAATTCCCTTAACTCGTTTGGTTCCATCCTATAAGATGGAAGGGAAATATGACTAGTCCATGGAAGTAGATCAATCGTAAACTCTGCTTCCCTTATAGGTGGTAACCCTGAGAAGTTCTCAGAAAAGACATCTAGAAACTGATCCACCACTACTAGAAAAATGACATCCTGGATCTCTTCCATCAATTCCAAAGTCAACGTCACCAAATGGTAAGATATTGTTCCCACCACTAGTTCCAACAATCTCACTACACCCTTCTTCACAACCCTTTCTCCTTTTAAGAGATGATCGGCGTCTTCCTCAGTCATGAAACTAATTTTCCTCCTATAACATTTGATGTGAGCCCTGAACATTTTTAGCTAATCTATACCCAGGATTACATCATAAACATCCATCACTAACATCGAGAAGTCCCATTTCATCTCAACTCCATCAACTGTTATAGAATAAGCTATATACACAAAGGCTTGACATTCTCTTTCACTGATATGAGTTTTCAGTTTTATCACAGAGGGAATCATTTCATGTTTGAAACATAGCAGGTTAACAGCACAAGAACCAATTAAGGAATGTGATTCACCTGTATCAAATAGTACTTTCATAGAGGTAGAATTCAAAAGAATCGTACCTTTCACTGTATATGGTCTAGCCTGATCATCCACAATCATCTTTTCAGCTCCATACAGTTTCTTCATCGCTACAATCTTCTCTTTGTTGCCTGGATAAGATTTTCTTTGAGAAGGATACATGGTATTCTAAGAATCACCATGGTTATCTTGCTCTGATGATGAGATAAATTCTACTGGCCTCGTCCTATCAGAGCATACAATGATTGCGACACCTAAGAAGCGTCTCGAGAACCAGACCTCGGATCACTGCGACAAAAGCGCTTAAGGTGTCACATCTTGTTGAAATTATGGAATGATCTTGGTGGTGTTGTACACTCCCACTTTATGTGGTCAAAGGAACCACATTGGTAGCATCGTGCTTGGATATTTGGATATGGAAGAAGATTTACTGATTCAGCTATCGGATTATTCCCCTCCCACCATGGAAATAGTTATCTCTCTTTCTCTTTCTCCCAGTATTAGAGTTTCTACCATTTTCAGTAGGTATCATCATAATTCCTCCTCCCATAGCTCCTAATATGTCTCAATAAACCACTTACACTCTGTTCACCATCTATGTATAGTCATTAATATATAGTACCGCAATCTTTGATCAAATTTCATGTCTTATCCCTGATTCAAAGATGTGTGCCTTTAAGGACACACTCTCCACAACTTCTGGTGAAAAGAATACTAAATTCATGAATTTAGCTGAATACTCTGTGAAAGAGATATTCACCTACTTCAGGCTAAATAAGTATGTCGTCCTATAGATTTTGAACGTGTGAGGATAGAATTGTTTATTAAATAATTCCTAAAAATTCCCCAAGTAAGGCCTAGATTTACATTAGCATGCAATACTAGTTCACATCATTGGTATGCAAGATCCTCAAGCATATATGTCACCAACTTGACCTTTAGATCCACCAGTGTGTCACTGAACTCGAAGATATGATTCATCTTACTGAGACACACCACCGCCTTCTCGGGTTCATAATCCCCCCAGAATATGGGTGGATTTTGTTTCATGAATTGGATGGAATGGTCCACATGCCTTGTCTCATCCCTTAGGTTCCCCATGTCCATATCCTGAAATTCATGGACTATTCTTTGAACTAGATATTACTTCACCTATGGCTCAAGTGAAACCACGTTCTATACAATTTCTTCCGATTGGTTTCTATAATGCCTACTAGGTGCCATTTTCTAAACAAACAACAAACTCTCTAAGTATCACTCTTTAGAAACTAAGGGCTTATTATTTCAAATTATATCTCATAAAGTATCACAATATTTTTTTCCAAAAACAACCTTTTCACGTTCAACCATTTCTTGAAAATTTATTTCTGCTTTTTAAAATCAAACCATTTTCAAAATACACCAAGTCTCCTCTTTTCGAAATCTATCATTCGAAAAAAAATTATGCATTTTTAAAAAAATTACACCTTTTTAAAAGATCATATATCATTACCCCAAATGAGATATGAAATCCAAGTGAGAATTCATTGCTCTAATTCATGACATGCTCAACTCATTGGCTAAACCCATGATAATGATATTCTAATCCCCTATAAGTTTTTCCAAAACACTTATATACCCAACACCCTGGTAACTTTAAGTTCAGCATAAACGGTTTAGCTATGTCCTTTTATACTATAAATTTCAATTCCTAACAAACCTACTCTTTTATAAGATCAAAACCCAAGGAATAGACAAGGTTGAATCAACTCCAAGACCAAGATAGTGAAACCTACTTGTTAGGAAAGGACTGAACAAGAGCATACCATTTGTAATGATTCGCTAATTCTCATTGGCTTGATAATGCAATGAATCATTACTAGGCCTTAAGAGACATCCCTAAGATGCCAAAGACTGGAAATAAATTCTAAAGGGTTTCAAATATAAGTGGGGGTGATTTACCCTTTAATAATAAACGCAT
The DNA here is from genome assembly GCA_963277665.1 of Viscum album. Classification (NCBI taxonomy): domain Eukaryota; kingdom Viridiplantae; phylum Streptophyta; class Magnoliopsida; order Santalales; family Viscaceae; genus Viscum; species Viscum album. The sequence goes on from OY728135.1 coordinate 540,644,882, forward strand.
TAACCAAACATCTCACTAAATTATGCATGAATAAATGAAAGGCAACTCAACAACTTAATATATCTCAAAACCACATCAAAGTGTGCAAAAGTAGAAGACCAAACAATTATAAAAGTAAATAGAAGAAGAATAAATAAAGACTCTAAAAAGACCACAAGACTCCACGATATATAATCTCCAAGCTCCCAAATCACCAAACAACCCATGTATCACGAAGTGGTGCTAAAAACATGTGATATGTTACCTTTTCCCCTATCCCAAAAGACAGCATCTGCAAAAGCATCAATGTGACAGGGGTGAGTGTAAACTCAGTAGGTTTTCCCCAATAACTTACCTACTCATGCCACTATGATAGAAGAGTTAGTAACCATTATATAAAACATTTTATATAAAACAATTTCTCAAAAACAGTTTATAACTATATATAAACAAGTTTCCAAAACCATATATAACCAAAAGCATACAAGTGAAATTGAAACCAATTTTTCTAGTAAGTTATTTTTCCAGGAAAATAACTATAAAAAAAGTTTAAAACCATTTCTCAGTATTCCTTTGGCATACCCAATTCAGTCCACACATCCACACAACCAACCATGCATGCTACCCGATAACAGTTCCATACTCATGAGTGGTTTCTCATCGGTCTACCAAGTCATCACAAGGTAATTGTATCCCATGTTCCATTAAACCTTTGAAACCTATAACAATGTCATATTTCAACCAATCCCTATATATGAAACATGAACACACACACCACATATGCCAAAAGATCATTCCAAAACCACCCTTTCAATAAAATCACATTTTTATTGAAATGGTTTTTCATTAAAACCATTATAATGACAACACATTTCAATAAAATGAATTTTTAATGAAACCCCCTAACCAATAAAACTATTTAAAAGTTCTAGAAATCCACCATTTTAAATCACCATTTTAAATTCAAGAAACTAAAACAATTTTCACAACAATTTATCAAGATTTCACAAATCTACCAAAAATGATAATTCATCACTAAAAATATGTATTCCATGTATCAAACCAATATTTCACAATCAATATTATCCAATTTACTCAATTTTAAACTAATCCAGTCAACTCTATCAAGAGGAGATGAGATTCAAGACACCTACCTCAAAATAAAATTTGAAACTTGACTGCGGATAAAAAATTCTCAAGAAAACCGGGTTGATTATTCACGAAACCACCTTAGATATCTTATCCTCAAGAATACAGGTTCCAAAAACCAAGGGAAGCCTTCTAATTGACTCCAAATCACTTGCTTGAGGTTCTACTACCTTCAAGTAAGATAAATCCTGAGTTAGGGATGCTTAGAAGCAAAAACAAGCAACTTAGAGGCAAAAATGTGTGAGATCTACCTTTTTAAGATCTCACTTTAACAAAATGCATAGTTAGTGTGCATGGTTATACAAATTGTACATGAACTGTGTGTTAGATAATATCTAGAAAGACCCTCACAAGGCCTCCTTGCATAGTCCCCTTAACCGTGCACACACTGTGTCGAAGTTCTCTACCTCAAACCTGCTATTGCACATGGTTTCTACTAGGATTTACATACAGTTTGGATAAATCATGGACCTATCCTTTAGCCCCCAAAACTTATTGAAAATTCACCAAACTCTCCCAAATTTCCCCTTTAATTTATTTCTATAAAAAACATGGAAATAGTTATGTACCAGAAACTGGGGGTACTGTACCACGACTCTGACATGATCAAGGATCTCAAAGGGGACGATGTACCTGGGACTTATCTTTCCATTGTTACCAAATTTCATGATCCTATTACATGGAGATATGTAGATTAATACCATGTCTCTAGCCTTAAACTCCAGGTATCGTCTACAATTCTCTGCGTAGCTCTTTTATCGAATTTAGGCTGACTTAATGTGATGCTGAATGTTTTTCACCTTTTTCATCATGTCTTTAACTGTTTACAGTCCTAGAAGATTACATTCAACAACTTCATCCTATCATGTCATTTTTCTATGTCTTTTCCCATAGAGGTTTTCATATGTAGTCATTTTGATGCTTGAGTGGAAACTGTTGTTGTAAGAGAACTCAACTAGAGGTGGATGTTTCTCCCATCCTCTTTTAAATCCCATAAAACATGCTCTAAATATGTATTCTAGTGTATGAATATTCCACTCATATTTCCCATTAGTATGAGGATGACAGCTCATACTGAAGTTCATCTTGGTGCTTAGAGCATATTGGACACTTTTACAGAACTTCGAGCCGAATCTCGAATCTCGATCAGATACAATCAATTGTGTTACTCCATAAATCCTTATCACTTCCTTGATGTATATCCATGAAATTTGATCTAGTGATAAGTCCTCCTGAATTGATATAAATTGAGATGTATTTGTAAGATGGTCCACAATAACACATATAGAATTATTTCCTCTGGATTTCTTTAGAAGTCTGGTGACAAATTCCTTGGTAATGTTTTCCCATTTCCATGTTGGTATGGATAATGATTGCATCATCCCCTTATACTTTTTCCTTTCAGCCTTCACTTTTTGAAATACCAGGCACTTTTATGTATATTCAGTGATCTCTTTTTTCATATTGTCCCACCAATACTTTTCTCAGAGATCTTAATACATTTTTGTGATCCTTTGGTGAATATAGAAGGCTAATCTATTTGTGTTATTCAGAAGCTCATTCTTTATCTCTGGATTGGATGGTACACATAGTTGTCACCCAAATCTCATAACTCCTTCCTCATCCATTTTTAACTCATAGGATTTTACTTTTCTCATGGATTCCACCTTCTTCTGAATTTAAACATCTTTTCTTTGAGCATCCTTTATTTTCTCTATAAGGGGTGGTTGATCAATCATTTGAGAAAGGATTGATGATGTTCCTTCCTTAATGATTCTCATGTCCATATTTTAAAAATCTAATAAGATTGGATCCTTCTCAATTCTCATCATTGATAATAATTCAGGATCCTTTCTACTTAGAGCATCTTCTACCTTATTTGCTTTACCAGGGCGGTAGTGGATTGAGTATTAATAATCCTTGATGAGCTATAACCATCTTAATTGGCACATATTAAGCTCCTTATATGTTAATATTTATTTTAGACTCTTTTGATTAGTATATATTTCACACTTTTACGCATAGAGATAATACCGCTAGATTTTCAATGAAAAGATCACAAATGCCAACTCTAGAGCATGCATGGGATATTTTTTCTATTGAATTTTCAACTTCCTTAAGGCATAAGTTATCACTTTTTCATTTATCATTAGTACACAACCTAAAAACATATTTTAATCATCATTGTACACAATAAATAGTTCCCCACTTCTTAGAAGTGTGATTATTGATGCATTGATAAGACTTTTCTTCAACTCTTTAAATAAGTCTTCACATTCACTAGTCTAGACAAACTTTACTCATTTCCAAGTCATATTGGTTAGTGAATTTTAAAATCATGATAATTTTTTCAAAAATATTTGGTAATACTTATCTAGACCAAGAAAACTATGGATCCTGATTACAGATGTTGGTTTGGGCCACTCTTTGATTTCCTTTGTCTTGGAAGGGTCCATAAATATCCCTTTTCTGGTGATTACATGCCCCAGGAATGATACTTCCTCCATCCAAAACTCACATTTACTATACATTACATAATTTTTCTCCCTTTGCAAATTCTTTAGCACAGTATTCAAATTCTCCTAATTTTCCCCCTTGCTCTTAGAGTGTATCCGGATATCATCAATAAATACTACCAAAAATTTTGTCAAGGTAATCTCTAAATACTCTATTCATTAAATCTATGAAAATTGTTGGAGAATTGGTGAGTCTGAAGGGAATGCATCACTATGAAGTCATAGTGTCCATACCTCATTCAAAATAAATTCTTAGGAATATCTTCCTTCCTCACCTTTAATTAGTGATATCCCCACTGAAGGTCCACCTAAGAGAAATAACTAGCCCCACATAGCTGATTGAAGATGTCATATATCTGAGGTAGGAGATACTTTTTATTTATCTTTATTTTATTGAGCTCACGATAATCAATGCAGGGGAACATTTATTAATACTTCTTTATAACAAAGAGGACTAGTGCACCCCATAGTAAAGCACTTGAGCATATAAAACCCTTGCCCATATTCTCTTATAACTGATTCTTTAGTTTTTTAAAATCAACAGTGACTATTCTATAAGGTATATTTGATATAGACAGAGATCTAATAATAAGTTCAATTGAGAAATCAACCTCTCAATTAGGATAAAGACTATACAACTCTTCCAAAAACACATCATTGTATTCCCTCACGAAGGAAATGTCTTCGAGCATGATTCTATCCTTTTTCTCACTTATTTGAGCTAGATATGATTGCTTATAAGGAAACAATACCCACAATTGAGACGATGATTCTAAATGAGATTCATCTTCCTCCTTACACTTGTATATATTTAGAGGATGCTTCGGGATGGGAAGAGTGATCTCCATTCCCTAAAAGTTGATGTTATCTTTATATAAAGATTGCCAATATATGCCCAATATAGCATCAAGATCTACTAAAGGGAGTGTGATAAGATTTTTTGGGTGGTTCAGTCCACAAACATTAACTGGGGAGGACTTATGTACTTTGGATACAATAATTTCCCTATTTTATGTTCTCGCAGATAAATGAACCTCTATATTTTGTGGTGGTGATTGAATAGTCCTACTAAATTTGAAAGATATGAAAGAATGCATAGAACCAGAATAAAACAGTACATTCTCTATTCTTGAATAAATAACCAGTGTATCTATCACCACATCATTGTTGGACTCCACCTCAAAATTAGTGATATCATATTCCCTTCCTTGTTTCCTTTGAGGTTTTTGTTGTTGATTTCCTCCAACCCTTGGCTTAGGGCAATGGCTTGCAAAATTATCATGTTCCTTGTAGTTGAAACATTGTACTACAGTCTGAGTGTTGATATGAACCTTCCTTTATTATTCCACATTAGTGGGATTCTTCATATCCCTTCGGTGTTTATTAGCCAAATGACCTTCTCTTCTACATTGAAGCATATCTTGGTTCCCTTTAAATAGTTTCCAAGATGCTTCTTCCCAAAATTTTGACATGTGGGATGTTGGAACTTATTTCCATCATGGGATTTATCACCCACATTAAACTCCATTTTCCACTTTTTTTCCTAGTCTTAGGAGACCACTAAGAGTCTTTGATCTTTATTTAAATCTTAAGGGTGCAAAGAACAATCTCCTTATAACTTCCAAAGTCTGTAATCACCAATGATTTTCATATACTTGAATTTAATCCACTAAAGAAGCGATCCACCCTGATTTTTATGTTCATGAGAAATCTGCAGGCATATCTTACAAGCCTTGTAAAGTTTTCTTCATACGCCTCGATAGACTCATCTTTCTTTTACTTCAGTTTGATGAACTCCTTTTCCGTTTTAAGATGGAGGGTTTGGGGAAAATATTTATTGAAAAATATTTTATTGAAATACTCCCATTCCATGGAATAAATTTCCTCCTTATACTGTTTGTTCTTGATCAGTTTCCCCCACTGATAGGCTTCCCCATCAAAACGATAAACTTTCAGTACAAATTTCTCTTCTTATAATCACTGAAGGAAAGTAAATATCTTCACATTGGAGTTAATCTATTATTATATGAGGAGGGGATCAGAAGATTCACTAAACATGTGAGGTATTTGTCACATGAAGGATTCAACGACAAATTTCTCTTTCTTAGGAGAAAGAGGGTGTTCCACATGACTCATGTTATTATTCATAACTTGAGCCAACTGAGAAAGTACTATTATAAATTTGTGAGCACCCATTCCCATTATATTTTCCATATCATTAGGGAAGTCGTCACATTTACTATCATATTGATTGTTGGAATGGGTTATTTTATTTTTATCCTTTAACTATGAAAAATAAAGTATAATTAGGGGTATTGAATACTTAACTAATAAGCATAATAAAATAAAAAATTGAACATAAAAGGATAAACTTATAAAGGAAAAGTATATCCTAACTTTTGATTCCCTAGTTTTTAATCTAGGTTATCCATGATTTTCTTCCTAACATATATTCTTATGGGAATTTTATTTGTTCCCTTAATAATGGTTCGTAATGTGCTTATAAATTTACCAAATCATATCCCTTGGGAATGTAAAACCAAGTGCACAGTAAGGACCATTATCATATAATAGGTTACCCCAAGTTAGGCCTAGAACATCTAGTCAGAGTTTTTAGTCCTAGGTATATTTGTGCCAGAACCACGTCCACTCGTAGTATCTAGACATGAATGTATTTGATTGATAAACCAATTACTCTATAATAAAAAAAAATTAGGGATGTTTTCTCATACATAGTATTATCCATATATCTTTTGATAAAGTTTTCAAGATCTAATACCAAAAATAAATAGACGATTCTCTGATACCAACTATAGAAACTCTAGCCTTTTTCACATTTTATTACATAATTAACCAACAATTACAGGCTAAGAATCCTAAATTATAGTCTATTTTTAAGATTAAGTACACAATTAATCATCACGAAACCCAAAATAAAAACATATTTTATTTAATCTACATAATGAGCTCTTAACTTCCATTGAACTCATATATCTGTATAGGATAACATGGGGAATACATGAACAAAGGGGATGATATAAAAATCCCAGTAAGGGGGTAAGTATAGGAATAAAACATACCACATGGGTTAGAAGGTATAACATGATGACATAAAAGGAATAGAACATGAATAAACATAAGGAAGAATAACATGTATAACATGGGAACATATAATCATGGTATCATAGGATTGTGTAAACAACATATAACATGACATAAATAGGAGTCAAGGCTAACTACCAAGACTATATAACATGGTGGACAAAGTCCCATAAAGGAATCAAGTTCACTCCTTATCCCAACATGATGTCTCATGAGACTAAACATTATCCAATGTATTAGAGCTCTATCTAGGCACACCCATTATAAAATTTTCATGAATATTTGTTCCACATGAATAATAAACATAAGGTTTTCCCATAGAAAGAAATAGGTATCACAATCATGTCACAAGGAAAAAAAATGAGAAAATTGTGAATTTTTCCATGAAATAATGGATTCAAAACATACATGGACATTCATAAGAGAAAATGGTGTGAATCATGATAATTATTTTCCAATTAAAGTGGAAACATGTAAAATGGGTGTTTAAGAAACTTTTTAAATGAAACATTTTAGTGCGGTTTAAGGAAACTATTAAAGAGAATTTAAAGCGAGAAAGGAATATTTGTTTTCATAAAACTAGAAATTCACCGAGATAGTTTTTTTGATAAAATGAATGATTTTAGAAAAATAATGGTGTCTTAAAACATATTATGGAGTTCACTTGGATGCAGGTAAGAAATCGGTAAGTTCCCTTGAATCGAGCTTGCTTATCAGGATGAATTGAAAATGGAGCCTTTCTAAAACACATATTACCCCATCAAAAAGGGATAATATAATATATATACATGAGTCTGGAACATATAAATATAATTTAGAATAATTATATAAAAATAAATAATCATTACATTAGGGAAAAGAGAGAGAAAGAGTAACCTAAAGGGAAAATGGATGTTCAGGTAGAATCTCTTACCTTATGTACGAAGTGGTTCGACACTTGATCTTAATGTCCTGAATAATCAAATTAAATTCATTAATTAATAATTAAAGAACCTTTTATACATTTAATTTATTTATTATAATTTTATTAAGTTCATTTATGATCTTTTTGATGAGTTATAGTGTTCAATTTCATTGTTCGGGAGTGCTCATTTTCTTAGTTTTCATAATCGGTTCTCTTGTATAAGAGTATGGAAGTTCATGTAAAATGGAAATAGAAAACCAAAATTAAATTTACAAGTTTTTAATGAACATCCATAAGTTTAAATGATCATATAATTCATTTGGTTATTTTGGGTGGGGATGAATCATTAGATAAGATGTTAGTGATAATCGTTTGGATTATTTTGGGCGGTTTTTTGCTCACAATGAACTTGTTTTGTTTTATTATTTAACATCATGTGTATATAATGATTTCAGAACATTACATAGGATGTAATACTTATATTATTATTATTTTTAACCATAAAAATGGTTCTATGACCAGCCTTTAATGCATTAATGGAAAATGAAAATTTTTCATCCTTGAAGGCGATAAATTAACACCTCACAAATGATGTTTTCATTTTTAGAATAAAATAAAGAAGAGAGGGGTTAAATGATGGATTATTCCATGATAATAATAAAATTATAGTATATGTGAGGTACTGGTGTTATCATACCATTTTTATGAGGGGAGGTGAGGAGATAATAAGAAAAGAACTTGAAAATAAATTAAAAGAAAAGGAAAGAGGAATTAACCTCTTAAATTTTTCCTCCTTGAAAACCAAATTAGGGAAAAGGTTTTGGTCTTTTGATGAGACCAAGAGATCCTGGAAGTGGGGGAGAGATTTTTGAAGAGTATTGGGAAGAATTTGTACAAGGATAAAATCTTGGAAGGTGTGAGGAGAAGAGGTAATGAGGGGTGGTATTTATAATGAAGTAGAGGTGTGTTTTCTCGTTATTTAATTATTATTTTGGTTCAAGATTATGAATATTTTGGGAATTATCACCAAATATATTAAAATAATGAAGTATAGTTTGATAATTTGGGCTTACATCATCCATAAATCATCTATGACTCCATAATTTATGTATTTAACTTTTATCGTAAATTATTGTATTTTATTATTCACCAAAAATTCAAGTATTTTAGAAAAATACAAAAAATTCACCCTAATCATATTTTTTGACATTTAAAATTCAAAAATGAACTCAATATTACCAAATAATTTTCTAAATATGAGGAATTAAATTTTTAATTAAAATCATCATTTACTTGGAAAATACCAATTTTAAAATTATAACTGATTTTATAACACTTTAAAATTTTAATTAGGGTCTCATAAAATTATCTTATAATCATAAGAAAAAAAATATTAATTTATTAGTACAATTTATGAAAATAAATAATCTTTTAAATCATTATATTAATTATAAAATTATAATTAAATATTTATGACTTACAAAAATACCAACACTTAATTAGTAATTTTCAAAACATTTATTTACTTATAATATGATATAATTATATCATACTTTAATTTGTAGGATACCAAAATGTTATTTATACTTTCTTTGGTGAGGTTACTATTTTATTGTCCGGTTTACTATTTATAAAGATCATATTATTATTCCAAAGGTCAAGTTACTATTACATTGGTTTAGGTTCCTTAATTTCTAGGAATACCTCGTATTGCATTCATTATTCATTTATAATGTTTGTATTATATTATTAATGTGATTTTATGTGATTATACTATATGATATAATTATAATAATGGAATTTCCATTGATAAAATTTAGGTTCATTACAAATCCTTCCTTACTTCCCTGGGATATCCTTTCACAAAAACACTTCATATGGCCGGATGATCTGAAAAAATTACAAGTCTTAGGATCCTCTATACAGTTAGGCTTAGTTTGACATCACCTAACACAATTATAGCATTCAAAATTCTTTTTTCCTAAAGAATCCCCTGTAACCTATCCTAAAGAAAATTGACCACCCTTGCATTTCCTTTTCTGGACAGAATATACACCTAGGCTAACAACATCATCAACTAAAGCTCCACCCAAACTTGTCTTCTCGACTATGTTTGCCTCAACCAAACTTACTTTATCAACTACCTCCAAAAAGGTCAGGAGGCACATAAGAATCAACACCAACTGAATATCAAGCCTTAGTCTTGACTCAAACCTCCAAGCCTTTAGGTACTCATTATTGACAAGATCTGGTTCCTGATGCACCAGATAATCAAAACAAGTAGAATAATTCATAATGGTATGCTCCTCCTAATCCAAGGTCAGAAACTCCCAGTTCTTCACCACGCATAATTTCTCAGGATAAAACTATTGATTAAATATCTTCTTGAAAGAATCCAAAGTTAGATCCTTATACAACTTAGTTTTCAAAATAGATTCCCACCACCTCATTCCTGATCCTTCAATCATATATGTGGAAAACCCCACCTTAGAGTCCTCAAGAGTCTTCAACGATTTAAAGGTCTTTTTTATCCACTCAAGCCACTCTTCAGATTATTGTGGTCCTTTGTCACCACAGAAGGTACGTGGATACTGCTTTGTAAATTATGACCCATGATCCACTGCTCATCTCAGTTTCCTGACACCTGCTTGACCCAGATTCTGAATAGTGCAGATTACAGGTTCTACCAAAGAAGGGTCCACTGGAGGATCTTCCTATGGATCCTATATCATAGCTCCCTCTCTCAGATTTGGAAGAGCTATTCTAGTAGGAATTGTCTAAAAATCACAAGATAAAAACAAATTAGTCATGAGAAAATTCCAAAATCATAGGACCAACAGTAGGAATCAATATCAATACTTTAAAGCAATAAGAATTCAAAGAAATTATGGATCCTACCGATCTAAAGACAAAATTTTTAGAAGGAACGGGTCTATTTAAATAAAATTACCATATAGTGCATTCAAATGACCTCAAACACCAAGTCTCAAACTTGGTAAAAACATTCTGACACCCGTGGTAACTCGAGTTCAAACACTGAAATGAGTTGTCCAAGCACGCTTCTTCACTTACTACCTGAATTCTAATGGTCATAACTTATTCCTACACAAAACAGAGAACCAAAATCAGGCAGTGTTAACTCACTTTAGGCTGAGAATCCCTCTAGTACCAAATTGTAATAGACCCAATAGGGTCAAATAGAAAAGCCACTTGAGTCGGCCCGTCATGGTGAGGTAAAAAAAGATAACAAAAACAAGTCTTGAATATAACAAAAATAAGACATGCAACCAAAGTAAAAAAGAGGGAGAAAGAGATATAACCAAGATCCATGCAATCCAATCCAAACTGGATAAAGTAGAAAAGTATTAATCAAACAATACTAATAAGTCTCCATGTGACCAAATGTCACATAAAACCATCCCGAACTGAAGGTTGCAACAAAAAGAGAAACCAACATACTACAAGATGACATTCCCTTTAACTAGATCCTTTGATAAAACATCTACAACAACCCAAAGGAAAAAGTAGGTTGTGAACACAAATCCTAGTAGGATACCACCATAGAGTCTATATAATGTCTAATAACAAGAATGCATCAGTTCTAGCTTTTAAAACAAAAAAAGTTTTACAAATCATTTTCTTAAATCCAAACCCATTTGTAAATCATTTTCCTTTGGTTTTCATAAAATAATTTCATATTCTAAAATACATAAATAAAATAAGTAGAAGTGATAATATAGGAATGTTAATTCATACACCAAGAGGTAATCCAGTAAACACATATCTATCAAATAACCTATCATACGAAGCCATGTGCTACAACCTCACATAAAAACCTGTGAGAAACAATCCATGACAAAAATCTATCATGTGATAAATAAATCATAAATGAAAATTCACTTCATATTGGGCCCCAGCCTATGAGAATACATATTAGACATAAAAGAAGCCTAAATCATGCATATTTTGGTATTAACCAATATCGAGTCCTACCACAATCCATCGATATCCCAAAAGTATCCCCTATTGGTGCCACAAACACTAGGGTCACCTATGTCTCTTTCCCGACACACCCATGGTTCCCAATGTGCCAATTTTTCAAAATCCCTTTCAAAACAATGCTCACAATTTATAAAATATTTTAAAATTTAAGACAATTTGCTTCAATGTTTGAAAACCTATTTTCAACGAAAACCCCCTTTAAAAAATATTTATCTTTCCATGAAATCCCTTGAAACCAAAAATTCACTTCAATTCAATGAACAACCCAAATGAATTTTACAAGAACGATAAGCAATTCGTAAAATTAACCCATTGTAAAGAAATGCTTACCTCAAGAACGATGGAACCCTATCCATAATCGACAATGGAGATTGGAAACCCATGGATCGGCCTTTGTAAGACAAAGCCCAAGAAGAATCTGTAAAGGATCGATAGAAAACACCAATCGATCACATTTTTGAATCACAGCGGCAGCCAATGCAGACGCTGCGATCAAAGTAAATGAAGAAATTAAAGGATTCTTACCCGGAGAGACAAACTGAAACCACAATGACGATCAATCACCGAACGAATGATCTGAATGGAGTGGAGATCCCTAAAATCATCCATAATCACACGGGGGTTTGAGAGGAAGGGTTGTGAACCAAATGAACCACAAATTAGGCATTCAATGTAATTAAAATCATTGGGCTTAAGGTTTACTCACCATGTATCCTTTACATGATGTGTAATCCCACGAATTAAAAAGACGTTGAAAAACGCTTCGTCTCTAATAAAAATCCAAATTTTTGCCATTACACAACATGAACACTTTATATGGCGTGTAAACCTCTCATGCCCTGAACCAGATTAACGACATCTACCTAGAGACCAGTACACATCGTTTAACCATTACATGACATGTAATCTCCCAACAGACAAAAAATAGCCCAGTTCCCTATAAAAAGCCTCAGAACCCAAACTTAAGGTTCTTTGGTCCCAAGGAGAACCTTTTAAAGTCATTTACACCTTTATACCTGGACTCCATTAATTCAAACAAACATACATCCCTGAACTTTAAGTCATTTTTCCTTGCAAAGGCACTCTATTCCCAAGAAGCATGCAATGTGTCCAAACAAAAAGGGAAACCAAAAACAAAAGATAAAGCATACCTAAATGAAGATAATTAGGTGTTACAATTGCTACCCATCAATTTTTCAAATGCTACTACTAGTTGTGGATTGAAATGGTTTTCAATTTTTTTTAAAAGTAATATGTCGCATGCTAAAATCTTTATTGAATCTGTCGTTCACAACTATTCTTCTGACAATCATTGACTGAAATCAAATTCTTGCGTACTCATTCATGTACACTTTTGGAAATCATCAATGAACTCAATTGTTTCCATGCCTCTTATGGAAAATATTTTTTCTTTGTTAAAATGTTTTTAGTCATGGATTGTGGAATCCTTACGCATGTTGTGAATAGTTTGACTAATTTGTTGCCTGGTAAGATGTTTTTAAACGGTCTTGAAACCCTCCACGCATTTCCTGAACTGCTGAAATTTTAAATCTATTTTGACCCAAATTGTGTTAATTCTTTCCTCCACCTTGAGATTCAATATTGGGGACAACGTTGGGTTTTAAGTGTGGGGGAGATGTGTCTTAAATTGTTCTAATATTTTCTTTAACGATTGTACACATCAAAAACCCCTAATTATTTTTCAAAATTTCCCCCTTTCACCGTCATTTTAGGATTTGTTCTACGCCTATAAATAGAATTTGCATGTTTTTTTAGGAAATTGAATTTCAATGTGTCCTACCTAGGGGAAAAAGTCATGCTATGTTTTGGGGGATTTCACTATTTTTGAAATTACTAGATTTTAATGATTACTGAGTGAATGTTATCCACTATTTTTATGGAAATTCGGTTTATGAACTGTGGAAGAGACTATGATAGGTGAGATTTCTATGGAATTAAAATTATAACTTGAGGGAACTAGATGTTTGAACTGGAATGTAGTATCAAAGATTTTGTGAAAGAGAATCCCTAAGGGAGGAAAATTAATAGAAATTAATATATGTCCTTTGAAACTGGAGTAAAATGAAAAATTAGGATCCCACAGTGAATCTCTGAGAGATTAGGTACTGGGTGTGTGTGTGAATAAATAAATCCATTTGCAAATTCAACAAGTGTTTTGCACATATATGGATGGGTAAAATTTAAATAAAAGCACCAAAGTGTCAAAAATCAATTCATTCAGGTGATGGGGACATTGAACCCAATTAATGAAGGGGAAATTAATTTACAAAAACTCCATTTGAGTTGTATCAAGGAAATGAAAAGTGAAACTTTCAGTTGAGGAACCCAGGTGAGAGTGAAAAACGGATTGTACTTCTTATTAATTTTTAGTTTCAATTAAATCTAACCAATTTTCACTCTTTGAACTTAAAATTGAACTAGGGTTAAAATAGGGTAGTGAGTGATTTTCATATAGGAGACATGATAAATTAAAACAATAGAGGGATCCATGATTTCATTCGACTCTAATGTGATTTTGATCCTAGGTATGATAACAACTTGTTCTTGAGGAATCTTTGTAAATAAATAAATTCACGGTATTGCCTGATAATGTAATAGTTTAAGTGTAAGAGAATTTGTTGTAGCATTATTTTATTACAGTTTGACACATGCTTTTTATGAATTAAATGTGTTTTTGAAGTGAAAACCCTGTTTTTGATAGAGAATTCTTGAATACTGGATAATTTGAGTGAAAATTGTTATTCTTTGAATATTTTAATAAAAAAATGATGTTTTGATGCTTAAAAGATTAACAATTATTTGTTCTAAATTTATTTAATCATAAGAAGAAATATTTTGATTGCTTTTGGTGATTTTACATTCAAATCATATTTTGGAAATAATTTTACCGATTTGGGATTTTTCTAAAAATTAATTCCTTCATATTCCATATTTTTGGGATTATTTGTATCAGAAAATCCAATGATTTTTTTTTTAAATTCAGTGATTTTTTTTTCTAATCATTGAATTTTAATTTGAATAGATTATTTTCACTAAATATTGAATTCTATGTGTTTTGGAACTTTGCTTCTTGCCCTTGCTTTCGTGTGCCCAATTTTTTTACTGAAGAATCAATGTGAGTTCAAATCTGAAACTTGAGGAACTAAGCTCGAGCCAGGGATTTGGTGGCGAAGGCCGAAGTAACCCATCACTGAGGTTTCGTCGATGCAAAGGACCTATGAATCTGAGAATTTCAAGACCTATTTCCGATTTGAAGTTGGGAGCTAGGGCAAATACAAACTGAAGAGCTATCGCCGAGCTTGGATGAAGAGAAGGTTGCAGTTTTGTTGCAGGGATGATTTTTGGGGAATCCATCACGCGAAGGAGGCCTGTGATTTGAGTTGTGCTGAAGGATTTTGATCGACCTGTGGATGCCGAGCTTGCGCAAAGGATATCTGACCTTGGATTACGTGAATGAGTTTGTTCAAGAACGACTTCAAGGAAGGTTGAAGTGTGGATTTCGATCTTGAATCTATGATGACAGAACCAGATGAGGAGGTTGCGACTGATCGATGATGAAGAATCCATTTCGAATGGGGGTTCAAAGGTGACACTTTGATGTTTTGATTGCTGGATGGATTTCTCTTTCAGGTATTGAATCGAAGAAGATGACTGGACCTCCATGCACCCCAGTTTTGCGATTGCTCGATCTGGAATAGGAGCACACCGGTTATTCAACGAAATGCCTCCAACGATTTTCTCCCTGTCTATAGTGGGAGATAATAGATTTCACAAGCTCGACCGAATCCATGGAAGCTCGAATAAAATTTGGGGAAGGAAAATTAAAGTTTCGAGCTTATTGAATTACGAAGGGAAGCTGGATGAGAATTGTTGTGGAGAACGATGAGACCGAGTCCTGATTATTTTTGGAAACTGAGAACCAAATTAAAGAAGGTGGCTGAATTTGACAAGCAACCCATGATGAGTGAACCTGTTGCTTATTCGATGATGGGAAATTTAACCCTGACAACTCAAGATCTCATCAAAGCTGAGTCCAACTGTGTATTTCCAACTGATGCAGGGCAAAGATGGCTAATTGAAAATTAGAATTGAGGAACCAAAGACATCACTAGACCATGATTAGATCAATAAGAAAGAATTTTCAAGGTTTCTGTGCGAGCTTGAGGAAGATTGGAGGGAGGCCTCGCAGTGGTGGTAACACACGCTGGTTTGAGAGAATGTTGAAATTGATGTAGACACAACCTTAGGGTGCTTGGGGCACACCGCATTGGGCCTAGAAAGTGGATTAGTGTGCTCAGACCCAAAGTTGTGCCAATGCCCAAATAATAAAAAATAAAGGAATCTAGGTATAGGGAATGAGGAGTAAAGCTTAATTTCCTGATCATATTAGCTCGTCTCAAAGTAACTAGGCATTTTTTCTATTGGTCTGGATGAATCAAGAAAAAATGATCACAATAAAAAGATCATGAGAATAGATGGAAGATTCAAGTAATACCCACCTTACCAATCATGACCCTTGCACTTTTCATGTGGTGGTCATCTGAGATTTAGGATCGTGGTCACTGCTTCCGAAACATTTAAGGGGAAGTGCATGTCATTTTAGGGGTTCATCTGCAGTCACTAGGGACTTCAACGAGAGCTGATGACGAGCACATCAAAACACACCACATGGATGTTTTATTTCCTATTAAATAGGATGTCACCATTTTTTCTGTTGCATTTTCAAATAAGTGATTCACCTCAGTGTTCCCCATTCCCAATTTGTGGGATCTATTTTTGATTCTCCTCATCCCTCGTTTTCTTTCCATTGTAACTATGTTTTCAATTTGTAAATACAATGTTGTTCGTTTTATTTCTTCCCCATGTCGTGATATCAAACCTTTAGAGATGAGTGCTAATCCATAAGTTCAGATCTAGGAAGTGAAGCTAAAGGATTCTTGGAGATTAGTTCATCATGTTGATCATCACTTTGTTCTCACACTTGGCCGACAACGATGGTGAAGTGGATATGCGAAATCGGACCCACTCACTGGAAGTGTTTACTACTCTTCCCCTCTTGATCTTTACCCCCCTTATTTTCTTATTCTGCTCGACCGAGTGCTTGGGAGAGGTTGTGTGTTTTTTATCCCATGAGGATCCCTTAGGTAAGGAGAGATTCTTGATTGGAGTGGTTTGAATGGGTTCTTCCTTCACTCTTAGGCGAGCTCTCATGCACCAGAAGAGGTTCTGTGTTTGATTGGTCATCATTTTGGGTGAGACAGGCGTGTTACTCAAGAAATCAACCATGTAATGACTGTGGTTGGGAAATGATATTTTCCTTCTGAAGACCTATGATAGGTTGTTGAGAGTGGATCATCCTGGATTTGGGACTTTTTTCTCACTGACTTTCTCTCCTCTTCCGTGCTGTTGTTCCCCTTGTTCTTCCCATTCTCTATCCACCCACTATCACCTCTGTTTCCATCACTGCTTCTACATGTTTTCTCTTTCTATTTTCAAATATACAAAAGCTATACAAATATTTTAGAAAGAACACTAGGACAAGAGACATTGCTTCCTTGAGGGAGTTCTCCAGTTTAACTGATGTGTTATATCAAGGGAGATTATAAATCTATCTCTAACCACCCATAATGGCAGGGGTTCCATCAAAGAACAAATAAAATTATTTTGGACATTCATGGGTATTATCAAATAAATGATCATAGTTCATGAAGAGAAGAAGAAACAACATAAGAATAATTAACAGGTGGTTTAAAAAATGAAGTCTTTACTAATAATGAGTGGAGGTAGCTAACAATTTATCCCATGGAAATGAATACACGCATGTTCCTATAAGAAATAATAGTAAAATGAAACAAATTCCATTTGTAAAGAATGCAAGGAAAATTTTGAAGAAACATTGGGAAAATGGAGAAGAAGAGAGTATAAATCATTAATAAAAGGAAAAGGTTTTAGAGTCATCTTACCTTAGGTTCTTTATTATTTCTTTAATTTAACACCTCCTATATAACCAATTTATTTTTATTAAAAAATTAACCAATAAGTATATTATAATCATTTATGCTATTATTGATAAATTATAATCATTAGAATATATTTATTAACTTTTTGTTAAAGATAAAATGGTTAGATGACATGTTTTTTTGAATTATTCACTTTTTATTTTGATTCCATGGTTTCAATTCATTACAAGATATCAATTAGTCAAATTACCTCGAGAAGCCCAAAAATATATAAAAATATATTATATATATTATATATATGAAATGCTAACCGGCTGTGAAGACGTAAATAATTAAATAGTAGAAAACCTCTTCTTAGGTGGTTAAAGCGACCATTAACTAGACACGTCAAAGGAAGGAGAGAAAAATACATATATCGAAAATAGTTTATAATCATTATAAAGTATCATGATAAATTTTATATATGCATATGTAACTTATAATAACTAGCCATACAGGTAGTGATAAATAAATAGTTTACAATATACTCAAAGAACATTAAATAGATCATTAACATGATGTGTCAAAAGAGGGGGATATAATATTTATATATATAAAACAATGGGATAAAAGAAGGAGAAAATGGAAATAATAGAATGAGTGGGTTGCTTCTTCTTTGATGATTATTCCTTTGTTAAGGGACTAAGGCCTTGAAGGCATTGAGTGAGGTGATACCAAAACATTTATAAGGCTCCAAGGAGGATTATGAGAAGGGAATTGAGAAAATATTAGGAAATGGAATGAATTTTTGAAGTGATTTTCCATGGGGAGAGGGGCTATTTATACTTGAATGCGAGAGGTATTTTAGGTTAAAATAATAAATAAAATATTATTTCAATACTAATACTTGAAATAGTGGTATTCTTTGAGACCGTGATTAGAGTTTAATTAAAAATATATGTTTTTATGAATTTTAAACCCTTCCAATTTTGAAATTAATCTTTATAATAAATTATATAAAACAATGGGAGAAAAGAATAAAAAATGGGGTTTTAATGAATAAATTATCTCTTTAGACTTTGCAATTTACTTTTTAGGCATGAAATTTGAATTTATTATTTTTAAATTTATTTTTTATCTTATTAGACTTGTTTTAAGCTAAAAAACCATTCTATAATTTATTCGGTCTTTATTTCATCAATATCATTTCGTAAAACATACAGTTTTTGAAAACGGTGTTTTTTACTATTTACTCCTAAATTCATGTTTTTCTAAAAGATACCAAAAAATAAATTTTAACTATTTTCAAAACGATGATTCCAAAAATGATATTTATTTTATCAAAATATTTTTCAAACTTATTTAATTTTAACATTTAAATACTAATATAAAAATTAAGGTTTTTGCAAAATACATTAAAACACACTATGAAAAATATAAACATATACTTTCTTTGAGTTTCCTAATTTGAAGATTTATTTTATAGAATTATAATATATATATGTGTGTGTGTGTGTATTCTTATTTTATGTTATAAATATTCCCTAAATCCAATGTAAATCATATGATGTGTTTGGTTATATCCTATGTGATGATATGGATATGATATATGGTATGATATAAAGAAACAAGGCATATCAAATGCTTTTATATGGGCATATCATAAGGCATGTAATGTTGATATCATCTTATTTCCATCCAATATCATATTTTATGATATATAGTCATCCAAATATTATGATGATCATAATATATGATTTACATCGGTTTTAAAATTGACAATGACAATCATTAACATTCAAGAATCTTCCACCAGTGATTTTCAGCAATAAAATGTTTCATATGATGAAATGTATGGATAATCAAATGAATTTATGCAATAAATTCATTCACACTCATCTATATGTTTAAAAATAAATTTTAAACATATGGTGTTACTCAAAAATTCTATAACATTTGAGTAAATTCCACGAATGGATCAGGAGTACCTCGGTGCCCATATAAAGGGGATGAAGGCCATTAATACAGTATTCATAATTTTTGTTCACCTATTATCAATTCTCACTATTTCTATCTCTTAATCTATCATTTACTTCATTTGTTACTCACATACTATGGTTGTAAGGAGGGTCCTACTCGAGCATTGTGTGATTCAGATCAATCTTTGGATACACAGTGATGGGAGGAACCCATTGGTTGCTCCTCATGGATCTTCATCAAATCACTTTGAATGAATACATGAGTAGTAACCAACAATGGTTAAAGGTATATGTTTTTCATTTTATATTTTCATGGTTTTATTTTTTATATAATGAAGATCCTGGGAATGAGATTTTTACTATCTTTCGATGCTTAAAAAAGTGTTGTTTGTTCCTTAAAACCCCATCAGTGGTATCAGATCCTTTCCAAGATTCTAAATTCTTGAAATCATGCTTAAAAAATTAAGAAATTATATATCATTATTAAGTTGTATTTCTTAGCATAAAATGCAATCAAAATTATGTTTTATGACTGGTTATAAGATATGGGATATCGTAAGCCGTGATATAGTCACACCATATGATATGGGATATCATAGGCAGTGACTTAGTTAAAATCCTTTGGTTTTATTCATAACATAACATATGATATAAGATGGTGTATGGGGTGATAACGGTGATCCATGCGTGTAAAATAGAGCTTTGTTTCGTTGAGGCGACATCAAGTATATCATAACATACGACATCCCAGGCTTTAAAGGTTATATCACAGGTTGAGAATTAACTATTTTAAAACACAATATATAATGAATCCAATTGTGTTTTATGATATAATTTATATCATAGAATACGATATACATGAAAATTTTATTTTTCTTAAATTTCAATTATAAATTGAATTATATAATTTATAAATTGTTTATAAATTATAGAAAAAGATATTTTCATATATTTATTTAATTTTAAAATGTTTATAAATTAATTAATTATATAGTGCTTATAATAAATTTATTAAATGTTTATGAAACATTTAATAAATAAATATTCTATAATATTAACTATCAATATTAAATACCTTTTGAAATTATATGGCATAAATTATACTTCAGATATAAAGAGTTTATATAGAAATTATAAGTGTAATTTATAAAGTGTCTATAAATTACAAAAATAAGCTAAAATAAAAGATTATATATTTAATATTAAGAATTATTCATAACTATTAATATGAAATGTCCAAATTAAAATTCCTTATTTAATGAAATTATTTAAACCATGTAAAAAAGAGTTTTGATAATTGATATGATTAGGATTTAAATAGTATTGAATATGTAATATTTATATAACGTAAATTGTTTACATAATTAGAATATAATGTGTTTATATTTCATTATTATCATATATTTAAAGAAAATTCCATATAAATATCAATATGAATGAGTTTATGTTGGGAATTAATATAAAGTGTTTATATTTATTTAATCATGGAATGTACATAATGAATGATTAAATTATAAAGTGTTTATAATTATATATATATATGAATTGTTCTGAAATATTTATTTCATGTTTAAATATATGAATTGTTCATTTATTTAGTATATTATTTACTTCATCCATGAATATAATTGTTATATTATTAATTATGATTTAATGTATTAAACTACTTTTGTGAATTATTATACTTGCATCAAAGAAGTTAAATTCTAGGTATGATAATTGATTTAGTTTTCCTCTACCATTAATTTGGTTTGTATTGAGTTATGAGCTCAAATTTAAATGTTTTTTTATAGTTTATACAAATTTTGTTTTAAAATTTAGATGGAACTTAGGTCTCTCTTGAGTAAAGTGACCTTGGGTAAAGAGACTTTGGGTTGGACTACTCACTAGCCTGGAGGTTTATGCCTTGTCTAGAATAGTGTGAGTCGGCTATCTATTGGTCCATGCTTACTCTTATGAGGATTGTTGATTTTATTTGATTCTAATCCTTTACGTGAAAGGACTTCATGTACCTTATGCATGTGATGTATTTGGATGTGTATAAATATAGTTAGATTTTGATTTGGGTTTATATCATAAGATATGTGTTGGGTAAAGAGTTACAAATCAATATGGTTTGAACATATTGATTTGGTGGAAAGAATAAGTTCCAAATTAAATCAATATAAGCATGTATACATGTAAAATGTAATATATGAGATAAGATAATGAGATTAAATCCACTTTAAAATACTAAGTGTTATATTACTTTTAAAGAAAAAACAATTCATGTCCTCAATCATCCAACCGGGCATGTTCATTCCAAAATTGGGTGTGCCTTGATTATCTTGGGCAAGGAAAGAAAGTGACCTTAAGAGTTAGGTTCATAGTTTTTAGAATTTTCTCTATGTTACACTTAGCTGGGAAACCCTTGGGAAAGATACTAGATGAATAGTGTTGAGTTTATCCATATAATGGATTGAAAAAAGAGTTATCTGCTCTACCATCCAAGAGTCATACATGATATTATTGTCTTGATGGCCTACCTAAATAGAAAAAAGGCGTGGTTAATGCTAAAGAGGGGTCATTTCATAGTAAAATATGGATCTTGAACCACTAATGAATATGATGTATTTAAATGGGGTCATCATTTTAGTGGGAGATCATTTAATAAAATTACTTATTAAACGATTTTAAAACACGATACTCATTTTATAAAAGATCATGTTATATATATAATGGAATCATCATCATCAAATATGAATTTGAGATAAAAATTTGGAATGAAGAAGCCCAATTTAAGTAATTTTCAAGATTAGTATATAAATTTTAGAATAGTTCCCAAGTAAGAAATAATATTCTATATTATAAAGTGTGATTAAACTTAGGTTAATGTTTTTAAACAATAAAAACTATATTATTTTGAGAAGAATATATGAATTTACTTATTGTTTTAAAAGAATTAGATGCAATATGAACAAATGAACTTTATTCTCTACTCATATGATCAATATGATTGAGTGTGTTAGTTTCTAGGTGAGACTAAAGATATCCTATAAGGCTTGATTTTTCTATTTAATTCATTTTTTAATAATTTTTGGAAATGTTTTGATAGTATGAATAATTAATTAAAATTTTACCTGGTTTCTTTAAATATTTATTGATAGATGATCCAAACATAATATGTTTGGACCCTTATACCATGTTAAAAGTATAATTGGGTAAATGTTTAATCCATAAGAAGATGATTGAATTTCTAAAATAGTTAGCCTCAATAATTAAACCCTAAATACAGTGTTATGAAGTATGGGTAATGTTTCTATAAGGTGGAAATTGTTTAGAACACCTAGATGTGTTTTTGAAATATCATGGAGAATCCATGTCAAGTATTAGTGTTATAGAAATTAATTATTTAATTTTCAAGGGTATATGATACCAAATATATATTTTAAAAATGTTGTAAATATATGGAGTTCAAGATCAAGGTAATAATTTATGGATCTTGTAGTTTACATTAAAATTTAGTAGTAAATGTTGCTTTTATGGATATTTTAAATGTAAAAGAATATTACAAGCTCAGATGGATCTGAATAACAGATGTGCATAGTCATCTCATCTCTCTTATGTGATAAGAGAAGTTTTCTATTGTCCATGAGTTGTTATGAAAATAATGAGATTAATGTTATACAAATTATTATGATTAGATCCAATTATATAACAATTTATGAAATGAAGATAAGGGTAAAACGAGTTTTATCTAGGATATAGTAGTTTATCAAGATGTTTTTTAAAATACGGGGATGTATTCCCATAACCTAATAGTGTTATTTTTTAAAGAATAGTCTTATTTTAAAAATATTTCTTAAAAAAAATAGAATACCATATAATATATGGTTATTAATACTTTATTTGTTAAATACTCTCACCAAAAATAAATAAGTGTTATTTCTTAAAGAAAAAAATATTTTTCATTTCTTACAATGACATTATGATGAAAATATAGTTTATAAGAGATTAGTGGTAGCATATTTAGACTTAGATAATTTTAAATTTTAACCAGTAAAAGATTAAACTAGAGAAGTTTAAAGTTAATTTCACTGAATATCCTAAACTTTTTAGGGCATGTTGATAAAGAGAAATGTATAGAGTTATATTTAGTTATAGTAACAAAGTGAATATCACTCAATATCCTAAATATATGTTGGTTATAAATCAATGTAATGAGTTACATATTGTTATCAAAATGTTATCAATGGAAAATTATGATGGAAAAGTTACAAGATGATGATGGTGAACTTATAAAGGGTTCTATTTAGAAAATGAAAGTTACTAAAATTATAACACTTGATGTTGTGAAGTAAAGAAGTTTGAATATATGTTCAAAGTGTTAAACATTAGGAATGTGATTCAGAATCTCACCATTATTCAAACTATATTTTTTTATATATGTTACTCACTAAAGATTTTATGGGAATAGTTTTTATCACATGGTTACATATACATGTGGTTGGAATTATATAAAGATGTAATGAGTTTGAAAAGAAATCCAAAAAGTGTATAAAATATATGGCTATTCTAATAGTTTATCATATGCGATATGATGATATGGGTGCTTATGTATAGTTTTTTTATTATTCTTAAAATATTTTGAGAATATAAATTGTGTCATTTTTTCTTGATTCATCCAGACCAATAGAAAAATGCCTAAGTAGATCCCTGAATCTATCCCAAGATTTATGAAAATATTCTCCATCCTCTTGATAAAAACTAGTTATCTTTGTTTTAAGTTCACCTTTTAATATTTGAGGATAAAATTTCATAATGAATGAGTTATACACCTGATCCCAATTTTTGAAAAAGTTCTCATCTAGACTCAGAAAACAATTCCTAGAATTACCTTTAAGGAAAAAGGGAAAGACTCTAATTCTAATTTCATTATCTGTGAGTCCTAGAAGAGTTCATTACTGTATAGTATTGTAGAAGTCTCTAATGAAAGTAAGGGAGTACTCATTAGAGAGCCCATTAAAAGAAGGCATCAGTGAAATGTGTGATTGTTTTGAATTCATAGTTGCTGGCCCTAGGACTAAGTCTGATGGATGATGGATTGCTTGAAACTTGTGGAAGTTGGAATTCCCTCATCCTAGGCCTTTCATGTTCATCTAAAAGTTCTGGTTGATTTTGATAGTTGTTAGGTGCAGGAACTCTATTATCTATGTTTTCAATTTCAATTTTGTTCTTCTTTCTTCGAGCAGTGAGACGTTTATCTAATTCAATGTTTAGGGGATCTAATCTAACACCCGAAGTTCTTGTGCTCATACAAACAGCAATAACAGACACTACTTAACAGTAACTATTTAGCAAGAAGAGACACAGTTTTTTTTTTAATTTTAAAATTTTCAATTTTTTTAAAAGATTTTTTTATATATGCTTTTTTAGTGTTTTTTTGAGTAATGGCTCATGCCTTCCCCGGAAACAGCACCAAAAACTTGACCTGTACTGTCGTTGAAGTCATTCAAAGTTTAAAATTTATATTCCTACTAACTACTATATATGTGGAAATCTGGGTCGAACCCATAGGGAAGGTAAATTTCGCCACTAATCCTCTAAAAAAACTTGGTAAACTCCACTGTTGTTAGCAATAGAGTGATTTTTTTTTACTTTTTATATATTTTTATAAGCAATGAAGTGACAAAATATTGAAAACATGTTTAAAAACTATATTGAAACTAGTGACTGTTGTAAAAAAAGGAATAACAGAGGTTTAGAAAATAGATAAAATGAATAATATATTAAACCGCTCGGGGAGTAATTTTTATTCTACTGATTTTTATAGGTGTTTCAATTCACTTATAGGTTTTTGCAGAGTTCCACTGTAAAAAGTATGACTCACCTACCTCTCCAAGAGTTGAGTCACACAATCCAACTAATTTAAGAGTTTTCCACTCCGAAATTAAGCAATTGTGAACTATTTGAAAATTAACAACAAGACAAACTCACCTTAAGTATTGAAGTCTTTTGAATCTATTTTTTTTTGAAAAGTGTTTCCTCAATCAATCTTTCCAACTGACTGTGAAATTTTGAGATTATGTTCTAGTGGTACAAGTAATTAGATGAACTCAGTATTGATCTCGCCGATCAATACTGAATACATTCAAAAGGTTAATTGAAATGAGAATTAAAAGTAACCATTAGAACTTCAATTCATCCTCGAATTAAATGATTTAGCTTGAAAGCATGTATAATATCAAAACAGTAATTGAAGAGATGCTAAATAGAGTGTGAATATTCAAAAAAACAAGGGAAACCAAACTCCCCGAAGGTACTCTGCTCATATGCTCCTCCAGCTCCAGGAAAAGGTTCCAGAGTCTCCCTCTGGACTCCTCTTCTCGGTACCGGCTCTCCGGATGTGTTGAATGAATTTAAGTCTCATGAATTCCCCCTCCCCTCAATCTGATTGTTGCTCTTCTTAAGTATCCACTGTCTTCTGCTACTTGTCACCGAACCTTTTCCACTGACTTCAAAAGTTCTTCACACAAGCACCGCACACGTGCATTTTTTCGTGACTGGCACGTTGCGTTAGTTTTTCTTACATAACTACCTCCCGCTGAGTTAGTTAAGTGTATCTGAACGTATACTTGTCTCTTGAATAAACCTGCACATGTTAAAAACAAATTAAATAATTAATACTCAACAGAAGTTAATTAATATTTGATAGTTATTATTTTATGTTTACTGTTATAATACTAATTAAAAAGTAATTAAAGATAATTATTAAGTATCTTAATTAATAATTATTATTAAAAATTATGATTATTAATTTATTATAAAATATTTAATAATGTTATTATGTTATTATTAATAATTAAGTAATTAGAAAGTTAAACTTAATTAGATTACTATAATTACACTAATATTAATTACTTTATTAATATAATTAATATATTAGAAATAAAATTAAAGTGTTAATATATTTATATTAGTTAACAATTAACTTAATTTATTAAAAAATAATTGTTTATAATTCAAACTAATAAATTATTATTAATTAGTAGTCTTGTATTTTAATTTACAATCTATCTACTTATTAATATTATAATTGTTTTAAATTATAACTTTTACAAATTATATAATATTCATTTGATTAGTTTATTAAAATTAACGTTTAATTTATGATTTATTTTTGTTTTATATTATTTTTATTATATTTTTTATCTTATTCCTCCCCCCCAATTATTGGCGCACAGGGGGGGGGGGGTCTTCTTCTTCCTCTTGAAACGGGTGGTGACCCTCTCTGCTCAGCTGCGCGATAGCTCCAGCGGCATCTAGCAGTGGCGGGCTCGGTTTCCCTCAGCTCCAGCAGCAGTTCACTACCAGCAGGATTCAGTGCGAATCTGGGGGAAGACCCTCCAATCTGCGGTATCCTTCTCTGCTCAGCTCCGGCGGACTTCAGCGCTCCACTCTCCCTCTCAGCGGCATCAGCCTACCAAAAGCAGTGCGACAACTCTCAAAAGAAACAGTGGTGGGTGAAGATATGCATCCTGGATGATGACCCTAGGTTCACAACATCCTCTTCGGCGGTGAAAAGATTGGGTCCATCAGACTCCCCTCCACAACAGTGACTCGGTTCTTCACAAAGTGGCGCAATGCTGGTCTTGGCTCGGAGTCTTCCTTCGGATGCAACACGTCGGCGAACCCCTTGCTTGGCAATGGCTTGGTTTGATTTCCGGCGACACACAACTCCACTCCACTAGGATTCTGTCAGCAGAGGATAGGATTGGTGAGAAAGGTGTGAAACTGTGAGAAGAGTGGAAGTCTATCGGTGAGGGGAAATAATTAATAAAAGAATAAAGACTAACAGTGAGTTGCAGTGGAGGTAATCTAACAGTGAGGTAGAAAATAATGAACCAATAGTGAGGTGCTTGGGAAAGCACAAGGTCTCTGTTAGACTAAAAACAAAAAGTGAGGTAGAGGTACCATCGTGGTATTGGGGTATCAGTGAGGAATATCTCACCGATATAAGAATAGAAAAGGTTCACTGTTAGATATAAAAAAAGGGCCACGATTACAAAATAAAAATCCAGGTCACCATTAGTGAAAAAATGAAAATCTCACCGTTACTTTAAATCAGCGGTTCAATGATACCAAAAAAATAAAATAAAATCTCATCATTTGTATAAAATAGAAAAGTTCATCGGTATTCAGTAGTAACAGTGAGATGTGGGGGAGGGGGTCACTGTTAGAAATATAAATTATGGTTACTGGTAGAAATTAAATAGAAAGATCACTGTTAAAAAAGGTTACTAATAAATTTTTTTACCGAAATACTTAAATGGAAGCTACCGGTAAGCTGCAATAGGTAAAAGGGTTACTGATAGAAAACTATCAGTGACCTTAAAATAGACACAAGTTGAACTGAAAAATCAAAACTAAAGTTATTCAAAACAAAGATGGAAAATAATTAATTACAGGAAAGCTAAACACCATTAATTAAAACATGATTTTTGTTAAAATTTAATATTTAAAATTATAATAAAAAGTATTAATTGATAACACTTAAATTAATAAACTAGATAATTGTTAAACTAAATTAATAAAAGACTTAAAATAAAATTACTAAATAAATTAATTAAAAAGGTAAGCAGCAAGTGAAAGTGAAGTGTATTAGTGACCCAATAGTTTACCGATAGGTCTTGTCTACCTCACCATTAGACTAAAATAAAAAATTAATGAATGAATAATCAAACTGCATACTTAAGATTAAATAATTAATGTTTTAAAACTCCAAATTAATTAATTAAATATCTATTTGAATGAAAAAATTAAAAGCGAACTATTTTATTTAATTAACACTAAAATTCTTAACTTAATTAAATAGTAGGATGATTAAACATATTAGTACATAAAATTAAAATATTTTAATGAATCCATATTAAAGAATAACATATTAAAAAAATTCTAAGTTGATTAAAACACAAATAGGGATTTTAAAAGATTAATAATTATTAAAGTCACATTATTAAAAGGTGGGAAGATTGGCATTATCACAACTAATAATCAAATAATAAGTTTAGATAAAATAAGTAAGATTAAAATTATTTATTTAAAGACTAAAAATACACAATTAATTTAAAAAAAATTGATTAATTAACAAAATTAAGTATAAAGTGCTTAAATAATTAATTAAATTATTAAAAATTGGGTAAAAAGATGTGGCAAAACTATGTAAAAGTAGAGCCACATAAAATTCCCCCATACTTAAGCATTGTTTGTCCTCAAACAATCCCATTATTTATTATCTTTGAAAAACAAAATTATGGTATTAATGATTTTTTTCAAAATGTAACATGTCCAGCACCCAAAACAGAGGACAATACATAACAGCAGGCTATAAAAAAAATGAGTTACTCATATGAATCTTGCCTATAACAAATACTCAAGGCTAATTAAGAAAGCTATGAATCATCAAGTAATGAAGATGTCATGCCTCATATTTGATACTACTTAATGATTCATTTCAATCCAAGCTAAAGTTCTAAGTCCAAGAATGAAAAGAGGAAAAATATCAATGGAATTAAGACCTTAACCAAGGAACTCTGTACTTTGACAGAATCCTAGGTTCCAAAAATAATTAATTTTTTTTTCAAATCACCTTATTGATACAACCTAAATTATTTCCATACAAACCAATTGACCCCTTCTTCATCTAGTGTTCACCATTCCCCTCACCTTAATGAGCTTATTTTTGACCCTAGACACTTTATTTATTTTTCCCAAGCCATGTATCATATGCTAAGCATTGTGAAATGCACTTATTGAAAGTGTACAGAGGGCTTATAATAAACAGAAACACACCCATCATCTAGGGTCTCAGTGACTCACCGTGGGATCCCAGATGCCCAAATTACTCCAGTTTCAAAAGATTTATATCAAAAATCATTTACATTGGCTCATTAAAGTAATTACTTTTAATAATTAAAAGATGAAAGAGGCCCCTAGAATCAGAATCAAACTTCCAGTTCCAAGGGTTATGATCATATCTCCACTAAAAGGTTACCCAAATCACTTTCAAAAATAGTTCCTAAACCATATTTCCATGAAACCACCAAAAAAGATCACTCAACAATCATCCAAACTCATTAATTTCAGACTCAGAGAAATTCTTAACAACCAGAAAAGAACTTGCACTACTAGAAATTTAGGCTATAGACACGGTTCTAAACCATGGCTATAGGCCCAAAAACCGTGGCTATAGGTTATAGCCACAGTTTCATGAACCGTGGCTATAGGTTATAGCCACAATTTCATGAACCGTCACTGGTATTGGTGTGGCTATAGGTCGGAGCCTATAACCACGGTTCTAACCGTGGCTATAGCCCTATATCCATGGCTCCAACCGTTGCTATAGCCCTATAGATGCCAATAAAGGCCACAGTTACTGTGGCTATAACCCTATAGCCATGATTTAAAACCGTGACAATAGGCCTATAGCTACGGTTTGAACCATGGCTATAGCCCTATTGCCAGGGTTTTAAACCGTGGCTATAGCCCTATTTCCATGGTTTTAAACCGTGGCTATAAGCCTTTCCACTGCATAAAAAAACTAGCACGGTTCACCATGCTGGCTGTTGGGAGGACACTACCAACTCTCCCTCCCCCCACCCACAGCTCCCACACCTTGCACTAGCACCCCCATCACCCCACAACCCCTGCTCCTACACACCTCCCCTGCCCCACCCCCCTGCACCTTGCACCCCACCCCCCCTGCCCCTCCTCACTGCACACCACCCCACCCCCTTGCCTCCTTCTCACTGCACTCCCCCTCCCCCTAGACCCCCCACCCTGCACCAGCACCTCCCCACCCCCTGCTCCTACACACCTTCCCTGCCCCACCCCCCACCCCCTACACCTTACACCCCACCCCTACCCCCTCCTAATTTCACACCCCCTCCCCACCTAAAAACAAACTATAAACATGGAAACCTATAAAACAATCATGCATACCTTAAAAACAATAATACCTGTAAAAAAATATATAAAACATGAAAAACATTGAAAAAAATTATACATTCATCCTAAAAACAATAATACCTTCATGTAAAACTTGTAATCTTATAACCTGTAAAATTACAACCTGTAAAACAATTTGTAAACCTGTAAAACAATCAAAACCTAGCAACTAAAACCCAAAAACCTAAAAACATCAAAAATTAGTAAACCTATAAAACAATCTGTAAACCAGTAAAACAATCTGTAAACCTGTAAACCAATCACTACTGAAAATTTTACAAATCCCAAATCATTGGGATAATATCCCAACGGTTTGGGAAACCGTTGCCATGTGCGGCGTTGCAGTAGCCTTTTACTAACAGTTTTATAGGAATTGTTTTCATATGTCTGTCTACACATACCCTATTCCAATGGTTCCAATAAAACCGTTGGAATATGTTTTAAGAAACGGTTTAGTAAAACTATTGCAGTAGAGTCACTTTTACATGCCTTTACCAACGGTTTGTCAAACCGTTGGTATATCATAGCCTGCCCTCTATCGATCACAGCTGAATTCCAGAATCAGTATACCGATCACAACTGCCCTCACTGATTCCAGAACCAGTATTTCCTGATTCAAGCACCAGTACTACCCTGTAAAATAACAAAGCACCCAATAAAAAAAGCAACAGACATGTATACTGGTATCTTATTCCTAATACATGGAGAATGTGGAGTAAAATATCTTACCTTTTCCCATTTTAGTAGTAGTCTTTAGAATTATAAGAGACACATTGTCAATGTCAATAATTCAATACATTACCTCAACCTTATAAAAATAATATTCATTCATACTCCTTGAACTGTACTGATCACAGTTTAGATCAAAAACTACATCCCCATGACCGAACAAGCTGGACCCTCTACAATTACCTGCAATGGAGCCTTCCCTCTGCAATGAAGCCTCCAATGCAGCCTCCAACAGCCTCCAACAGCCTTTAACAACCTCTAGCAGCCTGCCCTCTATACAATACAACATACAAAATTCAAACCTGAAATTGAAATTACATTTCAGATAATAAAATGTACAGAATTCAAAGCTACAATTTTAATGTGACCCCTTTACATTTCAATTAGGTTCAATTTCCATTTATTAGTTTCATAAAAATATTTTAATTCACATAACAATTGTGAAAATTCAGATTCACATACCTAATAAGCCTAATTACCATTTCACATTTCATTATATCATTTTATTCCATCATGCCATTATGCCAACTGTAGCACAAGAGCCTCAACCCAGTTGGTGAGGACTCACTAGGTGCATCCAAGAGACCCAGGATCAAATCCTGGTGGAGGCATATTTCTGGGTTACTGTAGCAGTACTGTAGCAGTACTATAACAGACACTGTAGCAGGCACTGTTCGGTACTGTAGCAGCTGGAACTATTCATCTATATGGGCCTTCGGGCCACTGGTTTGGTTCTCGGGTCCTGCAAGGCTTTCGGGCCACCCAAGGCCTTCGGGCCAGTTGATTCTCAAGGCCTTCGGGCCACCTTAAGGCCTTAGGGCCAACCCAAGGCCTTCGAGCCACATGAATGCAGGCCCAAACACACAACAAAAAAGGAGCAGCCCCAGAAGAGGATTCAGAGCAGGTACACTCACTAGAGCAGAGCCAAATGGATTGTCAGAATGAGAGGGTATGGCTATGCCATTGGTACCAGCCTGTGCTTGCACGGGAAGCCTAGCCAGACGGTCATGCAAAGGTAGAGAGCTACTATCAAGATACAGATGCTGGGGAGGGGCAGTTCCTTGTAGATAGTCTGGTTGAATTCCCTAAAGGCCTTCGGGTCATGTAATCTCTTAAGCCTACAGGCCATGTAATCTCTGAGCCTACGAGCCTTGTAAGGGTTCCCTCTCATCCCTTGAAAGAGGGGTTATCAAAATAAATAAAAAATGAAGGCCTTCGGGCCATTCAGGCAGACCATTATGCCAACTGCATGATAGAGAACATCCTAAAGGAAATCTCACCATGGTCAAAACAAAACCCAAGACCCACAAACCCAACAACCAAAACTCACAAACCAAACAACCAAAAACCAGAAAATTAGTAACATGTAAATGTGTAATGCACAAACTATCAACTTATAACTTCCAAACCTGTTAGCATACAAGCCTTCAAACCATGCAACCTATAAACCTGCAACCAGAAAACTTGAAAAAAATGAAAACATTCAAATAAAAAAGTAGAAAAAAAATCATTCTCTTGAAAATAAAAAAACACAAGACCTGTAAAATAAATAAAATAGTAACAATCTGTATACATGTGTGGGAAATGGGCATAAAATTAAGTTGTTCACTAAAAATAATTACTTTAATATATCCCATAATATGTTGGGTTGGTGAATATAAAGTAAAATAAATAAAATAGTAACAATCTATATACAGATAACAAGGGTGGTCCACCAAGTGCTAACAATGTCACAACGATACAAAAATAAGCTCCAATAAATTGGTTGTTTGAAACATTCCTGATAGCATCAGTAAAAGCAAGAAAAGATTAAAGACATTGCACTAAGGATGCTCAAAATTTATACAAACTAAAGCAGTGAAATCTGATTAATTACATGGTAACAAAAGCATGGTCCACCCCCCTGCTGGACCCCCCTGAACAGCAGCCCCCCTGGACAACCCCCCCCCCCGGACAGAAGCCCCCTCTGCTGGAACCCCCTGGATAGCCCCCCTGCTGGACAACAACCCCCCTGTTGACCCCTTGGACAGCAGCCCCCCACCCCCTGCTGGACCCCCTGGACAGAAGCCCCCCCGGACAGAACCCCCCCCCCCTGCTGGAGCCCCCTGGACAGCCCCCCTGCTGGACAGCAGCCCCCCCTGCTGGACCCCCCTAGACAGCCCCCCCCTGCTGGATAGCAGCCCCCCTGCTGGAGCCCCCTGGACAGCCCCCCTGCTAGACAACAGCCCCCCCCCCCCCTGCTGAAGATTTTTATGTTGAATGTACAATTTTTTTGGAAATATCTAGTTAAACTAATATGTGCGTAGTGGAGATGTAACAGATATGCTAAAATGAAATTTTGTTTGAAACATGATGAAATAATAAAAACTTACCCAACATCAGTGCTACAACTAATTTGTAAAGATACACAGCTTTAAAATGAGTCACTACTCCCCTTTCCATGATGGTGTATTTCTCTAAATTGTAGTGTGAATCTACCCTGTGACCCTGTATGTAGGATCAAAATATTGCAATAAAAGTGGATTAAATATAGAGATAGTTAAAATAGTATAAAACATAAATGATAATCACATTGTAACTTTGTACTGATGTTCATCCGACACATTGAACAATATCTATACATAATAATTGAAAAATTAGAAATATAATGTATAATATTGATAAACATAAAATTTTCTCACACCACAATGAAACACGGGGTTAACTCATCATTCATTGTCTTAATCCTCAAGAATGAAAATAATCATGATATCAATGAATTTATTGATGATTTACTTTGGAAATACCATATTTAATATAATTACTAAAATTTTCAAGAACATGATTGGTGGATTTTTAACAACCTTATTAATCCAAATCAATTTTGTTTCATCTCGAGGAGGAACATTAAAAAATATCTATTTATAGACTCTAGAAGTGTGAGTTTTATAAATAAGATGAAAACAGATTGAAAATTTTCTCTCTGTATTGATATCTTCATGGCCTTTGATACACTAAAATTGAGATTCCTATTCACCATTATAAGAAAATATGAGTTCTCACCGAACATCATTAGACATATTAATTTCATTCTAAAAATGTTAGATCATCCTTCCTTATAAATAGAACCCATAGAGGATTCATTCAATGTATAATGGGAGTGAGAATGGGTGATCCATTGTAATGGATCCTTTTTTCTATTGTTGATGACTATTTATGTCGATGTATTAATGATGTTATTCATATTAGACATTATAGACCAATCGAGCCTTGAATGAATGGAGACTCTCAATCACATATTCTATATATATATATAACATCATCTTATATGGACATGCCTAAAAACCATATCCTCTATTAAAGGCCTTTTCACCCATTATGAGGAGGTGTGTGGAAAATCCATAAGTTGGGATAAATCGTTAATTTTCATTGGTAATTGAACAAAAGTTGGTAATCAAAACATAATTACGAATAGCTTTGGAGTCAAGAAAAGAACAATTCCATTAAATTATCTTGGTATTCCTATATTCTCAGGCAAGGTCAGGAGGTTGTAATTGGAAGTCATATTCTCCAGCATTGTGAATCAAATGGATAGGTAGAATGGGAGGGCCATATCTTAGGATGGAAGGGGATTTATTGTCTACTCTATGATCACTTCAATGTTTATGTACACCTTTTAGATTTATAGATGGACAAAAAGTCCCATCAAAGTTCATCAAGTCATTATCAGAAACCTTTTATAGACTGGGTCAACATATGAAAAGAAACTAATTATTGTCACATGGAAAAAGTAAAATAAACCTACTAATATGGGAGGCCTCTGGATCAAAGAACTCTGAATTTTTAATGATGGTCTCATTTTTAAATTCACATGGAACCTGATTTTCATTGATTTATGTGTGAAAAATTGATCTTGGTTAGTAGAGACTCCAACATAAATTTTTGGAACAACAATTCATTGGGAATCCATTTTATATATATGGTTAGAGTACCCCAAGACCCGATACACATGACTATTCTAGATCTATGTGCACAACATCAATGTAATGAGAATCTCGTTATTGCACAATCTACAATGGGAATTTAGAACTATGCTTTCATGGATTATAACTCCATCAAATGGAAACAAAAATAGAATATGAAATTCCATACTAGGGAATACTATGGGTTGGAATAATGTATCTCTAATAGAACACTAAAATGGATCATGAATTTCAATAAAATCATTCATATAGCCCTCTATTTTTTGTTATTATGGAGGATATAGAGAAATAATATCCCCACCAATGATCAAATTAAAAAAATATGGCAACACATTGTGTCATCTTTCTAACTGTTTTTAGGAGATTAAGAAGATGTCCAACACCTTTTTTGGATTTTTGATTTCTCCTAGAAACTAGGAGATATGATGGATACTTATTTGGGATTCCCAATGATAATAACATTCAGGTACCCTAGATCATTTAGAGTATTAACACTACTTCATGTAGTGAGGAGTTGTAGAACATCCTCTTAGAAGGAGTGGATATGATCTTCTATGTTGTGTAGAATAAAATGAATGCAATGATGTTCAGTAATCAAGAACCATCCTTTTATCTTCCCTTGATTTACCTACATAGAGAGTCATATAATACCTCGGTGATGAATATATCTGGTATGATACAATATTGTGATAACATTAAAAATTAATTTGAATGATTAAGTTTAAACATAATTTATCGAGTGTGAAAATAAAAAATATAAGTGCACAAAAGACCTATAAACACGTCTAAACACTATTTTCCACACATATTTTAATCCTAAAACCTTATTACCTCTTTAAAAATCTCTATCAAGTTACAAGACCATATAACCCCCCCACCTGCACACCCCTCCCCCCAGAAACCCCCTGCCCCCTACCCCCCACCTGCACACCCCTCTCCCTGCCCCCTGCTCCCTGCCCCCCCACCTGCACACACCCCTCCCCTGCCCCCAGCACACCCCCTGCCCCCTACCCCCTACCCCCCACCTGCACACTCCCTCCCCCTGCCCCTACCCCCAACACACCCCTCCCCTGCAGTGATCTATGAAATAACATAAAACAAAGAAAAAATAGAGATCAGACCTTGTAGATGAAAACCATTCTGTAGGCTGCATTCTTAACAGTTCCAGCTGGATATTGAACAATGGACAGTAGCAGCATTAAAAACCAGGTCAGAGTGAAAGCATTCCAGTCCGGAACAAAACATAGAGAATTCCATAAGGGCCTTATCTTGAAGAAGAATAACTGAGATTCCACAAATCCACTTCAAAGACATAATAATAACAGCTTATCAAATCAAAACAGAAGATACTTCTAGATGCAGAAAAACCAGGACAAGACCAGGCAGAAGACCATTCTATCATAAAGACATGTTAAGCAGAGAAGGTCCTTCAATAGATATAAGTTGAACTATAAAGAGACTCTATGAGGATTCCATAGAATACATTTGTGATTAGACTATAATGAGTGTTAATATGCTTAAATTTTCATGTCAGTGAGAGACAAACATGAATCGTCAATTGAAGAAACCCATTCAAGAACATGGCCATGAAACACACCATCCTATGTATTAATAAACTCTTCATACATTACCAATCCAAAAATAAAATTTACATAAAAACTGAGTCTCAATATCAGTATCATCAGAATCATGATAATCCTCATCCACGCCTCCTATAGAAACACCATCACCACCTCTCACACCACCAACATCATCATCGGCATCTGCATCCAAACCGGCACCAGAACCGGGTCCAACACTAGGTCCAGCTCTGGCTCCGACAGAAGAATCTACATTAGTAGAATGCATCGACATAAAAAAGGCATCAACCATTGCAGCTGATTCTGGTGGAAGTGTAGAAGAAAGGGCAGACATAAATTTCATCATATTTGCAGTTATCACCTGTTCTGATTTTTGACTTGCTTCTTTGATTGCGGCATTCATTTGTTCCACTGTGAAAATACGATAACCAGTACTTGAAGAAATGTTAGTAGGCCAGTATCGAGATGGTAAAATCTTCTTCCCAGGTCGACAACACACTCTACCCTGATGCTCATTTCCTAATACCCGATGTAGATGATCATTTGGGCCCAAATTTTCAGGTTCTTTTTCTACCAATGCCTATAAAGCATTCTGTTGATTGATATATAACATAAATTAAAAATGATAAAATAATATAAGGAATTCAATTCAGAAAAAATCAAAGAAATTGAAATATACTTACAATCGCCTCCTCGATGTCGGTATTTGGCACAATACCATCTTTATTTTTCCGGCTTGTACAAAACAAAGTTGAGCGAGGAATGTGAACCTCGATATTTGATGCCTTTTTTCTAAAAAAAACAAATAAATAAATCAAAATTGGAAGTTAAAAAAATTACACTAAACAAAGCTAAATATTTTAAATGTTAAATTACTTGCGTCTGCTCATGATCTGATAATGAAGTGTGCCCGCGAGTATAAATGTGTTTCATTTCACTCTTGTTTGTTTTATTTCTATTTGATTTCTCCTATAAACAAATAATTATATAAATTCATTAACATAAATAAAACAAGTAATTTAAAATCATTTTCAAATAAATAAATGAATATATATATAAATTTAACAAACACCTTAAATGTTGGAATCTTGTAATAGCAGATCATATCTTTATATTGTGATATTGGGAAATCTTAAATTACCGGTACTTCTTCAAGATCTTTACCAACTCTCTTTTTCCAACCAAGATATAAATCATACTTGTAGGCTCGCCTCATTTCACCTAAATCCATTATCCTTGCAGCCTTTGCATTTTGTCCATCAGGAAAATTAAATTGAAGCTGCAATGGACAAAATATTTGTTAAGAAAATATTATAAATTTATATATATATATAAAAAGTGATTAACATTACTTACCCAAATATCTGCCCAGGCTTTGTCCTTTATTTGTTGTCCAATTTCCAACTTATCAGTTGAACCAGAATGATATTGCTGTTTCTAGAAAGTGTTCCCATAAAACATTTACATTCCGTGCCATTTTTATTAATTATAGCATTGTCCTCATTGTAATCAACCATGATTTGCGTGTGTCGATTCCAAACCTCGCGCATTTTTGTGCGGCCTTGTCATCTGGTAGAGGATGGAGCTAATCATGAAACCAAAAATAAAAGAAAATAATATATATGAATTTATCATTAATCGATAACTGTAATGTTTAAACAAATACCAGTAGATGGGGGATCTGCTGATCCCTGAAGTGCTGCGCCTGGAGGGGGGGGGGTAGCCTCCATGGTAGGTGAGATATCTATAGGAGTACTATGTATAGTAGATGCAAAGTGTAACGATAGAGGCTGAAAACCCGATGGATAACCCTGTACAGATGAGGGTATATATGGATATGGATATGGCGGTGGGATATATGGGGGCACAATACCCTGTACAGTGGATGGTGGGAATGGAAAATGAGGGATGAGAGTCTGAGAACTACCATCTGATGTGGGTACGGGCAAAAAGGGATACGGAAAAGGTGGGTATGGATAATATGGAGGTGGCATAATGGGAGGATGGCCTCCTGGTGTCTCAAGCAGTGTAGTAGTAGGCTGAACTGTAGAATCAATACCCCCCCACAATATCATCCTCAATGGCATAATCTAAGCGTCTCCTCGACGGTGTAGCCTAAAATAACATAGATGATAAAATAAAATGAACGATAACAAGATAAATAATACGAAAGACCATAATATTCAAACATAATTTGTACTTACATTGTTTCCCGGAGGAGACCTATATTGTTCGTTTCTCGGTATTCTTCTACTCCTTCTAGTATCATCATAATCAGACATTTTGACCTGGAAATTTAAAATAATATTCTCAAATAGATATAAATAATGAAAAATGTTAAATAATACAATTTTATCATAAAACAATGAGATACATTTTCATGTGTGATATTTATATTGATAAAATATCAAGACTTTTCTATGTTAAAGATTTACTAGAGAAGTGTTTAAACATAAATTGT
This sequence comes from Viscum album, assembly GCA_963277665.1. Lineage (NCBI taxonomy): Eukaryota > Viridiplantae > Streptophyta > Magnoliopsida > Santalales > Viscaceae > Viscum > Viscum album. Next base: position 540,684,191 of record OY728135.1, read on the forward strand.
TCAGGCTATTAATAGTTTTATATTCGATAATGGTATAAAATATACTAGTTATTTTGATATCATGTATGGAAGTTAAAAAAAACACATACAATATTGCGATAATATCAGGTAAATACTTACAAATGTGTGAACGCTATGTGGGGTTGTGACAATTTCTGGTTCACAATCCGTTCTAACAATTGCATCATCCGTATCATCAAATGAAACATTCGAATAAATACCGACATGTTCATCCACACCATCATTGTCATACATGCCTTCACCAAAAATATGACTAGGAATAACATCAACAATAACACCAAATTGTGGTTGTAACAGGTCACTTACATAAAACACCTGTTTAGCTTGTGACGCAAGAATATAAGGTTCATCGGTACGAAGATGGCGGTTCATATCAATAACTCTAAATACATAGTTATCAATATGCATTCCTTTTCGTGCCATTGAATCAAACCACTTGAATTTCATCATTGCGACACGACCATGTGCATAGTAATCTAATAAAATGATTCTTTCAACAACACTGTAATATGATATATTTTCTGATCGAGGCCGCCTGTCTGATGCACTCGCATAACAATCTGTTGTGGCACTTATCATGACACCATTAGGCTGTGTTGCCATTTTTTTTCACATCTATTTATAACAAATTTAAATCCATTGACAACCATTGACTTACAATCACGTACCACATCATTTGGACCAAAGGACAATTCTTTTATTTCATCTGATACTTCAATCATTGGTAGAGTTAAAAACTAAAAGATAACAACATAGAATATTAAACAAAGACATGTGATTATGTTATGAGAAGAAGAAAAAGAAATCTATTACCTTTGACTTTAACCAGGCAGTAAATTCGTTGCTGTGTAACAGTTCCTCTTAATAGATAGAGAGCGATGTTTCTTTTTTATAATTTCTAAATGTTCTCTGTAGATATGAAAGCATTAAAATGTCTGAAGATATAAAGAAATCACACAATGAAAAAAATACATATTTATTAGTTTAATTACTTGATATAATAATCAAGCACACCACAATTGAATAATATTGTTTGATGTGCCATTTCCCACTCTTCCCTGCTTAAAGTACACAACGAGTAAGATCCATATATCCCCCCTGTTTGGGGTAGTGAAGGAAATGCAGGCTCAATGGGATCATATTGCTCATCTTCAGTTCTCATTAGTCGATTAGACCTTGTAGTGACATTATCCAAGCATGATGAATATAAATCCATGAATTCTTGTGCTAAATAGCATTTCACAATAGAGCCTTTAGGATGATATTTATTTCTTACATAAGATTTCAATGCAGAAATCATTCTTTTGGTAGGATACATCCACCGACTCCAAACAGGACCACCAAAGGGAACTTCCGTGGGAAGATGCACAATCAAATGTAACATACATGTGAAAAAAGATGGTGGGAAAATTTTCTCCAAGTCGCAAAGAATAATTGGTTCATCTCTCTGCAATTTATGAACAACACTTCTACTCAATATTTTGGTACAAAGATCTAGATAAAATTGACATAACTTAATCACCGTAACTCTAACATTATATGAAAGTAAAAGGAGAATGGAAATGGTAATCAACTCATGTAATGAGACATGGTAATCATGGGTTTTAAGAGATTTGAGTTTCACATCTTGTGTATTCACACTTTTCGAAATATTACTTGAATAACCATCTGGAACCTTCAAACTTTCCAAGACCTGAAGAAATTGTTTTTCCTCCACATTTTTCATCGAATAACAAGAAACATGGAATTTCCACTTATTTTGACCAATTAACTCAGGATGAAGTCTTGCTCTTATACCCCAATCCATCAAATCACGACGACACCGCAAATCGTCTTTTGTTATTCCTTTGACATTTAAAATAGTAGCAAGTAACATCTCACAAATGTTTTTCTCGATATGCATTACATCCAAACAATGACGTAATAAATTCGATGACCAATACGAAAACTCAAAGAATATGATTTTCTTTCTCCAATTTCTATTGGAATTAAAATTAGCATGCTTTCACTTTCTGATATTTGATTGAATTTTTCCAAGAACATAATTCAAATCATCAAGTTATTTAACAATATCAGTCCCTGACATTCGTTGAGGTGTCTCATCTGTCTCGATGGCATTATCGAACTGTCTCCGATTTTTCCTGTATGGATGATCCATTGGTAGAAAACGTTGATGCCCTATGAAGCTGAATGTTCGTCGAAACTTTAATCTTCAGAAATGTGTATTTTTCATACAAATAGGACATGATAATTTCCCTTTAGTACTCCAAACAGACATCATTCTGTAGGAAGGGAAATCATTTATCATCCATAATAAAGTTGCACGAAACATAAAGTACTCCTTTCTGAATGCATCATACGCTTGTGCACTGACAATACAAAGCTCATTTAACTCCTCTATTAATGGCTAAAAGTATATATCAATATCATTTCTAGGATCACTAAGTCCAGATATCAATATACTCAGGATAGTGAACAGCTTCTTCATACACATCCATGAAGGAAAGTTATAAATGTGAATGAAAACCGTCCAAGTACAGTGTGCAGTATGCATTTAGCGAAATGGGTTGAAACCATCACAGGATAATCCCAATATAACATTTTGTGGGTCGGCTGCAAAATCAAAATGTAACCTATCAAATTTCTTCTAAGTCAACCCATTTTCAGGATGCACTATTTCATCATTATCCTTATTTCTTTCATATTCATGCCATCTCATATTCTTTTCCATTTGTTCTGACATAATTTTTTTGAATCCTGGGAATTAAAGGGAAGTGCTACATCACTTTTTGTGGTATGAAAGATTGAGATCCATCTTTATTAGTCTTCCACCTTGATGTGCCACACTGTTTTCACTGACTCAAGTCTTCATTCTCCTTCCATAACAAACAACAGTCTTTGAGAAAAAAATGAATCTTACTAGATGAAAATACAAATTTTTCAACCAACTTTGATGCCATGTAATCATTTTCTGGAATACATGCATCATCAGGCAGTAAATCCTTAATAACTATAAGAAGATAGTTGACCGCAGTATTAATAAATCCATACATTGTTTTCCCATGATATAATCGCATTAAAAACTCAAGTTTTCTCATTTTTCCACATGCTTGATATACTGGGGTATTTGCATCTTCCATCATCTTTCTAATACTCTCAATGTCATCATCCTGATTAATAGATGAGAACTATGTTACAATATTCATTTCCTCTTGCACTGGTCTACATGAGGAGCTAGCTTCAGAAACAAAAGGAAACCGATCAGAAATCAGATTTTTCATACCAATCTTTTCCGCTGAATCGATGTCATTCAACACTTGAGCTTTTTCTCCATTGTGATACCACACATGATAATTTTTTTTGGAAACCACTTTTAGTGATATGGTAACTCACTTCCTCACGAGTTAACCAAGTTCTTCCAAAACAATAAAAACACGGGCATCAAATCAATTCACCATCTAAATCATTAGTGAATGGAAAGTCCAAAAAATATTGTAACTCCTTCTGAAATTCATCAGTGATCCGATCAATGTTGTACATCCAGTATCTATCCATTCTGAGGCAGATAAACATACATTAAATAAATAATCTAGAAAATGACTTAACATTATATGTATTGTTTCATAATATATTAAGTAATCATCAATAACAAGTTAATAAAAAAATCATAACAAATATATTAAAATTATGGTTTAGGGAATTCATAAATGTTTTAAATTATAAAAATTCATGAATAGTCATACATAAGTTCCAAGAATAAGGATTGATTATAGTAAAAATAGTTTATCTGAAATCTAATAGATAATAATAATCAATTCCCAAAAGTGTTTGGGTTAATTCATAATGAGTTGTGATGTTTTGTATTAAATCTACAAAGATTTATTGAAATTTAGATACATTTTGAAAATATAATTCATATCATATACCAAGCATTAATATTAAAGAATTGGCTGAGAATTACAATGGTAAGAAGATGAGAATAATAACTAGAAGAAAGAATATCTTTCAACATTATTGTTAGAATATTAAGATTATATAATTGGAAGGAAGATTAATTATATGAAGATGAGATACAACAATGGACTATCTTAACTTTTGTGTGTTCCCCTTGGTCATCCCCATGAGGGTAAATTTTGGTATTACATCCTAATAATTGGACTGTGATCTCCTATATGGGATTAGTTTCAGATAGTGTTTGGGAATCCCTCTGTGTGACCCGAGGTGTGATCCTCTATAATTTTTTCTATTTCCCTAGGTGGGTTTTGTGGAAACATTATTACCAACTTATCTACGTGTACAATCCCATACTTAGTGGGATATTATAGGTATGGTTTGGTATACCTCAGATGCCCTTGGAGAGATCCCCTATCTATGTATCGAGATCTTTAGAGTTACATTGAGTACATCTTTGGTGAGGTCTGATGAGCATGACCTCTTGGGAATGCACCATCAGTGAAAGCATAGATCATGTTGTGAGTGAAACCAAAAGAGTGTTAAATTGTATCCTTGAGTAGAATCTTATGGATAAAATAATGGTTAATATTCCATTGAGGAATGTTTTATGTAATGAGTATATCTAGTTTATTGTTCCTATTTCTATATCTCATATTTGTAATGATGTGTCTGTGTGATGATGAGATAACTACTCTCCAAATTCCCATTGTTTAGTGATTTTGGAGTGTCCTATTGAGCATTATTATACTAAACACTGCATGGGATCTACCCATATTTTTCATGTCTTATGTAGACAATATTCCTTTTGAAGGAATCCTAGGAGGACTAAGAGAAGATATAAGATAGTGATCTAGATAGACCATGGTTTATACTAGGTTGTGGCATATGTCAGTAGTCCCGTCCCTCATAAAAAGTTAGTATTTTTTATCTATTTTTGTAGGATTTTATTTTCCCCTTTATTATTTTCATGTGTACAGGTACCATAGCCTAAGGACAACCTTGTGTGTGTTATGCCTACTCAGGGATGGTCACTAACCCCTAACCAATTAGAGGTGGGCTTGTGGTATCACACTCAGCTTACCACTAGCCAGGTGGGCCCCAGTGAGTCAGTTCATAAAAAAAGTCCACCATAATGTTAATGAATTCAAAAAAATTAGTTTACATGAATGAAGAAAAATTCAAAATCATGGAATAGTTATTTTACAAGTTTTTAAAATTTGGTCTCACCTTCTTTGGTCATTCACTATTTTTCCCAACTAATGAAAAAATAGTACAACTTCCTTTAAAATAGCTGACTCAAAAAAATGTATGTTACTATTTGTGAGCTCTCCATGATATTTTCTCTAATAAAATAATTTATTAACTCATTAACATTTTATTCACTATCCAAAAAAATAATGAATTTAAGATGAATACCATTTATCAAATTAAAACCAATCAATAGATTGTTAAAACTATTATTATCTAAATACCTCTAATGATTCCATATATCGATGGTGAAAACAACATGTAAGTCCCATAAAGAAATTAAGAAATAATACAAGCTCTAGTAAAATAGTGAGTTATATTTCTCAATAAAACTTCATGGACATTTTGGAAAAGTTGGAGGTTGAAACATGGAATAATTTGTGGGCTATAAAAAAATTAAAATAATTGAAAGAATAAATTTTAAAATGGGTTAAATGATGATAGTTTCTTTGATATAAAAATTCAAAACTCTAGATATTCATTGTAATTATAAAGAATAAAGTGGAAAATAATGAAAATTATGGAAGGATTCCAATTTAAGATACAAAGGATGAAATCATGTGATTTAATTGAAACATCAATTTAACACCTAAAAATTCCATAAAAGCATCATATGTTATGGTCCCTAATCATGATATTGTAGATCCCTCTCTAAAATTAATGGTGGGGTGGGAATGAACCTTTTTTCTTGAAGGAAAGAATTATGTGGGGCTGATGATCTAGAACACTCATAGTCCATGGAAAGAAAATAGAAAGCACCATAGGATTTATCAACTAAATTAAGAATGTCCTTCATGCTTTGAAAAAAATTATGATGGTCTATTATCACTTTCCATGAGTTATTATTGGTGTTTCCACTATATAACTACAATTATATTCTCTCAAGAATCTAATGGGTTAATTACAAGGTATAAAATTCACAAATTTATTGATTCAAGTGATGAATAACTAAGGATAAAAAATATAGTAAATTTGAAGATGTTAATAGTGGTAATATGGAATGTATATTCAAATTTCCAAATATATGTGTTTAAGGTAAAAATTAGGAGACACTGAGTAAAATATAACAAGAATCCAAAATAAAACGATACAGATAATGATCAAATTGAAAACTAATATCAAAGGTATAATTTAAAAGAGGTAAAACCTATAGAAAGGAGAAAAGAGAGACTTCTTGAATGTTCTTCTCACTCTCTTCTTCCCCTGTTCTCTGTCTTCATCCTCATGCAATTCCAATTCTTCACAGCTGCTGTATAAAAATATAAAAAGTCACCATTATCCAGTTTATAACTTAAGCATGACAATTCATGTTGGTTTTGTGTTCTTTTTTATAGAACCTCACACACAGCCCACTGAAGTTGGAGACTCTAAGGAGAAGATCATTTTCAAAACTCTACACCGGTCACATTATAGGAGGTTGATGTGGTCAAGTCCCAAATTAGTGGTTACTGTGAGGTAAATTGAGGGGTTATAGTAGTGCCTATCAGTGTGGAAATGAGAGTAAGTGCAGAATAATATTAAAAATACTTAAGGTTTAAAAAATTCAACAAGAATGGTTGATAGGGATGAAGGAAGAGATAGGGTATTACCTCTAGTGTTAAGGGTTGTGGGGGAGAACTGTCGGGAATGGAGGAAGAGGGGAGACAGCTCGGAGCAGCTTCACTGGAGGAGGGTCGGGGTGAGGAGGGTCACAGCGAGGAGGGGTCGAGGGTTTTGAGGGTTACTGGTGAAAAGGTGTCGGGGAGGGCGATGGGGGTGTCGACCTCGGCGTCGAAAGAGAGGCTTCGGGGAGGAGGCGTTGAGGAGGAGGGTCGCGGTGAGGAGGAGGGTCGCGGTGAGGAGGCGTCGGAAGAGCGGCGTTGAGGAGGCATCGGGGAGGAGGGTCACAACGATGAGGAGGGCGTGACGAGGAGGCGTTAGGAAGGAGGGTCGCGGTGATGAGGAGGGCGTGGCGACCAGGCATCGGGGAGGAGGAGGGCGCAGAGAGGAGGAGGGCGTGATGAGGAGGAGATCGCGGGGGAGGATGAATCGCGAGGGAGGGAGGGGTTCATCCGAGAATGGGAGGGTTTGAGGAAAGGTTTCCAACAAATAGCCATGATCATCCTATTGAACTGTTGCTATAAAAAATCTATAGCCACAGATCGATAGAATTGTGGCTATAGGTCCGTGGCTATAGCCTGAATTTTAAGTAGTGTTGTCCTAAGGAATGACCCAATTGAGTATAGTGTAAAGCTTAGAAAAATAACCGAATTTTGAAAAAATTTAACCTTTTTTTACAAAAAAGTTTGAAGTGAAGTGGGAATTTATGGGATTTCATTAAAACACAGTCAATAATTGACCCCCTTTACCACACTTAAAACCCAACTTTGTCCCCAAAGTTGACTTCAAAAGTGAAGAACAATTTAATAATTAAAGTTTAAAACATATTTTAAATTTAGAAGATAGAAGACATGTATAAAGGTCACATTAAAGTTCAAAAATCTTGTTTTCCATAATGAATAAATAATCAATAGGTTCATTAGCAAGTATATGCATCAAAATTTATGTCCAGTGATAAAGATTTTCCATTAAAGTTCAAACAAGGCATGAAACTTATGGGTGCATAGTGGAAAGGGTGTAGCAATATGAAATTTTAAGTTCAAAAGAATGTTAAATATAATAGAAAAATGCATTCTAACACCCCTTAGAAAAACCATTTTAATGAAAAACACACTAACCAGCAAGAAGGTACCCCCCACACTTAATTTTATGCAGTGGATGATTTTAATAATAATGAAATTCAGTTTCTAGTAGTGAAGTACATGCGGATTTTTTTAATTCAACATAGTGAAATGCAACAAAAGTTTTTTATGTAATATATGCAGTCGATTTTCAGCAAATATGTTGCAGAATTTTCAATACACATGTAGCAGAATATCTTAGACAAACATAATTTTTTTTAGTGAGCAGAATTTTATTAGTAAAAATAGGAGCAGTAATAAATGCAGAAAGTTGAAGTACTTCCCTGAATAAGCTCTTGTCCAAAAATGATCATGGGAATTCCACTCCTTTATTGACACAAGTAACAACAACTTAAAAACACAGAGCATGTAACCCAGGAACAAAGAACAAGCAGTAACAAGTATTTCACAAAAACAGAGCACAAAAGTAAAATTTTATTCGAGGTTAAAAATAAACAACATAAAGACAAAAAGAACCATGGGTCGCCTCCCATGCAGTGCAAGATTTAAAGTCCCCATCCAGACCTTATTCATGAATAGTTTTCAAGCACAGTGAAGGCAGCCAAGCCTTTCGGCCGTCCCTCAAAATAAAGTTTCACTCTTTGCCCATTAAATAACATGGGTTTATTCTCTTCACCTACAATTTCAATAGCTCCATTCTTCAAAACTCTCACAATTGTAAAAGGTCCAGACCACTTAGACTTTAGCTTTCTAGGAAAGAGTTTGAGTCTAGAATTAAAGAGAAGAACCTTCTGTCCAGGTTTTAAATTTTTGTTTTGAATGATAGAATCATGAAATATTTTAGTTCTTTCTTTATAAATCCTTGAATTATCATAACTCTCTCTCCTAATCTCCTCAAGTTCACTCAGCTCAAGTAACCTCCTCTCACCAGCACTCTTAAAATCAATGTTTAGAGCCATAACTGCCCAATATGACTTATGTTGAAACTCCACAGGTAAATGAAACCATTTCCCAAACAACAGCCTATAAGGAGACATACCTATTGAGGTATTAAAAGCAGTTCTATATGCCCATAATTCTTCATATAACTTAAGAGACCAGTCTTTTCTAGAATTCGACACAGTTTTCTCAAGAATTTTTTTAAGTTACCTATTTGAAATTTCCACCTGTCCAATGGACTGTGGATGATAAGGAGTACCATTTTTATGAACACAGCCATATTTCTCCATCAAAGCTTTAAATTTATAGTTCTTAAAGTGTTTTCCATTATCAGTGATAAATGATATTAGGACTCCAAATCTTTTAAAGATGTTCTTTTTAACAAATTTGATTACAGAATTGGATTGATTGTTGGGTAGTGCCACTGCCTCAACCCATTTTGAAACATAATCTATAGCAACAAGAATATACTCATTACCACGAGATGATGGAAATGGACCCATGAAATCTAAACCCCTGACATCAAAAATTTGAACTTCTAGAATTACTTTTTGGGGTAAATCTTGCTTCCTACGCACATTACCTAGCCTCTGACACCTATCACAGCCAACCAAAAAACTTCTAGCATCCTTAAAGAGTGTAGGCCAATAGAAACCAGATTGAATGAATTTTTGAGCAGTTCTTTCACCACCATGGTGACCTCTCCAAGGCGAGGAATGAAAACTTTCTAAGATAGGCAACATATATTCCTCAGTCACACACCTCCTAAGGATACCATCAGCACACCTCCTAAATAGAAAGGGATCATCCCAAATGTAATACTTAAGTTTAGAAATGAATTTCTTTCTTTGGTTATTGGACAAATTTTTGGGAAAAACACCTGCTGCTAGGAAGTTAGAAAAATCTGCAAACCAAGCAAACTGCCTAATAGAAACAGTAAGTATCTTTTCATCAGGAAAGGAAGAGTTTATCTCCCTAGAATCTTTATATTCATATTGAGTAAGAGGAAGCCTAGACAGGTGATGAACAACTAAATTTTCAACTCCCTGCTTATCCCTAATTTCTAAATCAAATTTTTGTAACAAAAGAATCCATATAATTAGCCTGGGTTTAGTTTCATTTTTAGACAAAAAATACTTTAAAGTATAATAATTAGTAAAAATGATGACTTTTGAGCCTAACAGATATTGTCTAAATTTTTCAAGAGCAAAAACAACAGTTAATAATTATTTTTAAGTGGTGGTATAATTATTTTGGGAATCATATAGCAGTCTACTAGAATAATACACCACATGAAATTTTATATCTTTCCTTTTTCCAAGGACAACACCTACAACCATGTCACTAGCAACACATATAATCTCAAAATGTAGTTTCCAATCAGGTGCAGGGATGATAGGTGATGTAGTGAGTTTCTATTTAAGCAGATTAAATGATTTCAAACATTTCTCATCAGAATTGAAAGGTGTATCCTTTAACAGCAAAGAACAAAAGGGATTAGTTATTTTAGAAAAATATTTTATGAATCTCCAATAGAAACTGGCATGCCCTAGGAAACTTCTAACACCTTTGACATTAATAGGAGGTGGCAGTTTTTGAATAACATCAATCCTACTAGTATCAACTTCTAAACCTCTCTTAGAAACCTTATGACCAAGCACTATACCTTCTGTAACCATGAATTGACATTTCTCCCAATTAAGAACAAGGTTGGTTTCAATGCATCTCTCCAAAACTAACTCAATATTTCCAAGACAAGTATCAAAGGTAATACCCACAATGGAGAAATCGTCCATAAAAACATTAATGATTCTCTCAATAATATCTGAAAAGATAGAGATCATACATATTTGAAAGGTGGCTGGAGCTCCACACAACCCAAAGGGAATCCGCCTGTAGGAAAATGTTCCAAAGGGGTATGTGAAAGTGGGTTTTTCCTGATCCTCTGGATAAACAAGAATCTGGTTGTCACTAGAATACGCATCCAGAAAACAGAAAAATTCAATTCTGGTAAGTCTCTCAAGTATTTGATCCAAAAAAGGGCATTGTAAAATGGTCCTTCCTAGTGGCTACATTAATCTTCCTATAATCTATATAGACTCTCCATTTTTTGGCTTTTCTAAATTGGACTTCTTTATTTTTTTTCATTTTTAACTACAGTGAAATCTCCCTTCTTGGGGAAAACCTGGACAGGGCTGACCCAAGCACTATCAGAAATGGGATAAATCATTCCAGTGTCCAGCAATTTGATCACTTATTCTCTCACAACTTCTTTCATGTTAGGATTTAATCTTCTTTGACATTCTACCCTAGGCATATGGTTAGGCTCCATAGGTATTTTATGCATACAGAAAAAGGGACTAATACCCTTGATATCGGCTATTGTCCAGAATATGGTAGATTTAAACTTCTTCAACACATTTAACAATCTTTTTTCTTGATTTTCATCAAGTTTAGCAGAAATTATTACATGAAAAGTGGAGTTCTCACCCAGAAATGAATATTTAAGATGAGAAATAATGGGTTTTAGTTCATGAGTGGGTGGTTCTACACTCGAAGGAAGACTATTAGGCCTAGGAGTTCTAATATCTTCAATATATTTCTTTTAAGGAGTATTTAAAGATGAAATATTTTCAATTTCATGTTCAGATTCAGAAGTAACAGTGTTGCTTTCCAGATTGGGCAGTACACTATCCAGATTTTCCAGATCAGATTTCAGCAAGTTAATCAAAGAAGAATCATCTAATTGTCTTATAAGTTATCCCTCAATATCATAAAAGTAATTATAAAGGTTGGTGTTAATAGAAACACCCTCAAATTCACTAAAAAATCTCCTATTTTCAGAAATAGAAACAGCAGAAACATGACAGTTGTCCAGTTCTGGAAAATTTTCCAGATTTGGAGTTTGAACAAAATTTTCAATTTCTAAAATATATTCACAAATATTTTCAGATTCAAAATTATTTTCTTTAACATAGGATTTATTTTTAGATTTTCCAATATTTCCAGTTGAGTTCTCATCTTCTAAGGACTCTAGCATTGAACAATTTTCTGAAAAAGTAGGTCCTTTAACATTTTTAAACACATTGAACTCCTCTTGTTGTTCTACAATTTTAAAAATTAGTTGACCCTTAGAGACATCAATAACAGCTCTACCTATGGCCAAGAAGGGCTTACCCAAGATGATGGGAACCTCTTGATAACACTCCATATCTAAGACAGTAAAGTTAGCAGGAAAAAATAGTTTCCCAACCCCAACTAGCAAGTCATCTACCCTACCTACAGGATGAGTGAAAGATCTATCAGCTAACTGTAATATGACTGTGGTGGGTTGAAGGTCACCCAACCTCAACTGTTTAAATAGTGAGTATGGGAGAAGAATAATTCTAGCACCTAAATCACATAAATAGTTTAGCTGATCATATTTTCCTAGTGTGCAAGGTATGAAAAACTACCTGGGTCTTTTAGTTTAGGTGGGATTTTCTTTTTAAGTACAACACTGCACTCTTCAGTGAGACTATAAGTAGAAAATTCTTCTAGAGTTTTTTTGTTTGAAAAAATTTTCTTTAAATATTTTAGATAAGATGTGATTTGAATTAAATCTTGAATGAATGGAATGTTCACTTGAATTTTAGAAAGGAGACTAAGGAACTGAAGAAGTTCAACCTTGGTGTTACTTTGAGGTTTCAACTTCTTAGGGAAAGGGATGGGTGGGGTAAACATTTTCAGGACAGTAGGTATATCCATAACCTCTTCATAAAATTTTTCTTTTCCTTTATTCTTTTTATTTTTAGATAAAGTTTCAGCTTGAGTTTTAGGTGAGAAATTCAGATTTTGATTATTTTCAAGACCTTTCTGTGAATTTCCAGCATGTGTGCAAAGAAGATTTTTATTTTCAAATTGTACCAGATTTTAATTTTGGGCATTTTCAGTTTCTTTTTAGAAACAGTTTGATTATTAATCCCACTTCTAGTGACAACATCCATGGCATTACCCCTAGTCTTAAGATCAGTGGTACTTGGAAGTCTACCTTTTTCCCTAGATGAAAATTCTCTACCAAGTTGACCTAGTTGTGTTTCCATGTCTTCCATTGTAACATCAGTTTTCATTTTTTCAGACTCATATTGATTTTGATGTTTGGTTAGCTGATTCATATATCTTTCTTCTTGAGAGTTGATTTTATTTAAAATTAAATCAAGCTTATAATACATGTGATTACCATTTTTTACTTGTACATTTTAAGACTCATCCCTCTGTTGATTTTGGAAGTTTGGTCTTGGATGATTAGAGTAGTTAGGGGTAGTGGATTGTTTAATTAAGCTTTGATACTTCCAGGACAGATTTGGATGGTTCCTATAGCCTTGATTGTAATTATTTTAAAATGGATCTTATTTTGGAGGCATTCTAGGACCATGGTTAAAAAAGTTTGAATTTTCTTGTTGTTGGGATGGCATATCAAAATTAGGACAGAAGTTTTCAGTATGCCCAAACATACCACACTGGACATACTGTTCCCTTAAAGATTGATTGGTATTTTGACATCCTAGTTGGTTAATAATTTGTTTAGAGATATGGTTCATTAAGGATTGAAGTTGGTTGGTGATTTCAGCTAGTTGATATTGAGTTTCATTCATTGAACCAGTGTTTGAATTAACATTTCTATTGACTCTTTTTCTTCTTGAATTTTTATGTTGTGAATTCAGTGCAAGATTATTAAAAACTTATCTGAGTTCTTCATAAGTTTTATCATTGTAATTACCCCTAGTATATTTATCAACTAGATTCTGTCTAGAGGAGGATAGCCCTTCATAGAATGTATCCATAAAATGGAGAGATGGGAGTTGATGATGGGGACACTGCCTAATAAGATCCCTGAATCTATCCCAAGCTTCATGAAAATATTCTCCATACTCTTGATAAAAACTACTTATCTTTGTTATATGTTCACATTTTAATCTTTGAGGATAAACTTTCATAATGAATGAGTTATACAATTGATCCAAATTTTCGAAAATGTTCTCATCTAGACTCAAAAACAAATTCCTAGCATTACCTTTAAGGAAAAAGGGAAATAATCTCATTCTAAGTTCATTCTATGTGATTCCTAGAAGAGGTAATTGCTGCACAGTATTGTAGAAGTATCTAATGAAAGCAAGGGAGTCCTCTTTAGATATCCCATTAAAAGAAGGCAACAGTGAAATGTGTGATTGTTTCAATTGATAGTTTCTGGCCCTAGGACTAAGTCTGATGGATGATGGATTGCTTGAAACTTGTGGAAGTTGGAATTCACTCATCCCAGGACTTTCATGTTTATCTAAAAGTTCTAGTTTATTTTAATAGTTGTTAGGTGTAGGAAATTTATTATCTATGTTTTCAATTTCAATTTTGTTCTTATTTCTTAGAGCAGTGATATGTTTATCTAATTCAAGGTTTAGGGGCTCTAATCTAACACTAGAAGTTCTTGTTCTCATACAAACAACAATAATAGACACTACTTAACAATAATAATTTAGCAAGAAGAGACATAGTTTTTTTTTTTAATTTTCAAATTTTCAATTTTTTAAAAGATTTTTTATATATGTTTTTTTGTGTTTTTTTGAGTAATGGCTCGTGCTTTCCCAAAAAACGGCACCAAAAACTTGACCTGTACTATCATTGATGTTGGTAAAAGTTTAAAATTTATATTCATACTAACTACTATATATGTGGAAATCTGGGTCGAACCCACAGGGAAGGTAAATTTGGCCACTAATCTTCTAAGAAAACTTGGTAAACTCCACTATTGTCAGTAGTGGAGTGATTTTTTTTACTTTTTATATATTTTTATAAGAAATGAAGTGACAAAATATTGAAAACATGTTTAAAAACTATATTGAAACTAGGGACTATTGTAAAATAATGAATAATAGAGGTTTAGAACACAGATAAAATGAACAATCTATTAAACCGCTCGGGGAGTAATTTCTATTCTACTAGTTTTTGAAGGTGTTTTGATTCACTTATAGGTTGTTGAAGAGTTCCACTATAAAGAGTATGAATCACCTCCCTCTCCAAGAGTTAAGTCACACAAGCCAACCAATTTAAGAGTTCACCACTCTGAAATTAATCAACTGTGAACTATTTAAAAATTAACAACAAGACAAACTCACCGTAAGTATTGAAGTCTTTTGAATTTTTTTTTTTGAAAAGTGTCTCCTTAATCAATCTTTCCAAATGACTGTGAAATTTTAAAATTACGTTCTGGTGGTACAAGCAATTAGATGAACTCAGTATTGATCTCACCGATCAATACTGAATACATTCAAAAGGTTAAGTGAAATGAGAATTAAAAGTAACCAGTATAACTTCAATTCATCCACGAACTAAATGATTTAGCTAGAAAACATGTATAATATCAAAACAGTAATTGAAGACATGCTAAAAAGAGTGTGAATATTCAAAAAAGGGAAACTAAACTCCCTGAAGGTAGTCTCCTCCTATGCTCCTCCATCTCCAAGAAAAGGTTCTAGAGTCGCCCTCTGGACTCCTCTTCTCGGCACCAGCTCTCTGGATGTATCGAATGAATGTTCTTCTCATGAATTCCCCCTCCCCTAAATCTTCTTTTTGATATGCTTAAATAGCCATTATCTTCTGCTGCTTGTCACTGAACCTTTTCCACCGACATCAAAAGTTCATCACATAAGCACTGCACACGTGCATTTTTTCGCGGCTGGCACGTCGCGCTAGTTTTTCTTACATAACTAACTCCTGCCGAGTTAGTTAAGTGTATTTGGATGTATACTTGTCTCTTGAATGAACCTGCACATGTTAAAAACAAATGAAATAATTAAAACTCTGTGAAATTTAATTAATATTTTATAGTTATTATTTTAATTTTACTATTATAATACTTATTAAAAAGTAATTAAAGCTAATTATTAAGTATCTTAATTAATAATTATTATTAAAAATTATGATTATTAATTTATTATAAAATATTTAAAAATGTTACTAAGTTATTATTAATAATTAAGTAATTAGAAAGTGAAACTTAATTACATTACTAGAATTACACTAATATTAATTATTTTATTAATATAATTAATCTGTTAGAAATAAAATTAAAATGGTAACATATTTATATTAGTTAAAAATTAACTTAATTTTTTAAAAAATAATTGTTTATAATTCAAACTAATAAACTATTATTAATTAGACTTTTATTTTAATTTATAATTTATCTACTTATTAATATTATAATTGTTTTAAATTATAACTTTTACAAATTATATAATATTCATTTGATTAGTTTATTAAAAATATCTTTTACTTTATGATTTATTTTTGTTTTATATTATTTTTATTATTATTTTTTTATCTTCTTCCTCCCCCCAATTATCAGCGCACATGGGGGGGGGTATTCTTCTTCCTCCTAAAACTGGCGGCTTCACTCTCTTCTCAGCAACGGGACGGCTCCAGCGGCATCCAGCAGTGGCGGGTTCGGCTTCCCTCGGCTCCAGCAGCAGCGCAATACCAGCAGGATTCAGCGCGGCTCCGAGGGAATACCCTCCAATCTGCGGTATCCTCTTCTGCTCAGCTCCGACGGACTTCAGCGCTCCAATCTCCCTCTCAGTGGCATCGACCTCCCAGAAGCAGTGCGACAACTCTCAATAGCAACAACAGCGGGTGAAGATATGCATCCCGGACAGCAGCCCCAGGTTCACAGCATCCTCTTCGGCGGCAGAAAGATTGGGTCCAGCGGACTCCCCTCTACAACAATGACTCGGTTCTTCATGAAGTGGCGCAAAGTTGGTCTCAGCTCAGAGTCTTCCTTAGGATGCAACACGATGACAAACCCCTTGCTTGGAAATGGCTTGGTTTGATTTCTAGTGACGCACAACTCCACTCCACCAGGATTCTGTCGGCAGAGGATATGATCGGTGAGAAAGGGGTGAAATTGTGAGAAGAGTGGAAGTATATCAGTGAGGTGAAAGAATTAAAAAAAGGAGAAAGGATAACAGTGAGTTGCAGTGGAGGTAATCTAATGGTGAGGTAGAAAATAATGAACCAATAGTGAGGTGCTTGTGAAAGCACAGGGTCACTGCTAGACTAAAAAGAAAAAGCGAGGCAGAGGGACCAGCATGATATTGGGGTATCAGTGAGGAATGACTCAACAATAAAATAATAGAAAATGTTCACTATTATATATAATAAAAGGGTCACTGTTACGAAATAAAAATATAGGTAACCATTAGTGAAAAAAAGAAAATCTCACTGTTACTTTAAATCAGCAGTTCACCGATACAAAAAAATAAATAAAATGTCACCATTTGTATAAAATAGAAAATCTCACCGGTATTCGGTAGTTACAGTGAGATGCGGGGTCAGGGGTCACTGTTAGAAATATAAATTAAGGTTCCCTATAGAAATTAAATAGAAAGGTCACTGTTAAAAAAGGTTACCGATAAAAAAAAGTTATTGAAATACTTAAATGGAAGGTACCGGTAAGCTGGAATAGGTAAAAGGGTTACTCATAGAAAACTATCAGTGACCTTAAAATAGATGCAAGTTGAACTTGAAAATTAAAACTAAATTTATTTAAAACAAATATGGAAAATAATTAATTAGAGGAAAGCTAAACACCATTTATTAAAAAATGATTTTTGTTAAACTTTAAACTTTAAAATTATAATAAAAAGTATTAATTGATAACACTTAAATTAATAAACTGGATAATTGTTATACTAAATTAATAAAAGAATTAACTAAAATTACTAAATAAATTATTTAAAAAGGTAAGCATCATGTGAAAGTGAAGAGTAATGGTGACCCAATAGGTTACCGATAGGTCTTTTCTACCTCACCGTTAGACTAAAATAAAAAATTAATGAATGAATAATCAAACTGCATACTTAAGATTAAATAATTAATGTTTTAAAACTCTAAATTACTTAATTAAATAACTATTTTAATACAAAAAATTAAAAGTGAACTATTTTATTTAATTAACACTAAAATTCTTAACTTATTTAAATAGAAGGATGATTAAACATATTAGTACATAAAATTAAAATATTTTAATGAATCCATATTAAAGAATAACATATTAAGAAAAGTCTAAGTTGATTAAAACAAAAATAGGGATGTTAAAAGATTAATAATTATTAAAGTCAATTTATTAAAAGGTGGGCAGATTGGCATTAACACAACTAATAATCAAATAAAAAGTTTTGATAAAATATGTAAGATTAAAATTATTGATTTAAAGACTAAAAATACATAATTAATTATAAAAAAATTGATTATTTAACAAAATTAATTATAAAAATACAAAAGTAAAAATATTTAGTATAAAGTTCTTAAATATTTAATTAAATTATTAAAAATTAGGTAAAAATATGTGGCAAAACTATGTAAAACTAGAGCCACATCAATCCCCCATTCCCAATTTGTGGGATCTATTTTTGATTCTCCTCATCCCTCATTTTCTTTCCTTTGTAACTCTATTTTCAATTAGTAAATACAATGTTGTTTGTTTATTTCCTCCTTGTGTCGTGATATCAAACCTTCAGAGTTGTGTGTTAATCCATGAGTTCAGATCTAGGAAGTGAAGCTCAAAGATACTTAGAGATCAATTAGTCTTGTTGATCACCGCCTTCTTCTCTCACTTGGTCGACAATGATAGTGAAGTGGGTATGCGAAATCAGACCCACTCACTGGAAGTGTTTAATAATATTCCCCCTTGACCTTTACCCCTTATTTTCTTATTCTACTCGACCGAGTGCATTAGAGCAGTGTGTTTTTTATCCCATGAGGATCACTTAGGCAATGATATATTCTTGACTGGAGTGGTCTGAATGTGTTCTTCTTCCACTCTTAGGAGATCTTTCATGCACTAGAAGAGGTTCTGTGTTTGATTTTCATCATTTTGGGTGAGAGAGGTGTGTTACACAAGAAATTTATCATTTAATGACTTAGGTTAGGAAATCATATTTTCCTTCAAAAGATCTATGACAGGTAGTTGAGAGTGGATTGTCCTAGATCTGAGACTTTTCTCTCTCTAACTTTATCTCATCTTCCTTGTTGTTGTTCCCCTTATTCTACCCATTCTCTATCCACCCACTATCACATGTGTTTCCATCACTTCTTCTACATGTTTTATTTTTCTATTTTCAAACATACAAAAACTATAAAAATATTCTATAAAGAACACCATGACAAGGGACACTGCTTCATTGAGGGAGTTCTCTAGTTTAGCCACTGTGGTATATCTAGGGAGATTATAAATCTATCTCTGACCACCCATAATGGCGGGGGATCCATCAAAGAAAAAATAAAATTATTATGGGCATTCATGCATATCATCAGATAAATGATCATAGTCCATAAAGAGAAGAAGAAACAACATAAGAATAATTAAAAAGAGGTTTCAAAAATAAAGACTTTACTAATAATCAGTAGAGGTAGCTAACAATTTATCCCATGGAAAGGAATACATGAATATTCCTATAAAAAAAAGGAAAATGAAACAAAGACCCTTTATAAATAATGTAAGAAAAATATTTAAGAAACATCAGGAAAATAGAGAAGAAGAGAGTATTAATCTATAACAAAAGAAAAAGGTTTTAGAGTAATCTTACCTTAGGTTCTTTATTATTTCATTAATTTTACACCTCCTATATAACCAATTTATTTTTATTAAAACATTAATAAATAAGTATATTATAATAATTTATGCTATTATTGATCAATTATAATCATCAGAATATATTTATTAACTTCTTGTTAAAGATAAAATGGTTAGATGACATGTTTGTTTGAATTATTCGCTTTTAATTTTGATTCCATGGTTTCGATTCATTGAAAGGTATAAATTAGTCAAATTACCTCAAGAAGCCTAAATATATATAAAAATATATTCTTTATATTATATATAGGCAATGTCAATCGACTGTAAAGATATAAATAATTAAAGAATAGCCAACCTCTTCATAGGTGGTTAAAGTGGCCATTAACTAGACACATCAAAGGAAGGAGAGAAAAATACATATATCAAAAATAGTTTATAATCATTATAATGTATTATAATAACTTTCCTATAGAAATATGTAACTTATAATAACTATTTATATTGGCAGTGGTAAATAAATAGTTGACAATATCCTCATAGGCCATTAAATAGATCATTAACATGACATGTCAAAAGGGGGGGAGATAATATTTATATTAATAGTTTATAAGCATTAGATCATGGAATAATAACATTAATATATTATATTATTATCATTATTTTTAAATTAGTTTTAGGAATGTTAAAAATGAAAATATAATATGATAATAGAAGTAGAAAATGGAAATAATAGAATGAGTGGGTTGCTTCTTCTTTGATGCTTATTCTTTTGTTAAGGGACTAAGGCCTTGAAGGCATAGAGTGAGGTGAGACCAGAACATCTATAAGGATCCAAGGAGTAACATGAGAAGAGAATTGAGAAAATATTGGGAAATGGAATGAATTTTGTAGTTGTTTTCCATGGGGTGAGAGGGGCTATTTATACTTGAATGTGAGAGATTTTAGTTTAAAATAAAGAATAAAATATTATTTCAATACTAAAACATGAAATAGTGGTATTATTTGAGAGCATGATTAGAGATTAATTAAAAATATATGTTTTTATGAATTTTAATCCCTTTCAATTTTGAAATTAATCTTTATAATAAATTATATAAAATAATGTGATAAAAGAATAAAAAGGGGGTTTCAATGAATAAACTATCTCTTTAGACTTTGGAATTTACTTTTTAGTCATGGAATTTGAATTTATTATTTTTGCATGTATTATTTAACTTATTAGACTTATTTCAAGCTAAAACCCATTTATATAATTTATTTGGTCTTTATTTCATCAATATAATGTCCTAAAATATATAGTTTTTGAAAATGGTGTTTTTACTATTCCCTCCAAAATTCATGTTTTTCAAAAAAATACCAAAAAATAAATTTTAACTAATTTCGAAACGATGAATCCAAAAATGATATTTATTTTATCAAAATATTTTTCAAAATTATTTAATTTTAACATTTAAATACTAATATAATAATTAAGGGTTTTTAAAAATACATTAAAACACACTATTAAAAATATACACTTATACTTTCTTTGAGTTTCTTAATTTGAAGATTTATTTTATATAATTATAATATATATATATATTTTTATTTTATGTTATAAATATTACCTAAATCTAATTTAAATCATATGTTGTGCTTGGTTATATCATATGTGATGATATGGATATGATATATGGTATGATATAAGGAAACAAGGCATATCGAATGCTTTTATATGGGCATATCGTAAGGCATGCAGTGTTGATATATTTTTATTTCCTTAAAATATCATATTACATGATATATGGACATCCATATATTGTGATAATCATAGTGTAGGATTTACATGGGTTTTAGAATTGATAATGACAGTTGTTAACATTCAATAATCTTCCACTAGCGACTATCATCAATGAAATGTTTCATATAATGAAATATATGGATAATAAAATAAATTTACATAATAAATTAATTCAACATCATCCAAATTTTTATGAATAATTTGTAAAGATATGGTTTTTACTTGAATATTTTATAACATTTGAGTAAATTCCATGAATGGATTAGGAGTACCCCAATACCTATATAAAGGGGATGCAGGCCATGGAAATAGTATTCATACTTTTTGTTCACATCTTGTAAATTCTCCCTATTTTAATCTCTTACTCTATCCTTTACTACCTATTTTACTCACATACTATGGTTGCAAGGAGGATCCTACTTGAGCATCGAGTGATTCAGATCAATCTTTGGATACACTGCAACGGGAGGAACCCATTGGTTTCTCCTCATGGATCTTCATCAAATCACTTTGAATGAATACATGAGTAGTAACCAACAATGGTGAAAGTTATATTTTCTTAATTTTATATTTTCATGGTTTGATTTTTCTTATAAGGAATATCTTCGGAATGAGATTTCTATTATCTTTCACTGCTTTAAAAAAGTGTTGTTCATTCCTCAAAAACCCATCAGTGGTATCAAATCCTTTCCAAAATTACTAATTCTTGAAATCATTCTTGAAAAAAATAAAGAAATTTTATATCATTATTAAGACATATTTTTTAGCATAAAATACAAACATTTTTTTTCTATGATTGGTTATATGATATGGGATATCATAATCCATGATATAGTCATGCAATACAATATGGGATCTCATAGGCAATGTCTTAGTTGAAATTCATTTGGTTTTATTCATATCATAGCATATGATATATGTTGTCATATGGGGTGATAATTCCGATCCATGTGTGTAAAATATAACTTCGTGTCATTGAGGAAATATCGAGTATATCATAACATACGACATCCCAGGCTTCAAAGTTTATATCATAGGTTAAGAATTATCTATTGTAAAATACAATATATAATGAATCCAATTGTGTTTTATGATATAGAGTATATCATATAATATGATATGCATAAATAATTTCTTTTTCTTAAATTTAAATTATAAATAAAATTATATAATTTATAAATTGTTTATAAATTATAAAAAAATGTCCTTTTGGATATTTATTTCATTTTAAAATGTTTATAAATTAATTAATTATAAAGTTCTTATAATTAATTTATTAAATGTTTTTGATTCATTTAATAAATAAATATCCCATAATATTTACTGTCAATATTAAATACCTTTTGAAATTATATGTAATAAATTATACTTCAGATATAAAGAGTTTATATAGAAATTATAAGTATAATTTATAGTGTCTAAAAATTAAAAAACAAGATAAAATAAAAGAGTTTATATTTAATAATAAGAATTATTCAAAACTATTAATATGAAATGTCCAAATTAAAACTCCTTATTTAAGGAAATTATTTAAACCATGTCAAAAAGAGTTTTGATAATTGATATGATTAGGGTTTAAATAATATTAAATATGTAATATCAAGATAATGTAAATTGTTTACATAATTAGAATATAATGTGTTTATATTTCATTATTATCATATATTTAAATAAAATTACATATAAATGTCAATATGAAGAAGTTTATACTAGGAATTAATATAAAGTGTTTATATTTAATTAATTATGGAATTTCGATAATGCATGATTAAATCATAATGTGTTTATAATTATATATATATATGAACTGTTCTTAAATATTTATTTCATGTTTATATATATTAATTGTTCATTTATTTAGTACATTCTTTACTTTATCCATTATTATAATTGTTATATTATGAATTATGATTTAATGTATTAAAATAATTTCATGAATTATTATACATGAATCTAAGAAGTTAAATTCTAGGTCTAATAATCGATTTACTTTTCCTTTACCCTAAATTTGGCTTGTATTGAGTTATGAGCTCGAATTTAAAGGGTTTTTTTATAGTTTATACAAATTAGGTTTTAAAATTGAGATGGAACTGAGGTCTCTCTTGAGTAAAGTAACCTTGGGTAGAGGGACTTTGGGTGGGACTACTCATGGGCCTAGAGGCTAATTCCTTGTATAAAATAGTGTGGGTTGGCTATATGTCACTCTATGCTAACTCTTATGAGGATTGTTGATTTTATTTGATTCTAATCCTTTACTTGAAATAGTTTATGTACCTTATGCATGTGATATACTTGGATGTGTATAAATATAGTTATCTTTTGATTTAAGTTTATATCATAAGATATGTGTTTTGTAAATAACTACACATCAATATGGTTTGAACATATTGATTTAGTGGAAGGAATTAGTTCCAAAATAAATCAATATAATCATCTATACATGTAAAAAGGAATAAATGAGATAAGATTATGAGATTAAATACACTTTAAAATAATAAGCGTTAGATTCCTTTCAAAGAAAAAACATTTCATGTCCTCAATCATCCAACTGGGCATGTTCATGCCAAACTTGGGCGTCCCTATATTATCTTGTGCAAGGAAAAAAAGTAATTTGTGACCCTAAGAGTTAGGTTCCTTGTTTCTGGAATTTTATCTATGTTACACTAAACTGGAAAACCCTAGGGAAAGATACCAGATGAATAGTGTTGATTTTATTCATATAATGGACTGGGAAAAGAGTTATCCGCTCTACTATCCAAGAGTCATACATGATATGATTGTCTTGATGGCCTTCCTAAATAGCTAAAATGGTGATGTTCATGCCAAATAGGGGTAATTTCTTTGTAAAATATGGATCTTGACACAATAATGTATATGATGTATTTAAATGGGGTCATCATTTTAGTGGGAGAGAATTTAATAAAATTCATTATTAAATGATTATAAAATATGATACTCATTTGATAAAAGATCATGCTATAGATATAATGGAATTATCATCATCAAATATGAATTTGAGATCAATATTTGAAAAGAATAATCCCAAATGTAAGTAATTTTCAAGATTAGTATATGAATTTGAGATTTTTTCTCAAGTAAGAAATAATATTATATATTATAGAGTGTGATTAAACCTAGGATAAATTTTTTCAAAAAGAAAAACTAGTTTCTTATGAGGACTATATATGAAATCACTTAATTTTTTAAAATCATTATATGAAATATGAACAAATGAACTTTAGTATCTACTCATATGATCAATATGATTGAGTGTTCTAATGTCTAGGTGAGACTAAAGATATCTTATAAGTATTTATTTATCTATTTAATTAATTATGTAATCATTTTTTGTAAATTTTACGATAGTATGAATAATTAAGTAAACATTTTCCTAGTTTCTTCAAAGATTTTTGGACAAATGAGAATAAAATAATATGTCCGGACACTTATACCATGTTAAAAGTATAATTGGGTAAAGGTTTAATCTAAAAGAAGATAATTGATTTTTTCAAATAGTTATCCTCAATAATTAAACCCTAAAGGCAGTGTTATGAAGGATTAGTAATGTTTCTATAATATGGAAATTATTTCAAACACATGAATGGGTTTTTGAAACATCATGGATAATCCATGTCAAGTATCAATGTTACAGAAATGAATTATTCTATTTTTAAGGGTATATATTACCAAATATATATATATTTTTTACAAATATTATAAATATATGGAGTTAAATATCGAGGTAATAATTGATGTATCTTTTAGTTTACATTAAAATTTAGAAGAAAATGTTGCTTTTTTGGATATTTTAAATGTAAAAGAATATTAAAGCTTAGATGGATCTAAGTAATAGATGTGCATAGTCATCTCATTTATCTTATGTGATAAGAGAAGTTTTTTATTTTCCATTAGTTTTTATGAACAAAATGAGATTAATATTATATAAATTATTATGATTAGTTCTAATTCTATAATAAGTTATGAAATGAAGATACTGATAAAATGAGTTTCATCTAGTATAAAGGACTTTATCAAGTTTTTTTTGTTAAAATACGAGGTTGTATTCCCACCACCCAACAATGGTATTTTTTAAATAATACTCTTATTTTAAAAATATTACTATAAACACATAGAATACCATATAATATATGGTTTTAATACTTTATTTGTAAAATACTCCCACTAAAAATAAATAAGTTTTATTTCTTAAAAAAAATATTTTGTGTTTCTTACCATGAAATTATGTTGAGAATATAGTTTATAAGAGGTTAGTGGTAGAATATTTGGATTTGGATAAGTTTAAAGTTTAACTAGTAAAAAATTAATCTAGAAAAGTTTAAATTTACTTTCACTCAAAATCTTACAATTTTTAGGGAGTATTGATAAAGAGAAATGTATAGAGTTATATTTAGTTACGATAACAAAGTGAATATCATTCTATATCCATTTGGAGTTTAAGATATGTTGGTTATGAATCAATGTAACGAGTTACATATTGTTACAAAAATGTTCTCAATGGAAAATTTTTATGTAAAAGTGTCAAGATGATGATGATGAACTTAGAAAGAGTTCTATTTAAACAGCAAAAGTTACTAACATTATAACACTAGATATTGTGAAGTAAAAGATTTTGAATATATGTTCAAAGTGTTAAACATTAGGAATGTGATTCATAAGTCTCACCATTATTAAAACTGAATGTTTTCATTGATGTTACTCACTAAATATTTTATGGTAATAGTTTTTATCACATGGTTACATAAATATGTTGTAGGAATTATATAAATATATAATGAGTTTGAAAAAAATCCAAAAAACTTATAAAATATAAGGTTATTCTAATAGTTTATCATATATGATATGATGATATGGGTGCTTATGTATAATTTTTTTAGTATTATTAAAAGAGTTTAAGAATAAAAATTGTATCATTTTATAACAAAATAAGCCTCCACTTTATCATTCCTTCATGTTAGTTATATATTTTACAGGAATTTTAATGACAAATGACCTCTAGAAGTATGAATTTGAGTTATCCATAACCAATTTTAATCATTTAGTATTATAGTTTGTGATTAAATATTAAGTTTAACATGATTAAGATTTCATATTGAGATATGAAGTATGACGATGAGGCAGAAAATGAGATTTGTTCTCCAGATGACCCACCAAGTATACCATATGGAGTGTCATACACCATGTATTTTGTTTAACAGGGATGAATGATTAATTTTTAATCCCATAAATGAGCTTATAAAGTTACTTATCATGATAACCTTCATACTTTAATAATTTTCTTATACAATTCTTGAGTATTATCAAATTAGGGAGTGGATGGGTATGTTGTTGATAATGTCATTAGTTAAGGATTAGCCAAGTTGAGATTTTTTCTCTAGTATGATGAGTATGACATATGGTCCCTTTATAGAGATAAAATGAGGAAGTATATGGCCATACCTATATAAAGTATATATAATGTTATTATCTATTTGGGGGAGGATCATGTGATGTGACATCACCTTAGATGAATGATATGTGATGTATTTATTGACTTAGATAGTATAGACTAGGAGAATAAAGAATATATGAGTTGGCTATATGGGATTTACATACTCAATATCCTATGTTCAATATATGTATTTAGAAAAGTTATTATATTATTATGCATACTTTTATATGATATAGTGGGTGGACACAAGTATAGTGATACACGTGTTTGATAAAGACCACACTAGATCCCTTTTTTGACTGAGAAACACTGATGCTTTGGTAGAGGACACTATTTTCTTACATTTATCAAATAAAAAATTTATATTTATTTTCAATGCTACAATGTCATATGAGGTCACACTTTTTGTTAAATGAATGATGATTTAGTTTTATGAAACTAAAAGAGATTCTTTAAAATTGTTTTAGAGTTTATCCATAAAGGATCTTTGGATGGAAATTCACTAATTATTTTAGATGATGAGATGCACAATGAATTTAATGATATATTTCCAAAAGTTTTTTAATAAATAATAAAGGAGTTATTGATATGGTTTTACAAGTTATTATATATGATATCATATAAGGTAAATATGCCAAAAAATTTATGAGGATTTAGTGTAAGTGGGAGGTTGCTAGAGATATGCCCTAAAGCCTATATAAATCATATAATGTGTTTTTCTATATCATATGTGAGAATATTGATATGTTATATGTTAAGAAAAATGGAAACAAGGAATATCATATGATTTTTTATAGACATATTATACAACATGTTATTTTGATATCATGTTATCACCTTCACATATCGTACAATATGATATATAGACATTATAATAATATGATAATCATAATGTAAAATTTACACGACGTTTATGATTTATAATGATAGTCAAACATTAAGTTATTAACTTTGAATAATCTTACACCAATGCCTATCATAAATAAAATATTTCATATGATGAAATTTATAGAGAATGAAATGTATTTATGTGATAAATGTGTGCACACTCAGTCAAAAATTTACAAAGAACATGAAAATGGATGAAATTACTTGAATGTTTTGTAACATTTGAGTGAATTCCATGAATGGATCACACAAGGCCTATATAAAGAGGATGAAGGATATGGAAATGGTATTCATACCTATGTGCACATCCCATCGATTCTCCATATTTCTCTCTCCTCTTCCATCCTTTTCTACCTAAGGTAATAAAATATCGTGGTTTCAAGGATGGTATTTCCCAATAAAGTGATTCCAATCAACCCATGGATACATCACTAAGGGAGGAACCCATTGGATGATTCTTAGAGATCATCATCGAATCATTATGTCTAAACATATAAGCAACAGCCAAGAATGGTGAGTGGTACACATTCTTTATTTTTATATTGGTCTAGATTTTTATTTCATAGTATGGTGATCTTGGGGATGGGTTTTCTATTATCTTTTTATTTCTTAGAATAAGGGTCATTCAATCTTTAGAAACCCATCATTTTATTCATGGTAAATATTACTTATATGTAATTTTAGTATTCCATCAACCAAGTTATTATTCTAATTTGTAGGTTAATTTTCCAATATCCATGTTACTATTTGAATGTCTATATTTTCTATATAATTCTTAAAAATAACTCTTATATACTTTATTCATCATTCAATTAGTTTTCTATCAAGTTTCCAAACACATTTTAAAAAATTCCAATCATATTTATAATGTTTTTTCTTTTTAAAGTGTTTTCCATAGGTGTGATATTTCTAGGTGACCATGATCCTATAGATTTTAAAATTAAACTTATATTAGTTATTATCGTTTTTTATTTTTTTTTAATTTTATAGAGTTTATTTATCCTTTTTATGTGATGTTTTAGTTGATGAATTAAAGTAGCGTTTGTTTTTATTATGTTGTGTATGTGTTTTATACTATAATTCATACCTAAATATTACACCCAGATACAGACACACACATATATATTACTAGGGTAAATTTCATATAGAAAATTCTAGGTTGTTACAATATCAGTGTTAAAAGAATTCCTGCTTCCCACCAGACACCACCGGGTTCTGATACCCCTCTACCAGGCACCTGATGTTACTCCAACACCCACAACCCGTTTCTTTATTCTTATAACCTCCCAATAATTTCTTTTATTTCCCCCTTAAACTAAAAATTGTACAAATTTAAGGATTTAATGTATGATTAAAAAAAATAAAACTAACCTGAAAAGATGGGTGTTATTATAGTTATACATCATATGAAAAGAGAAAAGGGCACTACCAAAAGTGGTGGAATGATAGAAACTCATACCAAAATAAACTAAATTATTATAATTTTTTTTTCTATTTGTTATGTAAGTGAACTAGTTTCATACCTATTTTATATAAAATCATTTTACATATCTTTATTAATAATAAATTTATTAAAAAAAATCATTGAAGTGAACTTTGAAGACTAGACAATAATGCATGATGATGATATCATGAATTTTGAAATATATGAATATTTTTTAAACCTTGAAGTAATTGGGAATAAGAAAAATCTATAAATTATTATGGAGGATATTGTCACCATTTTTATAATTTCCTAATAAACAATGTATATTTTTATGTTTCTTTCTTTATTAATTATACTTATTATATATATTATTTCATTTTTATTATAAATTAATATTATACATTTATCTATTAGAATTAATTTCCAGGATAAATATATTTTCTTCATCAATAGTGACACAACACACATGACACATAAACATAATAAATAATTTGTCAACTTTAAAATTGTAAGTTCTCATGTGAGTACCTTGACCAATAGGGGAAAATTAATTGAAAGTTCTAGAACAACAAATACATGCCTACTAGGTAATACACATATTTTAATAAATATTCTATTATTCTTTATTAAATCTCAAAAAAAATTAAGCATTAAGATATTTGTGAAAATGGATATCTCTTTGAGATTATGTATGAAGATTGTGTTGAATACCTCTATATAACAAGCATTTATCATGATCACATGTTGATTTGAGAGAAACTTTCAAGATTTACTTCTTGTTTGTACCATGTGAATATATATGTAATACAATCAAATAAGGTAAATCAGAAGTTTATTTATCATGGTATATTTATGGCATGACATGATCATTTGGGTCATCTTGGATCAATTATAATGAGAAAAATAATTAACTGTACATGTGGTCATCTATTGTTTGATAAAATGTTCTTATACCTAATGATTTCTTGTGTTCTATGTGTTTTCAAAGAAAATTAATTATTATACCATAAACATATAAAGTTTGTATTGAATCTCCTATGTTATTGTAAATAACTCATGGTGATATATTCATTCTAATTCCTCCATCATGATGACTCTTTAGGTAATTTATAATTTTGATTTACGCATACACTAGATGACCCCATGTGTACTTATCAATACACAACCTGGTTTTTGTGAAATTTATTTCCAAAATAATAAATTTTAAGAAAAAATTACTAGATTATTTGATTAAACACATTCATCTTGATAATGCTAGTGAATACTCATCACATGATTTTAATAATTATTACATGTTGATTGGAATAATTGTTGAACATCATATTACTCATGTTCAATATTCAAATTTTATAGCTGAATCATTTATAAATAAATTATAATTTATAAAAAAGACCACTTCTCATAAAAACTCAATTACCTAGTTCAACTTGGGGAAATGAAAATTTTCATGCAACCTGACTTATTCAAATTATAACACCAAGTTATCAAGAATTACCCTTGTGTAATTAGCTTGTGACCATGAACCAAATATTTCATATTTAAGAACATTTTGGGTTTCTATATATGTGTCGATAACACCCCCATAATGAAAAAATTTGGGACACCAAAGGATGTTGAATATTTATATTGGATTTTAATCTCACTCAATTATAAACTATCTTGAAACAAGGGTAGAAGATGTATTTATAACAATATTTATTGACTATCATTTTGATGAAAATATGTTTATTGAATTAAACAAGGAAAATCAATTAACATAAAAAATAAATATCATGGAAAACGACAACATTATATATTCATCCTCATTAAAATATGAGTGAACTGCAAGTTCAAAATATCATTAATTTATAAAATTTATCAAATCAATTGACTGATGAATTCAATGATTCAAAATGGGTTACAAAATCATATATACCCACCATAAATGCATTATTGTCCTAGTTGTTGCATCAAATAAAATTAGAGGGGGTGAATTGAGTCCCAAAATTTACTCTTTGAAATAAAAATTCATTGTTTAGTTCTTAAGATTGTGCATAACTTTTATTAAGTTAAATTAATAATAGAAATTAAAATAAAATAAATTATAAGATATGGTAATTTTTTATAATTTCATAAAGTATCTAAGTTAAACCCCTCTCTACTCTACTAACATCTTATATATGATTTTTGATTTTATTAAATATCCTTTTATCCAGGTATTTTTGTAATTGATAGAAATACATTAATTTTTTTACAAATATAAGAGTTTTTGACCAGTTTATTTTTACAATTATACCTTCTATGGTATTTTCATATGATTTTATTTATGATCATAAGTACAACTGAGAAGGGGGCATAGGTTGAATTAGTGATAAATTTTTAAAATTTTTACCTCTTTGAAATTAACTCCTATAACTTGTTATATTTTTATATCCTTTTCAACATTATAAATTTCAACCACACTTTGTATGATATGTTAGTAAAATAAAGTACAGAAAAAAAGATTTACAAGGTTCTCCCCCAGTGTGAGTAACTACATCCTTTCCATGTTGACTCCCATCCGTCCATGAAAATCCACTATAAAATCAGGTGAATACAATTTGATCCAAGTCTTATTTAAACCATTATATTTATTGATAAGAAATTATACTGAATCCATTCAATTAAAAACTTCTCTTGTGAAGCTAAGCAAAAAAAATATAAATAACTTTTCTTATCATCTTACTAATGTTTCATACATAAATTCTTTGTTATATGTACTCCATCTAGTTTAACTCTGCGTTTTCCACTATAACTCCATACAATTCTCCTTATAACTCTACATATTTGATCTATACTCTCTTTGGTGAGCAAAACACTACACTTATAACTTTTCCTATTACGTATATTCATTAAAACTTCTCACTACACCTCTATCTGATGTACTTCTTCAACCAAATATTAACTTGGTTTGAAAACCACACTAATTCAAAAATTTCACCACTTCACCTCTTTTCATAAGTAGGAAAATTATATATTTATTACTTACATAATGTTATTTCACCCCTATATATAGGTGTACTCTTAAGAGAAATGATGGGGACTCAAATTCATTTTCCTACTCAATGAAAACTCAATTTTAAAAATTCCTACTCAACTAAATTTCAATGGATACTTATCAAGCCTTATAGAATATTATTTAAGTTTCATTAAAACTCAGTTCCAACAACATTTCTTCAAACTTCAATGTTAAGGAACTTCTTCAAACTTCACTAAACTCTGTTGGATAAGAAAAAATTGAATGAAGCATTATTTGTGTTAACAGATTTACAAATATTTTTAAAGATTCTAAAAACTCATATCAGTAAATGTGTATCCAATGACTTCATTAGAAACTTGTCCATCCATATCAACCTTGAATGACTCCCTTCTATCCAATCTGCATTGACCATATGACTTGGTTTGATGGATTTAGTATTTATTTGATTGGATCTCATCATATGCTTCTATTTACTGATGCACTCATATTTTTTCATCTGACTTTTTCAGTACAATGAGTTAAAATATCTCAATCTAGTCTATCCTAAAACAAATCAAGACCTCATACACAACTTGGAATATAAGACCCAACTTGATACAACTTTATGAAATCATTCATCTGATGATATCGTTTTGATATATCATACATTCATCCATCTGATGAATCTTTCTATAATGCCTGAACAATCAACTAGATCAATCAATGAAATTATGTTTGATGGATTGGATTTGATATCATTCATATTGAAACACCCTTTATGAGTCTATGATATTGAACTATATACAACTTATAAAAAAACATATCACCTTGAAATCTATATGCTTTTATCTGATATGACTCTGGTTTTTGGTCCTCATACATGACAGTCTAATGCAACTGAGAGTATATTTATCTAATGATCTTCATAAAGATCTATACAAACACTTATTTAAATGGAGTAGTAATTCCTATTTTAAACAAAACATAGTCCGATAGATATTTTTATCATAGACTCGATCTAATAGACTTCCTTCAGTAATGTCCTCAATGATTTAATAACTTCAAACTTTTTACAATGTAAATATTCAACTTCATAACACTCTTACCTTCAAATTTTTTACCCTATTCATCTGAAACTTCAGATTGGAATTTATACTATTACTCGAACTATAACTTCTTGAACCTTGTATTTCTCCCCATTTTAACAAATTCATACAAACTCAGCAATGAAAACTACTTGAAAATATCTATTTGGTAACATTATCTTTGTTTCATTTAGTAACAACAGCTCTGGTCCATTTGGTAACAATGTGTAACATCAACTAGTGTACTTCTATCAATTTATATCAAAAAATAAAAACTCATCTTAGATCTTTAGATTTTTCATGATACATGGAACTTAAAGATAATCACAAAATCATCTAATTGAAGGAAAGTTTCCTTACATGGTTAAGAAAACTTTCTTATACTCATCCAACACTTAATTAAAAATCATTATTAACAACTCCAACAAATCTTTCTAACCTGAGATAATAAAACATTCACAACAAGATATGTTAAAAATTAATTGAAAATATGTTACAAAGCAACCCAAAGGATATTCAATGTCTCACTTTGGATTTATTAAAAACATTAATTTTTTTAATAATTTTCAAACAACTCTTTTCTCAACTTTTTATCATACTATAGCCTTTATTATAGAGAATGTACTGATTCCACACTACTAGATAAAGTAATGTTGTTGAAGGAATTCTATCACCTAGTGAAAAGAAATTTTTCATCCATGATAAGATAAACTCCCGCTAAAACGTTTTCTCCCCCACTTTTTATGAAAATAAAAAATTCAGATTCATAAAAGAAATAGTTGTACACTTTATTAAAAACTTGAACTTTCTTCCCCCATTTAACAACATAATCCAAAAAACTGTGGGGTTTTTTCTAGAGAATTTTAGGAAGTCATTGGAGGAGGATGAACATGTAGTTTCATCCTCAATTCCTCAAATATTTACCTTATCATAACATTGGTGAAAAAATCATCAATTTGATACTTTATGAATTTTAATAAAGAATAACATATCCCCTAGGAACTTTCACTTTCATGAAATGATACTTAATATCAATGTTCTTTGATATGGAATACTGTACATGGTTTTTGGGAATATTAATGATGTTTTGATTATCACAAAGAATATTCAATGGTTTTATAACATTAAATATCAAATATTCTAGTTGAAAATTCATCCATATCATTTGTTTACAAGATTGGATGATGGAAACATATTCTACTTCCACTATGGTCATGATGATAGAACTTTGTTTATTATTATTCTAGCTCACACAAATTTCCCACAAGAATAATGTTCCTCCTATTAATGAATTTTTATTATTACAATATACATCCCAATAATCATCAGTGTATATAATAAATATTATATCACAACTTATTTTATACAACATACCATGAGAATATGTTCATTTAACATACCTGTGTATTCTTTTTTTTTCTGCGAGCATATGCGATTCCTTTAGATCACTATGATATCTTTCAAACAATTTAACAACGTATAAACTATATATTATTTTTATAATATAGATAAATATTTATATCAAATTCTATAATAATTTCTAATACACAATTTTCCTAACTTCATCCCTACTCGACTTATCACAAAAAAGATAGGCGTAGAAACTTATTTTGATTATACTATGAAAAATTCTTGTAGCAACTCCTTGAGATACTTTTATTGAGATAGGAAAATGTATTTCCCATTTTATTTAACTTAAAAAACTAGGAATAAAGTTAATTCTATAATTATTGATATATCAATGTTTCCTTCATTTTATTTGTAAATTATTCACATGTTTTATCCATATCTCCCGAAAAAATTATTTCATCAAAATAAATAAATAGAAATATGGTACATGTGCTCACCTAATTTATATAAAAGTTGTTATCAACTTTTCATTTAGAAATGTTAAACTATTTTAGGCAACTGTCAAGGTTAGAGTACCAGGATCAAGGATCCTATTTCAACCCATATAAAGATTTCTTTAGCTTACACAACATAGTTCCATATTTATCAAGTAATAACACCATAGATTTATCAATATAAAATTATTCTTAAATTTATATATTTAATAAATCTTAATTTACATCCATATGATAGAATTCTTAACAATGATGTACAACAACTACCAAGAACCTTCTTATTGTTTCACATTTGGAAACAAGGGAACAAGTTTCTTAAAAGTTAACACCTTCCACCTATGAGTAACCATTTCAACTAATTAAATTTTTTTTCCTCAAAATTTATCCAATTTCATTGATAATGTCTCTAAATA
Organism: Viscum album; assembly: GCA_963277665.1. Classification (NCBI taxonomy): domain Eukaryota; kingdom Viridiplantae; phylum Streptophyta; class Magnoliopsida; order Santalales; family Viscaceae; genus Viscum; species Viscum album. Next base: position 540,719,505 of record OY728135.1, read on the forward strand.
CCCACTTTGTCTTTATAATATTCTTTTCTGTTGGTCTTCTAATAGGTTCCCAGGTGTCATGTTTCCCTATTCGATCTAACTCTTTATTCATAACATTTAACCACTAATTATGTTCAATTTCCTCTAAAATTGATTGTGGTTCTACCTATGAGATAAGCGATGTCTAATTATATAATCTCTTGTTTACTTTTGGTCTAAACTATATCTTTTTAAATTCTAATAGTGTTTCCAGATTCAACCATTTTTTGTAAATTATAAAATTTAATATATTTTCTTCTAGTCTTAATTTTTTCATCACAAGATTCATCTGATTCAACTTGTATACATTTTGTCTCACATTCATCTTCCCTTTTATTGTAAGTCTAAAATATATATTCAATTATATATTCAATAATTCTTTTTTTGGAAGTTAGTTTCTTAAAAAAATTCACATCATAGGAACCAACCAACTTATGAAGTTTTTTATTCCAACATTTGTAACTTCTTTCATCTAATGACTAACCCATGAAAATTCCTTCCTCTTCCTTCTCATCAAAATTTCCAAGATCTAGATTTTTTATATTTCCTATGAAAGGACTCCCAAAAAACAATGAAGTATTTTACCCATTGTATTTTCTTATACCACATCTCATAAGGAGTAATTTTTTATTCTATCCATAAAAAAGATCTATTTTTAACATGAATAGATGTACTTACAACTTTTCTCTATTATAATTTATAATGTTTATATTCAGTAAGCATAATTATACCCATTTCAACTAAACTTATATTTTTTATTTATTATACTCTATTTATTTGTGTAGTGTAGGGAGATATGTATTGGTGTTTGATTCTATGTTTCCTCATATAATATTAGAAATCATTTCTTGTGTAATACTTTCCATTTTTAGTTCTTGGATTTAGTATGTAAACACCCATTTCTTTCTCAACATCCCTTCTAAAACTTTTGAATATCTCTATAGTCTCTGATTTATGTTTTATAAACATTATGTTGGTCATAGAACTGAATTTTTCAATGAAATTAACGAATTAAAAATTAACTTTTTTTGATTTATTTCTCGTCATCCCACAAAGATCCGAGTGAATGAACTTAAGAGGTCTGGTGTATTGGATCTCAATTTTCTTATATTTTTTACTAACCATCCTTCATTTTAGGAAAGTTATATAAACAACATCATTTTTCCTTTTTAATAATTACATGTTTCTTACATCATTATTTTTATAAATTTTATTTATAATTTTCTGGACAAGATTCCCAAGTCTTTAATGCCAAAAATTATTTTCACCCTCAACACTTAAGTAATATGAGTTTCAAAGATCTATAATCTTGAATAGGTTGACATTGGTTCATTATCACTTAGTAAAAACTTTTCCATCTTTCAAAATTTTTAGGATATAAGAATCTATTCTGAAGATAAATTTATTATAATCATAAAAAATTTATCTAACACTCATAAATTTTTCTTTAAGCCCATCAATAAACAAAACCTCATTTGATTTTAGTTTCCAAGCTTCAATCTCATCCATTCAGATTCCTTTAATTTTTAAGGAATTGTAATTTCCAATTATAACTACTCTTACTTAATGTTCATTAACATATTTTAAGATATTTATATCAAATTTCATATGTGAGAAACAACCACTATTAAGGATATGAGGTTTATTCATTTTTCTATAATTTAGATCAATATCAATAAAATAAGTTATTTCATTAATTTTGTTTTTTTCTACCTCTTCTTTTCTAGAATAAAAAACTTATCCTAGAAGTGTTGTCATATATTCTTCATCATAGTTACCTGGTTGGTCACTCCTTCCAATTTTTTTTTTCAGGAAATCAAAATGATTTTTCTTTTCAAACTTTCTATCATATGATGTCTTTTATTTTCTTTATTCATGAAAAATAAGAAAGTTACTCTCTTTTATTCCACCATCAGTCCCCCTCAGTTCATGCATATTCCTAGATAGAGACATGTTGCTCCAAAAATTATAATCCTTATGAACATATATACCAAAAAATAAACAATATTCACTAAACATTGATCTTCATTAGAAAAATGATCTTTCCCTACAGTGATTTGGTTGAGGTTTAACAAAATTACCAGTACTTATTTTCCCTAGGTGCATGGAACCCTTTTCTTTGAGGTTATTTCCAACTTCTATAGATGTGAATTGGTTATCACATCCCTTATCAATATAATTTTTCCTAAAATTATTTCTAATATATGCATGGTTAGTATCGTCAGATGAACTTTTCTATTTAGTGGGTATATATTTCACCTAATTCTTAGAATGAGTTTTCTCAGTAGCTTGAGATATTTCAGACTTTACCTCTACATCCTTGTTGAGGTAATTTCCACCACATTAAATCTATAATGGGTTTTACAAACCTCATCTTCCATAGTATAAAGTTTTTTATTAAAATCTTTCACCACATTTCCTTGTTCCAAAAATTTCAGTTTGAGGTTCTTAATCTCCTCAATATACACATCTTCCTTTTTAAGGATATATTCCATTCCTAAATGCTTTTTCTAACCTTTTTTATTAAACATTATCATTTATTTATCACGTTTTGTGTTTTTATGAATACATAACAAAAGTTATTATCTCAACTGATATTCTCTGTTGGTTTCTTCACATTCTTATTCTTCATCATTTGAGGAATCTTATATTCTCTCAACATTAAAAAATAATGTTATGAACTTCTTCAAATTTTCATCTTCTAAATAATTGTTTTCAATAGAGTCGTATTTAAATTTCTTACTCAACATACTTGTTCTATTATTTCCAGTGAAATTTTTCTTACTTGCAATGGGGTTTTTATCTTTATTAAAAGTTTTTCTTCACTTATTCCACTGATGTTTTCCTTTAAAACCATCTTCGAATTCTCCAACTTTCTTCTTAGGACATTTCATCAAAAAATTCCCAATTCCCACACACTTGAAACATTTAAGTGGTCTTTTTTCCTTTATAATTTCCTCCACCTTTCTAGTAAATTTTAGAGATAAGATACATGATTATATCATTTTCCTCAACATTAACTTCCTTATCTTCTAATTCCATGAGTTCCACTAACAAATGTTCTGGTTTATAAAAAATCATTTTCATTATAGCTTGAAAATAAATTTCCTCTTAAATATTATTTTTTTAATGATAGAGCTTTCCTCATCTCATAATCCACAAGAAAGGTACACAATTCATCAATAGATAAATCATATTTATCATCCAAGGTAGAAATTTTGGGATAAAACCTATCTATAATATTTCTAATGAGTTTTTAGAAAATGGTAGAATATTTTAATATATCTCAAAGTCCTCTAATGTTTTTATAAATTTCATTAACTCTAGTGATGTAATAATCAATAGTTTCATCATCTTTTATTATAATATTTTCAAACTTTCTTCACCATATTTGTAGTTTTTCTTACTTAAATTTATATTTCCCTCAAATATAATTTCATGTTTGTCCCAAGTTTACTTATATATCTTGAGACCTATCAATTTCAAATGAAAATTTTATGAAAAATACATTATAATAACATTTCTAGAATTCCCATATACCTCATGATTTATATTAAAAAAAATTATAATAGAATCTTTTTCAATGGGTGAAAAACTAACTATAGATGCATCAATTACCTCCATTTTATGAGATAGAATATAGTGTATAATTCTATTTTTTTAACCATGATAATTTTTTCCATAAAATGTAGGAATAAATATTTTGTTAACTATATTGATTATGTTCATGATAAGGATAGAATAAGGGAAACCTTCCTTTGATACCACTTCAAGTTCCTTAGGATTGTAAGAACCAGTGATAAGGGGGAGGGGTTGAATCAGTGGTAATATTTTAAAATTTATTAACCATTTTAAATTAACCCCTGAAACTTGTTATTTTTCTATCATTTTCAACTTTATAAAACTCAACCAAACTTTTTTATGATATGTTAGGAAAATAAAGTATATCAAACAATATTTACAAGGTCCCCCCAATGTGCGTGAATACATCATTTCCATGGAGACCCCCATTGGTCCATGGAAATCGAATATAATATCAAGTGAATACAATTTGAGAAAACTCCCATTATACTCCTTATATCTCACAATAGGAAATTATAATGACTCCAATTATTTACAAAGTTTTATTATGAAACTAGGCCATAAAATGTAAAAAATATTTCTTATTATCTCAATTAAGGTTCATCTAGAAATTCTCCATCCAATGTACTCTGTTCCATACTCCTATACCATGATATGTTATAACCCCATTCAACACACCTCAAAACTCTATACCTCTAATATACACACTATTTAGTGAAAAAATAACTATACCTCTAACTCTTCCTGGTACCTCTATCCAGTAAAACTTCTCCCTACACCTTTATCTGGATTAATTATTCAACCAAATCTTAAACTAGTTGGAGAATCACACTACTTAGAGACTTTTAGCATGTTGTCTCTTTGCATATTTACGAATATTGTATCTCTCTTTCATCCTCACTATACATGCACCCCATTTTTATAGGTGTTCTCATAGAAGAAAAGGAGTAAACTAAAATGTATTTTCCTACTCATTGAAAACCTATATTTCAAAACTCCCTCTCAACTCAATTCTGATTGATGCTTCTTAATCCTTTTAGAATATTCATGAATTTTTAGGAAAATGTAGTTCCAAAAACATTTCTTTAAACTTTATAACAATGTTAAGGAACTTTTTCAAGATTACTTAAAATTAACTGGATAAGAAAATATTGAATGAACAATATAACATCATCATTGTTAGTGGATTTACAATGATTTATAAAGATTTTAAAAAACCAAACTTGAAAATGTGTGTCCAATGACTTCATTAAGAATTTATCCATCATGTACTTCTCTGTATAAATCCCTTCTGTTGGTTTCAATTGACCAATTATCTAAGACTGATTGATTTTATATTTATTCAACCAATTATCTTCATATGGTTCCCCTGATCATTGCACTCACATTTGTTTTTCCAATTTTTTATATCTGGTGAGTCAAAATATCTCCACCCAATCTATCTTTCCTCAACTAAATAATTCCTACAAAAATTGAAATGCAAGATCCAGTAAAATACAACTTCATGAAATCATCTGTTTGTTGAAGTCATTTGGATTTTTCAAATGTTCTTCCATCTAATGAATCTTTATTCAATGTCTAAAAAATCAACCTATTTGACCAATGGAACTCTGAATGATGGATTCTATCTCATAACATTCATACCATAATACTCTTCACAATTTTATGATATTCAACTAAGCACAAATTTTAACAAAACTTGGAACCTGATAATACCCCAGTCATTAGTCTTCATAAATGATAGTCAAATGTAACTGAGAGTTTTTCTATTTCTTGGTCTTCAAAAATATTTGTAAAAATGATTATTTATATGGAGTAGAAAATAATCTATAAGAAAACCCCAATCTGATATATATTCATCCGATGGACTCAATCTGATAGCCTAACTTCTTCAGTCCCCCATGATTTAAAGAATTCAATATTTGTTCAACTTATAGATTCAACTTCCTAACACTAGAAACTTCAAAAAAATTTCACCCTATCAATCAATAACTTTAGTTTGAACTTTGTAATTCCTATTTAGATATAAATTCTATCACTTTTTACTACTCACCCATTTTAAAAATGAATAAAAACACAACAACAAGAACTATTTGAAAATCTCCATCTGATAACATCATCTCTGGTTCATCCAGTAACATTAGACCCAATCCATCTAGTAAAAATGTGTACCATAAACTGTTTTACATCTCTCCCTTTGTATAAAAGAGTAACAACTAATCTTGGAACATGATAATTTACATAATGTAAGTAACTTGAAGACCAACACAACATTATCTGACTCAAGGAATTTTTCCTAATGTGGTTAAAAAAAATTTCATATCCTCCTATATCACTTCAATAAAAAAAAAATTCTTAACATATCTATCAACCCTTTCTTAAATTAGATACAAAAACATTTACAATGTGAAATGTTAAAAACAAATAAAAAACATATGACAAAACATATCAAAGGATATTCATCATCCATACTTAATAAAATGAAATAATCTCTTGAATTCGATTAATAATGAATAGAAAATAAAAATATTTAATTAAGCACAACCTTTTCTTTCAATATTGTGTTGTTAATTTAGTACCTATTGATATATATATATATATTAAAAATAATATATTTTAATAACTTCTTTTAAAAACCTAGAAAAAAGTTCCCTAAAATCATAAGTACTCATATTATTTCTTCCCTAAAAATATCTTACAAAAATCAATAAAAAATATCCTTGTAAATAGATTTGAATTCAAATGAATCTGTAATTTAAATAAATAAATAAATATAATCATTATTTAACAAAAATTATTAACATAAATGAAGTAAAAGTATAAGAGATTCATGTAGCATTAATTTATATCAATCTTATGTTAGATTAAAATAAAACTTCTGTATCCTATGTAATATTGAAACTAAAATACTTTTGCTCACATAAGATTAAATGAGCACTTCTTCATATCATGCATGATTAAATCCTCTATCAATCATACTACACAAGATTAATTGAATCTCTTTAGTATTAAAAATATAATGTAAGATTAATTCCAAACATCAATAGATCACCTTTGATTCAATAATTTATTTAAAAATGAATTAAATATCCCATTACTTATATATGAAAGAATTTATATTTCCATTACTAGTGAAAGTTTAAACACTACTCAAGTATGATAGAAAACTTACATCGTTTGAATTTTTATGACCTTATAAATTATCTAGAACTGATTCTTCAAATAAAAATTAACCAACCAAAATAATTCTCATAAATACATGAATAATAAATATTAAGAAACACTATAATTAAAATTTAAAATATCCCATAATACTCAAATTAAAACATTAGTAACAAATATGATGGGTTATTTATGATTATCCAAACTAGGATATGTTGGGTAAATTAGAGCACAATAACAGAATCACTAGAAATGTTTCCCACTTTGATGTTTGCAAAACCCATGAACATAATTTTATTTTACATTTGTTAATTTTTTTTATTTTATATTATCCCCCTTTTTATAACAAAATAGAGTTTAAATAAAAATAATCACACAATAAATATGGCACAACAAAATGAATTAATGAATAATAAATATGATTAAGAATATAATTGGAATCAATTTATTTTAAATAGAAATAATACAATAATATAAAGAAGAAAAATGAATCATGTCAATAGAAACAACACATAAAATTTAATACTCAAAAATGGAAAACATTTAATTTTGATGAGAATAAGATTTTAAATGTTTATAAGTAGAAGGTTTTATTATTTTCTTATATGTATTATAATCCTTCTCCTTGTATTTTTTATTAATATCATTATACTGAGGTCATATATATAAAATCATCAGAATCATGTGTCTCTTTTAGTATATCACTTGTTTTACACTTAATAAGTGTAGAAGGATGACATCTATCATAAAAATATCCTTTTAGGTATATCTAATGAAATTTTGAATGATGTATCCTAGTCTTATCCATTGGTTTATTCTTACTCAAAAAAATGCTTATTAGTTTATCTATAACTTCAAATGATGATGTGAAAAGTGGGTCTTCACTATTTTTATCCTTTGACTCATATAAGGTAGATACGTAATAATCCAAGAATGGATTTTTAACTATATATTACATTGAACACGAGATTATGTCTTATCATTTTAACTTCATCTTTATTTATAAAATCACAATGGTAAGAATAAAGTACAATCATCGTTCACTGAGTTTTTCCAACATCTGATGAAATATTTTCTATGATTTTTTATCCATTATATCAAACAATCTATAAATAGTTTATGGTTATTTTAAAATACCCTAAAATATTTCCAAATAATATATTATCTCAATAGAGATATATTTTTTAGAATAATTAGCACCTCGAATCTTATTATAAATGAAACAAAAAGTTACATTAAACATAAATAAGGGATTTTACATATGTCTTTTTCTTGAATAGGTAAAAGTTCAAGAGGGAGAGTATCAGCATGAATGAAATCATCTTGGGAAACTCATTTATTAGAAAGTTCATCAGCTAGATAATTAGATTCATGGAAGTTTTGTGTAATGATATAGTTCATTGTGGATAACTTGTTCATGCACTCAGACCAACTTGCAGTGAGATTCTATGATAGATGTATGATACCAAACCTCACCACTTTAACAATAGTGATTGAGTCACATTCAAATCATACATTATTCCAATTCTTTTGTTTAGCTATGTGGACAACAATAATAAAGGAAAAAATCTCAGTTTTAAGGGAAGTGTAATGTTCACATGGTTTATGAATATAGTTAATTACCACTCCATTATGATCCCTGGTGACGACCCCAAAGCCCATTGAACTTGGGTTTTCTTTGGAGGCATCATATGTATTGCACTTTTCCTATTCCAAGAATGGGAAAATCTAAAAAACTTCAAGCATTCCATGAGTGGGATTGAAATTACTTAGAATATTGAGTCTCCTAAGAATAAAAAATTCTCTAACAGAGTTGATGCAATTCCCTTTCTATAGGTGGATGGAATTTTGAATTGCCCCTGCAATTTTGGAGAATAAAGATTGAAAAAGGAAAGAAGTGTGGTCATGAATGGATTTGTTTATACCACACCACACCACATGGGTAATTTCAACACAATAAAGTTGAATCCGGTTTTTAAGTTGTCTGGATAACTGTAATTTCCGAATTTCCTGTAACATATTTTTATTCCTGTCTATTTGGGGAGTATGAAGATCAAATAGGTCAAGTAATGACTTTTATAAGGCTGAATACATATCACATGATAAGAAAAAATGGATGATGTATTCCCTATGTTGGTGTAGTACCCCCGGTTTCTGGTATGTAACTCCTACTTGATTCTTTCCTTGGTTTTAAAAGTTAAGGGTGACGTATGGGAGAGTTGGGAGATCCTGGAGTGAAGTTTGAAGCAAAGGGGAAGGTGCATGGGCAGCGCACCGTTTGTCTAAACCGTGCAACAGAACCGTGCATGGATGACTGGGGAGGCAGTGGCTTCCGCATGGTTGGCGCACGATTTAGGGAAACTGTGTGATGAGGCCATTTGAGAAGGGTGGCCGAGGAAGTAGCTAACACACGGTTAGCGCACAGTTTGTCAAAACGTGCGGACTAACCATGCAGTCACCTAAATTATATCCTTAAATTGTGGTTCTAACTCGTTTTTGCCTCTAATTTCTTCATTAAAGCTCCTAAGTGTCCATAACTCGGGATTACTATCCCTTGAAGGTTGGAAAACTTCTCCTAAGCATTCCAGAGGTGATCTGAAGGCTTCTCTTGGCGAATCGAAGCCGAATTCTTGAGGTATGTGATCGTTCTTCTTCATTCTTGAATGGTTTCTTAGATCTACTTAGATCTACTTCTCCCTTTCTCTCGGTTTCTTAGATCTATGTCTGTTATGTGTAGACCTAAGTATGTGGATGCCAAATATGTTGAGATTTGGTATTGGTTGTGTTAGGATAAGAGATCTAAGGAGGATTTTTGGAGTTTTGCCCTGGTGTTCTTGAGTGTTCTTTGTCTGTTGCTTGGTTTCACCTTTTTGTTGAGGTAGGTGGCTTCACTATCGACTCCTCTTATTAGAATTGGTTGTCTTAGTTTTAAATTGGTTATTTGAATGGTATTGATTGTGAAAAGCATGGAATAAATATTCTTGAGTGATGATTTATGGTTTTGATGAAATTGCGAAATCTTGGTGAATTGTTTTGAAAAGTGAATTGGCTATTTGAATTTAAAATTTTGATTTTAAATTATAAAATTGCTGAAATTGTAAATGGTTTGATGAGAAATGGGATTTCAATAAAAAGGATGTTTTATTGAAATGGTTTGAGATTGAAATGGCTTTGATGGATTTGGTTTTCAATAAAAAGGTAGTTTTATTAAAATGGTTTGAATTGGTTGAACACACTTGGTTTTGATGGAAAATGGTTTTCAATAAAAGGCGTTTTATTGAAAGGATGGTTTTGGCATGATTGTTGGGAATGCGTGGTGTGTGTTTTCATGTTGCATATACGAGGCTTGTTTGAAATAGAACCTTGTTCTCAGTGCCAAACATTTAATGGCACATGGGACTTTTAAGTACGAGGCTTTGTTGAAATATAACCTTGTGCTTGGTGCCAAAGGTGTAATGGATCACGGGAAATAATTACCTTGTGACGACTTGGTAGATCGATGAGAGACCGCTCATGAGTATGAAACTGTCATAACAAATCATGCATGGTTGATTTCACGGGTTTGTGAAATTGTTGGGTATGACCAAAGGGGATGTTTGTAAAATGGTTTGGAAATATGTTTGGTTATTTTTCTGAAAAAATAACGCGTTGGAAAAGTTGTTTTAACTTGCACTTGGATGCTTTTAAGCATGGATAGTTTTGGAAAACTTGTTTATATTTAGTTATAAATTAATTTGGTGAAATTGTTTTATATAAACTGTTTTTATATAAATGTTGCTAACTCTTCTATCCAAGTGGAAAGAGTAGGGAAGTCATTGGTGGAAAACCTACTGAGTTTTATAATCACCCCTGCTTTGGCACTTTGGTGCTTTTTCAGATTTTGTATTCCGAGACATAGGTAAAGGTAAAGCATCTCATTACTAGTGGCTCGTGGTGATGTTTGGGAGATGCTGTGGAGCTTGGAGCATGTGGACCACGGAGTCGTGGTGTCTTTTGAGAGTCTTGAGTTGTTCTTCCGCTGTGTATTTTGATGTTTGGTTTGGTCTTCTGCTGTCGTGTACTCTGACGTGGTTTAACATAAATGAAGTTGTTGATGGGTCTTTTATTTGTTCATGCATCATATAGTGAATGGTTAATGTGTGGGTTTATTTCTTAAAGGGTAAATCATCCCCCACTTGCATTGAAACCCTCCAGAATTTATTTCCAGCCTTTGGCGCCTTGGGGATTTTGCTTAAGGCCTAGTAATGACTCGTTGAACTCTCAAGCCAATGGGAATTAGCGGGTCATTACAAATGGTATCATCTTGTTCGGTCCTTACCTAACAAGTGGTCATCAATGTTCTTGGCCTTGGAGTTGAAATTCTTTCTTGTCTATTCCATGGGTTACAAATCTTATATAGGAGTAGGATTGTTGGAACTTGAAAGGTATAGCATAAAAGGATGTAGCTAACCCGTTTATGATGAACATCAAGTTACCAGGGTGTTGGGTACATAAGTGTTTTGGATACACTTCTAGAGTCTTGGATATCTCATTGTCGTGGGTTTAACCAATGAGAGGAGCATGGAATGCATGGTATAGGAATGAATTCCCACTAGGATTTCATATCTCATTATGAGGAATGAGTAAGAATTTTGTGAAAGGTGACAATTTTTGAAAAATGCGGGAATTGTTTTTAACCGACAGACTTTGAAAATAGGGTATTTGGTGTATTTTGAAAATTCATTGATTTTCAAAAATTATGTTGAATGTTTTCAAAAATGTCTGAACATGGAAAAAGGGTTGTTTGAGAACAATGTTGTGATAGTTGATGTGATATAATTTGAAATTCTAAGCTAACAGTTTCTAGAGAGTGAGATTGACAGAGTTTTTTGTTGGTTTAGAAAATTGAACCTGGTAGGCGTTGTCGAAACCAACCCGAAGAAGCTGTGGAGAATGTGGTTGCACCGGAACCACATGTGAACCAAGAGCTGGTTCATAGTATTTTCCAAGATTTTCAAGATATGGATACGGGGAACCGAAGGAATGAGCCATGACATGTGGATCATACCGTCCAGTTCATGAAGCAGAATCTACCGAACATTTGGGGTGATGCTGAACCCGAGAAAGTGGAGGTGTGGCTAAGTAGGATGAATCGTATATTCGATTTCATCAACACACTAGTAGAGTTGAAAGTAAAGCTGGCGATGTATATACTTGAGGATCTTGCATGTCAGTGGTGGGATTTAGCAGTGTAGGCTAAATTGGATGAAGGCCTTACATGAGAGGATTTTGAATAATTGTTTAACAAACAATTCTATCCTCACACGTTCAAGATCCAGAAAATGACAGATTTCTTCACCTTGAAACAGAAGAGCCTCTCTATCATAGAGTATGCTACTAAGTTCATGAATTTAGTCTGTTTTTCACCAGAGGTTGCGACAAGTGATTCTTTGAAGGCACACATCTTTGAATTGGGGCTAAAGCAGAAGATTCGATCGAAGATTGTAGTGCTCTGTATTACGGATTATACAGAGATGGTCAACATAGAAACGGTTGCTAAATGTGATATCTCGGGATCCATAAAAGGAGGCATGATGATACCCACGAGAACGGGTGGGAACTCCAATGCTGGGAAAAAGAGGAAGAGGGGTACCTACTTCCAAGGTGGGAGTGCGAATCAGAACCAGACGATGAGATCAGTCAACCTTCCTCCATGACCCTAGAGCAAAGCAGGTTGCTTTCAATGTGGTTTGACTGATCACATGAAATGAGAATGTACAACACCACTGAGATCATGCCACAATTTTAACAAGATGGGGCATCTTCAACGATATTGTCGCAGTGCTCCACGGTCAGGTGTTCGGGACACTTCTCAGGCGTCGCAATAATCGTATGCTTTGACAGGGAAAGGGCAGAAAAATCAGTCTCGCCAGTAGAATAGAGCTAGTTATGGTGATTCCAAGAATACCCTAACTCCTCAGGCAGGGCAATATCAACAAGGAAATAAGGAGCAAAGTGTAGCAACAAAGCAATTGTATGGAGCTGAGCAGATGATGGTCGATGATCAGGCTGGACCATCTACGGTGAGTGGTATGATTCTTTTGAATTCTACCCTCATGCAAGTGTTGTTCGATATTGGTGCATCACATTCTTTTCTTGCTTCTCTTATTGCTGATTTGCTGAACTTAAAACTGGAAATCATGCCTTCTGTGATAAACCTTCAAACTCCTCTCGATGAAAGAGAATATAGAGCCTTCGTGTGTAAAGCATGTTCTATAACTGTTGATGGAGCTAAAATGAAATGGTATTTCTCTGTGCTAGATATGGATGTATATGATATAATCCTAGGTATGGATTGGTTGACAGAGTTCAGGCTCACATCGACTGTTATAGCAGAACAGTCAGTTTTGCGACTGAGGATGGCGTCGAGCATCTATTTATAGAAGAAAGAGTGGTGAAGGCAGGTGTAATGGGCTTGTTGGCACCAGTATTGGCTACGATATCTTACTAGTTGGCTGCGTTAAACTTGGAATTGATGGATGAGATCACAAATAATAGTTTTCCAGTAGTCGTGGATCAATTTCCTGATGTTTTTTCTGAAAATTTCTCAGGGTTACCACCTATGAGAGAAGTGGAGTTTACAATTGATCTCCTTCCGGGGACCAGTACTATCTCACTTACATCTTATAGGATAGTACCAATGGAGTTAAATGAATTGAAAGTGTAGTTGGAATAACTATAAAACAAAGGTTTTATTCGGCCAAGCGTGTCTCTATGGGAAACACCGGTTTTGTTTGTAAAGAAAGAAGATGGAACTTTGAGGCTATGTGTGGATTATTGTAAATTGAACCAAGTTACGATAAAGAATAGATATCCACTTACACGCATTGATGACCTGTTTGATAAATTGAGTGGAGCTCAGTGGTTCTTTAAGATTGACTTGTGGTAAGGATATCACCAGTTGTGAGTTCGGAAGGAGGATATTCTGAAGACAGCCTTCAGAAGCAGATATGGCCACTACGAATATGTAGTCATGACTTTTGGTCTTACGAATGCACCAGCGGTCTTCATGGATTTTATGAATCAGATATTTCATCCATATTTGGATTCTTTTGTTGTGGTGTTTGTGGATGACATATTGGTGTATTCAAGAACAAGGGCTGAGCATGAGCAACACTTGGCGATAGTGTTGAAAATCTTTAGAGACCATCAGTTGTATGCCAAATTATCAAAGTGCGATTTTTGGATACAAGAGGTACATTTTCTGGGCCATATTGTTTCAGAAAAAGGTGTTTCAGTGGATCCAGAAAAGATAGAAGCTGTTCTTTCTTGGAAACCGCCAAAGAATGTCTTCAAAATACGAAGTTTTCTTGGTCTAGCGGGTTATTACTGACACTTTGTCCGTGACTTCTCACGACTAGCTTTTCCTATGACATCATTGACAAAGAATAATAGTGCATTTCAATGGACTGAGGAATATCAGAGATCTTTTCAAGAGTTGAAAGTTCGGCTTACATCGACACCTATCTTAATCATGCCAGAATCAGGGCAAGGATACGTGGTGTATTGTGATAATTCAAGATCAGGGTTGGGCTGTGTTCTCATGAAAGGAAACCATGTTGTTGCTTATGGTTCAAGGAAGTTGAGGGTTCATGAGAAGAATTACCCAACACATGATTTGGAGTTATCTGCAGTCGTCCTTGCTTTGAAAACATGGAGATACTATCTATTTGGTGAGAAATTTACTGTGTTTACGGATCACAAAATCTTGAAACACATTTTATCACAGCGATATTTGAATCTGAGGCAGACAAGATGGATGGAGTATCTTTAAATGTTTGACTTTGACTTAATGTATACACTGGGTAAGGGAAATTTGGTGGCCAATTCATTAAGCAGGAAGTCGTATGCTCAGTTGGAAAAGGAAGATTTAGATGAATGGCAGTTGATGTCAGTCTTAGCCGACATGCATGTGGAATATAAAGACCTAGGTGATATTGTAGTTTTCTTTCCAGTTGCACTTGTTCCTGATTTGGTGGAGATAGTAAAAGAGTCACATAAATATGATGTATACTATGTTGCAATGAGTTCAAAACTCAATGGTGGGGAGACCATTGAGGGATGGAAGCTGGATGGGAGTTCAGTCTTGTGTTTCAGAGATCGGATGGTTGTACCCATGGTTTTTCAGGAACAAATCCTTCATGATTACCACCATTCAAGATGGGCTGTACATCCGGGTACACATAAGATGTATAATGCATTGAAGGCATAGTTTTGGTGGAGCGGCATGAAAAAGAAAGTGGTCGAGTTCGTCTCACGATGCTTAACTTGTCAGCAGGTTAAAGGAGAGAATCAGAGAATAGCTGGTATGTTACAGTCTTTACTGATCCCAGTGTGAAAATGGGATCAAATATCAATGGATTTTGTTACAGGTCTTCAAATAATGGTCTGAAAACACGATGCCATTTGGGTGATAGTGGATCGTCTAACCAAGTCGGTACATTTTATCCCTATTCTTGAAACTCATACAGTCGAAGATCTTTCAAAAATCTATGTCCGAGAAGTGGTAAAGAGGCATGGTGTACCAGTGTCTATAGTTTAAAATAGATATCCGAGGTTCACATCTCGTTTCTAGAAATCATTATATCAAGCCCTTGGGACTCAGTTGAAAATGAGCATAGCGTATCATCCTCAGATGGATGGGCAATTCGAGCAGACGATACAAACGTTGGAAGATATGTTGTGGGCTTGTGTAATGAATTTTGGTGGATCATGGGAGGAGAATATACCCTTAGTGGAATTCTAATACAATAAGAGCTATCAAGCCTCGATACACATGGCTCCATTTGAAGCATTGTATGGGCATCCTTGTTGTTCTCCACTATGTTGGGTGGAAAATGGTGAAACTTCACTAGTTGGGCCGAGCCCTGTCCAAGAAACAACGGAGAAGATTTAGTTGAATAAAAAGAGGATGAAGACAACACAAAGTCTTCAGAAATCTTATGAAGATCATCACCGAAGACCGTTATCGTTTTCGGTGAGTGATCATGTTGTTTTGAGAATCTCTCCAAGGCTTGGACATCATCATTTTGGGAAGCAGGGAAAATTATCTCTTTGTTATATAGGCCCTTTTGAGATACTAGAACGGGTTGGAGAGGTGGAATATCAGTTGTAATTACCACCACGGTTCAGTGAAGTACACAATGTGTTCCATGTATCTCAGTTGAAGAAGTATCAACCCAATCTTGACCTTGTGATTAGATGGGATCACGTTGACCTAGAGCCATATGCTTCATTGGTACATATCCCGGTGCAAATTTTGGATAGGCAGGATAAATTCTTGCATGGAAAAAACATCGGTCTCGTATGGGTTTTGTGGCAACATGGTCAGATTCAGGAGGAGACTTGGGAACGCAAGAAAGAAATGAAAGAGCAGTGGCTAGAACTCTTTTAGACAAGAAATGGGTTTCTACTTTCCAGGGACGGAAAGGCCAATGGTAGGGGGGATGTAGTACCCCCAGTTTCTGGTATGTAACCCTTACTTGATTCTTTCCTTATTTTTATAAGTTAAGGGTGACGTATGGGAGAGTCGGGAGATCCTGGAGTAAAGTTTGAGGCAAAGGGGAAGGCGCACGGGCGGCACACAGTTTGTCTAAACCATGCGACCAAATCGTGCGTGGCTGACTGGGGAGGCAGTGGTTTCCGAACGGTCGGTGCATGGTTAAGGGAAACCATGCGATGAGGCCGTGCGAGAAGGGTGACCGAGGCAGTAGCTAACGCATGGTTAGCGCACAGTTTGTCAAACCATGCGGACTAACCATGCAGTCACTTAAATTAGATCCTTAAATTGTGGATCTAACTCGTTTCTACCTCTAATTGCCTCATTAAATCTCATAAGTGGCCATAACTCAGGATTACTCTCCCTTGAAGGTTGGAAAACTTCTCCCAAGCATTCCAGAGGCAATCTGAAGGCTTCTCTTGGAAAATCGAAGCCGGATTCTTGAGGTATGTGATCGTTCTCCTTCGTTCTTGAATGGTTTCTTAGATATACTTAGATCTACTTCTCCCTTTCTCTTAGTTTCTTATATTTATACCTGTTATGGGTATACCTAAGTATGTGGATGCCAAATATGTTGAGATTTGGTCTTGGTTGTGTTAGGAGAAGAGATCTAAGGAGGATTCGTGGAGTTTTGACCCGGTGTTCTTGAGCGTTCTTCGTCTGTTGCTTGGTTTCTCTTTTTTGTTGAGGTAGGTGGATTCACTCTTGACTCATATTGTTAGAATTGGTTGGATTAGTTTAAAATTGGTTATTTGAATAGTATTGATTGTGAAAAGCATGGAATAAATCTTATTGAGTGATGATTTATGGTTTTGATGAAATTGCGAAATCTTGGTGAATTCTTTTGCAAAGGGAATTGGATATTTAAATTTAAAATGTTGATTTTAAATTATGAAATTTCTGAAATTGAAAATGGATTAATGAGAAATGGGATTTTAATAAAAATGATTTTTTATTGAACTGGTTTGATATTGAAATGACATTGATGGATTTTGTTTTCAATAAAAAGGGAGTTTTATTGAAATGGTTTGAATTGGTTGAACACACTTGGTTTTTGATGGAAAATGGTTTTCAATAAAAGGTGTTTTATTGAAAGGATGGTTTTGGCATGATTGTTGGGAATGTGTGGTGTGTGTTTTCATGTTGCATATATGAGGCTTGGTTGAAATAGGACCTTGTGCTTGGTGCCAAACATTTAATGGTACATGGGAATTTTAAGTACGAGGCTTGGTTGAAATATGTCTTTGTGCTCGGTGCCAAAGGTGTAATGGCACACGGGAAATAATTACCTTGTGACGAATTGGTAGGTCGACGAGAGACTGCTCATGAGTACAGAACTCTCATAACAAAGCATGCATGGTTGATTTCACGGGTTTGTGAAATGGTTGGGTATGTCAAAACGGGATGTTTGTAAAATGGTTTGGAAAATTTTTTGGTTATTTTTCTGGAAAAACAACATGTGGGAAAAGTTGGTTTAACTTGAACTTGGATGCTTTTGAGAATGGAAGGTTTGAGAAAACTTGTTTATATTTAGTTATAAATTACTTTGGTAAAATTGTTTTATATAAACTGTTTTTATATAAATGTTGCTAACTCTTCCATCCTAGTGGCATGAGCAGGGAAGTCATTGGGGAAAACCTACTGAGTTTTATACTCACCCCTTCTTTGGCACTTTAGTGCTTTTACAGATGTTGTATTACAAGACATAGATAAAGGTAAAGCATCTCATTAATAGTGGATCGTGGTGATGTTTGGGAGATGTTGTGGAGCTTGGAGCTTGTGGACCACAGAGTCGTGGTGTCTTTTTAGAGTCTTGAGTTGTTCTTCCGCTGTGTATTTTGATGTTTGGTTTGGTCTTCCACAGTTGTGTACTCTGATGTGGTTTAACATAAATGAATATGTAGATTGGT
The DNA here is from genome assembly GCA_963277665.1 of Viscum album. NCBI lineage: Eukaryota > Viridiplantae > Streptophyta > Magnoliopsida > Santalales > Viscaceae > Viscum > Viscum album. The sequence goes on from OY728135.1 coordinate 540,737,715, forward strand.
ATTTCATTTGTTCATGCATCATATAGTTAATGGTTAATGGATGGGTTTATTTCTCTGGGGGATCCTTCATACCTCTTTCAAATTGCGAGCCGCATCGAATAATAAGGAAAGGGTCAACAACGCATGTATCGGCCTCTGAGGATTCAATAACAATGTGGATTGATCTGTGCAAGCATTCATTTATTGGTCTCATCTCCATAATGAAAGGTATGAAACCCTGGCGAACATCTGATCTTATATCTCGGTTGGCTGATATTTGGGGATTCAATGAATTCAAATGCGTGTCCCTCGGTTGAGGTCTTTTTCATATCCTGTTTCCTTCTTTGGAGCTCAAAGGGAGAGCTTGGAGCATCGTTTCCCTGAATCTCAGGTCAGGTACACTTAGACTTCATGAATGGAAATTGATCTTCAATTTTCTTGATTTTAAGGATACTTGTGTTCAAATATGGATAAAAATACATGGTCTTAACTGGGTTTTATGGCATGCTGAGATTTTATTCAATATTGCATCTGCCATTGGGATTCCGATTAGAATGGATCAAGTAACAGAATCAGTAAGTTATGGCCACTTTGCTCGGGTTCTTGTAGAGGTTGATCTCAGTACTACTTTAATAGATAAGGTGATTTTATCTACTCAACAGGATGATATTTTTCTTCGAATTGAATATGAAAACACTCCTGCTTTTTGAGTTCCATGTCAAGTAATTGGGCATGAAGAATCTTCTTGTAGAAGAAATATTGTTTGTGACAACTGCCAACATAAAGGGAATGACCTACAACACTGTAGGAAGCTACCTAAACAGGGTACAACACAAAGCACAGAGCAGAATTCGAAAGCTGCTGTCATTGGTATTGACCGTCTAAAGGATTCTGATGAAAAGAAGGTTAAGTCTGCTGAAAAATCTCAATGGTCTATTGACGAAGAACCTAATGTCAAAAAGGGAAGTTTTGAGGAACCCATCAAGAACAACTCTTCTACACAAAAACATAAGAGAGTTCTTTTATCCTGGGTAGATCTACGGGATGATATTCACCTATCCATTAATGATAGTTCTGTTTTAGAAAATAATGGAGCCTCATTCAAAGATATTTTGATAAGGGGTCTCAAAGATGAGGATGATAATAAATCAATTGATAGCCTTGATGCTCTGGAAACTGTTGCTCAAGAATATGCAGACTCCTGCCTAATGCAAGAATAGATTTTGATCAATGACAAAAGTAGAAGAGGCAAGGAAAATATGGATCTTCCTGTCACAAGGAAATATAAAGATAAGAAGGAGCTGAATGATGGTAACTATACTTCAGAAAAGGAAAATACAAAGGTACAAACCCAGGCCTCAAATGTCAAAGACACCATTCTGTTTAAAGAAGATAGAGAAACATCTTTTTCTACAGCTCCCAATAACACTAATGTGGAGGTCTCCCCTCTGGAAGGTAATCCTAGAGCCCATGTTAAACTCAACTCACTTCCTGGTCTTCCAACCAAGGTTTGTGATGGCAATACTTCACTGTTGCATGATAAAGACTATAGGAATACAGTCATTTCTATTCCAGCCTATTCTCCACTTAAAGAGGCTAATGCACAGGATGCTATGATTACCTATAGCTTGTGCCATAAACCCACTCTAACTGGGCAGTATGAACAGACCAGCCCATTGAAGGAAGCTGTCCAAGCCCCCTCTCCTGAAATGCATGCGGACTCTCCCAAATTGAAGGGAATAACAAATGACCAAGTGGAAGGATCTCTACATCCTCCACCAAGTTGTCACACCCCTCAATCGAAAATACATAAAGTTATGAAAAAGGTGAGTACCTGTAATTCGTTTGAATTGCTTGTATCTGTTAGTAGTGATGATGACAGGAAATCAATGGAAGATCGGGATGGAGTTAAGCATGTGAATAATGATGTACCTTCTGAGTTCCCGGATGATGGTGGAGGTCCCTGGATGCAGGAAAAGGCTGGGTGGAGAGGGAGGAATCCACATGGTGGGGGTGCTCAGACATCTCATCATAGTATGAACACTCGCTCGCGAGTGCGCTGATTTTATTTTTATGCACTTGCATTGTTGTGTTTTCTCCTTTGTCTTCACTTGTATGAATTTATTTTTAATAATAGGGGCCTGTGCACCTCAACCATTTATAAAATAATAATAATAATAATAACATTGTGATTACCTCACATCTCATGATTGTAGAATTTTTTAGAGTGAAACATACCACTCAGGGATGGTTCCCAGACTATGAAATAATCTTGTTTCATTAAATAAAGATTTGAAATGGTAGCATGAAGATCCTATGGGAGGTGAGCCATAATTATTAGTTGATCTTTGATAGTGATATTGGGGTCTTTTTCTTGGTTGAAAATATTGTTTCTATTTAGTAAGGATATTCCATCTATTTTTCCTTCCAAAATCTTAGAGAAGAGTTGGTATTCACTATCCAGTGATATTTTTTATACACCTTCTCAAAAATAGTTCACAAACAAGGCCATATTGAGGATTCCATGTATTACAATTTTCTAGACTTGATCCATTCCATTAATCAAATTTCAGAAGCTCCAAGGATTTAGATTTGGTTATGACCAGCTTCTATATGAATTGCGCTTGGATAGATTGATTGAAAACTTCTAGATTCTTGATGCCGATCCCCCCTGAGGTTGCAAGCTCTGCATCATTTTTTCTAGGACATAGTGGAAACTTTTATTTCCTAGATACTGACACTCCATATGAAGTTTCTCATCAAATCATTAATACTTTTAATCAAAGAGATCGACCAGACATACACCATGAACAAATAAAACAGTTTAGATATCACAATGTGCTTGACAAGTAAAACTCCCATACCATTGAAATAGATTTACCCTTCTATGAGGATATAGTTATTTTGATCTGGCTTAAAATTTCAGTGATGTAAGAAGCTATCGGCCTTCCCAAAAAGAGAGGGACACCCATGTAGTTGAAAGGAATATGACCTTCCTTAATACCCAGAGTATTTAGCATTCCTCCTATCTTGGTAGAATTAATGTGCTTTCTAAAATAAATAAAAGATTTCCACCACCTGCTTTCTTATCCCGAAACATTTTTATAGTTCAAGAGAAAATTATTTATATTTTTGATATTTTTACCTTCACCTTGGGTAAAGACAATAATGTCATCAGTAAAAAAAGATGAAAGGGTGTGGAGGTACCTTTAGCATATTTAATAGTTTTCAAGTCACCTTTTTTATCCATTTCAATGAACATTCTACTAACATAGTCTTCAACGATGGTGAAGATGATCGCGAAGATAGGATTGCCTTGACCAATCCCCCTTGATCAAGTGAAGTACCCTTACAGTGATATCTTTATGAGAATAAACAATGATATCCTTGATAGGATTTAAACTATCATTAAACTATAATAATTAAAGCATAATTTTTTTAGAATTCATTTCATAATATATTCTATAAGATTTTAAACCACATTCAATTTTTAGAATACAGTATGGATATTATTGACCAAAATATTCAATGAATTAATATTATTATTAATCAAAATCATATCAATAATAAGTATAATTTATGAATATTGAATAACTATTATATAATTTTTTATCCAACATCAGTTTTTGAAAATTCTCTATTTCAATTAGATTATACTTATCATAAAAAAATTAATTAGTGTGAACTTCTTCTAAATAATATTTTTCAAACATTATATCCTATTTTTTTATGTCAGCATGAATATTCATCTTTAAATATTGATTATCAAAATATAATTGAAAAACTTAGCTTTAGTTGGAAATTATTATACAATAAAATTATAAAAAGTTCTAGTAAATTTTCCAATAAATACTTTAATAATATTTGGTTACCATATCTTTCTTAATGTGATCAATATATTCCTGAGTATAACTTAGGATGTTATACATAATTCTTAACTCATGAAATATACTTAGCTTAAAATTTTAAAGTGACCCCTTAAAATATTTATCAGAATCATCTTATGAATGGACTTATTTACATTATTCATTAATATAAATTCTGACCACTTATTTATTAGTAACATTAGTACCGACTATTTTTAGTTTTAACTTCAAAATAAAAAAATCGCACTTCAACAGCCTAATTATACTCACCAATAATTTTATCTGTTTCTCCTCAGTAGTACTAGATTTTATAATATTCCCTTTAAACACATGAACCCTTTCATTTGAAATATATTAATGAGTTTTTAAATCAACATTCTTAGTAATATCATCTTTGATAAATACATTGAATTTAGATATGGTTCGTACTTCCCCTGTTGAAATTTCTATTTCAACTCTTATATCAGTTTCATTACCAACACCTTTATCACAAAGTTATACTAATTGTTTAGCATATTTAATTTATTCATTAACTTTATCAGCTAATTGATAAATATTCTAAAGTTTATTTAATATTATTCCTTTATAATCTAACTAACCTAATATTACCAACAAATTCTTTAAGAAATGTCTCAACTATAAAACTTTTACCTTTATCTTGTTTATAAATATGTTTTTCAATTAAGAAATATCTGTTCCAAAAATTTCCCCTTTAGTTGGAGTTATATTTTCAAATTATCACCACAAAAACCAAAAAAATAATGAATGTGAATATGCATACAAAAATTCACATCCCATTTATTTACCATTTATTTAAAAACACGACTAGAAATGGTATTTTGAGGGTGAGATTTATAATCATCCTTATCTTTAAGTCACACTTCATTCCTTAAAAAAAGTGTTAACATACTATCAAAAGGATAAAAGTTTAATATTAATTTGATAATATCAAAAATGATATATAACTATGATAAAGTAAGTAATCAAATAAATCTTTTTTTATTCAAAATTATATAAAATAAATACATATTCTATAAAAAAACTTGTTTGAATTCTTTATTTCTATAGTGGTTTAAATAAAATTGATCAAAAATTTATTTTCAAAGATTATATTCTTTATAACATCCTTCTAAGTAAATATTATACAAAACAATAATAACATAATATAAAATTTAATATATCATTTATAAACCAAGTTCTTATCAATTAAAAAAATTCCCGATTATGATATTTGTAGCACTTTATCCATATCAACCAGAGTACACTAAAACTAGTTTCCATTAATAACTGATTAGAATATAATGTAAATACATCCCAAATCAAAAATAATATTTTCATATAATTCTTAAAATTCTTTCACAATTTTTTATATTCTATATATAAAAAATTTCTATTATTGACATCTTAATACTTTATTCAATAACAAGTTAGTAAGGAACTATAACAAAAAATATATAACTTTACATGGAAGTAATTTTCATTATCACACATCCCACTAAATATTTTCAATAGAGGATTACGACAAATGATATACATTTGATCTCTTAGTCTTTCCCACATTAGAAAAAAATTTCAATGGTCATAATTTTATGTTTCAATATTGAGAGGAAATAATCTTTAGGTCTCAAGAGGTTTGATAGAGAAATGGTGCATAAACATCAATCATAGATAATAAAAAATATAAAAGAATACCAAATTTCATAATAATAAGTCACATCACTGATAAAAATAAATTAATCAACAACATAAAAAAATAAACATGAATATACCAATATTACATAATATAAATAAAAATATATCTTACATACACCAAAGGTTAAAATGAATTTTCAATTATATGTGAACTTTGTAAAGTTTAGTTAAATCTTAAATATAGAATAAGTCTTACATTAATGTGAACTTGATTAATATTAAATAAGAATTTAATAGGTTATGTATGATTAAAAATAATATTACATAGATTAAATTTCTTTTTTTAACTAATCATATATCTCATAATAAAAATATCAAAGGCTACACATATCATAACAATTTTCCAAAAAAACATATAAAAACCTTAAAAATATAACAACCATGACATGAATAAAACAAAATCACTTGAAATCAAATAAACCCAACACAATATTAATAAAATAAAAATAATCAGATTAAAAAGGCTTTGTGTATATATCTATTAATTAATACTCAACATCCATAAACTCATTAATTCATCATTTTTTGAGAATTATTTATTTATAAATTATTACTTATATCAATGTTCTTGGTTTTTGAATAGATTATAATTTTTTTTGAATTTTTTGTGGCACTAGTGTTATAATATTTGAATGAAACATGGTCAAAATTAAAACTAAAATATTTTAAAGTGTGTTTTATCTATAAAAATTGACCATGAAAACACTTAATTGAAACTTATTAATCTTTAAATATTTAATTTTTTTGTTTATTACTAGGGAAAGAAACCACATATCTTTCCAAGAAATTACAGGTTCTTGAGGAAATCATCTTATTTAATATAAAGCCTCTAAAATTGTAATCAAAATATGAAATAAAAAAAATAAAGAGGTTTTAGTAAACAAAAAACTAAGATACAATGTTCCTTTTATATACCTTAAAATTATTTTGGAAGTATTCATATAATATTCCATAGGATTAGTTTTAAATATTTCACAAAAAAACACAAAAAATAGATCTAAAATCCATTTGAAAATATTGAAATTCATATAAGATTCATAATCAAGGAGGATTATGATATCTTCTAATATAGAAACAAGTGAAAAGGTATCCCCATAATATATTCAATTTTATTTATTATTAATTTTTTCCACCATCCTATCATTATTCCTAGTAATCAAAATATGATCATCATGCTTATTCCTAAAAACACAACTAGTTTCTATAATTGGATATTTAGAGAGACTACTGATTGATTATCATACTAGATTTATATCAAATTGATTAAACTCATATAAAATTCCTAAAACTAAAATTTTTTACTTAAGGATTACACTATAGATTTAGGATCAATATTTTAAATAAAATTAGAAAATCTAATAATATTTCAAACATTTCTCTTGGACATTACTCTATCTAAAACACCATTAACAGATTTTATGGGACGATGTATAAAGGTTCTAGTTTGTCTAGGAAGAATATTCTTAGGTTATTAAGTTTCTAACAGTTTAAAATTAAGTTTTATGTGAACATATTTTTCATAATCATTATTTTTAGTGCTGAAAGGAGGACCAAGTTTGAATTTGATAAAAGAATCATAGAGATCACATCAGAAGTTTTCTTATAATTAAAAGGATCACATTCATAAAACTTTACCTGAACATATTATTAAACTATCCCTAAAATATTTTGAAAACTCTGTAAGATTTTGAGGTAGTATAATAAACAAGGGAGATTCATTTATCTACTTCTGAGTCAAATTTATTAAGAATATCCTTTGTATTTAGAATATAAACTTCACATAAAAAATTTTTAAAGTAAAAAACCATTAGATTCCATCTATTCTATTACCTTTATGATGTTTTCTTAAAAATAAGCCTTATTAATACACTATTTATATCATTAAATACTATATAAAAATCTATAATAAAAATTAATAGGTTATATATATTCAAAAGAAATTGTTATAACAATTTATTTCAACTAAGAAATTCTTTTGAGGCATTCTACACCTAGATAATCTACATTTGATGCCATGATTGGAATAAAAAGAGTTATACTTAGGACTTTTAAATTATCCTCCATGGTCACTTTATAAAGAAATGAATTTGTTATATTTTAATTTCTAAAAAACTTTTTTATAAATTTATGAAGAAAAAACGCTTCAATTTTAAGCCTAAAAAAGAAAACCCATGTAAACCTTGGAAAATCATTAACAAAAACAAAATAAAAATAGTTTCCAGTAAGGATTTCAATTCTGGTAGGGCCAAATGAATCCATATGCATAATATCTAAAGTTAAGAAATAGAAACTTCATCAATTGATTTAAAATATGATATTAATTTCTTTCCAATTTGAAAATAATCACATAGTATCCTCACTTTAGAAATTAGTTTAGATAAATAATAAATAATGACCTTTTTAAATAAATTCTTAAAATATCTAACATTATAATGTCCTGTTTTCTATGCCAAATCTAATACTCATTAATTCTAGTATTAAAATAGTTAATATTTAATCTAGAAAAATAGTCAATATCTAAAGTGTAAACATTTTCAGTTATTTGTTATCTAAATTTAAGAACCATATATTTAAAAATAGAATATGTATTGTTGAAAAATAAACATTATAAACATTATCAAAAAATAGATAAATACTAATCATATTATGTTTTAACCCTTCTAATACTACTAAAAAATGATCTTATAACCATGAAACTATAACCATGGTTAAAATTGAATCATGAATATTTTTTTAAAAGAAACATATAGTTAAAATCTACTTGGAACATGTCTGTGGACTACTATATAGCCATGGGTTACATGTAACCTGGCTAAAGGTTACATTATAGACACATTTTTAAAGTTCTATGGCCATATAATTCATCATAATTTTCATCCAAATTTTCATTCCCCTCCCCCTAGTACCTAGTAACCCTATTATTCCCCTATATCAAAACCATTTCCCTTGATTTCACCCCTCATCAGATTCCCATCATTGAATTCGCATCATCACTCTTCCCTAGAGGTGTATCTGAAAACCGACTGTTACACAAACCTGAGGTTTCTTTTATAATTTTATCTCAACCCTTATCTACCCTTGGATTAATCTTGTCTTGTTACACATGGATATAATTTAGATCCATTTATTACATCCATCTCTATTCGGTTAGTGTAACCCACTAAATCCTCACTTTTCTATTTTTGATATTGATTTTATGTCCTTCAACTATGAATTAACTAATATTTTATTTCTTTAAAAGTTTGTAATAAAACTCATTTGAGAAATTATTTTTTTATAACTAATAAAATGGTATAATAGATTTTCTAAATTTGATTTTAAATTTGATTTAAACTTTGAAATGTGATTAAAATGTGTAATATAAATTAAAGTTTTATAAAAATTATGATGTGTTAAATTATAACTTTTTACATGATATAGAAAAATATTTGTTGAATATTTATCCAGTAGTTTACTCTTTTTATAGATTGAATTATAAATTGAAAATAAGTATACAATTTCTAATAATTTTTTTTATTTTTTGAATTAAAAATATATGATAGGTTTATTCTTTGGAAAAAAAAATTGTTAGAATATATTGTTGTTTTAAATGGTTCATGGATCAACAATGGTGGCTTTTTTTATATGTGTTTATAATTTTAGTATTTTTTTTGTTTCACTTGGAATGGTGAATAAAAATTCATGTTTTTTTTGAATTTAAAATATTAATTTTTAGATAGGTATAGTGTGTTGAAACTTTAATTAAACTAAAATTTCTAGAGTGAGAGATATTTATTTTATTTACAATAAAGATCAAATTTGATTACAATTTTTTGAACATTAATTTAATTAAATACTTTATTTGGAAAATTATTTTAAATTAAAATGTGCTTAACATTATTTTGATCTAGATACATAGATACAAATGGAAATCTTATGGTGATTTAATCGATGAATTTTTATCACATGTCTTTGTTTAAAATCAAGTGATATTGTATTTTTCTTATAATAAATACATATGATGAATTTTTTTATAATCACTATTTTAATGAATATATAAGTTAAAATTCTTGGAAATTATTTGAACAAAATATGTTAAAAATGGATTGAAGTGAAATAATGAAACTTTAATGTTGATTATTGTCTTTGGAACAAGATTTATATTGAATTAGGTGTTTTTATTTTGAGGATGAAGTATCATAATTGATCTATGATCTGATATATGACTATAAAATTATACATAAGTCCTTTCTATGGAATTTTTTAGTGTGTTAACATGATGTCTTTATTGATGATTTGACTAATCTATTAATGTCTTGAAAAAAATTAAATTATTTGAATTATTATAGGAATATGAAAGTGATAGAACATGTGAATAGTATTATGGTAAATATCAAATTAGACGATGAAAATTTTATTATGTGAAAAGGATGAAATTTAATAAAATACCATGATTTTTTCCCTAATTTAAAATTTTAATTAGTTAATATAAATTAGTTTTTTTGTTTTTTTACATATCTAAATTTTAGTAAAAATAGTTTTTATATTAGATTGGATATAATATGGATGTATAATGCTAGTTATATCTTAAATGATTTTAAAAATGAGAGGTAATTATTTTTGTATTTTCTTTTAATAATGCTTCATATGGAGGATTGATAAGATTCCCTTATAATTATTATGTTGTAAGAACATGATTAACTCATGAAAAAGTGATTTAACATTCCATAAAAATTAGTTTACAAAATAACTATCATGTGTGGCATAATATTAGAGAAAAATTTTAACTATAAAATGATAATGAATAAACTAAAAGGATTATTGTGGAAAACTTGATATAATATTAGTTTATATTTTCTTCTCAAGATGACACAACATATAGAATGATAGAAGGGGACATGAATATAAACACATAATTTAAATATATTAATAAAAATGATGATATTGGGAAATTTATAAAGTTTTTGGAATATAAAAGTACCCATGTATGTTGGGCATGTGGTAAAATTAAAATACTATATTTTTTTAATGTGATTATATCATGGGAAATCTATGTATAGATTTATTAAAACTATGATTGATTATCTATTGAAAAAATGAACTAAAACATAAACAGTGATATGGTGAGGTTCACCATGTCATGTTCTATGTAACACCCCAAGATTTTAGTTTATTAATAGTATTGAAAATATTTTGTGATACATACACCTTAGATTTTAAACAAACTATTATATACTATGGAAATATTATTATTTAATTATGACTATTTTAACCTAGCCTTTGGATTAACGTGTATGAATTGGAGTAACCAAATTATAAAATATATATAGAAAAGTTTTCCAAATAAAAATAAAATGATTAATTCCTTATAAATAAGTTCTTAATTTTTAATGATAAGAATGATATCACATAAGTTTAAGAGTATTTATTGTTTAAAAGGGACATTTTTCTATAAAAATGACTTTATTGTATATTTTTTATTTTACCTTTAAAGATAAATTTAAAATTTTAATGATTTTAACTTGATATAAAATACCACATTTTAGATTTCAACATATCAAAATTTTTATAGGGTGAATTTTCAGGGTTTTACAAAACTAGATGATTTTTTGCGTGAATAGTGAAAAATATCAATTTTAAAAATACTGTCATTTGATGGAATTTCTAGGATATAAGAATAAAATGAAAGTTTATGAAGAAATTTTTATAAAAAAATATATTAAATAAGAAATATAATTTATTTAAAAATATAATTTTTAAATTAGAAATATATGTTTGACATTTTTGAAATCTAAGTAATGTTTTTATTCAAATAAAAACATTTTTTGGTTATTATATTTTAATCAATTATTCACAAGGATAATTTAAATTTTGGTATTTTTTAATTAAAATAATTATATTTTATTTAACATAGTACAATTAATTAAATGAGTCAATATTATAATTTATTTTATTATAAAATTAATTTATGCTTAAAATGAGATTTTTTCTAAAAACGATTTTTATTGAGTTTTGTGAAATTATATTGAAAGTGATTTTTAATGATTTTTGAAATTGAATATTATAAAATGGATTCCATATTGGGGATCATAATATTTTAATTTTATAATGAGATCAATTTCCTTTGGGCCATAATGAATAGTAATCATATAAAAATTTATTTCTACAGTTAAGGGTAAAATGGGTTAAAATAAAGTGATAAGGCTTCATGGTAACAAGAAATACCAACCTCACTTATAAAAGGGAACCACCTATCCTCTATTATCAACACTTATTGAGCTAATTATCTTAACCAATACCTTCCCAAATACCATACAATTTTTTTTTACTCTACATAGTTGTTTTGGTATTCTCAAAATCCCACTTCTAGAAGGCTTAATATTTAAGGAAAAGGAGATTATAAAAGGAATAAGTATATGTTCTTTATGATATTTTCAGAGTTCCTTCCTTCTTAAACCTCAAACAAACCATATTATCATAGGTAAATAATTATATTTTTTATTTTAAGATATCCTAGGATTAATTTTACATTCATTTTCTATCTAATTTCTATTATATGGAAAATGAAAACATCTATCATGTGTACGTATGAACTACCATCTTTACATAGCGGTGTAATTCATTTTCCACCACAACTTTACATGGATGGTTATAAATATTTAATTAATTAATATATATGATATTTATGAAATAAATATTAATTTATAAATAAAATATATAATCTACCTTTTTACCCTTCCATCCATTTGAAAATGTTAACATCACTCGTATGTACATGTGGACTAACACCTCCATAAAGAAATGTGATTCATTTTTATATTACCACCTTAAATAGATTATTATAAAATTTTATATAATGAGTAAAAATTATATTCATTTCATTATTAACATTATCAAGATGATGGAACCATTTTATAACACATTTAACCATGATCAATATACTGAATTAATTTTGGGGAAATGGGATGAATAACCATAAGTGGTTGATGTAAACAAGGACTATTGAATGAATGGATGAAAAATACTTATAAAAGTAAATTAAAAATGTAATATAGACAAATTTTTTTTTCTTAATAACGTTTTTAATAAATTTGAATCTATTATTTAGGTGGAGATAATGCATGCAATCAAATAGGAATCCAAGGTAAGAGTTTTTCATCTCAATTCAAATCCATTGAGACATATTTTATATTATGACCTATATTTTTTTAAATGGTGTATATACCACCAATTATAAAAACTTATATCATGAATTCCTCTTTATTCAGGTTATTTAATTATTAAATTTAGGTTTTATCTTTTAAGGGGTTTTGATTGAAAGGTTATTAAAGATGTAAAAGTTAATTTCACAATCTCACTCTTATTCGGAACTACACATGTTTAAATTTACATTGGAAGAATTATATAATATTTCTCTTTATAAAACACATATATTTTCTTATACTATTTTTATTTATAGGGTTTCCATGTTTTATTTACAACTTTATCTCTCTTAAGTAATCAAGTCTGAAAGAATTCTATTAAGAAAAATTGACCTTATTTCTACTTTTAGGTTAGAAATATCCACATTTTAAAAATGGTTTCTTGGAAGTTTTTATATAATTTTAAATTATTGGTAAAGAAATTTTTATATTACCTGTTACTTAATTTTAGTGACTCATGTTTTGAACTGTAAGCCTTTGGAATATTCCTAATAATATTTCTGAAGTCAGGCATTGAGTTGGAATAGTTTCACTTGAAACATGAATAACTTCTGAGAGGAGTATCAGAATAGATTTTCAAGACCATGGTTAAGTTTATAACGTTTTGTTTACCCTATGTGCAACATAAATTTTGTTGGTTCCAGTTGTCAGGTCATAGGAAAATTAGGGCTTGGGGCAATAAATGGAGGGGAGGATTTAATTAAAAAATAACTCCCTCTTCCCCCTACTCACCCTTATGTGCACAATAGTAGGATCTGAATAATTTCTCCCTCTCTTTGACTAAAGAATGACCTAAAGGACAGATTGAGAAAACAAATCATCTTCATCTTCGTATCTTGACGACAAACACTCCTAGATCGTGCAACAATAGCTTCCAAGCACCAATTCAGCCTCAAAGCTTCATCTTTTCACCCCAAGGTAAGAGGTTTGAGTTTTAATTCCTGATCCCCTTATTTATTAATCATTTTAAGTTTGAATATCCCTTATATTCTTTCTAGGGCCCCTTGAGGGTTGATATGTGTTTTTTGGGGTGAACGGGGGTGATCTGGGCCATTTTCAGAGAAATCGTAACAAATTTTTCCATCTACATGGTGTATAGATCAGAGGAACACACCATGTGTTCTTCACATTCAGGGAAGATTACTTTGGGGGACTACAAACCGTGTAAAATGTGTTATATGCCGTGTAGTTACCCCAAGTGATGTGGCCTAGGGACATGGCCAGGGATGCCGTGTGAGGTACACAACTGTGTAAAAGTATAATACCAGAGTACACGGACATGAGGTGCCAGACATGGGCATGGAAAAACCACATGACCTGGTGGCTGTTTATCCCAAACACGCCATGTTTTATGGGATACATGGCATGTAAGGGACATAGTTGGCCAGGCCGTGTGAAGGATAAACATAGCTAGGGGACATGTGAAGTAGGAAATGATGTGTACTTTCATTACACACCTTGTACTTCTATATGGGTTAGAAAACCGTGTATAAAGGATACACAGATAGGTGCTTGGGAGATATCACACACCATGTGTACCCCATTTCACGCCGTGTACTCCTTGAGGATATTCTTGAGATCTTCCTCCTCCCGTAACTCCACCATCGTACCTAGGATTCAGGCAATGAGTATCCTATCTTGAGTTGTTTTCTGCATATAACGTGATGGGGGGATCAATTTGGGTATATGAGTTACAGTGTGAAAGAGGAATTGTGTAAGTCGCTTGGGTTAGAAATATCAATTGAAAGGGTTGAGTGGGTCACCCTAGTCTCTGTTAGTGAATTTTAGACTAACAGGGTTGAGTGGGTCCACCTGGTCATTTAGTTTTGAGGGTTTTTAGTATCACATCCTCTACACAGGATTGTAACCTCTCTACGGATTCCTTGTGTATGTACAACATGGGCGTGTTCCCAATTTTTGTAGCGATTCATGTCAATTCTCTTTGACTACCGACTCAATGGATTTAAAGCACTTATCACCCTAAGAGTCCTGAAATGATCTTCACATACCTTAATGTTTCCCTAGTAGGGTTTTTGGAATTAGTGTGACCAATATTTACTAGGGAATTGATTCTCTACCTAAGAGGATGTTTTAGTAGGGGATGGATCCTCAGTGAGCCCTTGGTGTAGACCCTATAGCTATGTATCAATACATTTTTTTTATCCTTTTGTGAAAAATTCCTTGGGTAGGGTTTTCAGAATCATTGGTGATACGATCCCCCACTTTGTGATTTGTACCATATGGTGTTTGTGGTATCATTGTGACCAACAAAAAATAGGCGGAGATCTTCTATCTGAAAGATATGATCTATAGGGTGTTATATTGGGTTTTTGGTGTTCCCCAGTGGATCATGGGAGGGATCCCCTTTTTTTGAGTGAGATCGTGGGGTTTTCCAGACTAGGTTCATATCATCCCCCAAGCAGATCCTAGGAGGGATCCCCTTTCAAAGGAATGAGATATGTTGAGTTATAGCATGAAGAGCTTAGTGGTGATAGGCGTCAAGTGTATTCCCTCATATGTATTTCCTTGTGATGGTGGTATTTCCATTATCTTTGTGATGCCCAATCGATTGGTATCTCTCGGAGGTGACATCAAGGATGGTAGGGTAATAACAAATAGAGTGTATCTCTCAAACGAGTGTCATCTAGGATGACTGGGCTTGTGGAGTGTGTGATCCTTGTTGAGTGTCATGGTAGATTCTTGAGAAGAAACCTATCACTAGAAATGAGGTAGGAACCTCATGGGGCTTAGTACCTGAGATGATTTTTCTAGGTGTATTTCTGGGTTACCTCACAGTGTTGTCACATATTTATGACACACCCTATGGTATCATTTGACTAGTCATGTTTAGCTGAGGATATTCTTAATATGTATTTTCTATCTCATTTAGGTTCCCTCTGGCAGGGTTGAGTGGGCTATTTCTTTTTAGTTGCTCTCTTTTTTTCTTTTGGGTTTTTTGGATCCCCTACTAAGTATCTTTATACTCACCCCTACACAGGATTTTCCCACACAATTTTTGTGTCTTGTAAAGACCACAGGCCTTTAGATGGAGTCCAAGGAGGACCTGAAGCATGTGGATCTTAGTGATTTAGACCAACTGGGGTGTTTACTAGAGCTGGATTGAGGAGCTTTCCAACGGGTACATTTAAAAGTGATCCGATCCTTCTGAGCGGGTTGGATGATTTTTCAGTTTTTTTAGTGGGAATGTATTTGGAACTTTTGTAATTTTGTTATACTATGGTTGAGATAGATTTATACAATCACATATTTTCAATTTTTATATATCTATTCACTATTGTGTGGAGGTGTATGTGGGTGCATGTGTACAGGTATGATAGGCTAAGGCCTATCATGCATGTGATACCCTAGTTGGAGATAGTCATCATCTAATAGCCTATTGAAGAAGTTATTGGGGAGTGAAGGCTCTAGGCCCAATGGGTCGGGTTGTGACATAGTGGTATCAGAGTGGGTTCCACGTTGGGACCACAGTCGTGAGCTTGGTTTGGGTTGCATTGCATCGGTGTTATGATGCTTCGAGTTTGGCTCTCAGGCTAGGGACTCTAGTGTTGGTGCAGGAAACCAACGTATCCAATCACTATGACTCTAATAATCTGCCTCTTGACTTAGTATATTAGGGTACTGGTCATATAGAAATAATTTTACATACATCATATAATATCAGGCTTTGGGTTTTTCATATCCTTCTCGAGTCATCTCCCCATATATAATCTTTGATCATGTTGAATATTGATTTTATTTTAGGATTCCTCCATGATGATAGCTATATAGGGTTATTTGGTGGGATTTTGGTGATGATCTACCCCGAGATAAGGCTTCAGTGTATGGTACTGGTTCTGAGTATGGACCTCTAGGTGGTCTGCTAGTTGAGCAATCACCCGTTGAGCAGTAGGTTGTGCCAGAGGTGTAGGCTGAGGTTGCATACTGGATGAGTTCATTGTATGAGTTCCAGAGGAGTGACCTCTAAGGTTTTGGGGTGACCCAAACCCCAGGAAGCTGATGACTAACCCGAGGCATTCACACATGTTTTTCACCTTGTGAGGACACCTTTTGGTCATATGGTGGTCCTAGCGGCAAGCCTTTTCCATGGTTTGGTTGGGTGGTGGTAAATTCTTGTGACACATAACCATGATGGGGAGATTTTATTTTCTGTAGAGTTTGAGTGGCTCTTCAGGGAGGAGTTTTATCCAACCAAACTGAGGTCAGTGCATATCTAGGAGCTTCTGCAGCTTCGACAGGATAAAAGGACCATGAAGGTGTACTATAAGAGGTTCATAGACCTATTGCATTACTCCCTAGATATGGTTTGGGATCAATTCTTTAGACAATGGTCCTTAGAGTGGGGATTGTGCCAGAATATCAGGGTGTTAGTGGTACTACTGTGTATTCTGACTTATGCTGGAGTACTGGAATGGGCCTTGGTGGTGGATAACATTCTGGTTGAGTAGACTTTGACCATTAGTGTTGGGCATACATGAGATGAGACCTCGAAAACTGGTTTGATAAATGGTAGTTGACGAGTAGCTCAGGGATTCAGGCATTCAAAATGCTTTAGGAGGTAATACGAGGACATAGGATCTGAGACTTAGGGATCTCATGATGGTTTTGGTCAGCCATAGGAGAAGTGGTGTTACACTTGTGATGGCTGGGGACATCTTTCTCGAGATTTTCCAACCCACTGTGCTGCTGAGAGGGAGACGGTTGTAAGACATCCTTGTAAGAGGAAGAATTTCAAGCCTGGAGGTCCACAGTGCAACAGACATGGAAGAGGAGTGGGTGTGGAAGAAGGAGGTGGTATATGGTATGATTTTCCACCACCACCCCTAGGCCATCCATGCCAGACTCAAGGAGCTAGAGGGTGGGGGAGAGGAAAACTGCAGGCTGTAGAGGCCTTTGACCCAAAGGATCCATGGGTGGATAGAGGTATGTTATGTGTTCATTCTAATTTCTATAGTATTATTGATAGACTCTATTAGGTGGTATTCTTTTCTTTCTGTTCCTTGCTAGAGGTTTATTTAGGGTGTCAGTAAGACCCTGTTTTGGTGTTGTTCAATGTGATTTGAATGAACGAGGAAGAGGGATCCTTCCCCCACCAACATTCATTTTTGAGGCACGATCTAAAACTATGAGGGAGAGTTAGTGCTACCCAAATCAAATAGTGTCGAGGTGTGGTGGAAAAGTCTCTCCGACTTGTGTGTTTGGGGCAGGGTTGTGTGTTGGGTGGTTTTCACAAAGGTCCTGGTAAGACTAAGTTTGTGCATGGGTAGCCTTGTATTTTTCATTGATACCATGTGTGTATAAAGAGTTCACTTTATACGCGAGTTTATTGAAGAGGGTATGGTTTTGTTGATGTGACTTGGAATCATAAGAATAAGGAACACTTTCCTCAATAATACATGTTCTTAACACATGATGAAAAATCATGTGGGTGAGTCAGTTCTACCCAAAGTGGATAATATTGAGGTGAGGTGGATGAGTTCTATTGAATTGTGTGTTAAGAGTCTGGTTTCTTTGGTTTCTACATCAGGTTAGTGATGGGTTGTAATGCTAGATACCATGGTTGCAGATGGCCTAGGTGCTTGTTGTTTTCCACCTGTTTCAGCTTAGAAGACTTATTCCACATTATTGGACAATTTTGACCTAGTTGAGATGGACTTAGGTGAGGTATCACTTATGGTTTCCTTGAGTGTGTTCTTGTCAATAGAACATAAACTCATGGTGGCCTTTTTAGTAGTCTTCATGATCTCGCTAGTGTGGGAGTCTTAATTAAGATCTTAGATTCTTCTCATGAACCTAGACTTTAGCTTTTTGATAACAAAAATCCATAAGGTGGGTAGGATGTAGTGACTCCGGTTTTGATCTATAATACTTTGGAACATTCATAATAATATTTCCAAATCCAAGCACTGAGTCAGCATAGTTTCTATTGAAATTTTAATAAATCTAGAGTGGAGTATTGGATCATATTTCTAATACCACAGTTGAGTTCAGAATTTCGTGTTTACCCTAGGTGTGACATAAAATTTTTCGGCTCTAGGTGTCGGTTTGGAGGTGAGTCGGGGATTGGGGTGTTAAATGGAGGGGAGTATTTAATTAAAAATTAAATCCCTCTTCCCCATTCTCACCCTTGTTCACACAATAGGAGGATCTGAATCCCCTCCCCCGTTTGACTGAATAATGTCATGAAGGATGATTCAAGAAAACAAATCATCATCGTTCTCTAATATTGATGGAAAATGCCCTTGGATCGTGCAATAGTATCTTCTAAGCACTGATTCAACCTTGAAGCTTTGGTGTTTCCCCCCGAGGTAGGTGGTTTAAGTTTTAAGTCCCGATCCCATTATGTATGAATCATTTTAAGGTTATAGAGACCTTAGACACTTTCTAGGGACCCTTAAGGGTTGATCTGTGTTTTTCAAGGTGAACAAGGGTGACCCATGCCATTTGTAGGGAAATTCTAATGGATTTTACCATCTACATGGAATTTAGACCAGAGGAACATGATGTGTGTTCTTACCATTCTTGGAATATGACTTTGGGGGACTACATTCCATGTACAATGTCTTACACTATACAATTACCCCAAGTCATGTGGCATGGGGACATGGCTAGGGATTCCATGTGAGGTACACATCCATGTAAAAGTACACGACCAGAGTACATAGATACGGGGTTCCAAACACAGGCACATACAAACCACATGTCTAGGAGGCCATTTATCCAAAACATGCCCTATATTATGAGATGCATGGTGTGTAAGGGGAACGACTGGTAGGGTCTTTCTCAGGAGAAACACGACTAGAGGACAGGTGATGTGAGACACGACCTTTACTTTCATTACATGTCGTGTACTCCTACATGGGTTGAAAACCATGTAGAAAGGATACACAAACATGTGATTGGGCGGGTTCACACATTGTGTGTAGCCCTTTTCATGTCATTTACTCCTTGAGGATCTTCTTGAGATCTTCCTCCTCTCATAACTCATATTTCTTAGCTCAGATTTAGGTTGTGAGTAGCCTATCCGGAGTAGTTTTTCATGTATAATGCGATGGTGGACTTGGTTTGGGCATAGGGGTTATGATGTGAATGTAGAATTGTGTGGGTATCTTAAGTTAGTGATACCAACTAGAAGGGTTGAGTGGTTCCCCTGGTCTTTTTTAGCAATGTTTAGACCAATAGGGTTGAGTGGGTTCCATTAGTCCTTTTATTTTGAGGGTTTTCATTATCATGTACTGTACATAGGATTATGACCCATCTATGGATGCCTTGAATATGTACAGTGTGGGTGTGTTATCACTTTATGGAGTGATTTGTCTCAGTTCTCTTCGACTACAGACTCAATAGATTTTGAGATCGTATCACCCAAAGAGGACTAGTGTGATCCCCACATCCTTTCATGTTTCCCTGATAGGGTTCTTGGAATCAGTGTGACCAATATTTACCCGAGCATAAATCCTTTATCAAGGAGGATTTTCTAGTAGGGGACGAAGCCCTAGGTGTGGACCCCTAAGTTATGTATCAATATATGCTCTTTCGTCTTTCTGTGACGCGTTCCTTGGGTAGGGTTTGTGGAATTGTTGGTGATACGATCCACTACTTTACGATTTGTACTAGATGGTGTTTGTAGTATCTTCGTAACCAACAATAAACATGTAACGATCCTCTATATGTGAAATATGATCTTCAGGGTGTCATATCTGGTTTGTGGTGTTGCCCAGCAGATCCTGATAGGGATTCCCTTGTTAGAGTGAGATCATGGGGTTTTATAGACTGGGTTTGTAGTGTCCCCCAATAGATCTTGGGAGGGATCCCATTTATATAGAAAGATACCCACTGATTTCCAGCAGGAATTTCTTAGTGGAGATAACTGATGAGAGTCTTACCTCAGATTTATTCCCATGTGATGACGGTGTTTCCATCAGATTTGTGATGCCTGATCGAGTGTCATCTCTCGAAGGTGCCATCAGGGATGGAAGGGCTATACCTTATAGAGTGTATCTCTCAAATGAGTGTAATTTGGGATGACTGGGATCATGGGGTGTGTAATCTTGGTTTAGTGTCTAGGTAAAGTCTTGAGAAGGAACTTTTCAATAGAAATGAGGTTAGAACCTCATGGGGCATAGTGCTTGAGATGCATTTTCTAGGTGTATTTCTGGGTTTCATCATGGTGTTGTCACATATTGGATGACACACCCAATGGTATGAGATGACTAGTCATGTTTAGATGAGGATGGTCTTGAGATTGAGTTTATCTCTCATTTGGGTTCCCTCTAGTAGGGTAGAGTGGACTATTTCCTTTCAGTTGCTTGCTTTTTTCTTTTGGGTTTTGTTTTGTGGTGCCTATTAAGTGTCTTTATACTCACCCTTACACAGGATTTTACCGCACATGTTTTGTGTCTTTTTTAGACCATAATTATTTATACAGAGTCCAAGGAGGACCCGAATTAGGAATATCATAGTGAACTAGACTAACTGGTGTTTTTACTGGAGCTGGGCCAAAGAGCTTTCTAGAGGGTACATTTGACAGCGATCCCCTCCTTCGAAGAAGGTTTGACACTTTTGTAGTTTTATTTTGGTGCGAATGTATTTTTACCTTTTTTACTTATGTTGTACACCGGTTGGGATAGATTTATGCATAAATATCTTTTCTGTTTTTATATATCTCTGCACTCCTTCATGGAGGTGTATGTAGGTGTGTGTGTATATGTATGATAGGCCAAGGCCTCCCATGTTTGTGATATCCTACTCACTGCTAGTCTCTAGAACCTAGCCTATTAGAGATAAGCTTGTGGATTCACGGCTTGATACTTCTTGGGTCAGTTCATGACATCATTTATAAAGGCTTAAAAATAATATTTTTAAAGTTTTCCAAATAAGTCATTTTTGGCTTTTTAGAAAATTATGAAAGGAATTTTCTTTCTAATGTATACGGTGTGAAAAAAAATTTCTACCTCCATGAAAATTATTCACCATTTAATTTCCTATATAATTTTCCATGGTTTTTCAAATAAAATCATTTTCCCATTAATGTATTATTTTTAATTTTTTATATGAAAATAATAAGGCATTATTTTATAAAAGGATGAAAAGAATTTTGGAAATGATTTATAACTTCATTTTTACAAAAATGTTACCAAAGATTTATAGAAATTTATTTTAATGTTTTTATAATATTCCCAAACCCACACTCCTGGATTCGGTGGTAAAATCATAAAATCTATATTTCTGGCTTTGATACCGATGTAGGTGACCAAATATTTTCCATCTAAAACTTACAACATCAAAAGGAAAAATGGGATCCACTTATATTCTCAAGAACCTTTTTGGTTTAGAGTTTTAGAGAATTAGGAAAAACTCTTACATAAACAATACCAATGTCTTTAAATGATAATTTCTCCCACTTAACCCATATATTATTATTTCACATTAATTCGTCATCACCATCCACACAAAACCCTTCTAGGAATAATTCATTCAATATCATTATTGATAACCCGGGGAAAAGGAGACATATGAGGGGTGAACTAAAATTCTTAGTAAGGGTAAACATATGATTTAAAAATTTAATGACACCAGTGAGCATAAGAAGATCATAAGGGTATGATGAGATAATAAAAGTTCATGATCATAACATAATAATATTCATACCCATCAAAACCAAGATCATAAAACATGAAAATTTGGTATAAGGCTTTCAAAAATTCTAGAGTCATTAGAATAAATAATCAGGATCCATGTGATATCAATATTGATCAAAGGAAAAATTTATAACTATAAAAGAACAATGAAATTTTATTGGTATCTTGGAACATAATCATCATAAAACCATTACAAAACCCTTATAATTGGAATAACTATATGTCTGATTTCAAATATAATTCTCCAGAGAACAAAATCATTAACTAATGTATTGGAGTTCTATCTGGGTGCACTCATTGTATAAGCTATATCAGGCTCACCTATCTCTATCTGGGTGAACCCATCACATAAAAATTTCAAATAACCACAAATTAAGTATATAGAGCTTAAGTTTCATCATAAAATTCATAAAAAAATCACTATTCCTTTCATAAATTTATTAGACCATCAAAGAGAAAAAAATCCATGAAAATATATCTGAAACATGATTAACCGATTAAAAAATAAATGGGTTCCATAGAAATATATTTGATATATGATTAACCAATGGAAAATAAATATGTTTTATAATAATCTATTTGAAATATGATTAACCCATGGAAAATAAACAGGTTCTATAATAATCTCTTTGAAATATGATTAACCCATGGAAAAAATAGGTTCTATAAAAATATCTTTGAAATATGATTAACTTTTTGAAAATAAATGGGTTCTATAATAATCTATTTGAATAAATATTGACCCGTGGAAAATAAACTGGTTCTATAATGATCTATTTGAAACATTATTTACCTGTGTAAAAGAAACAGGTTCCATAAAAATATATTTGAATCAATCATAATCCATCTAGATAAATAATGAGGATGGTATCATTTAAAAATACTCCCTTGTATCATAAGTAAAAATAAGGGTTGTTGATGTCAATTAATGGAGATACCATTAAAAATCATTAAAAAAATATCTACAAAAAATAACCTTTTAATTTTGAAAATGACTTTTAAAAACTAAAAAATCAAAAAAATATTAAGAAAACTCTTTTCTTTGAAAATAAAATTGAAAACATATAAAGTAAAATTCAATTAAAATAATGGAAAATATGGCGATAAAATCTATTCATTCCATAAATGTTAAAAATTTAAATCTTTTTCAAAACATTTTAAAAAAGGGAGTCAAAAGTGACCCATTTGGAAAACATTAAGATATTTACTTTTGAAAATTTTTAAAAGAATTTAAAATATCATGTAAAATAGATTAATGAAATAATTTATTTTCTTTAAATATAAATGTTTAAAACATTTTAGAGAACATAGATATGGAAGATAAAGACACCCGATCTAAAATAAAATTCAAGATCAGTATCACATACAAATGAATTCTTTATGTTTATTCAATTAATAGGGAAATAAATACAAATTAAACACATGAAAAAAATTCACAGACAAATGAGAAGAAAATAGATTTTTTTCAATAGAATAAGATCATATTATTTCCTTTATAATAACCTTAAACATAAACAATCCCAAAAGCAAGGAGATTGTAATATAAAACCTTTTCCATTTTCGTAACTTTTCAATCGTAATCCCCATGAAAGAATAAATTAAAATAAAACTTTTAATATCAATAAAATAATTATATTCATGATATAACATGTCAAATGGGCTATAAATAAAACTTATAAAAGAATATAGGTGTGTAACATTACGATAAGGATCGATGAAGGGAAATTGAGATAAAGTCCCTTATGGATTTGGTAATATTTGGATAAAACACTCATGAGAGGGAGAACCTAATATGGTATAGTAAATAAAAATAAATTTTATTAAAATAATCATAAATTAAATCCATGGGTTTTATATACACTATATAATAAAAATATGTGGTGAAGATCACATATCTCACAGAAGTAAAAGTGAGACGTAAAAACCCTTAACTCGAGTCCAGAATTTCCTTGTATGTCCTTTAAATATGGTATAAAAATATTACATAACTTATTTGATTTGTTAATAATTTTTAGGTTTAATACATTATACTTAAATCATTTATTTATTTCTTTTTAATGACATATTTAGATACTTAATCAGTTAAGTCCACGTTGGGTTTTTTAAGGATGTTCGATTCATTATTTCTAAATGGATTCGGTGTGATGACAGTGGTCAAAGAGGTCATTATTAAACATATAAAAAACAATAATCTTGAAAAAATTATCCTATTTAAACATCAATTATACTTTTTAAAACTAATCATAAAAGGTGGTTATGAAAAATCTACTATGTTAAGATCATGGAGATGGTAGGCCCTATGTACACATGAGTAACGTTTCCATTTTTCAATGATCATTATGGAAAAAGGTATGAATTAATTTATATTTAAATAATGAAAATAATATCATAAATATAATATTATTATTTTAAATATACTTATATATTTCATCCATGTGATTTAGTGATGAAAAAAGAATCACATTGATTTGTGAAGGCGATAATCCACACATCCATGAACGACGTTATCATTTTCAGTGTAAGAAAGAAAAGAAAATAATATCTTATAAGAACAAAAAATATGTAATTAATATAATTATTAATTCTTTTATATCACATATATTCATTAAATTTATCCTTATTTCCTTCCATGTAAAGTGTTAGTGAAAAATGTATGACATCGCTTTGCGAGGTGATAGTCTTCCGTACATACGAGCAATGTTATCGTATCCCCCACAGAATAGAATGTAAGAAGTTTTAGGTGATATAATAACTCAAAAATTATGAATATGTTAAAAATATAATATATATACTTTAAATTCATCATTACAAAAATCTATGATAGGAGATGATGGAAAACAAATGACATCGATTCACAAGACTATAGTCCGTTGTACACATAAATGATGATTTTGTATCCCACTTGATGAAAGAGGAGATGCATTTAGGTTATGAAATTAAAATAATAAAATATAAGTATATGATATATTGTTTTTTGATTATATAATCATAATTTAATAAAATTTTAAGGATGTGGAAGAATAAATAAAACAAAGACGATCATTTAAACACGATACCTCTTCTTTGGAAAATCTCCATAGGTAAGCACCAAAAGGTTTATTAAGATGAATTTATGATCAAAGTAATGGATATATCTCATGGGTTGGGAAGATAGGAATAAATTTGGGTAGTTATTTTCTGATAAAAATGGATTTTAAAGTTTGAATATGAGAGTATATGAGGTAACCTTTTATAAGTGAGGTGAGTGTCACACTTGTAATTTTTAAAAAGACAAATGTGTACACATGTTTTTAACATGAAACAAGGATAAAAAAGAGACAATTTTAGAGAATCACACATGATAATGTATAAATATTACAATAAAATAGTTTTTATATAATTTTTAAGGTCATTTTGACCCTTATATGTTTATTTTAACCCCCTGGTAAAACCGTTTCCACCCTAACCGCGATAATTATTTTTTATTGTTTTTAACTATTAATTATGGTTGAAAATTAACTTGATATTATAATATAATATAAATTATTATAATTCAAAATATTTAATTCGTTTTACCAAATTCAATTCACAAAATTTTAATGATTTAATTTAAAATTAAACCCGCAAACGCGATGAGAATTCGGGTTTTCGAGAAGTGTATTTTTCAAGAAAAGGATGATTTTATATTAACTCCATGACTAATAATAATAATTTTATGAATATAAATTCATATTTATTGATATATAATATATAAATTTAATTTAAATAAATCCTTATTATGGGTTTTTAATTATTTATAAATGGAAAACATTATGCACTTTTAAAACAGTTTTTAAAAAAATCGTATTTTTA
The DNA here is from genome assembly GCA_963277665.1 of Viscum album. Lineage (NCBI taxonomy): Eukaryota > Viridiplantae > Streptophyta > Magnoliopsida > Santalales > Viscaceae > Viscum > Viscum album. The sequence continues at coordinate 540,763,923 of OY728135.1, forward strand.
AACCAAAAAAACTTGTACTAAAATATAATATAAAATTGATTAAATAGAAATTAAGTGTATTAAATTTATATAAGTAATATATATTTTAATATAAATCATATTTCAAACATAATGATACTTAAATTTATTAATTTATTGAAAAGAAATGATATTTTTACAAAAATTGGTATTTCTCACTATTCACTAAAAAATCAATATTTTCTAAAAAATCCTGAAAATTTACCCTAAGTAAATTTTATATTATTAATTTAAAAATGAATTTAATTTTATCAATTCTATTTTATAAAATTTCCAAAAATAAATTATAATATTTTTTCATGAAAAGTAATAAAATCTTTTTTGAAGAAAACATATTTTTTAAGAATATATTTACTTTATTGAAAAATTTATCGATTGTTTACTAATAGTTTGTTAGTAATTTATATTTAGTGGAACACACACACACATATATATGTATATATATTTCATAAATTATTTAAAACTATTCATACCTGCTAATTTAATAGCTAGGTTATACTGATTATATTTTTTGCTAGTCGTTTATACTTGGGGTTGCGTGTCGAATAAACTATCGAACATAATGCACTTTTTTTAAAATGTCATTGTGTTAGATTTTTTACTTCCATTTTACTCTATAATTATAAAAATAATTTCCTTTATTTCAAAATATTATTTCTAATGAATTTATGGTATTCTATCATTCTTTTCTAATTTATGTATTATACCTTATTTTGTGATCATTCACTTTCTTGTGAACATATTCTATATCACTATCAAATGTTCGTTAGATATTATTTTTATACTTCATACCCATATTTTAAGAATCATGGATATGTTCATTATCCTTTATACTACTTCAATATTTTTTTAACTGTACACTATTTCGATATAAAGTGTTAGTTGAAGGAATCTTATTAAGAAAGGCATTTCATTTATCTATGAAATATTGATGCTATATATTATTGATTTAATACAGAAATTTTTTATTAATAATTCATATTGATTATATATTATATTTTTATATCAGTATATGTTAAATAAATTAAATATTTGTAAGTGATGGTTAGGGCCTAGTTATAGGTAACTCCTCAATGCATCGATAGATCTCATGAGAAAAATAGTTAACCAAATTAGTTGGGTATTTGGTGTATACCTACACATTCACTAAAATGTATAATCACAAAGACATGATGGTAATGTTTTTGATGTATTGGAAATAGACTTTCATGGAAACATCATGTCATACAACATTATTCATTTTCTTCATTAATATTTCATCTATTATTATTCATACAATTGTTATTTTCCATGGAAACATCTTAATTCTCATGTTATTGATTTAATTCCATATTTATTGATTATCTAGTCTTCTATTTTGTTAATTCCATATCTACTAACAATATCTTCTATTGTATGCTTTCCCTTACCGAGCATCTAATCTCACCCTTTATTATGTTTTCCTTTCCTCAGGATATAAAGAAGGGATTTTGAATGAACGTCAAGGATGCAAGAATTTTTTTATGCTAAGTTTTATTTTCCAATGTAATATGGAAATCATGCATGTATCTAGTCTCCAATGACTACTGAACTGGTTGATCCTTCATGTTTTAATCCCTTGTATATTTTAGTAATGTAATAAAGTAAACACAAACTTCATGTTACTGAATTCAGGGTCATTATTTTTTGTATCAAAGGAATTATAGAAGGACCCTTGGGAACTATATTTTAGTAGAACATAGATAGTATATACCATATTGAGATGTTTTTATATTAATTTTATATCCATTTTATATCTCATTTCTATCCTATAGAAAATGAAATCATCACTCGTGCATATATACGAACTACCGTCTGCATGTAGCAGTGTAATTTATTTTTCATCACCTCTTTACATGGATAGTTATGAATATGGGATTAATGAATATATATTATGTTTATGAAATATTTTTTATTTTTTAAATAAAATATATCATCTTTATTCTTACTCTTCAATTGGTTGGAAAATGATAATGTCTCTCGTACATACATGTGGACTACCACCTCTATAAAGCGACATGATTCATTTTTCTATTACCACGATTCATATATGATTATAAAATTATATATAATGAATAAAAAATTATATTAATTACATTATTTTTCTTGAGATGAAGTAACCACTTCATAAAACCTTTAACCATGTTCAGTATACCGGTGTTATTTTTGAAAAATTGACCAAACTACCTTAAGTGGTCAACATAAAAAAAAAATACAATGAGTGGATGAAACATTATTATAAAATGACTCTAAAAAATTAAATATGAATGAAAAATGTTTTTAATTTATTATTTAGGAAAAGATAACATATACTACCAAGAAGTAATCTATGATAAGAGTTTTTCATCTCAATTCCACTCCATTGAGAAATTTTTTATACTATGCACCTAATTTCATCAATATGGTGTATATAATTTCCATTTTAAAAGTTATATAATTAATTAATCCTTATTCATGGTATTTATATTTTTAATCAAGGTTTCTTATTTTAAGGGGTTTGATTCAAAATTTATTAAATCCATAAATATTTATTTTACAATCTCACTCTTATTCAAGATTGTTCACGTTTAAATTTACATAGAATAATTATATGATCTATCAATTATTAAACCCCATATATTTTATCAACCTCCAGTTATTTATAGGGTTTCCATATTTTCTTCCAACATTTTCTCTTTTTAGCACTTAAAGACCATGAGTTTTTTTAAAGGAAAACCAACATTATTTCCACTTTTAGATTAGAAATATCTATATTCTTTAAATTATTTCATGGATTTTTAATATAAAATTAAATTGTCAGTAAAGGTATTTTTATATTAACTTTTAATTTATTTAAAATGGTTTAAAAATAACATTTTTAATTTTTTCTAAACAATTCATTTTTGAATTTTTACAAAAGTGTGAAATGAATTTTCTTTTTAACGTATATGCTCTGAATTTTTTTTTCTAACTCCATGAAAATTATTTTCCTTTTAAATTCCTATAAATTTTCCATGTTTTTTTTAAAATAAATAATTTTTCCATTATTTTATGAATTTTTAGTTTTTATATTAAAATAAAAAGTGATTATTATAAAAAAAATTGAAAATATTTTTGGAAAAGATTTATAACTTTGTTTTTACAAAAAAGTTAAAAAAAATTATTAACAAAAATTCTTTTTAAACACCGACTTGGGGCTATTGGAGTTTGGGTCATTATAGTTATTTCTTATCATGGTTCTTGATTCCATTCATAGTGTATGTGAGGAAGTTTTGGTAAAAAGATGGTTGTAAGTACCTTGAGAGAGTGTGTGTGTGTGTGGGGGGGGATGAATTAGGGTGCACACAAAATAAAAAAATTTCTCTTAATTTAGTAACTTAGGCCACACAAATATTATCAGCTTATGAGAATGAATACATTCAATCTCTCTTTCTCTCACTGAACAGAAAAAATAATATATAAAAATGAAGAAAGTAAAGAACAATAATACACAAGTATTTTACTTAGTTCACAAATAAGGGATAATCCAAGGGGAATACACATGGTGATGTGCGAGAATAAAAGAATCAATTACCATATACTATTAAATGGATACAAAATTTAAGTTATGATCACTCCATGCTAAGGAAAATTTCCCTTACAAGGTTCTGTAAAGACTCACTATCAATCCAAGGGATACACCCTCTTCTTCTCCTTTCTACACTTCTTTAGTGAAGAAAAATTAAGTTTATAAATATGAGGGTCTCTTTAAAATCAACATATAGAATTGAATCTCTATTTATCATAAATCTGTAAGTGATTCTCCATTGTATTCCAAATTTTTTACTCTTCCAATTGTCAAATTTTTGAACAGAATGACTACTCAGTGTTTGTGTTAATTAGTTTTGTTTTATAAAAATACACCAACAACATTTATTCCCCACGATAAATATAATACGACACTGGAATTATGTTATTTCTCTCATTTTGTAACAACTATTTATAGAAGTGAAATTATTTATTATTTTCTTTATTATCTCTAAGAACCAAATATAGAAATAAATAACACTTCTCTCCTTCTTCCTCTATATCCGATATATCAATATGATTTTCTTTCCCTAAAAATACTATAATATGTTTCTTACAAAGATTATTCATGTATCCTACCCTTAATTCAATGGTCATGATTGAACTAACTTACTTTAGTTCTCTATAATCATTCCATGTGTTCCATACATTATAATGTGGTCATAAAAATCCAATTAAAGAAAGTTTGAATCCTAAAATTGAAGCCATATCTTTATTATTTTATATTCTAATAGAAAGTTATAGATATTTTGGAAATAAACTATTAATGGTATGATTATCCTTACTGTGATGTGATATTCTAGTTCACCAACCTAATCATTACATGATATCCTTATTCCCCCAATGGCCCGAAGGCCTTCATTTTTTATTGATTTTTGATAATCCACCTTCCAAGGGGTGAGGTGGAACCCTTACAAGGCCCGTAGGCATAAGTATTACATGGCCTATAGGCCGTAGAGTAATTCATTGCCCGTAGGCTTCAAACATTACATACAACCCTGACTAACTACTTGGAACTGATCCTCCCCAACATCTTCATCGTGAAATCAGCTCTCCACCTTCACATTGCTGTTCGGCTAGGCATTCCCATGCATGAAAAGGCTTTTCCCGATGGCAGGTTTCATACCCTCTCATTCTTGCAATCCGTTTAGCTCTGCTATGGTGAAATCTCCTTGCTCATCCTTCTTATAGAGCTTGTTCCTTTTAGGTTGTCTGGTTTTCATCTGCACTAATGGTGGCCCGAAGGCCTTGAGGTGGCCCTAAGGCCTTACTGACCTGAAGGCCTGGGTGTCCCGAAGGCCTTAAAGGATTCAGGGACCAAATTGGTGGCCCGAAGGCCCAAACGAGGGCATATTCCCGGCTGCTACAGTTCCAAACAGTGCCTACTATAGTTCCCTCTATAGTACTTGCTACTGTACTGCACAGTTCCTGCTACAGTACCCCCAGAAATTCTGCCTCCGCCTGGATTTGATCCCTGGTCTCTTGGATGCACTTACAGATTCCTTACCAACCGGGCTAAGGCTCATGTGATGATATCCTTATTCATGTTATGATTCTCTATCAATATAAAAATCTATAAAATCCACACAATATCTTATATTCATCTCTTTTGAATATCACATCATGATACTCTAATTTCTCTCATTCCTCAAACCTATTATGGAATGAAAAACTAATTCATGGTAAAAGTACTGTAATCCTTTGTCAAAATAGATATTTTTCCATTCTATTATATATTCATACTCTATAGTGAAACCAATACATTGGAGTGTGTCCCTTATTAGCATTTGACTAGTCACAATCTAATCTATTACTTTACGATGTAATATTGATTTTTGTTTCTAAATAGAATAGAGTTTAAATTTCACAAACTTTATTCTTTATTCATGGTCTAAAAAACATGGGAAATTACTTTAAATCATGATTAGATATTTTTATTATGGTGTGCAAATATCCACAGATGGATGCATTACCATTCATATTTTATGGATAATATTGAAAAATATCCTTCAATATGCTCTCCTGAGTACCCTTATATATGATACCTTGTATACCCTTATGTATCACTGGTAAGGTTTTGGTAACCGTGACATATCCATATATATAAACCCTTATATATCAAGACATTTTCAGTTTCCTAGTAATCTGTAACTTCACTCGCAAAGTGGTCCTTATTCTTTCACTGTGATTTGTTCTTAAAACATCAAAACCTTCATAATATTACTCCATTCATTTCAACTTATATAAAAAAATACTCAATTAATTAAATCCATCATTAAACTTAATCACACCTATATGGAATCAATAATTCCTTGAATAAACTCATTAAACATAATCAAACATTATAAAAATCCAATCCCATTTTTCTCAATGTAAAAAATTATTATATCACCATAAAAATGCATAGTTCCCTTGTATTTTCAACTTAATAACATCACCATTTCATTGTTTTTTAATCATAATCCCAAAATTCCTTCAAGAAATATATCCTTCAGATATTGTTATCAAATAATTATCATGACATCTTAGAAACACACAACCTATTGGCTGCAACAATCATATCTAAGAACTATAAATCATTTTCAACCTTATTTGATTTTCAATAAATCCAATATACAACCTCTTGTTTGTAACAATTTATAAGTTATAATAATAAGACCCTTTTTATTTTTTTTGACAATTCTTTTATAAAATCCCTGAATCATAAAAATATGGATATTATCTATTCCCATTTCTCTTTCAATCCAAGATACTTCAAACATATAGATTATATAAACTAATTTCCACCCACTTTGTTAGTAAAATGAAAAGGGTTAAACTTTGATTAATAATTCCTTTACTATTTCTCATTTTTTTATATAAAATGTACCAAGGTATATTCTTCATTTTTACCCACTCTTTTTCAATAATCTTCTTATTATGTATTTTTGAGAAATATCATCATCTTTTGATTACTCTAATAACCAAAAGAATTAGAGAGACTATTACCCCTATATTACCACTTCAAAGATCTATAAGAATACACATAAATTAACTCCAAGCTACTTTTATCACTTGAATATAAAATCCATATTTCAAGAGTTTTAACTCTCCCATTTGGTAAGTCATACCTTCATAACTTTCATCCACATGATTTTTTCTTTAAAACCATAGATTATTTCAACGACTCATTGATTATCATCAGAAACATTGATATTTTTTCATCCATACTTTATTATAACTTTATCTTCAACTCAATTTCACTTTCAGTATCATTCTTCTAATGGAATTTCTTCTAGCGACTTTTATACATGGAAAAATGTTAAAAAAAATCCTCTAAACTAACTGAGTTATAACTTTGAATAGGAAAAAAGAGTCAAATTCAATAAAATAAAATTTATCTATCTCAGTCACTTACTTATATAAATATATACGTCTTGTGTTTTTAATTCCTTTAATAATTATTCTGATGATCTGAACCAGACTTATGTAATAACATTAGTGAATAAAAAATAAAGTACCTAGTGTGTGAGTCATACCATATGTTGAACCAATTGATACCACTTGTTCATGATAAATGTGTGATACTACTTAATATCCATGTTCCCAGTTTCTTCATAGGGATTCCCCTATCCCATACAAGTCTAGAAAACCTTCAATTGATTATAATCAACTCAACATTAATATCTTTAGTATTTGGACAAAAAATAATGATAAAATATTTATAATTAGGATTACACTTGTTGGTTTTAAAACTTTCTTTCCAATATATTTTGGTATCCTCTAAAATAATAACTAGTTACCACATTGTTACTACATTAACAAATAAACATAAATTCCATGAATGTTTATTCTTCTTATTTTGAGATGTCTACTCCTTATTTTAGTGATATGTCACCACTTGATATATGACTTGATATAATTTATTGATCACAAAAGTTGGATTGACACCATTTGATATTTTAGATAATTATTTAACACTACTTTAATTATAGATAAATAACCACATCATTTGAACTTCCTTATCATATAATACAATTTTAGATTTTTCTTTTAAATACAAATTTATTATTCAACACTACTTATTGAGTCGTATTAGGCCTTGATACCATTTAAAACTGTTGGTTAATCCCAATACCAATTAATAATTATAATAATTTTAACACCACTTGTTGAATTTATGTCCTATTAGCACAATCACACTCCATAAACTATATCTCCCCATTAAATCTATATCACATCAAAAAATAGTTATAAAAAACTAAACACATTGAGAGATGGGTACTTCATGAACATACTAAAGTTGAAGAATGTGGTTGGTCTTTGTAAACCGACCTTTTACTTCTAAATTTATTCTAATCCTTTATAGTGGTTCTCTATTGAGTGATACCACTTATAAAAACTTCATTATGAATGTTTTCATTGACCTTATCTTATCTTTGTTTGGGATTTATATCCATTATGAGACTAATCCCACTTGTTCATGTTTCATCCAATGCTTCAATATTCCATACTTCATTACACTTCCTATTTTATAGGTGGGTTGTTCTTCCAACCTTTACCTCTTGGATTGTTGTATAATTTATGGAACCATTTAGGCATTCGTTATGTTTCTACCAATAAATTTCTATCTTGGTGAGTCTTTATTCAAGTATCCATATATATTTATCACATATATAGAAACTTATTTATTATTTACCACTTCTTTATTTCCAGTAAGGATGATATGAGTAATCCATTATTAGTGCCTGATGCACCATTTGTTGAGCTCCATCACCACTTTCCTCTAATATAGTAAATTCGATTTCTAATATTTTTTTTATTTTGATGAAAAATTTATTCTTATTTTTAATAGGAATAAATTATTTTTTTAACACTTATATAATATCTCTTTCAATAATTTATGGTCATAATTACATGTTTTTCATGAATAATTCATCACCCATTAAAAAAATATATAGTATAGTAATTATTCAATTCAGATGTTTTTGTAGATTAATTTCTTTCTCCTTTATTCCCTCAGACTTCTAGAAGCACACTCATGGTATGTACCATGATTCTATAATAGAAAAAAAATTATAGATACAATCCTTTTTGATTCCACTCCTCTATATTTTTCATGAATTCTTTTATACTTCCTAATTCCAAATTAGAGCTTCCATTCCTTCCACTTATTAATCATTCTATGATGGGAATTTCCACATTATCATTTATGTTAAAGGACTTTAAATCAATTAAATATCATTGATCATTATGTAACTATCCATTAATTTGGAAATAATACTTTCCAATCTTGAGATATCTTTTTTTTCAGATTTTTCTGTGAATTCAAGTTTTGTTTTGATAGAGATAATACTATATTTTAGTTCCTCCTCTATGTCCATTTGTTCTCCCAACTACTATCTAAGTTTTGTAAGTAGGTTATTTTGATCCTTCATCTATACACCCATTTTAATAATATTTCCATTAAATTCCATCACTTCTTTATTCAATCATTGATTATCTAATTATTTTTTCTATGAATACATAATTCACTATATACATAATCTTCATTTGTTATAAATTCTCATACATGGATTGAATCTTGTCCCGACCACATCATGAAAATTTTATGAATTGATGACCTAATATCTCTACATATTCATCATTGTAATCAACAATTCAATATATCTATATCGTAGAATATGAATTTTCAAATTTTCAATAATCTTCCAAAATATTTTTAGAATTTAATTTAATTATAGAATTAAAAATTTTCACCTCAATTTGAGAGTTCATATTCCTAGGATTATTCTTCATATTCCTCTTCTTCTTTCATTTTGATATAAAGTAGTACTCACTGTATTTTTAGGTTCATACCTAAATCTCACTTACTTATACTATTATCCCACAAATAAATTCTAAAGTATTCCATATCTCAATTTTAATAGTATAATGAGAGGTGTTCCTGTATACCTCATTGGCAAAGATTTAGTCAAAATTTTCACAATCCTTGTATTATTAATTCTTTCACCATTCTTATTCAAATTAATATTTCAAATTATATACTTCATGGTTTCCTTGTAAAATATTGTAGGAAAATAAGTATCTATTTTTTATAACCATTAAAGTAAGTACCACTGAAAAATGGAGGCTTTATCATTGAATCCATGTGCACAGAAAATCCAAAAATAAATTTTGAGACTGAACACTAAGTTATAAGATTTAATCTTTAATACAACTTATTAGGACTATAATAAATATAATAACCCAATGGGTGTGGGGTGGGGATGAATCAGGGTTGACACCAAATAAAACATTTATATTCTTATAGTCCCCTAGGATGTATGAATCTTTCTACTTCATTGGAATGAAAACATTCAATCTCTATTTATATCATTATCAATCAAACTGAATAATAAATATGAACATATGAAGTAATGTATTAACACAAAAAATGATTTTAATTGCTTCAACACTAAGTGCTAATCTAGATAATATAAAGACAATGATGTGATGGTGTACCTGAATCTATTATCATGCACTCTTTGAAGGATATAGATTTTAAGTCATGGTTACTCCATGATAAGTAAATTTTATATTATAAGGTTCTAAAATGACTCACTGCCAATCTAATTCCCACACCCTCTTTTTATCCTCCATGCACTACTTCGGTGAAGGAAAATTTCATTTTGTTGACATGAGATTTTATTCATAATTAGCATATATAATTGAAGCTCTATTCATTATAAATCAATAATTTATTCTTTATTGTAGTCAATATTCATTTCTCTTACAATACTACAATCCCTGATGAGAACTTATACTCACCATTAGTGTAAATCAATTATCTTTAATAAGATCAAAATAAAAACATTTCTTTCTCCAGGTAAAGATAATCCCACATTGAAATTAACTTGTTTTCCCTTTATTACCTAGAAAAATGTAGCAATAAAACGCCTTATTTTTCTTATTCTATCCCAGAACTATATATGGAAATGAAGAATAATTCTCTCCATTTTCCTCTGTACTAGATATATTAATATGTTCTTTTTTTCTAGAACTACTATAATTAGTTTTTTTATAAATCTTATTCAAGTTTGAAACCCATAATTATATGGTTGGGTTTGATATTAATTATTAAAATTCTCCATAATCATTCCATGTATTCCAGACATTCTAATTTGGCCATAACATGATAATTAAATTGGTAAAACATTCTAAAATTTGGTCTATATATTTCTCATTCTAAATTCTATTTTTATCTTTCAGATTTTTTGGAAATAACCTATTCATAGTGTGATGCACCTTACTATGATGGGATATTCTAATTTCTTATACAAATAATAGTGTGATATCATTTTTCATGGTGTAATTCTCATTTGATAGGTAAATCCACAAAATATAAACAATACATTATATTTAACTCTGCCAAATATCATGGCGTGATCCCCTAATTCCTCTAAGTCCTCCAACCTATTATAGCATGAAACACTCTATCATAGAAAATATCTCCAAATCATTTGTTAAACTAGTTATTCTACCATATAAACACCCTAAATTTAATATACACTATGTTGTGTCATTTCCCTTATTATAATTCAACTAGTTGTGACATGATCTACTACTTCATGACGTACTCTTAATTTATGTTTCTAAATAACACAAAGCTTTACTTTTAGGGAGTTTCTTTTTTTCCTCATGATTTAAATATTGTAGTTCATTCCCTTTATCTATAGAGTGATATTTATATTATAGTGTGTTAATATCCATGACTTTTTGTATTATCAATCACAATTTATGATATACTATATATCATAAGTTCTGATTAGACACATTATCAATCATATTTTAGGATTTATAATTGAATATTCCCATAAATATGCTCTCCAAAGTACCCTTACATATGATCTCCTAAGTACCCTTACATATCAAATGTATGGTTATGGTAACCCTTAGTTATCCTCATAGAGTAACCTTTATGTATCAATAATTTTCCATTTTCCCAGTATTCCTCAACTTCACTCATGGTGTAATCCTTTTACATGAATTGTGATTTGTTCCTAAAAATAAAAAACATTCATAATATATCTCCATCCATATAAAAATATTTTAAAACATACAATTTCACTTAAATATATCTTCAAAACCACTTACATAACTTCTAATTCCAAAATATCTTGAATAAGCTCATTAAATATCATCAAACATACTAAAAGTTTAATCCCATATTTTACAATATAAAGTAGTCTTATATGACCATCAAAATGTATGGTTAAATTATATTTTTAACTACATCACATCCCAATGTATTTAATATTTACTCATAGTCTAACCATTGCTTCAGAAAATCTATCCTTTAGATAATATCAACCAATCTTTATCACAACCTCATGGTAACACACAACCTCTTGGTTGAAACAATCACCACCCATAACCAAACTTCATCATCATCCTTTAGTGATTATCAATAAATCCAATATAAAGCCTCCTGATTTTAACATGAATAATATGTGATATCATTTAACTAGACACCCTAAAATGACTATTATACTCATATAACTTATTAACACATCATGTAATGGCGTGTTAATAGATTACTGGTTGTTAAAAGATTCTAAAAATTATATCATTAATGAGGTTGTTATTGAAAAGAGGTATAATGGTAGAAAGACAAGATTTTTATATTTCATAGCATATGAAATGTTATTCTCCAATACTATCTTTTATTAAATATAGTAGTTCTATAAATTTGAATTTGTAGAACTTATTCGTGAATACTTGATATTATTCTTAAAGTTGATTCTCTCTTTAATCACTTATCTTCAGTTAACATTATGTAGGAGGCAATATCAAACTTTTGAAGAAGAATAGGTTCCATCAAAGTATTTGGTGATTCTAGTGGTGGATACCTTTGGATTTAGGTACCCATTGATTACTATTAACAGAACCTGGTCAAACTCACTTTTGGTGAATATTTTTAAAGGATAGTGAGGTACACTTACTTTATAGGTTTTTATTTCATTTTTTTATTTCCTTTCACATTAGATATTGTTTGAAGGGATTTTTCTCCCACTACTTATGAGAATATATATTGTTTTTGTAAAAAACCCTTTAGTGGTATCAGAGTCATTATAAATAAAGAATCAATATGATAAACTTTTAAAAAATAAAAATAAATTGGTATTTTTCTAGAACTATAACTAAGGGTATAAAAATATTACATGGATTATAATTTTTTTTTTAAAAAAGTAAAAATTATAAAAACACTTCATGGTTGTTTTAAAATTTTATGAAATATGATTTAAAAAAAAATATTTTTTATCACAAAATCAAGCATCATTTTTCAATATTACCATGTCATGGTTTCATGGAAATTCTTTCATAGTTTATGGAAATTGAATTTCCATGAGGAAAAAATATTTCATTGTAAATTCTTACTGTCCATGGTTTATGGTATTACCATATATAAAAAATGGATTGTGATTGGAAACTAGATCATGGTTTAATTTGGGATCTTTAAGGAATTCATTTTTCAAAATATCTTTGGTTGTAAAACCACATCATGGTTATTGGTTATGTTTTTTTACATGTTTCTCTCAAAAACCTTCTCCATCACATTCCCAATGACCTTAGACTGTTTCAAAATTTGATTTGATAGAATTTATAATTATGTAATGTTATTATAACACATACTAAATATAATATTTTTTATCTATTTAAAAAATACCTATTAATTTATATGTTTTTTTATATTATGAATGTTTTTGATTTTGTATAAAAGTTTTAAATATCCCCTTATAATTATCATTCCAAGCATATATAAGTTACATGATAGGTATAATATAAAATATATTTTTTTATTTCTACCAAGAATATGATATGTTATTTTAGTTTTAAATTTATTAATATGGGTTCATTATGATTTAAGCACATTGGGTGTTATAAGTATATTAATGTTAGGGTATTTTGAGTATTGATCTAGGTTTAATGTGACTTTGGGTCAGAAATCTCAATATCCTGGGTATTTGGATATGTCTAAGAAATGCAGGAGTTGATTACCAGTCACACAACACTTGATCGTGTAAGGATTTTGATTTCATATGATTATAAGATTTTTAGTGAAAGGGTTTCATATACCATATGCATGGTATTCATTTGGATACATGTAGATATAATTGAGATTTTTTGTCAAGTATGTAATACAAATCATGAGTTGTATAAGGTGTTATACATTAATATGTCTGGAAAATATTAATTTTGCTCAAGGAATATGACTCAAAACTAAATGAGTATAATCATGAATATATATAGGTATTAAATGATATGTAATGATTTCATGGGTTATAATAGTTAGGTACATGAATATGATTCATATAGAAATGGTGAGACTAAGAAAACACTAGAAATTGTAAGTATGAGTTTCATTATAAAGAAAACATGTGATGATACCTTGATTATTCAGTATGGAAACCCTAAAGTTTAGGCACCCATGGATTATAATGAGTAAAAAATAAAGTATGTGGCTAACCCAAAAAATTAGTTAACCATCTCTCATTTTGATCTCCATGTCACACATAGTTGGAAAACCCTAAAGGATAGAATATTAGAGGAATAAATTTGAGTTTATTAATATATTTGATTTGAGTAAAGAGTTTTGAAATAAAAAAATACTAGAATCACATGTGTTATGAATGGAATTAAGGGCTACTAAAATAAATATACAATGGGGGAAACACTATTTCTAAACCAAAGCATAATAAAATTTAGAATGTTTCCAACTAAAGGATATGTTGTATGGGATCAACAATTTTAGTGGGAGTAATTTTAATAAAACTCCTTATTGTATTAATATAAAGAACAAAACTCACCCAATGATATGAATTGTTGTAGATAATGATATGCATCATGAAAATTATTTTGAGATATCTTATAGGTTATAAAGGTAACTTCATATATTGGTATCTAAGGTTGAGAATATTTTTCAAGGAGAAGTATGAACATATGTATTTAAATGTTATATAAATAAATTTTTTATAATTATAACTCTTCAATATTTTATATTGGATATGTATAAAAAAATTTTTATAATAAAAATAGGATAAAAAATTGAGTAGAATTGATTATGGGACAATTATATTATTGGCATCTCCTTGTATAGAGTGTGTTTGACACTCTCTAATTTTAATTGTCACAAACCATAATTCAGTTAGTACTAATGTTTCACATATTGTTTGATAACATTTTATATGATAAGACTAATTCTATGATATTTTTTCTAAGTATTATGGTAAGTCACCATTGGACAAGAGACGCTGTTACCACCAGACTCTGAGTCACCATTATTTCCAAGATGAGATATCGCTAGATGGGAGTCACCATTACCACCAGGATGAACTACTGCCATATTGAGTTACCATCACCACCAAAAGGATCTACCTCTAAGACGATCTACTGTCAGAGGTGAGCCACCATTACTTCCAGAGGAGTCACCACCAACGGTGTCACTGCCAGAGGTGAGTCACCACTAGATGTGGAGTCACCACCAACTTCTTGTTACCATTGCTATCTGAGGACTTTAGTGTGAATGGATCAACGGATAAATCTATTATTAGATAGTTTTACCAAGTATTAAAGACTTATTAAAATTTTATCAAAGTATTTTGGTTCTCCTTTAACCAATGCTGCTATATATTCTCAAAGGATTTATCTCTTGAGAATAGAATAACAATGACTATAGATAGCTGATATGATCTCTTACTAAAGAAAAAACCTAAAATGGATTGTGAAACTAAATTTGTGAATTCTCATGAAATTTATTATTCAAATTCTATAAAGATCAATGACACAGAATAATATAAACCATTACTGAGATTGATTGAGACATCAGATAGAGATCAACTTAAACATACCTACAGATTTCTACGATCCTTTGTTCTAATTCAATTTTCCAGAACAAAGCATAGACTCCTCACCAATGTTGATATGAAGATTATGGACATAAAAAACACATTATAATGAGAATTTTATATTTTTATTTGTTATTTCTATTTTACTTTTGAGTAGTGTGTTGTTTTCCTATTGTCCAACACACACTATCTACTGCACATTCCTAGAAAATACTTTTTATTATCTTCTTTATCAATATATTTCCCACTATTTTTATAGAATAGGTACCTGTGTGACCCATGATATCCACACATACCACAAATTAATCTGGAATAGGGTTTTTATCCTTGAAAGCTTGTTTATGTTGACTATATACCTAATCCATGTTGTGGATTTTTTTATTATATTTATAATCTTTTTGGTAGCAGGTAATTTCCAAGTGGAGGTGATTAAGTCTCACCTTGAGACTTAAACTCTTGTTTATTCCGCTGTGTCACTATGTTATTTTTATTATTATACTATCATATTCAAGGTAATTTTTTTATTATAAAAACAATTTCTTTGATAATTAATATTATCTAGTTTTGATATTTGTTTTTATCTAAGTAAATTGATTTCAAAAGTTATAGTATTTCTAAACATATTTTAACTGAGACTTAATCATTATTTAGGAAATTTTTTAAAAGGATAAATCTTATATTGATCTTTTATTTTAGTTAATTAGACTTTTTATTTTTATTAAGGGGAGTTTACATTAACCTAATCTTGAATAGAAATTTTTATTGGGAACTCCATTCACCCCCTATTGATTTACTCACTCTGAACAACATTTGGTATCATAGGATTTGTCTTTTATATATATAAAAACTATTTTAACTGTGATTATAGTTATATTCTAAATATATCAAATTTCTGTCAATTATAATTTTTTTTTCTTTATGGATAATAGACAAGAAAGATCGGCTACCAATAGACCTCCTTATTTTAATGGTACCAACTATGCTTAATGGAAAATTAAAATTAAAATGCATTTTGAAAGTATAGGTTTTGAAATATGGTTTTTAATAGAATATCAATATGAAATACCCCAAACACATAGAAGTAAATTGAGTAATACTACAAAAACCACTTACAATAATAATTTTAAAGATATTAATTCTTTATTATGTGCTCTGGGAGATTATGAGTTCAATAGAATATCTACATAGAAATATGAATTTGAAATATGGGATACCTTATGTTCCTCACATGAAGGAATGAAATATGTATAAATAAATGAGATTAAATACATACAAAATAATGTATGATACTTTTAAAATGAAATATGATGAACCTATTTCGGATATGTATCCAAGGTTCAATAAAATAGTGAATACTACACACTCTCCTGGAAAAAAAGTAACATGAAAAGATCAAGTAATGAGACTACTCAAATTCTTATTAGATAAATGTAGAGAAACATCTATGTTAATCGGATAATCATGTGATGTAAGTAAACTACCTATCAAAGAATTTATAGGAAAGATGATGATATATTAAAATGATATTAAATTCAGTAAAGTGATTGATGAAGTTGAACCAAAAACAAAATCAGTATCCTTCAAATCTACTACCTCCAGTTGAAGAGAAAAAGTGCAAACTAAATATTCTAGTGAAGAAGAATATCTTAAGGATAATGATGAAGAAATGAAACACATGGCCAGAAGATTCAATAAATTATATAGGAAAAATAAGTTCTTCAAAAAATAAAATTTCAGAAGAGATTATGATGACAAAGGGAAGTAAAAAAAGGACTGAAAAAAGGATGAAAATCAAAATAAAGTAACCTATTATGAATGAAAGAGGACAGGTCACATTAAATATGACTGTACAAAATTGAAATATAAAATGACATATGAGGATAAGGACATAATATACAAAAAATCCATGAAAGTAACATGGAGTGCCTCTGAAGACCGTTCAAGTGACTTAGACACTAATCAAGAAGATAAGTCTAAAATAGCCATTATGTGATTTAAAAAAAGAATATCATAGATACAAAATGTTCTTCCTATTTCTCCTACTAATGTTTCATACTTTTTTGAAAATGAAAAAAATAATGACAATGAAGAAAACATGACAAAAAAATATCTATATGATTATTGTAACATGTTCGAAGACACCTTTCATGAATTAAAAGATAAATATAAGTCACTCAAGAAACAACATGCCTTAACAGTAAATGTTAAAAATAATCTTACTATTGAAAATGAGAAAAATGATCAACTGTTGAAAGAAAACAACGAATTAAAATTTTCAAATGAATAGTTAATGAAATAAATAGAAAAATTTACCAATGGTAAGAAAATATTAACTCAAATGTTGTGAAAGAAAATTTCTCTAAAGTATAAAAATTACATAGTTTACTAGACATGATAATGAACAATCACAAAAAATAGATTTACATCAAGTACTAGTTCTGAAAGTTCATATACTTCCAATACCTACTCAGTTAGACCTAATAATGTTTTTATTTCTAGAATCCTTCCATCTATTTATAAGAAACCAATTAGAAAAATGTGGTTTCCAAAATCTCTTATTACTAACATAAATGAGTCCAAGATGATTTTCGTACCAAAATAATTTTTGGCATAAACTTTGTGTTGTAGGAAACCTATTTGAAAACCAATAGTAAAAGCCTATTATATCTAGATAGTGGATGTTCCAGATTCATGTCTTTTGAGACTTCATACTTCAATAATTTGATCAAAGTTGATGGTGTAAATGTCACTTTTGGTGACAATTTAAGATGAGAAATCATCATTCTTAGCAAATTTGGTAATTCTAATTCAGTATTAATTTAAAAAGTTTTATATATTGATGGTTTAAAATAAAATCTTCTTAGCATATAACAATTATGTGATCATATATTTTATGTAAAATTTGAAAACAATTCCTACATGTTTTTAATGATAAAAATGATTTAATTTTTAATACTTTGAGAAATGATAATATTTATTCTATTGATTTAAATTATTTATCTTAAAAATATTTATTTCTTAAGTTTCTTTCACAAAAAATATTAGATTTGGAATAGGATACTAGGAAATTACAATATTCATTCACTTAGAAATTTAATTATGAAAGGGTTAGTTAGAGAGATTCCAAAGATTGAATTCTTAAAAGATAGAATTTGTAATCCTTGTCAAAAGGAAAACTTTATAAGATTTCTTTTAAATCAAATAAAGAAGTTTCAACCTCAAAACCTCTTGAGTTAATTCATATGGACCTATTTGAACATTCAAGAGTCTCTATTCTAAATGGAAAACATTATGTTTATGTCCTTATACATTAACTATACACACATTGGTATTATTTATAACTCAAAAAATTGAAGCTTGCTTTTACTTTATCAAATACACAAAATCTGTAGAAAATATCATTGGAATTATCATTAAAACCTTAAGAAGCGATCTTGGTCGAGAATTTAAAAATCAAGACTTTGAATATTTTTTTTTCACAAAATGGTTACAATCACATTTTTTCTTCTCCTAGGACACCATAGTAAAATAGTGTGTTAGAAAAAAGAAATATGACTCTTCAAGAGATAACCCGAACCATGTTAAATGAGTATGACCTACCTATCTACTTTTTGGATGAATCTATTAATAAAACTTGTTATACTATAAATAGAGTATTTATTATACCACTCTTAAATAGAACACCTTATGAGTTATAGAATAACAGATACCCAAAGATTAATTACCTTAGACTTTTTAGTTGCAAATTTTTTCTTCTAAATATGCAAGATAATTTGGAAAAAATTACTTCCAAGAGTGTTGATGGAATTTTTCTTGGCTATTAAACTTCTAGTAAATCTTATAAAGTTTTTAACAGGATAACTAGAACAATGGAAGAATATGTTTACATTAAGTTTAATGAAACTGATCCCAATTAAGCTATGACTATCTTAGAAGACCCTGAGGATGATTTTTCAACTCGGAATCTAAATTATAATCCTTTTGAAAGTTCTGTTAAACAAACATACAGTTCAGCTAGTAAACTGCCTGAACCTAAATAGGAGGAAAACCTTGAGTCTACCATCCCCTCTTCTCAAGGACCCATTAGGACTCATAGACACCACTATTGAGTCAGTAAGGTTTTCCTTATGACTTTTCCATTAATTCTTGTTTTGAAAATCACAAACACCTTATACTTAAGCAAATCCATATTTTACTTCTATAAGGAAAATTTCTTTCTTTAAGGAAATTTACCCTTACCTAGTTTTTCATATTCATATCTTAAATTTGTCTAAGTATAAATTTTGGATTGAAGTCTAAAACCTCGAAATCATACAAATACTTAGATGTAAGGTATTCGGTTTTTTATTATGAATTCTGATTGCAAATTCTCACTATGAATTCCAGTGATAAATTCTCATTAAAAATTCCCGTGATGAATTCTCATTACTAATTCTGATGATGAATTCTCATTACGAATTCTGATTAAGAATTCTAATTATTAATTCTAGTGATGAATTCTCATTAAGAATTCTGATGATGAATTCTCATTATGAATTCTGATTACAAATTCTCATTACGAATTCCATGGATGAATTCTCATTACTAATTCTGATTACGAATTCCCATTATAAATTCTAGTGATGAATTCTCATTATGAATTATGATGATGAATTCCTATTACAAATTCTGATTACAAATTATCATTATGAATTCTGATGATGAATTCCCATTATTAATTCTGATGATGAATTCTCATTAAGAATTCTGATGATGAATTCTCATTATGAATTCTGTTGATGAATTCTCATTACGAATTATGATTACAAATTTTCATTATGAATTGCTTAGAAAAACAAAATCCGAACATCTCTTTATTATAGACTCCGAATACCTTTTTGGTTAGACTATGAAATTTATTTATCTTACATTACAAACTTTAGTTTTGCTTATGCTTACACTTATTTCATTACAAAACGATGTCGTGTATTCAGTTATTGACTAACCGTTGTTTGAGTGACACGTGTACAGGTCCCTCCGAAATTTAAGGAAAATATGACCGTTGGAGAAGGGAGCCGACCGTTACTACCGAGCCTATAAATAGGAGTTCATTTGAAAGAGCGAAACAACAAGTTGATCACTCTCGATACCACACACTGTTAAAGTGATTTCTAGAGAGAGAAGTTTTTCATGTCTTGTGCGTACTGAGTTGCTCGTTCAGATTTCTTCGTGTGACTCTGAATATTGGTGATTACATTTGAGGGATTCCGGGGATAGGAAGGCAGAGGTGCTGACTAACTTGAATTTCGAGGGCTTCCTTGCTGAGGAAGACAGAGGTTCCAACTACCTTGAAGTTGAGGGATTTTAAGGATAGCAAGAAAGAGATTCTGATCTTCGTATCATGGGATTACCCAGGTGTGGGTAAGACAGACTTTCTTGAAAGTATAAATGAAGAGACCTTTATCCAAGGTTGTTGGATACCCTTTTCTTTGGGTTAAAAGATTTATATCTTTTTACTTGTTTTTGTTACAAGTTTATTTTTTCCGATGCATTTTGTAGGTTTAAGAAAGTATAAACATCTTATAATTCCTTAAACTTGTGTAATCTAATTCAGTTAGATTCTATATGCTTTAAGGTGGAATCTCATATTGTAAACTTTGGTTAAGTTTCATTTTTCGGATCCATATTTCTGGAACCGGTTTTTCGGAATCACTTTCCAGATTTAAGTAAGTGTATAGATCTAGAAGTTTGTAACTTCATACATTGTCCCAATCTTTCAATTGGAATTTGAGGTGTTGTGAATTTTATCAGTTTAAACTTAGATCTTTCATTGTTTAAGGAAATTTTTAAAGTGTAAAATTCACGCCCCTCTTGTATATTGAGCATCTACATCATTATTTTGATCCTATAACCACCCTTTAGATATAGTAATAGGAAACCTAGATAGAGGTACAAATCCCAAAGCTTCCCTGAGAAATAAAATTGAACATCAAGAATTCTTGTCACAAATTGAACCTAAGAACATCAATGATACCATCTATGATGAATTCTAGAAAATAGCTATGTAATAAGAACTTAATCAATTTGAAAAAATTAATGTTTGGGAACTTGTTGATCGACCTAAAGACACCGTAACTATTGTCACTAAGTGGGTGTTTAGAAACAAGGTTGATGAGTATATAACTATAGTAATAAATAAATCAAGATTAGTTTCATAAGGTTACAATCAAGAAGAATGTATTGATTATGAAGAAAATTTTTCACCTATATCAAGACTTGAAGCCATTAGGATACTATTTCCCTATGCAGCACATTTGGACTTCAAACTACATAAAATGGATGTTAAAAGTGTAATCTTAAATGGAATTATAATTGAGGATGTTTCTCTTGAACAAACCCCAGGATTTCAAAATACACATTTTCCAAATTGAGTTTTTAAATTAACAAAATATTTTTATGTTTTAAAAGAAGATCATAGATGTTGGTTTGATAGGATAACCTCTTTCCTTATTTCAATTTTTTTTAAAAGGTATAACTGGTCTAACCCTCTTTATAAAAAAAATTCAAATGATTTTTTAATAGTAAAAATATATGTAGATGATATTATTTTTGGATCCACTAAAGATTACTTATGTTCTAATTTTAAAAACAAATAAAAAATTAATTTGAAATGAGTTTAATGGGTGAACTCAAATTCTTTCTTGGATTTTAAATTTATCAAAATAAATAAGGGATTATCTTAAATCAATTTAAATACAATAAATATATTTTAAAACATTTTGGACTAGAAAGTACCAAAAGTAGTGATACTCCCATGAGTACCACCTATAAACGAGACCTTAATGAAGTTGGGAAATCAGTAGATCAAACTAATTACAGAGGTATGATTGATAGTCTTTTATACTTAACTTCTAGTCGGATTGATATTATGTTTAGTGTGTGCATGCATGCTCTCTTTTAAGCAAATCCAAAAGAGTCACATTTATTATATATAAAAATAATTTTCAAATACCTTATGTATACATCTAATTTAGGATTGTTCTATCCAATATGACATGATTTTGATTTAGTTAGATATTTAGATACTGATTTTGATGGATGCAAGTTTTATATAAAAAAAATATCAGGAACATGTCATCTTTTAGTAAAATATTTCTTATCATGGTGTGGTAAGAAGCAAAATTATATTGCACTATCTACTGCTAAAGATGAATACATAGCTATAGGAAGTTTCCATGCACAAATATTATGGATGAAACATATTTCACTAGACTTTGGATACTAATTTAGACATGTACTTATAAATTGTGATAACACAGGTGTGATAAATTTTTCCAAAAATCCATTATCTCACTCCAGAATAAAACACATTGATGTAACACATCACTTTTTGAGGGATCATTAAAAAAAGGGTGATATAACTTTAGAATTTATTGGAACTAAACATCATCTAGATGATATATTTACAAAGCCTTTGAATTCTGAAAGATTAAACAACATCATACATGAATGAATGATAAATTTTGGTTGATGAAGTCACCATTTACGAGTCACCATTAATGAAGTCACCTTTGATGAGTCCCCATTAAGGAGTCATCATTGATGAGTCTCCATTGACGAGTCACTATTTTTGAAGTCACTGTTGGTGGGTCACTGTTGGTGGGTCACCGTTGGTGGGTCACCGTTGGTGGGTCACCGTTGGTGGGTCACCGTTGGTGGGTCACCGTTGGTGGGTCACCGTTTGTGGGTCACCATTGGTGCGTCACCGTTGGTGCGTCACCGTTGGTGCGTCACCGTTGGTGCGTCACCGTTGGTGCGTCACCGTTGGTGCGTCACCATTGGTGCGTCACTGTTGGTGCATCACGGTTGGCATGTCACGGTTGGTGCGTCATGGTTGGTGCACCTTTGGTGAGTCACTATTTGTGATTCACCATTGATTAACTCACCATAGAACGATTCAATGTTTCTTTTTATATTAAGGTTTCCATTTTCCCTTACTGATTAATTTTTTACTATTTTAATTTTATTATTCTTTTTTTAGAATCTCTAAATGATAAAACCATCAGGATAACCCTAAATATATTCACTAACTCTAACCCATGATCTCCTAAACCTTTTCATTCCTCTCAAACTGATATTATTTCTTCCTTGTCCCACCTGAATCCTTTAACTAATTTGAATGGCTCATGTGAAGCGAGTTGTAGAATTGAATTTAGAAGAGATGAGGCATTCTAAGAAATTAAAAGTATCTACAAGAAATTTGAAACCATTTAACAAAACCCGCATATGAGAAATCATGTAGTCTAAGTAGAAAAATAAATTGATGAATAATGGATTCCAACTAGCAATACTCTAGTGTTAAAGGTAATATAAAAGCAGAAGTGGATGATCTAGTTTACCTAGAATTACTGAGTGTATTATCTGAGGTTATTCTTTAAATTTTATCAGAATGCAAGATTTATTTTTTCGAAGAAAGCAAATAGAACTTGAATTAACATAGATCGAGAAGAGATTTCATTCTCTTTTAGATAATGGAAAAAATGTTTAAAGGTTCTTCATAAAAGAGTATATGAGGATTTCCAAGGAATTATATCATGTGATAGTGAAAATTTCAATTATGAAAGGGTTATCCTATA
The DNA here is from genome assembly GCA_963277665.1 of Viscum album. Classification (NCBI taxonomy): domain Eukaryota; kingdom Viridiplantae; phylum Streptophyta; class Magnoliopsida; order Santalales; family Viscaceae; genus Viscum; species Viscum album. Next base: position 540,787,987 of record OY728135.1, read on the forward strand.
GTTAACTGGAGATAGAACACTAGGAAGACCTACTAATGCTGAGATTGATGGTGAATGTAAGTTTCTTTTCAAATTTTTATAGCATGTTTTATATACAAGGAAAGGAAAATTCAATATAATGAGGTATCAAGATGTCTACTCTCTATATATGATGAAGATGGGGAAGAGAATAAATAAGTGTATATTTTTGATGACCCATATGCATGATATGTGAAAGAAGAGATCCATATCAAACTCCCTAATTTATCCCAAATTGATTTCTTCCATATTAGATAAAAAGGGTTATTTCAAAGCTAGAGGAGAGGATAAAAATAAAATTGGTGGTTTTTTTATGGAAAACAATTTTTAAAAGGGTAAGAGTAAGCTAGAACCCATGAAAGGGATGATGGGTGAGAGATAATGAAAAAGTTTATGATGAGTTCAATCGAACTGATTTCCTAACTAGACCTAAGGACACGGTGGATCTAAGTCTTGAATATGATGAGATATATGAGTACTCCATTGCTGATGTTGTTACTGAAAGAGATGATATAGTAGTGGAAGAAGTATAAGTGGAAGAAGAAGAAGAAGAAGAAGAAGTTGTTTCAGTTAAATAAGGGAGTGATACATAGATCATTAAATCTCCACGTAGAGTATTAAGTTGACAAGTCAGTTCATTAGGCTCTCTACCTACCATAGAAACTCTCTTACCTAAAAATTATAATGACGAAGATACCGATGTTTCTGGGTAATCTTAGCATTAATTGTCTACCTCTAATACTTTATGTGATGATAACGGTAATGGAGGTAATAATATTATTTATAAATAAGAAGATAAAGTGATTGTAGATATTGAAAATCCAGATAAATCTTCCAATCAGGATGATGAAGATCAGAATAATGAAGCTCATGTTGAAAAGGATTCTATTGATTGAAATAGAAATGGTGGTCCTTATCACAGAGATGATAAAAAATGTGCTACTGGTCACGAGGGTACTGATGGGAAAGGAAATGATCATGATCTTGAACAAGAGATAGTTCAACATCAATCCTCTTCACCTATGGTATCTATTTCTCCTAGATATGAAAATAAACCAAAGGATACCATGATGCCTGATGTTCCAAAAATTCCTATAGTAGTTATGGAAGCTGCAAATGAGGGGGAGAAAACTCTAAATCTTGATGATCAAATGGATCAATAAAAACTAGTAGACAACATGAAAACTAATCAGACAGAAGCTGCCCCATTTATAACCAAAGTTAGTCAAATTTATCAAATACTCAAAGAAACTACAATTATTCCAAATATATAATACCTTCAGTTAGCTTATTTGAGGAATGAGAGAAGTAACTAGGTTTTATTAGTCTTGGACTTACTTATTCTAACTCATATGATGAAAATAATTTTTCTTCTTCTCATCATGTTCATCCTATTCTACCTCCAAATGTAGTGACCAAAGATGACTTTATTTCATTACAAATAAATTTGAATTTAGATTTAGACTCATTGAGAAGGAACATGATTTCATATTTCACAAGTACCTTGAGATCTCAATGATCTCTAATAGCCAAAATCAGTGAAGAGAGTATCAAATATTTGGTTGAGTTAGTTATCTCACATATCCAACCTCGAATAAGGTTTCATATTCAGGAAATGGAAGATACAAATAAAACCTTGGAAAAAGAAGTTGATTGTTTGAGAAATATAGTATAGGGTCTGACATCCTCTCTTTTAGATTTTATGAATTCTTTGTATCAAAAGTTGGACATTGTGATTGCAGTTGTATTTACTTTATCTGTACCTCCTCTTGATCCAGTACAACTTGATAGATATATTATGTAATAAATAATCATAGAATAAATCATAAATTCTATGGGTAATGTGATCAATCATGAAGATAAAATTCAGACGATACATCTTCATGGAGAACATATCATTTATTTCATAAGAGGTCATGCTGAAGATCTTATACAAGATAAGGAAGCCATAAAGAAATATATCAAGTACTACTTGTCTATACCAAGCATAAAATGTATGATAATTTCAAATTTCTTGTTGAGAACTTAAGGATACCACCAGTGAAAAGAGCCTTCAAAGAACAAGAGAGTAAAAAAAAGGTTCTCACTCTGGATCTTCAAATCTTTATGGATAAGAAGGAAGACTTATTTAATGAGATGAAAAGGGTAGGTTCAATAATTATGGAATTCATAAATCTCCTAAAACCATACCTTCTTGTTCATCAAACCACTATAATATCTAGAGAAGTAATCCATGTTTCAATAATTATTTCAACCACATCCACAAACTCAGTTCAGTACAGGCCTGCTCTAATCACCCAGTCAGACAGTCTTATGCCTCCACAATATTAATCAATGAGTTTTCCACCAGTTGAAGCAATCAGAAAACAAGAACCATTTCTTTTCCAAGATCCACTTCCTCCTTCTACCACACTACCATCCATTACAACCTTTTCCTTGATATATACATCTACAGTCTCATCATAGGATAATGAAAAAGATAGAGAAAAAGACAAAGGGAAGGAGAAAGTTGATCAACCCCTATATTCTATATAGTGAATTTGTTTTGATGTTATATTTTTGATAAGGATCATTTTTATTTTCCCTTTCAATATTATCTTTTTGTACTCGTATATTTTTGGAACCTATATAATGAAAAATCCTTGTGTTCTTCTATTTTCTTTATATGTTTAACAAATATTTTTAATTTTTGATATTCTCAAATGGTGAGATAAATTGGGAATTTGTTTTTATATTGGTATGAATTATGTTTTTAAACTCAAATATATCTTTGATTATTTATGATTACTCATGTAGTACATTATTTATAAAATTCCATGTTTTGTGATCATCAAAAAGGGGGAGAATGTTAGAACCTCCTTGTATAGAGTGTGTTTGACACTCACTTATTTTAATGGTCACAAACCATGATTCCTTTATTACTAATGTTTCTCATATTGTATGATAGAATTTTATATGATAATACTGATACAATGATATTGATACTAAGTATTATGGTAAGTAACCATGGCTGGGAGACAGTGTTACTGCTAGAATCTAAGTCACCATTATCGCCAAGACTAGCTACTACCAGATGGGAGTCACCATTACCACCAAGATAAGCTACCTCCAGAATGAGTCACCATAACCACCAACAAGAGATACCTCTAGGATGAGTTACCACTATAGGTGAGTCACCGTTATCCCTAGAGGAGTCACCACTAGCGGAGTCACTTCCAGATGCTGTGTCACCGCCAACTTCTTGTTACCATTTCTATCCGAGGAATTTAGAATGAATGGATCAACAACTATATATATTAACGGATAGTTTGACCAAGTCTTAAAGACTTAGTAAAATATGATCTGGGGATTTTGGATCTACATCACCCAACACTGCTATATGTTTGAAAAGGATCTCCCTCTCAGGAATAGAATAATAGAGACTATAAACAGTTGATATGATCTATTACTGACGAAAAAACCTACAGTGGATTGTGTGACTGAATTTGTGAATTCTCACAAATATACTGATTCACATTCTGTAAAGATCAACAACACATAAGTACAGAACCCATTTCCGAGATTGATTAAGACATTAGATAGAGATTAACTGAATCATACCTGCAGATTTCTACGATCCTTTTTTTTTGTTTTAATTCTATAGAAAAAATCACATACTCCTCACCAATGATAATCTGAGGACTACGAACATAAATTACACATCATACTGAGCCTTTTTTATTCTTATTTGTTCTACATATTTTACTTTTGAGTAGTGTGTTGTTTTCTTATTATCCAACATATACTGTCTCTTGCACATTCTAAGAGAATACTTGTTATTCTCTTCTTCCTCAATATGATTCCCACTATGTTTGTGGAATAGGTCCCTATGTGACATGTGCTATTGATACATCCCACTAATAACTTTGGAAGATGATTTTTATCCTGAATATATTATTGTTATTGACAATATAACTAATCTAGGTTGTAGATTTATTTGATTATATTTATAATCTACTTGGCAGTGGGTGATTTCCAAGTGGAGGGGATTAAGTATTACCTTAGGACTGAACCCTATTTTTATTCCATCATGACATTGTGTTATTTTTTTGGTTTACTATCACATTCAAGATAAATTTTTATTAAAAAACAGAATAATTAATTTGATAATTAATCTTAAATAGTGTTGATATTTGTTTTTTTTCTAATTAAATTGATTTAAAAAGTTAATTTATTTCTAAAAAATATTTTAATTGAGACTTAATCAATCTTTAGGAAATCATTTAAAAGGATAATTCTTATTTCGATCGGTTATTTTGGTTAATTGGTCAGTTTCTTTTTATTAAGGGGATTTTACTTTAAACTAATCTTGAATAGAAATTTTTATTGGGAACTCGGTTCAACCCCTCATGAGTTAATCACTGCAACTAATATATACCTACATGTTGGAAATGGGAAAAGATTTTCCATATCAGAGGTTCAAACTTATGTTCTAAATATATCTAGTGTATTAGTTCTGGAATTGGAAAATAGTTACTATATTATAAACATAATTAAAAACTTGATTTATATATCTTCTTTAGAGAATATACGATTTTCATTATAAAAAACATGAGTTATTCTACATATATGAATGAAATATTTTATGGTATTGAGAATATAGTTAATGGTTTAGATATTCTAGACAGGGATAATATAGTATATAAAATTATAGATATGAAGGTAAAGATTAATTTGAAAACCACTAATTTTTGGAATTATTTCCTTGAGAATATAAATGAGAAACACATACAAAGATTTTATAGAGTTTAATTATTGAAATAATTCAATTATGGATCATTTAAAAAATGTGAATCTTTTTTATTAGGCAAAATATCTAAGGTACCTTTTATAAGAAATGGTGAGAGGGATAGAAAACCATTGGATCTTAAATAGAGTGATGTATGTGGACTAATGTGTACTCAATAAAGCACCAGGTAATGGTATTTCATAACTTTTAATGATGAATTTAGTCAATATTTTATGTGTTTTTTATTATATAAAAGTTTGAAACATTTTAAAACTTCAAAGAATTTAGAAATGGAGTAAAAAAAGAAATAAGTAAAAGTGTTATGATTTTATAATTAGATCAAGATGATGAATACTTGAGCCATGAATTCAATGATCATCTAATATATTTTGGAATTGAATAATAAATCATTCTTACTATAATAAGAAATATTTTTATAGTGTGTCTAAGAGGAGGTATCATATTATTGGACATGGTTTGATTGATTATGAGTTAGTGTGACCTTACTATAAAATTTTGTAGATATACTCTAAAAGTGATATCTTTCATAATAAATAATATCCCAATTAATTTAGTCATAAAGATACTATATATGGACTGGTAGGTGTCTAAAATTATCTTTTCTGGGGATTTTTTGTTTTGAAGAAGATGTATATTATTTGGATTTAGATAAACATATCCCTAAATAAACTAGATTCCTTTGTGTTTTTATTGTAAATAAATGATGAGATATTATTTATATAATTATATTGAATAAAAAGTATTTATGGATTTATTTGGTATAATCATTGAGAATGATAATTTAAAATGATGTTTTAGTGAGAGGAAAGTTAAACTCAAATAAGTTCAAAAAAAACATGGATTGTTTCTCATATGTAAAATGAGTTAGTTCTATAAGATTTTATGGATATATAAATAAATTAGGTTACATAAGAGCCACAAATATTTGGTATGAATATTCAAGAACATGATATATATGTATTTCTTATAAAAAAGACTGTGAAGTAATGTTAACATATAATGAACCTACTACTTATCAAAATTCCTTTAAGATTTTTTGTGGTAATAAATGGTCAGAGGCCATGGGATTTGATATGGAATTAATGTACACTAAAAATTTAAATACCCCAACCCCAATATCCTGGATCCATTGCCTTACTTTATTACATCGGTACTATGAATAAGTATTCGCTTCCCAAAGAATTGAATAGTTTAGTAGCTTTGGAAAATTAGATACAAACATATGTTTTACAATAAAAATTGAAAAAAAAATATAAAATCCATTGTAAACATCCATAAACTTCTATATTATCCCCACAAGTCATTCATAATACGAATCTTTACATCTTGGGGAAAAATAAAACATAAGAGAGGGGTGATCTACGATGCTCAGTAAGGGTTAACAATATAGCAGAATCTATCATAAAAAACAATAAGAAAATGTGAATAACTGAAACACATGCTAATAAAACATAATCATGGGAATAATATTGAAGGAATTAAATATGAATAAATAATTCTATATAAATAGTCACATAAAACTTAACCATGGATATTCTATTAGTTGAATAATCACATTATTTATCAATTACTAATATCACATGGAAGGAATGCGTAATGATGGAAATAATAAACAAACCATCAAGTCCTCAACTAAAAATTCCATATAAATGGGTAATTCCTTAGCCAAAACCTAGTCCAGTTCGTCTCATGAGACATACTAATGCATCGAGGGGCTATGAAAGGCCCCAAACATCACTTATTAAGTCCAATGAATTCCTAATATTTCAATTAATTGATTTAAAAATAAATATTTAAATGGATGTGTCCCATAAAAATTTTAAGTATTTTAATTATAATCATAAATGAAAATACTCTAATAAAATAATAGATAAATTCTTGATAGAAATACCATTTTACTTTGGAAATAAGAGTTATTTTGGAAAATAAATTGTATTTGTCATAAATTAAGATTGGAAAAATTAATATCCCAAAAAAGAAAATATAAGGACAATGAAATTATGTTTTAGGAATAAATGATGTTCAAATTAAGTGAAAACTTATAAAAAGAGTTTTTAAGAAAATTTCTAAATGAGCCTCTTTAGTGCGGTTTAAGGGAAAATATTAAAGAGTATTTAAAATGGAAAAAGGATTAATTGTTTAAATAAAACTATAAATTAACTAAGACAGTTTTTCATGATAAAAATAGTGATTTTATAAAAATATTTTTGGCTTAAAATATATTATGTAGTATACTTGAAAATGGGTATGAAATTGGAATGTTCCCTTAAATTGGGCTTTCTTATCATGAGGAATTGAAAAGGGAACTTTGTAAAACATGTATTGACCCATAAAATAAAGGTAAAATGATCATTATACATTTTTTTAGAACACATATATATATATAAATTTTTTAATAATTATATAAAAATAATGAAGAATTACATTGGGGTAAAGAGAGAGAAAGTTTAACCTGAATGAAAAATTGAGGTTTGGGGAGAATCCCTAACCACTTTGTAAACAATCAAACCGTGTGCCCCATAGAATTAATGATAATAAAATGAAACATTTAATACCATGAAGATAAATAGATTCATGATATTATACATCAAATGTAAGTATACATACACCACATAAAATAAATAGTGGTAAATAAGGTATATTTCATAGAAATAAAAGTGAGATGAGAAAACCCTTACCTTATGTCCGAAAGCATTATGAACTTGTAATTAATGTACTAGATAATAAACTTAGATTCATTAATAAATTATTTAATAAAATATTTAAAATGTATTTTACTTATTATAATTTTATTATGTTCATTTATGGAATTTTTGATGGGTTATAATATTTAATTATATCATTCGAGAGTGTTCTTTTCCTTGGTTTTCATGATTGATTTACTTGTATACGTGTAATAAAGGTAATGTAAAATGGTAATAGATATCCAAAATTGAATTTATATGTAATTTATTAACTTATATAATATTAAAAATTTATATATTTCATTTGGTTATTTGGGGCGAGGATGAATCATTAGATAAGACGTTAGTGATAATTGATTAGATTATTTTAGGGGTTTTTGATCATTACAAAATTTTTTTGTTTCATTAATGATTATCATGTATATATAATGGTTACATTAAATTTAAATAGGATTTAATAAATATATTATAATATATTTTAACCATAAAAATGGTTTCATGACCATCATTGAATGTGGAATTGAAAAAAAACTCATCATCTACGCAGGCGGTAAATCGGCACCTCACGAAAGATGTTTTCATCTTTAGATTAAAAGGAATATGAGAAGATAATTGATGATTGATTATTATTTAAACACAAAAAATTGAAATATACAAAATATACTAGAGTTATAATGCCACTTTGGGATAGTTAGGTGCAGAAAAGATAAGAAAAGAAAAAAAATTGAAAAGAAATTAAAAGAAAATGGAAGAGGGCTTTATCTCTTGAACTTCTTATCTTTGATAACCACTTTAGGGAAAAGGGATTGGTATTTTATTGATAAAAAAGGATCCTATATGTGGGGTGATTGGTTTGGGTGGTGATTTGGTAGAAATTGTATAAGCTATAATTATTTTAAGGTGTAAGGATAAGGGGTGGTGAGGGGTGGTATTTATAGTAGAGGAGGGGTGGTTTCTAATCAATATATTCATTAGTTTAATATTTTGGATAAAGAATATGAATAGTTTGAAAATTATTACTAGATTTATTAAAATAAAGATGGATAGTTTGATATTATGGGATTAAATCATCCATACATAATTTATGACTCAATAAATCATGTATTTTTGAAATACCGTAAATTACCATATTTCACGATTCACCAAAAATTCAACTATTTTAGAAAAATCCAAAAAATTCACGCAAACCATTTTTGAAAAATTTTAATTCAAAAATAACCTCGATTTTTTTAAAACAATTTTCTTAATAAGATAAATTTAATTTAAAAAAATCAACATTTACTAAGAAAATATTTATTTTAATATTATAATTATTTTTATGAAATTTTAAAAAATTTATTAAGGTCTCATAAAATTTTATTATAATCATAAGAAATAAAAATATTAATGTATAAATATATTTTATGAAAATAAATTTTATTTTAAAACATTATATTAATTATAAAATTGTAAATAAAAATTTATGATTCACAAAAATATCAACACTTAACTTGTCGTTTTTAAAATATTTATTTACTTATTTTATGATATAAATATACCATACTTTAATTTATAAGACATATAAATCTTATTTATAACTTTACAAGGGTGGTTAATATTCAAATCATAAATAGAATATTGTATAAAAATGACGGTTTTATTAAAACAAGTGCACCATTTGATTTAATATGTAACATATAAGTTCAATTAATATTATTCACTAATAGTAATTAATTAAATTTATTAATATAAAATACCATTATGGTCTTAAAAAGTAGTTTTTTATAAAAATACAACTCTTATGTTCAATTGATTTTTATTTTCATTTTTAATTAATTTTTAACAAAAAAGTCAATTTTATAAAAATGTGTAAACTATATTTTCATAATTTACATAATATATTTCATTCCTTCCATTACTATAGCTAGGTTATAACAACAGTTTTAAAATAATGATAATTAATTACATATCACTGTTCGTATAAGCTTAGTGTTGTGTAAAACTTATGCCGTTGAAGAAATTAAATTTAAAAAGAGACATAAGATAAAATCTCAAGGTGTTATATTCTCCCCTACTATAATAAATTGTGTGCTCACAATTGTAACTTGTTATTGGTAATCATGGAGTTTTCACTTTAGAATACCCTTGTGAAAATCCCACATTTTTAAAAGGATTAATAGAACCCCCTCTTAAAAAGAGGGAAAGAACATGTGATGGTCACCACAAAACTTGGATTTCACGTTAGAAATCATTAGTGGAAAGAGATAACATGGGAATGGAAGAGAAATATAACTATCATGTTTTTATGGATAGTGATTAATAAAATGTTCATTATAATGTTAACCATCAAAAAACCGTAAATCTTGTTATAAGGACCTGGCCTTAAAACATTACATAATCTTGAATTAAATGAATAATTCACATTGAAAATCTCTTCAGGTTTAGAGTTTTATAGAATTAGGCCATAACCATTATATATCAACGTGAAAATTACCTGCAGACACTACTACTCATTATACATTTTTTTTTCATAAAATAAAAACTCTTAAAATAAACATGTCTAGTTTTAAGTTTTAGACAACATGACTTTTTCACGATCCCAACCTTGACCCTATTCATCTTTATGTCCTGTGGAAAACATTTCAAAAACTTGGGATGAGCATAAAAAGCTCAGTAAGGGTTACAAAATAAGGAAAGAAAACATTAACCAATCAATACATACAAATAAATGAAACCATACTTTAAAATAATAACATACCCCATGAAATCATAAGATTTATGAATAACACATAGAAATAATAAATCATAAAGGTAACTTGTGGCATCCATATCATAAATAAATTGTAGCTATCACAGCTATGTAGGGAGTTATGTTTGGAATACCCATCATAGTATATTCCCTAAATCTCTTAGGAGAAATATTAACGTTTACCTCTATCACGTTACACAATGCATTGGAGTGCTATCTCGGGCTCACCTTCCCTAGATTTATCATGGAACCACCCGAATACGTAAATAATTCACAAGAACTATAACATATTCATAATACATTAAACAAAATTAAAGGGAAGATAACATTTCCTCATTTCGATCACAATATATCATTTGAATATATTGACATAATCAATGCTTTGTCAAAACATTTTCAAAACCATTTAAAACATTTAATAAATATATTTTTGAATCAAAACATCCCATACCAATTGGAAACTTTTAAAGGAATTAACATTTTAAAACATTAATGTATATATAAATAAATCATAAAGACCATTTTTAAAACATGGACATTAATGAGAAATATTTAGAATATTAAATCTTTAAAACATTTAAAATGATATTTTAGTTAAAGAGTTTTTTAAAAAATGAGAGACACTTGAATACAAACAATTGGCGAATAACATTAATCAAAACTTTATAATATCATGAGAATAAATGTATTTATGGTATAATATTCCAATGGACAGTATATACACCATATCAAATTTATTTTGCACATAACAACAAAAAAGTCTCAATGGAATGTAAATTGAGACGAAATCCCTTATAAAGATAGTATCCTTTGATTAAGGATAAATCAATGACATAATTATGTGTAGAAAATATAAATACACCCAATATAAATTTATATTAATTGTAAAGAATAAGAGGCTATTCACACATATTCATAGCACGACATAATCAAGAAGTAGAAGTTTAACCCAAAGAATTGAAATTGGGTGAAGAAGTTCCCTTAGAGAAATTCGACAGCCTAACAACATCAATTTAAAATTTAGAAAATAAGTTGATGAGAGAGAAAAGGTTATATCATCACTTGAACATAAAATTTATAGCAATAAGTATATATAAGAACATATCACAACATAATAATATGTAAATTAAAAGTCATAATAAAAGGAAGTCTTTTAAAAAGAGGAGGGTGAAAAGTCCCCTTACTGATTTTAGAACATACGAAACCTACAACCCATGAAAGAAAGATCATAAAATTAATATTTAAATACCCATAAATTAAATTATATTACACAAAGGATACAATAATGGGTAGTAAATACACAACACAAAAGGAAATTATGTAAAATATAGCATGAGTCTCACGGGAATAAAAAGTCAGATGAAACCCCTTTACCACATTGTAATCTATCGATTCGTATGAAAAAAAGTTAATAACCACCAAATGAATAAAATAATACCATGAATATAAATATAATAATGATAATATATATCAAATGGTAGTACCCAATACACTATAGGAAATAGATAAGTGGCGAACAATGGAAATCTCACAGAATTAAAAGTGAGATAAGAAACCCCTTACCACTTTGTAATCAATTGAGTCGTATGAACAAAAGTTAATAACCAAAAAAAAAATCATAGAATACCATGATTATAAAGATAATAATGATAATATATATCAAATTTTAGTGAAAAATACACCATATTCAATAAATAAGTATTGAAAAATGGAAATCTCAAGGAATTAAAAGTGAGATAAGAAACCCCTTACCTCATGTCTGACTTGACCCGTTCATTATTTAATCTCCTGAATAATAAAATAAAGTTAATTTATAATTGATTAAGAAAATTTTTAAAGTTTATTATTCCTTTTATATCACTTATTACAATGTTATAAACATTATTCAATCATTTAAGTTAATAATGGTTGTTTTGTCGATATTCGGTACTTGAGTCAAAAATGAACTTCTTATAATTACAAGTTGTTCATGTGGTCAAAAGTCCATTATCTCTAGAATGATATTCATGATTTAGATAAAATATATATCATATATATATCCAGTATATGTATTTATTTATAATATTATATAACATTTGGAGATAAGAAATGAAATGCACCATTCATGGAGACGGTAAGCCGTACGTACGCATGAACACTACTTTCATTTCTATTTCATATTTAATGGAATGAAAACTTAATGATACATAGGTATATTATAATTGAAGTATAATATCATATGATATATATGTTACATAATTTCATTAATTACATCCTTTATACGTTCCATGTATGTCATGAATGAGTCATATCACCTTGAGCGGGCGGTAGCCCGCACTTCCTCAAATGAAATTATCGTTTTTACACATATTGGGAAGCATAAAGATTTGTTTTTAAATAAAAATTACTGAATCACAGAGAAAACATAAACATAATATATATCCTATATAAATACAGTTCCATCATAATGTCCACCATGAGAGGCGGTAGGAAATAATTGAACAATCATCGTTTCGTGAGGCAGTAGTTCGCTGTCCACAGAAACAATATGTTATTTAACCATTAGACATAGGTGTGTGTAAGTGTAGTTTGAATAATTCTCCTAAAAAACCTATTATATTTATGATACTAGTGTTTTTATAAAATAAAGTAATAAAAAGAGTTTATGGGGTTGGAGAAGTAAAATAAAACAAAATAACTTAAGAGAATACGTTACCTTTAAATCAGGTATCTCCCTTTGGTTTGAACCAAAATGTTTAATTAAATTGACTTATACCCAGGGGAATGATTATAGGATGAGGATAGGGATGTAGGGATATTAATTAGGTAGAGGTTGGATGAGCCAAGGGGATTGAGAAGTGAGAATAATGGGTTAGAAGTGAGGGATTTTTATAAGGTGGAGGAGGGGCTCTTTAGGAATGTTTACAAATATTATTTTATTATATAATGATTTTCAGTTTCTAAAGGTCCAAAACTTATTAAAGTAGAATATAATATGACTAATGTTATAATTAAAATCATAAAATAAGAATTGGATAGGGTTTGGATACTGTTTTAATATTTATAATCTTATTTATTTAAATCATTCACTAATGATGTAAAAACTGCGTCATTATTGTGTCATTAATATTTTTATTTATTTGATGTCTAAAAATTATATAAAAAATATCATGATTTAGGAAATATTTTTGGATTATAAATTAATATTTATATTTTAATAGATAACTTATATAACCCCGTGTAATAATTCATTTAATAAAAGATATATGTTTAAGTCATTTTTGTCTTTACTTTAAATTAATTAATATAAAGTGTCATTATCACTACCAAGTGGCTCCATGGGGTCCCAAAATCGACCCAAGGATTCAAATGGTTGGAAATGTATCAAAAAATAGTATTAGGACACATTTTAGGGTAATTTAATATTATTATAATAATATTTTGTTACCCTTATTTACCAGATTTACCATTTAACCTTGGTAAATAAAATATTTTCTGAAGTAAATATTCATAATGTCTAAAAATAAAAGTTACCTATTTACCAAATTCGGACCTCATGATTAAAAATAAGGAATCTATTTTTTCAAATTTAAAACACAAAAGTGGCATAAATTAAATTAAAATTAATTCCCGCTGTCAAAACAAAAAGTGTGTTTTTAAGAAATAATAACTATCAAAAGATTGACACTTATTTATGTCTAATTTCAAAGTGAATTACTTCCAACGACCAAAATTGGATTAAATAGTAAAAACATAATATAATTACACTTTAAAATAAATTATAAAGATAATATAACCTTATAAATAAATTAGATTAAAATGCAGTTTTGAATTAAAATACAATATTATTCATTATTCATTAAAAAATGATTTTTATCAAAAAATACCAAAAATTTAACTATAGTAAATTTTTATGTTGAAATTCTAAATAATAATTTTATATTCTCAAATAGAACATATAAAAGTGACCAAAACTAGATTTAAAGAGGGTTCTCCATTAAAAGGCGTTAAATCGACCTTTTAATGAATATTTGATTATTTATGCTTAAAATCATATTATTTTCTATTTTAAGCCTCTATAATTTTTTAGATAAAAGTAAAAACATTTAAGAAACATATTTAATCATAATATGGTTAGTTTTTTTATTCCCACTAATACAAAGACTATGCTTTAACTACCATAATAATATTATATTAATATTTTCCAGTATAACTCAACGTTGTGTGCAACGTAAGTTTTCAATGAAACCTATTGTTGCGTATTAGGTATTCCATTGAACATATCATCCCCTTTAAGGTAAAATTAATATTTAATTCACAAATTTTAATAAATAATTTTTTTATTCCTTATTTACCTAATATGTTACATCCTTCCCCCATTTTTGGAATTGCGTCCTCAAAATTTTAAAATTGGGCTTGTAAACTTCATTGAAAGTTTCACATCGAAAAAAGAGTCAATAAAAATATTACTTTAAAAGAAATAAAGAGAAATACAAAGGTCACCCGAGATATCCCATACTAGAATTCCATGTGGGAAAACATGGATGTGGAAGAGAAACAAACCATCAAGGTTTGATGGAGAGTGGTAGAAAACATGATTAGGATAAAGTTAAACACAAGAAAATCACAAACTTGTGATGGATTAAATGGTATTTGATTCCCCAGTAGGAAAATTTAGCAGAAAATGTTTTTGTTTTAAGTTACTTTTCATAAAGTTGAGGAATTTATTTATGAACTTAACTAAATACATAAGGAAACATACTTACTTGCCATGTAGACTTTCTTCCTTTACTAAATTTCTACCACAAACTCATCTTTGCTCTAATCAATGAGTATTCAAACTAACTTGGTCGTATTAAAAGAGCTAGAATCAACTTCTATATTATCAGATAATCCACAAAAGATGAACTATATATTTTCCCTGTTTTTATACATCAACCAAAACCAAAACGTTTAGTACAAGACTAGATAATCCCCCAAAAAGGATAAGACTTTATAAAAGAAAAACTACTCTTAATCTCTAAAATTTTTCAAACACTACCCAAAGTTCAACAAAGACCACTCAATAAACAAATGTCTATAAAATTATTCAAAGTAATCCAAACTAATATTGAAACACAAATCTCAGAAATATTTAATCACATAGTCTTCCAAGATAAATCTTAACATTTATCTCTAAATAACATCAGTTACTCTTAAAGTCTCACAATGAAAAGTAATTAACCTAATCACACATTCTCCATGATAGATTAATAATTTGCATAAATAAATAAAATCTTCATATGTCTATAATAAAAAAAATAGATTCTTCCAAAATAAAATTGCAACCATTACTCCACAAATGAGATCCTATAGTACTCTATTTCCCTTAAGCATATAATGTTTCCAAAAGAAGAAACATCTTCTAAAATAACCTTTATCACTTAATCACCAAATCATTTTCCTCTATTAAGGATATCGATTTGATAAAACATAAGTTCCCAAAATAATCTTATTCTTGATCCATAAAATCATTTAACTTAAAAGAATAATTCATACTAACCAGGAACTTCACGTAGGATAGTGGTAGGCGATGCACCCTTATCTCCCTTCGGTTGTGGGTTCGATTCTTGTGGCTTTGCTAGACAAAACTGGTTGTCACCCATCTTATGAGTTGTCCTTTCTATAAAACTAATAAATAATCCCAACATTTTTTAACGTCAAAGGTTTTATTATACCTTTCATTTTCATCCCAATAAATTAAGACCTCAACATCTAAATTAATGAAGCCTTATATATATTGTCCTTTTTTCTTATTTCACCTCTATATGATAAAATAAAAATATTCCTAATAGAAATAACAACATACCTTCATCCTGGTGTCCATATGGTTTCATTGTTATCTTGTTCACGTAGGTAGAAGGTTCATGCATTGCAACATTGATTTAGAGATCCTTCAAAATCATTTTCTTCCTTCATCCAAATACACCTTGTACAACTTGGGTCATATGGGTGTTTGCAAAAAAATAGTTTCGGAAAATAATCATGTATGACATATAATTTCAAAACATCTGACAAAACATGATTTCTATAAAACAGCCAGACCAAGTTTGAGTTGAAACTTTCAATCAATGGTCCTTTTAAAATACCATAAGTATGTGGTGAGAGACAATATTGTAAAAGAAAATATAAATAGGTTTAACAAGGGTCTCCTTATTCAGCACCTTTTTCAAAATAATAATATGCTTCAAAATCCTATGATAAGGTAAAATATTTAAAAATTCCATGATAATATTTACCTTTATTGAAAATATGAGAATATTGAGAAAATAGGATTTTATTAAATACAACCCAATATCCATGATGATATAAAGGTATAGTGGAGGTGTTTTATATCTCAAACAAATTATTTCAAGTGAGTTGTATGATAGAAAACGTTTCACAATCTTCTGAACATGACTTTTTAATAATTATTGCAAGCATGTCATCAGTAAGAGATATAAATGTTGTTTGATATCCTCTTCATTCCATTTTTAATTGACTTTCCTTGATCTGAAAAATTTATAAAATAATTATTTAACTCAAATAATAGACATAGGGACCAACCTTGTGTTTAACTAAAACTCCTAATCCCTAAATTTCTCTAAACCAACCTCTGATACCAACTATATGGACCAGACCTTAAAAAATTACATAATCATGAATTAAATTAATATTTCACATTGAGGATATTTTCTGGTTTAGATTTTTGGAGAATTAGGCCATAACTAATATATATCAACTTTAAAATTACCTATAGACACTACTACTCAGTATCAATTTTTTTCATAAAATAAAAACTCTTAAAATAAATATGTCTAGTTCCATGTTTTAGATAGTATGACTTTTCCTTGATCCCATCCTTGACCCAATTCATCTTTAATTTCTATGTAAAAAATTTCAAAAACATGGGATGAGCATAAAAAGATCAGTAAGGGTTACAAAATAAGGAAAGGAAACATTAACTGATAAATAAATACAAATCAATGAAACCATACTTTTCAATCATATCTTACCTCATGAAATCATAAGATTTATGAATAACACATAGAAATCATAAATCATAAAGGTAAGTTGTGGCATACATATCATAATTACATTGTAGATATCACAACTATATAGGGATTTATGTTTGGAATACCCATCATAGTATATTACCTAAATCTATCAGGATAAACCTTAACGTTTACCTCCATCACATTACCCAATGCATTGGAGAGCTATCTCAGGCTCACCCGCCCTAGGTTTATCACAAAACCACCCATACACGTAAACAATGAACATGAACCATAATATATTCATAACACATAAAACAAACATAAAGGAAAGATAAAATTTCACATTTCAATCACAATATATAATTTTAATATATTGACATAATCAGTGCTTTATCAAACCATTTTCAAAACCATTTAAAAGATTTAATAAAGAGATTTTTGAATCAGAGTGTCCTATACCAATTTAAAACTTTTAAAGGAATTAATATTTTAAAACATTAATGTCCATATAAATAAATCCTAAAAACCATTTTCAAAACATGTACATTAATGAGAAATATTTAGAAGAATAAATCTTTAAAACATTTAAAATGATATTTTAGTTAAAGAGTTTTTAACAAAATGAGAGACGCTTGAATACAAACAATTGATGAATAAAATTTATAAAAACTTTATAATATATTAAGAATAAATGTATTCATGGTATAAAATTATAATGGATAGTATATACACCATATAAAATATAATTTTCACATAATAACAATGAAGTCTCAATGTAATATAAATTGAGACGAAATCCCTTATAAAGACGGTATCCTTAGATTAAGGATAAATCAATGAAATAATTATGTGTGACAAATATAAATACACCCAATATAAGTGGATATTAAGTGTAAAAAATCAGAGGTTATTCACACATATTCATAGCATGACATAATCAAGAGGTTGAAGTTTAACCCAAAGAATTGAAATTGGGTGAAGAAATTCCCTTACATAAATTCGACAGCCTAACAATGTCACTTTAAAATTCAAAAAATAAGTTGATGAGAGAGAAAAGTTTATCTCATCACTTGGACATAAAATTTATAGGAATAATGATATAGAAGAACATATCATAACATAATAATATGTAAATTAAAAGACATAACAAAAATAAGTCTTTTAAAAAGAGGAGGGTGAAAGGTTCCCTTACCGATTTGGTAACTTACGAAACATACATCCCCTGAAAGAAGGATCATACAATGAAGATGTAAATACCAATAAATTAAATTTTATTACACAAAGGATACAATAATGGGTAGTACATACACCAAACAAAAGGAAATAGTGTCAAATATAGCATGAATCTCACAGGAATAAAAAGTGAGATGAAAACCCTTTACCACATTGTAATCAATCGAGTCGTATGACCAAAAGTTAATAAACACCAAATAAATCAAATAATACCAGGAATATAAATAGAATCATGATAATATATATCATATTTCAGTACCCAATACACTACATGAAATAGATAATTGGCAAACAATGGAAATCTCACAGAATTAAAAGTGAGATAAGAAACCCCTTACCGTGTAGTAATCAATCGATTCATATGACCAAATGTTAATAACCACAACATGAATAACATAATACAATTAATATAAATATGACCATGATAATATATATCAAATGGAATTTCAAAATACACCACATGCAATAAATAAGTGCCGAACAATGGAAATATCATGGAATTAAATGTGAGATAAGAAACCCCTTACCTCATGTCCGACTTAACCCGTTTGTTCTTTAATCTCCTGAATAATAAGCTAAAGTTAATTTATAGTTTCTTAAAAACCATTTTCAAGTTTACTATTCTTTTTATATCACTTATTACCATGTTATAAACATTATTCAATCATTTTAGTTAATTATGGTCGTTTTGTCGATATTTGGTACTTGAGTCAAAAATGAACTTCTTATAATTACAAGTTGTTCATGTTGTAAAAATTACATTATCTATAGAATGGTATTCATGATTTAGATATCATATATATTATATATATCCAGAATATTTATGTATTTATAATATTACATAAAATTTGGAGTCAAGAAATGAAATACACCGTTCATGGAGATTGTAGGCCGCACATACGCATGAACACTATCATTTCTATTTCATATTTAATGGACTGAAATATTAACAATACATAGGTGTATTATAATTCCATTATAATATCATATGATATATATGTTACATAATTTTATTTACTCCATACTTTATACATTCCATGTATGTCATGAATGAATCATATCACCTTGAGGGGGTAGCAATCAACAGTTCCTCAAATGAAATTATCATATTTACACATATTGGAAAGCCTAATGGTATGTTTGTAAATAAAAATTACAGAATCAAAGAGAAACAATAAACATAATATATATAATATATAAATATATTTCCATCATAATGACCACCATGAGAGGCGGTAGAAGATAATTGAACAATCATTGTTTCGTGAGGCAGTAGTTTGCCGTCCACAGAAACAATATGTTCTTTAACAATTAGATGGAGGTGAATGTAAGTTTATTTAGAATAATTCTCATAAAAACAACCTAGTATATTTATGATACTGGTGTTGTTATAAAATAAAGGAATAAATAGAGTTTATGGGGTTGTATAAGTAAAATAAAACAAAAGAACATAAGAGAAGACGCTACCTTTAAATCGGGTATAACCCTTTGGTTTGAACCAAAAGGTTTAATTGAATTGCCTTATACCTAAAGGAAGGATTATAGTAGGAGTATAGGGATATAGGTATATTAATTGGGAAGAGTTTGGATGAGTCAAGAGGCTTGAGAAGTGTGAATAATGGGTTAAAATTGAGGGCTTTTTATAAGGGGTAGGAGGGGCTCTTTAGGAAGGTTTAAAAATATTATTTTATTATATAATTATTTTCAGTTTCTAAAGGTCCAAAACTTATTAAAGTTGGATATAATATGACTAATATTCGAAAAAAAATCATTCAATAATAATTGTACAGGTTTTGGATATTTTTTAATCTTTATAATCATATTTATTTAAATAATACATTAATGAGGTAAACACTGTATCATTATTGTGTCATAAATATTTTTATTTATTTGATGTCTAAAAATTATAAAAAAATATCATGATGTAGGAAATATTTTTAGGATTAAAATTAATATTTATAGTCAAAGAGATAACTTATATAACCTCATGTAAGAATTGATTTACTAAAGGATATATGTTTAAGTCATTTTTGTCTTTACTTTAAATTAATTAATATAAAGTGTCATTATCACTCCCAAGTGGCTCCATGGGGTTCCAAAATAGACCCAAGGATAACCATGGTCAGAAATGTATCAACCAATAATATTATGACACATTTTAGGGTAATTTAGTATTATTATAATAATATTATGTTACCCTTATTTAGCAGATTTACCCTTTAACCATGGTAAATAAATTTTTTACTAAAGTAAATATTCATAATGTATAAAAATAAAAGTTACCTATTTACACAATTTGGACCTCATGATTCCAAATATGGAATCAATTTTTCCAAATTCAAAACACATAAGTGGCATAAATTAATTTAAAATTAATTCTCGTTGTCAAAATAAAAAGCGTGCTTTTAAGACATAATAACAATCAAAAGATTAACACTTATTTATGTACAATTTCATAGTGAAATTTCTTCTAATGACCAACATTGGATTAAATAGTAAAAACATATTATAATTACATTTTAAAACCAATTAAAAAGATAATCTATCCTTATAAATAAATTATATTGAAAGATAGTTTTGAATTAAAATACAGTATTTTTCACTATTCATTAAAAAATGAATTTTATCCGAAAAATATCATGAATTTACCCAAAGTAATTTTTCATGTCCCGAATCTAAATAAAAATTTTATTTTTTCAAATAGAACATATAAATGTAACCAAAACTATATTTAAAGAGGGTTCTCCCTCAAAAGGCGGTAAATCGACCTTTTAATGAATATTAGAGTATTTATGCTTAAAATCATATTCTTTCTTATTTTAAGCCCCTAAAATTTATTTGATAAAATTAAAAACATTTAAGAGATATATTCCATCATAATATGGTTAGTTTTGTTCATTCCTGCCAATATAATGGCTATGCTTAAACAACCATAATAATATTATATTAATATTTTTCAGTATAACTCAACATTGTGTGCAATGTAAGTTTTCAATGAAACCTATTGTTGCGTATCGAGTATTGCATCGAACATAACATCTAATTTAAGGTAAAATTTATATTTAATTCTAAAATTTTAATAAATATAAAAAAGTTATATTCTTTATTTACCTGGGGTGTTACACTTGTGATCAGTAAAAATCGTTAATTCCTTAGAAAGAAAAGTAAATATATATATTGTTTTTGTTACAAAACAATTTTCCTAGAGTTGAGGTATTCTATTAATATTTAGATAAACTCACTTGGTAACTTTCCATTTCATAAGCATAATATTATCCTTTGTTGGTGCTTTGATCTATTTTCAATTCATCCTGCACACATGGAAATGAATGTTCAAAAATATTTTTTCACGCCTAAAGTAATTTTAATTAATCATATGGTCTTTAAGTCATTCATTAGACCTTTAAATGTATACTAAAAAAAAGTTTATTATATTTTATCAACAAATAATAATTTCCAAAGTTTAACTAGATCTATTCCACAAGTATTTAATCTTAAGAATAATCTAAAACACGTTTTCCACAATCAAATACTACAATTTTAGAAGTATGATCACTAAATTTCAAAATCAACTTAACATAAGATTTCCCTAAATAATGTAACTCTTATTTTCACAAAAAAAATATATGAATACCTTAATATCTTTTAATCCTTTATGAAACATGAATCCTTCCAATTCCTTAAATAAAAATTATTGCAGTATAATACATATATATCTTTTGAATCTTATAAACAAATAATTATTGATAAAATACTCAAATAACTTAATTCATGAATCCAAACATATGAATATTAATCATTACTCTTCATAAGAGGTAGTAACATAAGATTTAACATGATCCCTTTGCTTGTTCTGAGCTATATTCTCTTGACACTTTAGACATTCATTTATGTAGTTCCTCATATCATTACTGTTAAAGAATTGAATATTTGAAAAGTCTTTCCTTATATTTAAATTTTGAGCATGGTGTCCTTTTTCTACACACTGGAAGAAAACTCATTTTATTATTAAGAAAATAACAAGT
The DNA here is from genome assembly GCA_963277665.1 of Viscum album. NCBI lineage: Eukaryota > Viridiplantae > Streptophyta > Magnoliopsida > Santalales > Viscaceae > Viscum > Viscum album. Next base: position 540,810,459 of record OY728135.1, read on the forward strand.
TTCTTCCTTCTATAATTATCACATGTGGGAAAATACTTCTTTCCTTTCTTCCATTTATCAAAAAATTTATACGTTGTCCTATACTTATCATTCTTCCTTCTAAATCCATAATATTTAGGAAAATATTTATACTTATTATTAGAAAATCATACTATCTTCATAATATGATGAGAAAATTTGAGGGATTAGTTCCTTTCTAAATAATGGCTCAAACCCATCAAAAATATGACCATTCTTACTTTTTAGATTATGTGCATTAATAGCCAACGAGCCTATACCCTAGTGGTAGAGGCTCCTGCTTGGAATCCAAAAGACCTAGGATCAAATTCGGGTTGGGGAGAATTTCCCAGTTACTGTAGCAGCAGCGGCACTGTAGAAGCGGCAACACTGTAGCGACGGAGGACTGTTACAGATATTGTAGCGATGGTGGTACTGTAGCAGTTACTATAGCAACGTGGGTACTGTAGCAGCACTGTTCACCATGGGGTCCTTTGGGCCATTCATATGGGATTTCAAGCCTTGTATTCAGGCCACTTGGCCTTGGGCCTTCGGGCTATGTAATGGGTCTCCCTCTACCCAGTCTAAAGAGGTATTTACTTTCAAATAATAAATTGAGGCTTCGGCCCCAACCTTTAAAAAAAATATGTGCATTGATACAGTTCTGATTACTTCAACTTGGAACTATTTATAAATTATGGTATACACTATATTAGAACATAACATTATAGAACATAATATATAATCACAAAATATTGAAATACTTAACATAAATTGAAAAATTTATGCATAACTAATCACATAATCATAGAGATGATTTCCTTAGGGAAATTTTCACTTTTAAATAATTTATAATAGGTTTTAAAGAAAATATGAATTATTATAAGAATATACCCTGAGATTGTCAAACTAGGTGTGTAGTAAGACCCGTTGTCATGTACCGGGTTACAACAAGTCAAGACAGATGCCCCTTGTTGAAGGTGTTACCCCTAGGTACATCTATTCCAGAACCACATCCACTTATAGTATCCATACATGGATGTATTTATAGGAAGACAAACATAATCTCCACTTACCAAAATTATTGGATGTTATTATATGCTTATCCTTAAAGTCTATATTAGAGTTATATTATGTAATCTATGTTTTTTATATCTAGTTTCCAAGGTTTCTACTAAACTTCCTCTAATAAAAACTGTAAATACCCTAACCCTAGTCACCTAGAGCCAGTGCCTTATTTTTGTACATTGGTATTATAAACATGTGTTCACATCCCAAAGGACTAAATAGTTTAGTAGATATGGAAAACTAGATACAAACAAAACTTTTACAATACAACTTGAAAGGAAATAAAACTTAAAAACTCCATTGGAAACATCCATAAACTCCTAGATTATCCTTGAAATTCATTAATAATATACATCATCACATCATGAGGAAAAATAGAACATAAGAAAGGGGTCCGATCAGATGCTCAGTAAGTGTAAAAAATACAGTAGCATCTATCATAAACAAAAATAATAAGGAATGGTGAATAATTTAAGAACTTGAAAATAAAATATAATATTGAGAATAATATGACAGGAATGAAATATTAATAAATAATTCCATTTAAATAATCACATAAAACATAACCATAGATATTATACTAATAATCACATGTCAATGACATGATGGTATGTTTATCAATTAAAAATATAATAATGAGGGGATGCACAATGTTATAAATCATAAACATACCATCATGTAATTGACAAATAAATATACATAAATGGGTAAGTCCTTGACCAAAACTTATTTAATTTTTCCTTATGATACCTACCGATGCATCAAGGGGATATAACAGGTCCCTCTTGTCACTTAATAAGTCCAATGTATACCTCATATGTCGAATAATAAATTTTAAAATATATCTTTAAATAAAATTTTCACATACCAATTTGAAATATTTTAATCATAATCATATATGAAAATAATCTAAAAAAATCATTGATAAATTATTTAGAGAAATACTCTTTTACTTTAGAAAGAAGAGTTCTTTGTAAAAATCATTTTTATTTTATATAAAATCAGATTGTAAACCTGAATATCCTAAAAAAGAAAATATAATGGAAATGAAGTTATGTATGAGGCATAAATTATGTCAAACTAAAGTGAATACTTATAAAAAGAGTTTTTAAGAATCTATAGAAATGATCCTCTTTAGTGCGTTTTAAGGGAAAATATTAAAGAGTCTTTAAAACAGACAAAGGATTAATTTTTTTACATAAAACCAAAAATTAACTAAGATAGTTATTTATTGATACAAATATCAAATTTATAAAAATATCAATTTCTTAAAAAATAGTATAGAGTATACTTGGTAATGGGTATGAAATTGCAAAGTTCCCTTAAATCTTGTTTACCTATTTGGATGAATTGAAAAGAGAACCTTGTAAAACATGTATTTACCCATTAAAGAAAGATAAAATTATATGGATACATAATTTTGGAACATATAAATATAATTTATAATAATTACTTAAAAGTAATAAAGAATTACATTGGTGTAAAGAGAGAGAAAGTGTAACCTGAATGAAAAATGTAGGTTCGGGGAGAATCCTTTACCACTTTGAAAATAAAAAAACCGTGTGCCCCATATAATTAATGATCATCAAATTAAAATTTTAATACCATTAATATAAATATATTTATGATATGATACATAACATTTCAGTATAAATACACCATACATAAGAAATAGTGGGGAATAAGGCATATCTTACAAAAATAAAAGTGAGATGAGAAAACACATACCTTATGTCCGAAAGTGTTATGAAATTGTACTTAACATCCTATATAATGAAATTATATTCATTAATAAATTATTTAAGAACCTATTTGGAATTTTTTTGATTTATTATAATTTTATTATGTTAATTTTTGGCCTTTTTTATGAGTTATAATGTTTAATTCAGTCGATCAGGAGTGTTATTTTTCTTGGTTTTCATGATTCGTTCACTTATATACATGTATGAAAGATCATGTAAATAGGACTAGATATCTAGAATTGAAGTTATATTTTATTTATGAACATCTATAATATTAAATTTTTGTATAATTAATTTGGTTATTAGGGGTGAGGATGAATCATTTGACAAGATGTTAGTGATAATTGTTTATATTATTTTGGCGAGTTTTGATCATCACAAACTGGTTTTGCATTGTTAACTATAATCATGTATATATAATGGTTCCTAAACATTAAATATAATATAATACATATATTATAATCTGATTTAATCATAAAAAAGGGTTCATGACCATACTTTAAGTTATAATTGAAAAACGAAAACTCATCGTCCATGAAGGTGGTAATTCGACACCACGCAGATGATGTTTTCATATTTAGAATAAAAGGAATAGGAGAAGAGAATTGATGATATATTATTAAATAAAAAATAACATTAAATTATATACAATATATTATAGTTATAAAATTACTTTGTGATAGTGGGTGAGGAGAAGATATGAAAAGAAAAAAACTTGAAACTAAATTAAAAAAAACATAAGAGGGTTTTACCTATTGAACTTCTTTTCCTTGGGAAACATTTTAGGGAAAATGGATTGGTATTTCATTAAGACAGAAGGATCCTAGAAATTATGGGATAGTTTTGGGATTATATTTGGTATAAATTTTCAAACTTCAAGGGTTTGGAGGTGTGAGGAGAAGGGGTTATATTTATAGTGGAGTAGATGTGTGTTTTCTCATTATTATATTCCTTAGCTTATTATTTTGGATAAAGACTATGAATTATTTAATAATGTGTAATAAATATATTAAATTATTTAAGTAAAGTTTGGTATTATGGGATTAAATCATCCATAAATCATATATGAATCAAAAAATTATGTATTTGTTAAATACTGCAAATTACCATATTTCAGTATTCAACAAAAATCTAACTATTTTAGAAACATAAAAAAATTCACCCTGACCATTTTTTGAAATTTAGTATTCAATAATAAACTCCATTTTATCAAACTAATTTTCTAAATATTAGATATTTAATTTTTAAACTAAATCATCATTTACTCAAAAATACCGATTTTAATAATTTAACTGTTTTATGACACTTTGAAAAATTAATTAAGGTCTCATAAAATTATATTATAATAATAAGATAAAAAAATATTAATTTATGAATCTATTTTATGCAAATATTTTTTTTAAATCATTATATTAATTATAAAATTGTAAATAAAAATTTAAGTTTCACAAAAAATACCAACACTTTACTTATTGTTTTCAAAAAATTTATTTACTTATTACGTGTTATAAATATACCAAATTTTTATTTATAAGATAACTAAATTTTATTTATACTTTCATAAGTTATGTTACTATTCAAATCATAAATGTACTATTAATATAACAAAAATGATAGTTTTATAAAATTCAGGATTTTCACTATTCACTGGAAAATAAATATTTTTAGAAAATTACCAAAATGTCAACCTAAGATAATTTTAACATTAAAATTTTAAATATGTAGTTTATTTTGTTAAATATATTCCATAAAAATTTAAAAATTTTGTTTTAAAATAAGTGCGCCATTAAAAGGCGGTGAATCTATCTTTAGGAAATATATTATTTTATGCATAAAAGTGGATTTATTCTTATATTAAGCTTATAAAACCAATTAGTTGAATTTAAAAATATTTCATTGAATATGTAACATATTATTTTCATTAATATCATTCAATAATAGTGATTAATTTAATTTATTAATATAAAATACCATTGTGGCCATAAAAATAGTTTTTCATAAGAAACATCTTATGTCCAATTGATTTTTATTTTCATTTCTAATTAATTTTTATCCAAATAATTAATTTTAAAAACATGTGAAAACTATATTTTCATTATTTAAATAATATATTTCATTCCTTTTATTCCAATAGTTATGTTATAATAGTTTTTTTAAAATAATTATAGTTAATTGTATATCATTGTTCGTTTAAGCTTGGTGTTGCGTGAAACAAATGTTGTAAAAGATATTAAATTTAAAAATTGACATGAAATGAAATATTAGGGTGTTAAAAAAAGTTAAAAACTTGGTGGTTGCACCAGATGGGTTGATAAAAATAGGGTGTAAGTGGGGTTTCAATATCAAAACCGACAATGATAGTATAGTGTCTACCTATGATGTATTCTTGGTGAAAATGTTTATAAATAAATTCATGGTATGGACTATGCAAAGAGATTTTCAATGTTTATGATGATAAAGTTCATTAAGATATTTCCTTCCATAAAAGCTACTTATAATTATGATATATATCAAAAATCTTTCAAAACTTATTTTGTTAATGTTAATTTATTATAGAATGTGTATATGATAAACTAAAAGGGTTTGAAGTATTAAATACTTCTAGTAAGTTATGTAAGTTTCAAAAGTCCATTTATTAATTAAAGAAAGTAATTAGAGTTTTAATATATAGTGTGATGATTTAATCAAAGAATTTTGGTTTTATCAAGAATGTAAATAATTATTCTATATATAGGACAATTAATGGGTGTGTTATTATACTTTTTTCAATTGCATGTGGATGATATACTAGTCAATGGAAATAATGTTCCAATATTACATTCTATAATGGTATGGTTGGGAAAGCGCTTCTTGATGAATGAAATGATTAATGTAACCTACATACTAGGTATAAATATCTATAGGGGAAGATCAAATAGGTTTCTTATACCTATTCCAAACACATGTTTTGGTAAAGTGATAAAGTGGTTTAGTATGGGGAACTATAAGAAATATTATTTAACAATGTTTTATGGCATGAGTCCTACAAAGGACCAAAGTCCTAAAGAGTTATATAGTAGAATCATGGATATTATTCTATATAAAATCACCATATGATCTATTATCCATGATTTCTTGTGTACTCATATTGACGTAGATTATGATTTGAGAAAAAATAAGTAGATATTGATCTATTATTAGTGAGATCCACTGAATTTATGTGAAAGAAATGCTTAATTTTTTGAGAATAATTAAGGATATTTTTTTAGTATTTTGAGGTGAGTAAGATCTCATTATAAGGGTTAAATCGATTATATTTTAAAAACTAATAAGGTTGATATGATTTCTCAATCTAGTTCTTTTATTTTACATAAATGGTTGAGTTATTAGTTGTAATATTTACAAACAATCCACTACGATGTCTTAAAAAATAGTGGAAAAGTACATAATTTTATCTAATACTATGAAGGAAGTTATTTGAATCAAGAATTTCATAACTAATATTAGGTTGGTTCTTATATTTTGGGAGAAATTTAGTTTTATTGTGAAAAAAATAGAGTTAATTATTTTGATAAGGAACACCAATCACACAAAAGGACCAAACACATCCTTAAAAAATTCTATCACATTCAATAAATCATTGAGATAGGTGATGTAAATATTTTTTGGAAGGCTACAGTGGAGAATGTAACATATCAATTAAAAAAAATTAACATATCCAAAACTTTAGGTTCATGTAAATTATCTTAGTATTATAGGAATGATAGATTTAATGTGTTATTTTCAATTTAAATGTATCATGGTTTTATAATAAAGTAGATCTATATTTATCATTCATTAACACATTATACATATATTACATGAGTAGTGGAATGATAAATCACCTATAATTGAAACATTGAGTTATTCATCATCATTGAACATTATGCAGTATTATGGGTGTTAATGATATGTTAAGATTAGTATGTGTAGAATATTGTATATGATATATATTAGACTCTTGAGACAATAAGTGTAGACATATTATCTAGAATTACCCACAAAATTATGTCATATGGAATTCCATATGGCCATTGATATACTTATGGTTATATACTTCATATAAATCCCTATTACATAAGGTTTATATGATACCTAATATGTGAACCTTCATACTTTGATAACTTTCTTACACCAGCCTTAAGGATGAGCAATCAGGGGTTGGTTGAGTATGTTTTTGACCATATCATAAGTTAAATTTTACCAATATTAGATTTTCCCTCTAATATGAAAAGTTTGATATTTAGGGCCTCGATTGAATTTGATCAAGGAAACTCATGATAATAATTTTTTAATTGTCATTTGATGTACTTAACCACATGGATGAATGTCATGTGATATTTTTATTCAAACTGGATAGTTTATTTTGGAGAATCATTAATTTATGATATGACCTATACTATATTGACATATTTTATATCTATTGGTCACTCAATGTCTTAGAAAAAAGTACTATATAAACATGTATATGATGTATAGAAATGTATCCTCTAGTGAAAATATTTATATGGAGATATAAACATGTCAGATTGAGATCACACCAGACCCATTTGAATCTTGAGTAGCAAATATCTTGTTTTTCTATAGGCCCCTCTTTTCTCATAGTCATGTATTGTGAATTTTGTAATGACCTAGTCAAGGTCACCCAAACAACACCCAAGTGGGGAAACTAAATGAAATTAGGTAAAAATCCATATACACTGAAGGCCAATGACTAATAGTGAAGTCCTAAAATAGTATTGGGGGTACTATTCCTTCAAAAGTAATCCCCAAATGTCATACCCAAACCTATTGAAAATTCCGCATGACCCATCGGTGTGGTGGAAAAAACCAAAACCTATAGGCATAAATGTGGATCCAAGAGTTCCCACACAATCTTGAATAAAAATTAATAAAAAAATATATGATGCATCATAATATAATATAGTAGAATATGAAGATAATAAACATGAAATATGAATCATAAAATAAATACAACAACACGGTGGTCAATACATATATAGAACAACCTGAAAAACAACCACACTAGACTCCAAACCAACTCATAGGATCCACCTATAGAATAATTTACCTAAACAATATTCTATAGATAAACCATATGTCCATATCAACGTGATACTTATGTTTGAAAGAAAACATAAAGGTCTACCCACTTACATCAAAATCCAAACCATGTACGTGGGTATGAGGTGAGTCCAATGACCTAATAGGGATACAAAATTCCTAGAAACACTGAATACTATTATAATCAAGTGTATTTTAATAAAATACATATGTAAGAAGTTTATGAAATGATATTTAAATACACCCACTCAAAAACATAACCCAAAATATACATACAAGCATACGTGTCACATCATTGTGTAGAAACAAGGCAACCACAACACCTAAACTCACTTTCATTGGCCAATACCGGTAAAAGAGTTATATAATAACATAACCCCCAATCTATATACAAATATTCGGGGTAGGGTGTCCAACCAATCTTGACCTATTCTCAAGGATGCATGGTATGGTTTCTTTAAAATCCCCAACCACTACCCTCTCTCTCTAGGAATGGTCTATACCCAAACCTCTATAACCTCATACCAAGCCTCAAAATCCACCCTCTAACCTTGTTAGGGTCCCATAACCACACCGTAGATAAAAAAATCTCACTTAGGGATGTCCACAAGAACCTTCTCACAACATTTGAGGCCAAACATCCATGTTCGGTGCCATATCACACTGACCAGTCACATATATCTGGGAGGGTCACACACCACATCTTACATCACATCACATATTGGACTCATCCCTTATCAATCAAGTTAGTACTATCAATAAATTCTCACTTAATATGTGTCTATACATCAAATCATCACCCAAATCAAACTGGCCACTCCCCTTTCTTAGGGTGGGCCTCATAATCACAATCTGACCACTACCTTCTCACTCAAGGAAAGGTCTTTCCACCACCTTCTCACTCAAGGTGATTCCATACGTCACATCATGTCACTAACCTCATCATAATATCATTATATATATTACATAAATAGGAAACCAACATATCTCATAATCATTCATATCAAATGACCAATCCCTGACCCAAAAAACATCCCAAGCATGGATATATCATTGTCACATACCTTGTATTCTCTATTGAAAACCTCTCAATATTTTTCACATTAATCATAATCATCAACCAAAAACATTCATGAGTGAATTAACACATCACCAAATCTTTATTCTAGGAAAAAATGTCACCTAAGCCTTGATCCAGCTCAAAAAAGCATTCTAGGAAAAATTTACCCATAATAATAACCCCTCCCCACTTTATGAAACTAGACATAGTTCCATCGAACCTAAACCATTTTACCCATATCAACCCTTCAAGGTTTGATTAAATCAATTCAAATCATTAAAAAACTTTAATACCAAAATAAAAAACCATCATCTATCTCACATAATCATATATCTTCAAGAAATAAAATAATTTACCAGGAAATCTTAAACAAGGAGCACATTCAAAAGAAACAGTACTTTAGAAAACTAGTATTTTCCTATGAAAGTTCAAACAAAAAATCTATCAATGATATCCTTATAGATTTACCTTAAAAACAATGTTAAAATTCTCTTTACAAAATATTTATAAAAGGATTCCAATACCATCCTTTAGACATGAAAGTTTAGTGTCCACGACCCTAATAAAAATAGTATTTATAAAACCACACATTTTTTTGAAACACTATTTCAAAATGATCATTTAAATCATTCCATTTTCCTTGAAATTAAATTTTTTAACAATTAATTTAAAAATAAATTTTCATCAAAAAACAATTTTAAAATCAAATGTTAAAAAGGATATCCTATTTACCATGAGAGACCTAATCACATCACTAAAAACTCTATAAAGAGGTCCACTGACACTCGTTCGACCAAGGCACCATAAACAAACCATTTTAAAATCTATGTGGACCTTTTTTACTATTAGGCCGATATGATCCTATCTAATATTATAGTTAAGGTTGCACAATTAATATAACATGCTAACAATAATCATAATGATATCACAAAAACATAAAATCACTAAATTAAAAAGATACTCTAGAATGTCAAGGTTACCTACATTAACACATGATCTGTAAATTGATCCCAAAGAATTATTGACCTCTTTAAAATCCATGGAAACCCATATTTTCAATAAACACCATAAAATTAATAAATATAACATCTAAAACTCACATTCCAAATTGATATAACTGATTCCAAATTAATTATGTGGCATAATGGTTCTAAAACCATAAGCCATTGGGTACAGTCCACTTCAAACATGAACCCAGAACTATACCACAAAATCCAAAATTTATATATCTAAATCAATGACCAATTTAACCTTATTCTATAAATACCATAAATAAATTCTATGGTGAAACATACCTCAAGAAAAATGATAAATAGTGGCACAAAAACCACATTTCAAGATGTCATATATAAGATGCATACCTAATCCCCATGAAGTGTCATAATTTCACCATGCTCTATGTAAAGACCCGTAAAATTCAAGGGAATTTTTTTCTTAATTTTCTTTAGAATTTTACAAGAGCGCGGTTTCAGGCGGCACCTGATTCCGAGGCCCGGAGTGCCCGGAATTAATTTCCGAAGTTTGGATCGGGTACGTTCAGTGAACGAACGAGCGGGTTTTCCTAACTTTTGATCCGGTGCTCGGAATTGAAATCCGAGGGCACCGATGAACTCGCAGCGCCGATATTCGCTTAAAGAGACCTTTTCGGGAGTTGCGTTTGTTGCGGGTTGAAAGTTAAGTTTTGGGGTTTTTAGTTTGAGTTAAATAAAATTGTGAAGAACAATTTTATTTTTACTTGTTAAAACCTATCAAAGGAGGTTGGAAGTGGGACCCACACCCACTTAACCTCCCTTTGGAGGATTAAGTGTGGTGGGGCCCACACGAACCCCTAATTCTTTTCAAATTCCCTAACCCCTCTAAACCCCCTCTTAATTATGTAACTCTTCCCTACTTTATTTCTTGCCAACCTATCTCTTAACTTAATTTTGTCAACTCTAGATTTAATTAATGTATTGAATTCAACTTTTGAATTTTGAAAGGTTGGCAAAGTGAAAATAAAATAAGGTGTAGCTTATTTTATTTTGGGTTGTTCGTTTGTCTTCTTGAGAGGTGGAGAGCTCTTCTTCTTCTTCAAACTCAACGAAGAACGCGAATAACGTCGTTCTTCAACGAAGAACTTCTCCAACGAAGAACACGGTCCATCCGCGACGCCGTATCCGCGACGCGACGTACTTCTTCCGCGTCATCTCTTCCGCGACGGTTTTCCGCGACGAACGCCATCGACAACGACTCTTCCTCCGACGTCAAAGGAATCGACACCGATATTTCACGACTACGTCAACGTGCGACTATCGAGGTAGAGGTTCTTGAGTTCGTTGTTTTCTTTATTATTTGACTTTCCTCAAGACTTGACGAGGAACGCTCAATTTCCGACGAAGAACGCCGCTCCGCTCTTCTTCGTTTACCGTGTCAACGAAAGGGGACGCCTCTTCTTTCTCGGACAACCTTCGTCGGCGTACAAGTTTCGCCAACGACGTGTCTCTTCGAACGCATCCCTTCGTCATCGGATTTGACGAACGGCTTCCGCGACGCCCGACCTCCGCGACGTCGTCTTCCGCGGAACATAGACAATCTTCGAACCTTATACCCGAGGTAGGGGTTATTGTTTTTAATATTTAATTATTTCATTCTTGCTCGTGGTTCGTATGATTAACGTGAGGATGTTGATTATTTAAAGTTTTGTTATTATTTAACGTGAGGGGGGCCGGACCGCATGAACACGGCCGAACCCCCTCCATCGTTCATGTTGTATATCTGCGGGCGGAAGCAAGGTGGCGTGGTGACATCGCACCACGCGGATAATTGTACGTTAATCTTACATGACGCCGTCGCGCTACGCCGAGAAAGAATCTTCAAGAACGCGACGCCGTCGCGCCGCGCTGGATGGAATCAAGACACGGCGAAGGGGCGCGGTGCCGTCGCACCGTGCCGGATGACGAACACCGCGGCCGGTTCCGGGCCGCGGCGGGACGAGAAGACCGCGGCCGGTTCCGGGCCGCGGCGGAAAGAGAAGACCGGCGGCCCGGCCGCCGGCGTCGGAAGCCGAAGAAGGGGACCGGAAATTCCGGTCCCGTTTGAGAAAACCGGCCGGCCAGCTGGCCGACCGGATGTCTTAAAAACCGGGGGAATTAATCCCCCGGCCTTCACTTAAAACCCCCCTCTTTATGAGGGGGGAGCGTTTCCCTTGGGGGGGGCAGGAGGCCCCCCGTTTTTTTTATGAAGCGGGCCCCCAGGAGGGGGGCCGTTGTTTGACAAAGCGGCGCGGCATAGCCGCGCCGCCACTCCAAGAAACGCGGGGGTTTGTCTCCCTGCGTGCAGCCACCCTGCGGCACCCCGAGCCGCCGCGGCACCCCGCGCCGCCGCGCCGCCAGGCCGCCGCGCCGCCGCCGGCCGCCGCGCCGCCGCCGCCCGCCACCGCCGGCCGCCGCCTCCGGCCACCGCGCCGCCCGGGGGGGGGGGGGGGGGTCGGGCCGGGTCGGCCCGGACCCGGACCCCCCCCGTTTCGAACCAGATTTGGTTTTTGGCCCATAACTTGATCCTCGGACCTCCGATCGATGAACCGTCAGCGGCAACACGATCCTTGGATCGAGACGGTCGTTTCGGTATATCGCACTCAAGGTTTCAGATTACTTTGAGTTCGGCCGGGTTGGTTCGTTCACGAAACCAACCGGGCTTTCGGAGCGGAAACGCTCATATCTTGAGCTACGAACGTCCGATTGACGCACCGTCAGTCGCGTTGTGTTCCTCTTAGTGAGACGGATCTTTTGGCATACTCCGCCCGAGGTTTGGACGCAGGTGGAGTATGGTCGGGTTGGTTTTGACTTAAAAACCAACCGGGCCCCGGAGACGAAAATGCCAATAACTCTCAGACCGGGCGTCCGATCGACGCGCCGTCTGTTGCGTTGAGTTCCTGTTGACGATACGGAACTTTTGGATACATCAACTTCAGTCTTCGTGACAGTTGATGTATCAGCCTCTCGGCTCGTGGAGCGGACCCTCTGAATGAGCTTGCTGTGTGCGGGAACCCTAGTGCTGGCTGCGACTGCTACAACTGCTACGACTGCTACTGTGACTGCGACGACGACAGTACAGAGATCCTGTGTGGATTCGACGACGACAGTACAGAGATCCTGTGTGGATTCGATGACGACGACTACAACACTCAGCGATCCTACGTGGATCAGTGCTACAGGTCCTGTGTGGGCCCGATCCTGTGTGGGTCCTTGCGCTCAGCGGTTCTGTGTGAGCCAGCGCCTACAGGTCCTGTGTGGGCCCGATCCTGTGTGGGTCTTTGCGGGGGTTAGTTACCTATCGATCCTTCGTGGGTCCGACGACTTAGATGGATCAGTGATCATCTTTATCGTCCTTGAAGAAGTATACCTGTGTGAGCTGAATCCTGTTGCTTTCCTGTGTGGATTGTGTTGTGCAATCCTGTGTGGATTATGTTTTGCTTTCCTATGTGGAATACGTATACTTTCCTGCGTGGACTGAGTTGTACTTGGGCTCGGAGGTTGGAGTGTATTTGAATTGATGACTTAGGTATATGTATGGGCATATACCTAAGCAGTGTCGGTTGTTACTTCGTGATTGTACTTTTCTTCGTGGTTTATCCTTTGTGGATTTGAGAGACCTTCAGGGGTCTCGGGGTCCCTAATGAGTAGCTTATACTCACCCCTGCACGGGCTTTGCCCGCACTACGTTGTGTTGGTTGCAGACGACGGACAGCGTTGACCTTAGCTGAGGCTTGCAGAGCGGGACGGTACCCGGAGGTGGACCATTGGGCGGAACGTGCACGGAGCGGACGGCGGGACCCGTGGAGCAGAGGAGCTATCTGTACCCACCCTTCAGGTGGGATTTCTAGTGGACAGCTCGGAGTAGCGGCTTTTACTTTTCAGTTGCTGTTTTTCCCTTTTCGAGTTGTACTTTACTTTCAGTTTGGGTTTGTATACTGGCCCATTTACTTTTCCGCACTTTCAGTTGTACTCTGCTTTTGTTTAGTGTTTACTTTCCGCTTGCTTACTCTGTGGTGATATTTACTTTTCAAAGGCAATGCCTTCCCAATTTACTGGGATTTACGCCTTGGTGCTAGTCGCCAGCCCCTGGCCTATGGAAGGCGGGCTTGGGGTAGTCACGGCACGGACCCCGAGGGCGGGTCGTGACAAATTGGTATCAAAGGAGTTCGGTTCTACCGCGAACTCTGATCTTTTCTATGTGAAGCAATAATGTTTAGCGTATTGAGTATGGTTATCAGTCCAGGGAGTCCAGTGTTGGTGCGGCGGCCGACGTATCCGTACACCAGGACCCTGACTTCTGATTTCCGACTTAATGCACGAAAACATTGATTGCGTGTGTGTTTCAACGTTTTCTTTGTGATTACTTATATCAGCTCACCAGGTATACTGTTCTAACCGTGGCGCACCTGTTTCCTTTTCAGGATGGCCCCACGACGGCAGCCAGCTAGGGTTCCGAGAGTCGAGCGAGACGACAGACCACCGAGCGACGAGGCCTCGGTGCAGGGCCCTTTTCCAGTAGTGGCACCAGCGGTAGCTTTACCCGCCGATCCCCCGATGCTTCCAGCAGCAACCGCTGACGATGCACGTCGCCTCAGCGCACTGCATGAGTTTCAGCGCCAGCGACCGCCCAGGTTTCGCGGGGAGACGGATCCCCAGGCAGCAGAGGACTGGCTGGAGGCAGTGGTTCGAGTGTTTAGGCTAGTGAGGACACCAGCAGACCTCATGGTGATCCTCGCTGCGAGCCTACTACACGCAGCAGCAGGACGATGGCGGAGCTTGATGCTCCAGGTGCACGACGAGGCATCTCTACTTTGGATGGACTTTGAGAGCCTCTTCCGCTCGGAGTTCGTCCCAGCCACCCTTCGTGCGGTGCGTATCCAGGAGCTTCTACAGCTGCGGCAGGGCAGCATGACGGTCGCACAGTACTCGGCGAGATTTACCGATCTCTCGCGCTACTCGACCGACATGGTACGGGACCCATTCTTCCGGGCCCGGACCTTCGAGCAGGGTTTGAGACACGAGATCAGGGCATCGCTGATCTCCCTCAGCATACCGACTCAGACAGGAGTACTGGAGCGGGCTCTTCTGATCGAGAGTTTCCTTGCTGAGACTACACCAGCACAGCGACCCACCGCAGGGCGGCACGTGGCAGAGTCATCTGCAGCAGGTAGTCGACGGATGACTCAGGGGTCTAGACAGACCAGACCTTCGGGCAGACGATCTCAGGGCACTGGCTCAGCAGTGCGGGGCACACAGCGCGGAGCCAGTCTTACGAGAGGCAGACAGTGCTACTCGTGCGGCGGGCAGGGCCACATGGCTCGTGACTGCCCGACCCTCCGTGCCGAGGAGCAGCAGTCAGTTGATGGACCACCGAGGCAGAGGCAGAGGGTCGACCGTGGCGGTCCGCAGGGAGGATGCGGACGAGGCAGAGGAGCTGGACGAGCAGCTGGTGGTGGCCGACGCTTTGAGGCTCTACCACCACCACCACCAGGAGGTCCACCCCGACCATAGGGAGCTGGCGGGCAGCGACAGGCACAGCTCCAGGCAGCAGAGGCCTACGACCACGGCGCACCCGAGATGATTCGAGGTACTATCTGTGTCTATTCCACCCTTGCTGCAGTTCTTATAGACACAGGAGCGAGTCACTCTTTCATAGCCGCTGCCCTTGTTCGGAGCTCGGAGATTCCGACAGAGCCGTTGGCTCGATCCTTACGGCTAGAGACTCGTACGGGAGCAGACTCGACGATTACGCACTGGTGCCGGCAGTGTGAGCTTACTCTAGGAGGCGAGAGCTTCGGCTGGGATCTTCTTGTAGCAGCGTCGAGGCCTTACGACGTCATCTTGGGCATGGATTGGCTATCTACGGTCCATGCACAGATTGACTGTTTTAGGCGCAAGGTGCGATGTGTACGCACCGACGGGAGCAGGTTCACCTTCACCGGCGAGAAGGGATCCTTAGCAGCACAGGATGGACTTCCGCGGAGGAGAGGACAACCCATCACTTATCAGTTGGCTAGCCTTATCCTTGGAGCAGTTGACGTGCGGAGTCCTGGTTTTCCTGCAGTGGTGGATCAGTTTGCGGACGTTTTTCCAGACGACGTTCCAGGGCTACCTCCTCGCAGAGAGGTAGACTTTTATATTGACTTGTACCCCGGGACAGCCCCGATATCTACTCCAGCATATCGGATGGCCCCCGCCGAGCTTCGAGAGCTACGGGTACAGTTGGAGGACTTGCAGGGCAAGGGATTCATCCGACCCAGTGTTTCACCCTGGGCTTCCCCGATATTGTTCGCCAAGAAGGCGGACGGGAGCTTGCGACTTTGTGTTGACTATCGTCGCCTGAACCAGGTGACAGTGAGGAACAAGTATCCGCTACCGAGGATTGATGACCTCTTTGATCAGCTCAAGGGAGCACGGTGGTTCTCGAAGATAGACCTCAGGTCAGGCTATCATCAGCTCAGAGTCAGAGACGAGGATGTGCAGAAGACAACCTTCAGATGTCGGTATGGCCACTATGAGTTCTTGGTTATGCCTTTCGGTGTAACCAATGCTCCAGCAGTGTTCATGGCTCTCATGAACAGGATCTTTCAGCCATACCTCGATCGGTTTGTCGTGGTCTTCATCGACGACATTCTGATTTACTCTACGACAGAGGAGGAGCACGCCTATCACTTGCGAGTTGTTCTTGACACACTCCGAGAGCACCAGCTTTATGGTAAGCTCTCGAAGTGCCAGTTCTGGATACGTGAGGTCCACTTTTTGGGACACGTTATCTCTGAGGTGGGAGTTGCAGTGGATCCCGCGAAGATTGAGGCTGTGTTAGCATGGGAGCCACCTAGGAGCGTGACTGAGGTTCGGAGTTTCTTGGGACTAGCTGGATACTATCGGAGATTTGTGCCGAATTTCTCCAGAGTTGCGGCATCACTCACGGCTTTGACGAAGAAGGGGAAACCCTTCGTGTGGTCAGACAGTTGTCAGCAGAGCTTCCAGGAGCTGAGACAGAGATTGACTAGTGCACCTATCTTGAGGTTGCCTGAGGAGGGAGTAGGGTACGCAGTCTACTGCGATGCATCAGGGACCAGACTCGGATGTGTTCTGATGCAGGAGCGGGCCGTGATCGCCTATGGATCACGTCAGTTGAGGCCGCATGAGCAGAACTACGCTACCCATGACCTGGAGTTAGCAGTAGTGGTCTTCGCTCTGAAGACATGGCGACACTATCTGATGGGCGAGCGCTTTACAGTCTTTTCCGATCATCAGAGTCTCAGGTATATCTTCTCGCAGAAGGACCTGAACCTGAGACAGTGACGATGGATCGAGTTCCTCCAGGACTATGACTTTGAGATAGTCTATACTCCTGGGAAGGGGAACGTAGTAGCCGCTGCCCTCAGCAGGAGGACGGGCATTCAGCTACTTGAGGAGGCGACGGAGCAGCTAGCCTCTTTGCAGATATCCTTCGTGGATAGAGATGGAGCAGCCTTTCTTCAGTCTCTCACAGTCACCCCTCCACTACTGCAGCGAGTCAGGGAGGCACAGCGTGGGGACGCTGACTGTGAGACACGGCGTGCACAGATATCCTCGGGACAGGCACCTGATGGTTTCTCCCTTGGAGAAGAGCACGACATCCTTTTCAGAGGACGTACCATGGTACCAGTCGCATTGCGAGAGGAAGTACTGAGAGAGTTTCACACTTCTCCTTTAGCGGTACATCCTGGAGTGGCTAAGATGTACCAGGACCTCAGACGACAGCACTGGTGGCCGGGCATGAAGAAGGCAGTAGCAGAGTTCGTATCTCGATGCCTCACCTGTCAGCAGGTAAAGGCAGAGCATCAGGTACCAGCAGGCTTGGTACAACCCTTGGAGGTTTCGGAGTGGAAGTGGGACCGCATATCTATGGACTTCGTGACTGGACTTCCACGCACTTCCAGAGGTCACGACTCCATCTGGGTGATTGTTGACCGACTCACCAAGTCGGCACACTTCTTACCCATCAGAGAGCAGGGCTCAGTGGAGAGCTTGGGACGTCTCTACGTTCAGGAGATTGTGCGGCTCCACGGCGTGCCATCATCTATCGTTTCCGATCGAGATGCCCGCTTTACTTCCCGGCTTTGGAAGGGGTTACAGGAAGCGTTCGGGACGCAGCTACGTCTTAGCACAGCTTTTCACCCTCAGACGGATGGTCAGACGGAGAGGACCATTCAGACTCTCGAGGACATGCTACGCGCATGTGTCCTCGACTTTGGTCGTAGCTGGGAGGACCACCTACCCTTGGTGGAGTTCGCATACAACAACAGCTACCACTCCACCATCGGGATGGCACCGTACGAGGCGTTGTACGGCCGACCATGTAGATCTCCTTTGTGCTGGACAGACCCTGGGGAGTCAGCACTGGTGGGACCGGAGATGGTCCAGGCCACGACAGAGAAGGTCCAGGTCATCCAGGAGCGGATGAGGACAGCTCAGAGCCGGCAGAAGTCATATGCTGACAGGAGGCGGAGGCCACTGGAGTTCGAGGATGGCGACCACGTCTTCTTGCGGGTCTCACCTCGACGTGGTATTCGGAGATTTGGCCGAGGCGGCAAGTTATCTCCGCGCTTCATCGGACCTTTCCAGATTCTCAGCAGGATTGGTGAGGTGGCTTATCGCCTGGCTCTACCACCTCAGTTGCACTGGGTGCACGACGTCTTCCACGTATCTCAGCTGAGGAGATACGTGCACGACCCGACGCACATCATTGATCATGGGGAGCTTGACGTTGACGATGGGGCGACTTTTACGGAGGTCCCGGTGGAGATAGAGGATCGACAGGAGCGGGTCCTGCGTGGGCGATCGATTCCTCTTGTGCGCATCAGATGGCAGCACGGGAATCTCAAGGAGAGCACATGGGAGCGAGAGGCTCAGATGCGTGCTCAGTACCCTCATTTGTTTCCCTAGTTTTTTGATGTAGCTTTACGGGGACGTAAAGCCCTGAGGTGGGAGTAATGTAAAGACCCGTAAAATTCAAGGGAATTTTTTTCTTAATTTTCTTTAGAATTTTACAAGAGCGCGGTTTCAGGCGGCACCTGATTCCGAGGCCCGGAGTGCCCGGAATTAATTTCCGAAGTTTGGCTCGGGTACGTTCAGTGAACGAACGAGCGGGTTTTCCTAACTTTTGATCCGGTGCTCGGAATTGAAATCTGAGGGCACCGATGAACTCGCAGCGCCGATATTCGCTTAAAGAGACCTTTTTGGGAGTTGCGTTTGTTGCGGGTTGAAAGTTAAGTTTTGGGGGTTTTAGTTTGAGTTAAATAAAATTATGAAGAACAATTTTATTTTTACTTGTTAAAACCTATCAAAGGAGGTTGGAAGTGGGACCCACACCCACTTAACCTCCCTTGGGAGGATTAAGTGTAGTGGGGCCCACATGAACCCCTAATTCTTTTCAAATTCCTTAACCCCTCTAAACCCCCTCTTAATTATGTAACTCTTCCCTACTTTATTTCTTGCCAACCTATCTCTTCACTTAATTTTGTCAACTCTAGATTTAATTAATGTATTGAATTCAACTTTTGAATTTTGAAAGGTTGGCAAAGTGAAAATAAAATAAGGTGTAGCTTATTTTATTTTGGGTTGTTCGTTTGTCTTCTTGAGAGGTGGAGAGCTCTTCTTCTTCTTCAAACTCAACGAAGAACGCGAAGAACGTCGTTCTTCAACGAAGAACTTCTCCGCCGAAGAACACGGTCCATCCGCGACGCCATATCCGCGACGCGACGTACTTCTTCCGCGTCATCTCTTCCGCGACGGTTTTCCGCGACGAACGCCATCGACAACGACTCTTCCTCCGACGTCAAAGGAATCGACACCGATATTTCACGACTACGTCAACGTGCGACTATCGAGGTAGAGGTTCTTGAGTTCGTTGTTTTCTTTATTATTTGACTTTCCTCAAGACTTGACGAGGAACACTCAATTTCCGACGAAGAACGCCGCTCCGCTCTTCTTCGTTTACCTTGTCAACGAAAGGGGACGCCTCTTCTTTCTCGGACAACCTTCGTCGGCGTACAAGTTTCGCCAACGACGTGTCTCTTCGAACGCATCCCTTCGTCATCGGATTTGACGAACGGCTTCCGCGACGCCCGACCTCCGCGACGTCGTCTTCCGCGGAACGTAGACAATCTTCGAACCTTATACCCGAGGTAGGGGTTGTTGTTTTTAATATTTAATTATTTCATTCTTGCTCGTGGTTCGTATGATTAACGTGAGGATGTTGATTATTTAAAGTTGTGTTATTATTTAACGTGAGGGGGGCCGGACCGCATGAACACGGCCGAACCCCCTCCATCGTTCATGTTGTATATCTGCGGGCGGAAGCAAGGTGGCGTGGTGCCATCGCACCACGCGGATAATTGTACGTTAATCTTACATGACGCCGTCGCGCTACGCCGAGAAAGAATCTTCAAGAACGCGACGCCGTCGCGCCGCGTTGGATGGAATCAAGACACGATGAAGGGGCGCGGTGCCGTCGCACCGTGCCGGATGACGAACACCGCGGCCGGTTCAGGGCCGCGGCGGGACGAGAAGACCACGGCCGGTTCCGGGCCGCGGCGGAAAGAGAAGACCGGCGGCCCGGCCGCCGGCGTCGGAAGCCGAAGAAGGGGACCGGAAATTCCGGTCCCGTTTGAGAAAACCGGCCGGCCAGCTGGCCGGCCGTATGTCTTAAAAACCGGGGGAATTAATCCCCCGACCTTCACTTAAAACCCCCCTCTTTATGAGGGGGGAGCGTTTCCCTTGGGGGGGCAGGAGGCCCCCCGTTTTTTTTATGAAGCGGGCCCCCAGGAGGGGGCCGTTGTTTGACAAAGCGGCGCGGCATAGTCGCGCCGCCACTCCAAGAAACGCGGGGGTTTGTCTCCCCGCGTGCAGCCACCCCGCGGCACCCCGAGCCGCCGCGGCACCCCGCGCCGCCGCGCCGCCGCCGCCGGCCGCCGCCGCCGGCCACCGCGCCGCCCAGGGGGGGGGGGGGGGTCGGGCCGGGTCGGCCCGGACCCGGACCCCCCCGTTTCGAACCATATTTGGTTTTTGGCCCATAACTTGAGCCTCGGACCTCCGATCGACGAACCGTCAGCGGAAACGCGATCCTTGGATCGAGACGGTCGTTTCGGTATATCGCACTCAAGGTTTCAGATTACTTTGAGTTCGGCCGGGTTGGTTCGTTCACGAAACCAACCGGGCTTTCGGAGCGGAAACGCTCATATCTTGAGCTACGAACGTCCGATTGACGCACCGTCAGTCGCGTTGTGTTCCTCTTAGTGAGACGGATCTTTTGGCATACTCCGCCCGAGGTTTGGACGCAGGTGGAGTATGGTCGGGTTGGTTTTGCCTTAAAAACCAACCGGGCCCCGGAGACGAAAATGCCAATAACTCTCAGACCGGGCGTCCGATCGACGCGCCGTCTGTTGCGTTGAGTTCCTGTTGACGATACGGAACTTTTGGATACATCAACTTCAGTCTTCGTGACAGTTGATGTATCAGCCTCTCGGCTCGTGGAGCGGCCCCTCTGAACGAGCTTGCTGTGTGCGGGAACCCTAGTGCTGGCTGCGACTGCTACAACTGCTACGACTGCTACTGTGACTGCGACGACGACAGTACAGAGATCCTGTGTGGATTCGACGACGACAGTACACAGATCCTGTGTGGATTCGACGACGACGACTACAACACTCAGCGATCCTACGTGGATCAGTGCTACAGGTCCTGTGTGGGCCCGATCCTGTGTGGGTCCTTACGCTCAGCGGTTCTGTGTGAGCCAGCGCCTACAGGTCCTGTGTGGGCCCGATCCTGTGTGGGTCTTTGCGGGGGTTAGTTACCTATCGATCCTTCGTGGGTCCGATGACTTAGATGGATCAGTGATCATCTTTGTCGTCCTTGAAGAAGTATACCTGTGTGAGCTGAATCCTGTTGCTTTCCTGTGTGGATTGTGTTGTGCAATCCTGTGTGGATTATGTTTTTCTTTCCTATGTGGAATACGTATACTTTCCTGCGTGGACTGAGTTGTACTTGGGCTCGGAGGTTGGAGCGTATTTGAATTGATGACTTAGGTATATGTATGGGCATATACCTAAGCAGTGTCGGTTGTTACTTCGTGATTGTACTTTTCTTCGTGGTTTATCCTTTGTGGATTTGAGAGACCTTCAGGGGTCTCGGGGTCCCTACTGAGTAGCTTATACTCACCCCTGCACGGGCTTTGCCCGCACTACGTTGTGTTGGTTGCAGACGACGGACAGCGTTGACCTTAGCTGAGGCTTGCAGAGCGGGACGGTACCCGGAGGTGGACCATTGGGCGGAACGTGCACGGAGCGGACGGCGGGACCCGTGGAGCAGAGGAGCTATCTGTACCCACCCTTCAGGTGGGATTTCCAGTGGACAGCTCGGAGTAGCAGCTTTTACTTTTCAGTTGCTGTTTTTCCCTTTTCGAGTTGTACTTTACTTTCAGTTTGGGTTTGTATACTGGCCCATTTACTTTTCCGCACTTTCAGTTGTACTCTGCTTTTGTTTAGTGTTTACTTTCCTCTTGCTTACTCTGTGGTGATATTTACTTTTCAAAGGCAATCCCTTCCCAATTTACTGGGATTTACGCCTTGGTGCTAGTCGCCAGCCCCTGGCCTATGGAAGGCGGGCTTGGGGTAGTCACGGCACGGACCCCGAGGGCGGGTCGTGACACTCTATTGGAATAATATCCCTAAAACCCTAGAATGTGAACCAAAATTATAGGATATCAAAGAGGAAAAAATGGGTGATAATAATAATATTTTACAATGAATCCATGAAACAAAATGATCTTGAACAAATCGAATAAGAGGGAGATATGGGGAAGTAATTAGCATTCCAAAGAGGGATCTTATATACTCTTACAATATACCAAAGGTGAAGAAACATGGGGGGGGGGGTAAAAATATGACCCTAAAGAATTATAAAAAGTCCCCACTCTAAAAAAACTTCATGATATATTGTTCATGCTGTGATACACCTACCATATGTCCTTATCATGGCATGTACCCTTTGGGTCACAACATGAACACCCCCAAACATAGGGATCAACACCCTGGAAAACACCATCATAGAATGTACACAATAGTCATGATGTGATGGCCCATTATATAGGGGTATCATGACATGAACTCTAATAGTGTCACTCAAGAGACTCTTCAACTTCATGTTGTAATTCCATGACACCCTCCACCATATCATTCCCCCCTGTCCTTCACCCCTGCCTTCATTCCATAGAACCCTCTTTTATTACATGACCATATATAAGAGGAAATACCTTATTTATAATAATTCACCATATTGAAAAAAACCAGGACTCTTGTTGTGGATCCCCTTTTCCATGTCATGAGCTCCACCCTCATCTAGCCTTCACATTTTGGTGTTCCTAGGCCATGGCATGATCCTTTATTAACGACCTATCACACTATAACTCCCTGCATCATAGAGTAGTGATATTCTTCATATAGAATTCTATCCACCAACACTTGATAAATCACTATAGATTATCTTCCACTAAACCACCACTCCTGAAACATCCCATAAACTATTAAAAAAATGATCAAAGTTCTAATTACTCACTCCTGATATTAAAATTGAAATTTCACTTGATTTTCACTAATATTTAACTATATGGGTCCTTACAAACTCCCTAACATAACACTTATCATAATTAAGAATCCATTATTTTAGTACCCCCAGTTTCTGGTAAGTAACCCTTGGTTTATTATTTTTAAGTACATGAAGCATATAAGAAATGGATGGGAAAGTTTGGAGACTTTTAAAGTGTTAAAAGAACAAAACGTGGTGACGCACGGGCTTCACACAGTTTTCCCAAACCTTGTGGAAGCTGTGCAGGTGGTGGTCACTTGGATAGAGCAGACTACATGGTGTGCACACGGTTTGGGAAAACCATGTGAGGAGGTTGTGCAGAGTGCCCCTTCCAAGAAGTGACTACCGCATGGTTAGCGCACGGTTTTCCTAGACGTACGGACTAACAGTGCGCGAGGTCAACTTAGATCGTATTTTTAAGGATCTAATCTGTTTTATCTTTAAACCCACTCCTTTTACCTCCTAGACAGCCCTATCTCTATATTTATCTCCAGTGAATGTGGGAGAACACTTACCAGGAATTTTGGAAGCAATCTGGAGGTTTTCATTGGTGTTTAGAGGCTGGTTGATCGAGGTAAGTCTTGTTTCCTTTAGTTTTCTTAGATCTCCTTCTTCCCTCTTGATGGATCCTTATATCTACGCCGAAGGTGGGTATATCTAAGGTAGTGGATGAATTTTTAGTTGAGTTTTGGTTTTGTTGGTACTAGGGGAAGGAATCTAAGGATGTTTTGGGGACTAGTTTACTCAGTTTTGTTGGTGTTCTTCATCCGTTGGTTGGTTTCACCAATTTGGTTGAGGTAGGAGGCTTCACTCTCAACTCCTCTTGTTAGAATTGATTTGATTAGTTTCAAATTGGTTTATTTGAATGGTTTTTATTGTGAAAATCATGGAATAAATCTTCTTTAGTGATGATTTATGGTTTTGATGTAATTGTGAAATCTTGGTGAATTGTTGTGAAAAGTTATTTGGCTTCTTGAATTTAAAATGTTGATTTTAAATTATGATTTCTGAAATTGTAAATGGTTTGATGAAAAATGATTTTTAAATAAAAAGAGTGTTTTATTGAAATGGTTTGATATTGAAATGACTTTGATAGATTTGGTTTTCAATAAAAAGGGAGTTTTATTGAAATGGTTTGGAATTTAAATGGTTTGGCATGGAAATGGTTTTTATGGAAATGGTTTTCAATAAAAATGTGTTTTTTTATTAAAAGGGTGTTTTGGCATGATTGATGGGGAAGGTGTGTGTTCATATTGCATGTATGGGGCTTGGTTGAAATAGGAACTTGTGCTCGGTGCCAATCATTTAATGGAACATGGGACTTTTGAGTATGAGGCTTGGTTGAAATATGACCTTGTGCTCGGTGACAAAGGTGTAATAGCACATGGTAAAACAATTACCTTGTGATGACTTGGTAGATCGATGAGAGACCTCTCATGGGTATGGAACTGTCATAACGTAGCATGAATGGTTTATTTCACGGGTTTGTGAAATGGTTGGGTATGCCAAAAAGGGATTTTGTGAAATGGTTTTAAAGTTGTATTGGTTATTTTTTTGGAAAAATAAATTATTTGAAAATTGGTTTCAATTTCTCTTGGATGCTTTTGGTTACGAATGGTTTTGGAAACATGTTTATATTTAGTTATAAAGTAATTTTTAGAAAATGTTTTTTATAAAATGTTTTTATATAATTGTTGTTAACTCTTCTATCATAGTGGCATGAGTAGGGAAGTCATTGGGGGAAACCTACTAAGTTTTATACTCACCCCTGCTTTGGTACGTTGGTGCTTTTGCATATGTCGTATTCCAGGACATAGGTAAAGGTAAAGAATCTTATTGCTAGTGGATCGTGGTGATGCTTGGGAGATGTTGTGGAGATTGGAGCTTGTGGAGCACTGAGTCTTAGTGTCTTTGAGAGTCTTGAGTCGTTTATCCACTGTGTACTATAATGCTTAGTTTGGTGTTCCGTTTTTGTGTACTTTTATGCATTTTGATATAAATGAAGTTTTTATTGGTCTTTGATTTGTTCATGAATCATATAGTTAATGTTTGGTTATGGTTGGTTTATGGGTTTATTTCTTAAAGGGTAAATCGTCCCCCACTTGTACTTGAAACCCTTCGACATTTATTACCAGCCTTTGGTGCCTTGGGGATGTTGCTTAAGGCCTATTAATGACTCGTGGTACTCTCAAGCCAATGAGAATTGGCGGGTCATTACAAATGGTATTAGCTTGTTCGGTTCTTTCCTAACAAGTAGTCATCAGTGTTCTTGGTCTTGGAGTTGAAATTCATTTTTGTCTATTCCTTGGGTCGAAATCTTAGACAGGAGTTGGATTTTCAGAACATGAAATGTATAGCATAAAAGGACGTAGCTAACATGTTTATGCTGAACTTCAAGTTACCAGGATGTTGGGTACATAAGTGTTTTGGATACACTTCTAGAATGTTGGAAATATCATTGTCATGGGTTTAGCCAATGAGAGGAGCATGACATGCATTGTAGAGAAATGACTTCCCACTAGGATTTCATATCTCATTGTGAGGAATGAGTAAGGATTTTTTGCATGGTGCCAATTTTTGAAAAAAATGAAAAAAAAATTTCAAGTGAAAGATTTTGAAAACAGGGTATTTGGTGTATCTTGAAAATAGGTTAATTTTAAAAATGTATGTTGAATGTTTTCAAAAATAGTTGAACATGGAAAAAGGTTGTTTTTGGAAAAACGATGTTGTGATAGATGATGTGATAGAATTTAAAACGCTAAGCCATCATTTTCTAGAGAGTGAGATTGACAGAGTTTGTTGTTGGTTTAGGAAATGGCACCTGGTAGGCGTCATAGAAACCAGTCGAAAGAGGCCAGTGATAATGTGGTTGCACCTGAACCACAGGTGAACAAACAGTTGGTCCAAAGCATCACTCAATCTTTTAAAACCATTGAATTGGGACTACAACCGAATACCTTGTTTACGATATCCGTCACTACTGAATATCCAAGTGGAGGAAGTATGATTATCTTTACTAGAGGAGCTAAGAACTCTAACACTAAGAGCAAGAGGGAATCATAAACCTTTTCTCAAGGAGGAAGAACACATCAGAATAGGACCACAAGATTGTTAAAACCTCCTTATAGACCTAAGTGTAAGACGAGATGTTTCTAGTGTGGCTCTACAAGCCACATCAAGCGGGGTTGTAAGGAAAAACCTTGAAAATGTCATAATTGTAATAAGATGGGACATCTTCAGCACTTTTTCCGTAATTCTCTGAGGTCGGGTGTTCGTGACACTCCTCAGAAAGAGAAGTGTTAGTATGAAAATAAAGAGCAGAGCATGGAAAACACACATCTTCTTGGAGCTGAGAAAGTTGTACTGGATGGTCAGTCAGGACCATCTAGAGTGTGAGGTATGGTTCTTTTAATTTCCACATTGATGCAAACTTTGTTTGATACTAGTGCATTACATTACTTCATTGCTTCTCATACTGCTGACTTGCTATGTTTAAATTTTGAAATGATGCCTTCTGTTTTGAAACTGAAAACTCATCTTGGTGAAATAGAATGTCAATACTTTGTGTGTATAGCATGTGCTATAACTGTTGATGGAGCTGAGTTAAAATGGGATTTCTAGATGTTGTACATAGATTTTTATGACGTAATCCTGGGTATGGATTAGTTGAAAATGTTTAAGGTTCACATTGAATGTTATAAGAGAACAGTTAGTTTCACGACTGAGGATGACATCAACCATCTCTTCAGAGGAGAGAGGATAGGAAAGAAAGATGCAAAGAGCTTGTTGGAACCAATGGTGGGAGCGATCTCTCACCAACCAGCAATGTCGAGTTTGGTATTAATAGACGTGATTGAGGAAAAGTTTTCCAGCTGTTGTGGATCAATTTCCAGATGTCTTTCCCAATAACTTCTTAGGGTTACCACCTATAAGGGAAGTGGAGTTTACGATTGATCTCCTTATGGGGACCAGTTCTATTTACCTTCCATCTTATCGGATGGCACCAATAGAGTTATGGGAATTGAAAGTGCAGATAGAGGAGCTAGAAAGCAAGGGTTTCATTCTACCAAGTACTTCTCCATGGGAAGCACCGGTGTTGTTGTGATGAAGGCAGATGGAACTTTTTGGCTGTGTGTTGATTATCGTAAGCTTAACCAAGTTACGATAAATATTAGATATCCACTTCCATGAATTGACGATCTGTTCGATCAATTAAGGGGAGCTAAGTGGTGCTCCAAGATTGAATTGCGATCAGGATATCACCAATTGTGAGTTTGGAAGGATGGTATTCCAAAAAAAGCTTTCAGAAGTAGATATGGCCACTACGAATATGTATTCATGCCTTTCGGTCTAACAAATGCACCAATGGTCTTCATGGCTTTGATGAATCATATATTTCAACTATATCTGTATTCTTTTATTGTGGTGTTTTTTGATGATATCTTGGTGTATTCAAAGACAAGGGTTGATCATGAGGTGCACTTGGAAACAGTGTTACAAATCTTGAGAGATCATCGTTTGTATGCCAATTTAACAAAGTGTGATTTTTGGATATAGGATGAACGTTTCCTTGGACATGTAATTTTTGAGAAGGGAATTTCTGTTGATCTTGAAAATATAGAAGCCATTATCTCTTGGCAACCACCGAAGAATGTGTTCAAGATACGCAGTTTTCTTGGTCTAGCTGGTTACTACCGACGCTTTGTGCATGATTTCTCATGACTAGATTCACCAATGATAGCTCTGACTAAGAAGAATGCTCTCTTTAAATGGACGGAAGAATATCAGAAATACTTTCAGGAACTGAAAGTTCTCCTTACATCAACACCCATCTTGATTTTGATAGAATCAAGACAGGGGTATGTGGTGTATTGTAACGCTTCGGGATCTGGGTTGGGATGTGTTCTCATGCAAGGAGACCATGTTGTTGCTTATGGATCAAGATAGTTGAGAGTGCATTAAAATAACTACCCAACACATTATTTGGAGTTATATGCAGTTGTCCATGCCTTGAGGACATGGCGTCATTATCTCTTTGGTGAGAAATTCACTATGTTTACGAATCATAAGAGTTAAATGAATATTTTCTCACAACGAGATTTGAATCTGTGGAAGAGGATATGGATGGAGTATCTTCAAATGTTCGACTTTGACTTGATATATACACTGGGTAAGGGAAATTCAGTGGCAGATACATTAAACAGAAAGTTATATTCTCAGTTGGTGCAAGAAGCTTTAGATGAGTGGCAGTTGATGTCAGTCCTAGACTACATGCGTATGAAATGTGAAGACCGAGATAATGTTACAGTTTTCTTTCCAGTTGCGCTTGTTACTGATTTGGTGGATATAGTAAAGGAGGCACATGAATCTAATGTAGACTGTGTTGAAATGAGTTCAAAACTCAACGGTTGGGAGACCATTGAGGGATGGAAGCTGGATGGGAGTTCAGTTTTGCGGTTTTGAGATCGGATGGTTGTAACTTTAACTGCTCAAGAACAACTCATTCATGCTTAACACCATTCCAGATGGTCTATTTATCCAGAAATACATAATATGTATAAGGTGATAAAGGAACAATTTTGGTGGAGCGACATGAAATGGAAGGTAGATGAATTTGTTTCAAGGTGTTTGACTTGTTAGAAAGTTAAAGCAGAACATCAGTGGCCAGTGGGTATGTTGCAGTCTCTACCAATTCCAGTTTGTAAATGAGAGAAGATAGCTATGGGTTTCATTACAGGTCTCCCAAGAACGGTTCTGAAGCACGATGCCATATGGATGATAGTGGATCGGCTTACCAAGTCGGCCAATTTCATCGCTATTCATGAATCTAATACGGTGGGGGATCTGTCTGAAATCTATATCCGAGAAGTGGTAAAGAGACATAGTATACCAGTTTCAATCATGTTAGATAGAGATCCGAGGTTCACATCTCGTTTCTGGTGATCCTTACAGAAAGCCCTGGGAAATCAGTTGAATATGAGTATGGCGTATCATCCTCAGATGGATGGACAATCCGAAAGGATGATACAGACATTGGAAGACATGTTGTGGGCTTGTGTAATAGATTTTGGTGGCTCTTGGGAAGATCACGTTCCTTTAGTGGAGTTCTCATATAACAACAGTTATCATGCCTCGATACACATGGCGCTATTTGGAGCACTGTATGGGCGTCCTTGTCGTTCTCCATTATGTTGGGTGGTAACAGGTGAGACTTCACTAGTTGGGTTGAGCCTTGTCCAAGAAACAATGAAGAAGATTCAGTTGATAAAAAAGAGGATGGAGACGGCATAAAGTCATCCTAAATCTTATGCAGATCATCACCGAAGACCATTGTCGTTTGCGATGAGTGATCATGTCTTTTTGAGAATCTCTTCAAGGCTTGGACATAGTCATTTTTGGGAAGCAGGGCAAGTTATCTCCTAGATTCATTGGCCCTTTTGAGATACTAGAATGGGTTGTTGAGGTGGCATATCGGTTGGATTTACCACCATGGTTCAGTGTAGTGCATAATGTGTTCCATGTATCCCAGTTAAAGAAGTATCAGCCCGATCCTGACCATGTGATCAGATGGAATCATGTTGACCTAGAGCTGGATGCTTCGTTGGTACATATTCCTATGTGGCTTGTGGATAGGCAGGATAATGTCTTGTGTGGAAAAATCATTGGTCTAGTGTGGGGTTTTTTTTGGCAACATGGTCAGATTCCGGAAGAGACTTGGGAACATGAGAAAGAGATGATAGAGCAGTGGCCAGAACTCTTTTAGAAAAGCGATGGTTTTCTATTTTCCAAGGACAGAAAGGAAAATGGTGGGGAGAATGTAGTACCCCTAGTTTCTGGTAAGTAACCCTTGGTTTATGATTTTCAAGTACATGAAGCATATGAGAAATGGTTTGGAAAGTTTGGAGACTTTTAATGTGTTAAAAGGGCAAAAAGTGGTGATGCACGGGATTCGCACGGTTTTCCCAAACTGTGTGGAAGCCATGAAGGTGGTGGCCAATTGGACAGAGGAGACACGGTGTGAACACGGTTTGGGAAAACTGTGCGAGGAGGTCATGCGGATTGCCCCTTCCAAGCAGTGACTTCCTCACGGTTAGTGCACAGTTTGCCTAGCCGTGCAGACTAACCATGCAAGAGGTCAACTTAGATCCCATTTTTATGGATCTAATCTGTTTTATCTTTAAACCCACTCGTTTTCCCTCCTATACGGCCCTATCTCATGATTTCTCTCTGGTGAAGGTGGGTGAACATGTACCGGGCGTTTTGGAAGCGATCCGAAGGTTTGCCTTGGAGTTTAGAGGCCGGTTGATCGAGGTAAGTTTCATTTCCTTTAGTTTTCTTAGATATCCTTCTTCCCTCTTGATGTATCCTTAGATATTTTCCCAAGGTGGGCAGATCTAAGGTAGTGGATGAATTTTAAGTCGAGTTTTGGTTTTTTTGGTACTAGGGGAAGGAATCTTAGGAGGTTTCGGGGACTGTTTGACTCGGTTTTGTTGGAGTTCTTCGTCCGTTGGTTGGTTTCGCCTATTTGGTTGAGGTAGGAGGCTTCACTCTTGACTACTCCTGTAAAAATTTATTTTCTTAGTTTCAAATTGGTTTATTTGAATGGTTTTGATTGTGAAAAGCATGGAATAAATCTTCTTTGGTGATGATTTGTGGTTTTTATGTAATTGTGAAATCTTGGTGAATTGTTGTGCAAAGTGATTTGGATTCTTGAATTTAAAATGTTGATTTTAAATTATTATTTCTGAAATTGTAAATGGTTTGATGAAAAATGAGTTTTCAATAAAAAGAGAATTTTATTGAAATTGTTTGAGATTTAAATGACTTTGATGGATTTGGTTTTCAATAAATATGGAGTTTTATTGAAATGGTTTGTAATTGAAATGGTTTGGCATGGAAATGGTTTTGATGAAATGGTTTTCAATAAAAAGGTGTTTTTTATTGAAAGGGTGTTTTGGCATGATTGATGGGGAAGGTTTGTGTTCATATTTCATGTACAGGGATTGGTTGAATATGACCTTGTGCTCGGTGCCAAATATTTAATGGCACATGGGAATTTTGAGTACGAGGCTTGGTTGAAATATGACCTTGTGCTCAGTGCTAAAGGTGTAATGGCACGTGGGAAATAATTACCTTGTGATGACTTGGTAGATCGACGAGAGACCACTCATGAGTATGGAACTGTCATAACTTATCATGCATGGTTTATTTCACAGGTTTGTGAAATGGTTGGGTATGCCAAAAAGGGATTTTGTGAAATAGTTTTAAAGCTGGATTGGTTATGTTTATGGAAAAATAACTTGTTGGAAAATTGGTTTCAATTGCTCTTGGATGCTTTTGGATATGAATGGTTTTGGAAACATTTTTATATTTAGTTATAAACTACTTTTTAGAAAAAAATTTATATAAACTGTTTTTATATAATTGTTGCTAACTCTTCTATCCTAGTGGTGTGAGTAGAAAGGTCATTGGGGGGAACCTACTGAGTTTTATACTCACCCCGGCTTTGGCACGTTGGTGCTTTTGCAGATATCATATTCTGGGACACAGGTAAAGGTAAATCATCTTATTGGTAGTGGCTCGTGGTGATGCTTGGGGGATGTTGTGGAGCTTGGAACTTGTGGAGCACCGAGTCTTAGTGTATTTGAGAGTCTTGAGTTGTTTATCCACTGTGTACTTTGATGCATAGTTTGGTCTTCCACTATTGTGTACTTTGATGTAGTTTGATATAAATGAAGTGTTTATTGGTATTTTATTTGTTCATGCATCATATAGTGAATGTTTGGTTATGGTTGGTTTATGGGTTTAATTCTTAATGGGTAAATCGTCCCCCACTTGTACTTGAAACCCTTCGGCATTTATTACTAGCCTTTGGTGCCTTGTGGATGTCACTTAAGGCCTAGTAGTGACTTGTGGTACTCTCAAGCCAATTATAATTGGCGAGTAATTACAATTATAATCCCTCATCCATAAATATAATCCCACCTTGGTCATTAATTCACTAAAAATCACTATGTTTTAACTTAAAATTCCAAACACACTTTCACAACGCAACTCCAACCACCTTAGTGTACTATTCACTGAGGTTCATACAAATCGATCATTAGGAAATATTTCAATGAAACCATGATTTACATCATCTAACTAACATAATTTTACCTTAATCTACCCATAAATTCTCTCGAAAATACAAGATATTTCCAAAAAACTTCCAATACATCACCAAAACACATCATTTGAATCCCAAAAAATGATCCAGGAATGGTTTCTACTTCATTGTATCCAATCCCACATAATATAAATAGTATATCCTTCTTTAACCAACCCTTCCCTAAAAACACTTGGCCTTATCTATTGAAACGACTTCACATCCCTTGATTAAAATTCCTTAATTCCTAGAGGCATTAAAAAATATCCCAAACAACCACTTTTTAAACCCAATTCATAGAGTAGTTTCATGGTTGTATTCTTGAAAACTAATTACACTGTTATAATCCACTTATTATTACTAATTTGTATCCAATTTTAATTACTATTGGATTACTCTTACTCACACTTGAGTGCAAACATGACACACTGATCACCAAACATCGAGACAGTGCTCAACCACACCCATTAACTCCAAGACACCAATGTTCTAAATACCGATTCATCTCTAGGAATATGCTACTTCCCACTATAATACACCATTAAAAATCACCAATTCTAAGTAATAGTACTCCTTATAATAAGAATTACCTATATATTCCCAAAACCAATCGGTCCAAAACATGATATCATAAAAACATGCATCTAAATACTCAATCCTGATATCAATATCCAAACCAAGAGTCTATAACACATAATTTTTTTGAAAAAAATAATGAAATAAGTTGTGAATACATAATTAAAAAACCTAAACCTTTCATATTCATCCACAGAATAATAAGGAAACCTAGTTGATATAAACACATATTTATTTTTCCCTAGATTAAACCAAACCAATACACACCCTCGAACCTCACTTATCTCTTACAAAATAACCATGACATACTATTTGATCACATAATTAAAACTTAAGAGTCACTCTTGTCCAAAAAACATAAATCAAACGAGTCTGGTTTATTCATTTATTAATTTATTATTCAAATGAATTAAAAAAAATTCACTCAAAATCAAAAGTACCAGAAGTTTTCAAAACATACCTTGGAATCCAATAGGTTTTTATAAAAGAAATCTTAAAATCACCATCTTAAAAGGTTCTTTATTTTTTATAAATAATGATCATTTCCAAATCCATATTAAAATTTAGTTTTAAAAACCATTTTCCTTATATTTTATCAAAAATAGAAAATACCAAACCATTTCAATATCACTAACTTCATGATCCATTTCAAATAAGCCCAACTTATTAAACCATTTTACACACACATGATTTCACTATATTAGTTTTATTTTATAAAATATAACTATTCTAAAAATCCAATCATCAAAAAAATAATTTCCATATAGAATCCAAACAATCAAAAATAATAATTAATCAAAAAATAACCTCAGGTCCATATTAATATAATCAAAACATATAATTTATTAAATAAAACAACAATTATATTATAAGTTTCTTTAATTAATGATGGATTATGATGAGGAAATATGTCAAACAACACTTCCAATTGGTTCATGTAACATTCCCTAAGTATTCCACTATCATGATGGATGAACAAGGTCAGTGGATCCGGTATAATCCCTATAAATAATCCTATGTCTCTTTAATACCACATTGGGGTTTTTAGTCTAACACCTCACTCGTCCAAGAGTACCAAGTCTCAATACTGGACACCCTCTGGAAACATTGGTTTTACCTAGAGCCACATTGTCCAGGCATGATACCATTCTACCCCCTAAGTCCCAATAACCTAACTCTGCATCTAACTAACACTTTCCCATTCTAAAATAAGATTTGATACCATTTTTTATTTCCCAAACCCATGTCTCTCAAATTGAACCCAAGAGAGAGAATTATAAGACCTCAAGCTTGCCTCCCTATATGTCGGAGGCATCTGACCAGCTATGAGGTCCTAAGTCAGCATTAGTGAGACTATGAACTCAAATAAAATTCCCAAAGTTCATGAACAAACTATAGAAAATGATACATAAACCATCAATTTTGTGGACGCACCTAAAAATTATTGGCATACATAAGGATCTAAGAGGGACCCTTAATTATAGAATAGAATGTAGTAAACAACAATATGATGAATCACAACATAACATAGTTGAAGTAGTACATAACGCACATGAAACATTCCTTATAAAATACATAAAACAACGACACAATAATAGGTAAATTTTTAAAACCAATTGAAAAATTACTATACTATTTTTTGGGATAACTCACATAATCCACCCTCTAAATCCTCATCCTCCACAACTAGCTAGATTTTAAATAAGTTCCATGTAATAACTATGACTAAAAGTATTCATAATGATCTACACACATACATTGAAACCCACACCGTGTATGTGGGTAAGGTGTGAGTCTGACAACCTATTAGGAATCCTCAATTCCTCGACACACCAAATATTACTATAATCAATCTGATGTGCATACAATACATATATAAGGAGAGTAATTTCTTATCATGAAACACACCAACCTAGAAACATTTCATAAAAATTTACATACAATCATTCCATCAATTTATCATGTGATAACTTGGCCACCATGACATGCGAACTCACCTTCTTCATCCAATTCTGGTAGAATAGTCATATAGTACCATAACCTCGGTGATGCGAGTTAGGGTAACTTACTAAATCATAACCACTACCCTCTCTCCACGGGTAGGGTATAGCGTCCCTAACCCTTTACACATATTATCACATGATTTTAAGCATAATTTATAATTAAATACAACCAATGATCGTAAAGTCTAATGTATTTGGAAGATTAGATACATAAATTGAAAACATGAAAACCAAAATAAAAAAAATATTTTTATTTAAACTTCATAATTATCTCCAAACTTACATTAATATCTTACATATACATAGGATAACCTAGGGAATACATGGAAAAAGGGATGATCTAAAAATCCTAGTAAGGGAATAAGCATTGGAATAAAACATAACACATGGGTAAAAAGGTATAATATGATGACATAAAGGAATAGAACATGAATAAAAATAATAAATAATAAAATGTATAACATGGTAACATATCCATGAAATCATATAAATTTTCATACCTCATATAACATGACAAAAACATGATTCAAGGATAACTGTCAAGACTATATCACATGGTAGACAAAGTATCATAAAAGAATCAAGTTTACTCTCAATCCCAACAAGACATATCATGTGACTAAAAATTAAATAAAGTATTGAAGTTCTATCTAGGTGCACCCATTATAAAATGTTCATGAATATTTGTTCCACATGAATAATCAAATATAAACATAATAGTTACCCATTGAAATAAATGAGTATCATAATCATGTCATGGAGCATAACAAGTGGGCCTATAATAAAAGTTCCCATGAAAGAATGTTTTTAAATCATAAATGGATATTAATAAGTTAAATAGGCCTATATCATGATAAATGGAATCCAATTTAATTTGAATCATGTAAAAATAGTGTTTAAGAAACTTCAGAAATGAAGCATTTTAGTGCAGTTTAAGGAAAACATTTAATGAGAATTTAAATCAGAAATAGAATATTTGTTTTCAAAAAACCATAACTGAAAAAAAGATATTTTTTTCATGACAAAATGAGTTATTTTAGAAAAATAATGGTGGATTAAAACATATTATGGAGTTTACTTGAAAATGGGTAAGAAATCAGAAAGTTCCCTTTAATCAGGCTTGCTTAATGGGAAGAATTGAGAAGGGAACATTTTTAAAAAATGTATATTCCAAAAAAAAGAAGGATAAAATGATTTGGATACATGATTTTGGAACATATAAATAGAATTTTTAATAATTATATAAAAATAAATAATATTTAATTAGGGTAAATAGAGAGAAAGCGTAACCCAAAGGAAAAAATGGAGATTCGAGAAGAAAGCCTTACCTTATGTCCGAAAGTGTTATGCACATGATCTTAATGTCATGGATAATAAAATTAATTCCATTAATCAATTAATTCAGAAACTTATATATATATATATATATTTTATTTATTATGTTCATTTATGTACCTTTTTATGAGTTATAAGATACAATTTCATCATTTGGGAGCGTTTGTTTCCATGGTTTTCATGATCTATTACTTGTATACATGTATGAAAAATCATGTAAAATGAGAATGGTTGTATAGAATTGAAATTATATTTTATTAATTAAAATATATTACATTAAATGGTTATATATTTCATTTTTTAATTTTGGGTGATGATTAATCATTAGATAAGTCGTTGGTGATAATCGTTTGGATTATTTTTGGGGGGTTTCGATCATCACAAACTAGTTTTGTTGTATTAATTAATATTATGTATATAAAATGGTTAAATAAAATTAAATAGTCTATAATACATATATTATAATATATTTTAAATTTAAAAATGTTTTTACAAGTATTTTTGAAGGAGGGAATGGAAATTGAAAACTTTGTCATCCTTGAATGTGATAAATTAACACATCACATACCATGTTTTCATTTTTAGTGCAAAAGGAGAGGGGAAAGAAATGATGATGGATTATTCCGTTGGAATAATAAAATTCTAGTATATATAATAAAATTGATTCATCATACCATTTGGATGAGGGGATGTTAAGAGATAATAATAAAATTATAGAACATGAAAATAAATTAAAATAAAAGATAGAGGATTTTACCTCTTGAATCCCTCTCCTTGAGAACCTCTTTAAGGGGATTTTTTTGGTCTTTTTTTGATAGAAAAGGAGACTGGATATGGGGGAGGGTCTTGGGAAGATATTTGAGTAGAATTTGTATAAGGCTCAAATCTTGAGAGGTGTGAGGAGAAGAGGTAGAGAGGGGTGGTATTTATAGGGGAGGAGAGGGGTGTTTTCTCATTATTTTATTCACTAGTTTGTTATTCTACCTCAAGACTGGGAATAGTTTGAGAATTATCACAAAATATATTAAAATAATGAATTTTATTTATATATTATGGTTCTTACATCAGTGATGACTCAAGGAATAGTGTATTTAACTTATAATGTATATATTCCATAAATTACCGTATTTCACCATTCACAAAAATTCAACTATTTTATAAAAAATCCCATAAATACACCATTAATTTTTTTTCAGTGTATAGAATTAACAAAAGGACTCCATTTTATGAAACAAATTTTCAAAATATGATAAATTTAATTTTTAATTTAAATCATCATTTACTTGGAAAATACTAATTTTAAAATTATAACTGATTTTATAACACTTTGAAAAATTAATAAAGGTCTAATAAAATTATATTATAATAATAAGAAAACAAAATATTAATTTATGAATACATTTTATGGAAATAATTTTTCTTTTAAAGCAATATGTTAATTATGAAATTGAAAATAAACACTTGTTTTTTTTTAAAATATCAACGATTAATTAATAATTTCTAAAATATTTAATTACTTTTACTATGATATAATTATATCACATTTTAATTTATAATATGGATAAATTTTATTTATACTTTCTTAGGTGAGGTTACTATTCTATTGTGCAGTTTACTTTTCATATGGGTCACATTACTATTCCAATGGTCATGTTACTATTCCAGTGGTATAGGTTCCTTAACATATATAAATACCTATTATTTATTTCATTATTAATTTAAAAAGTTTTTTTGTGTGATCTATGTGATTTTTATGTTATTTATACTATATAACATAATTATAAGAAGGGAATTTTTATTGATAAAATTTTGGGTCGTTACGTTCTTCCCCCCTTATGAAATTTCAACCTCAAATATTTTTTTTACAAACTATGGTGAAAACAAGTAAGGGAGCTTATCCTTCATTTCTTCCAACAGTTCCCATGTTTCCTCTTCATACTTATGGTTTTTCCATAGTACTTTGACCAGGTGAGCGGTCCTGTTGCATAGAAAATTATCTCTATGATCCAAGATCTTCACCAAATACTCATCATAAGATAGACCATTCTCCAACCATACCACCTTTTAATTTAGTACATGCTATGGATCTGGTATGTACTTAATCTAGAGGTATATGTGGAATAAATTGTGTACTTGAGACATGGTAGGTGGAAGTGCTAATAGATAGGTCACAACTCCAACAAAATCACGAATCTCAAAGGGGTTGATGTACCTGGGACTTAACTTTCCATTCTTCTAAAATCTCATGATCCTCTTCCATGGAGATACGAGGAGTAATACCATGTATCAAACCTTAAAATCTTGGTTTCATCGATGATAGTCTGCATAAATATTTTATCAACTTTGGGCATCTCATATATGATGCTGAATGGTTTTCACCCTTTTTCCAATTTCTTTGACTATTTTAAGTCATGGAATCTTTCGTTCAACAACCTCATCCCATCATTTTAGAATTCTGCATATTTTCCCATAAAGGGATGCATATTGAGAAATTTGGATTCTCAAGTGGAAACTATTATTGCAGGATAATTTGGCTAGAGGTAGATATTGGTCCCATAATCTTTTGAAGTCCATAAAACACACTCTCAATATTTATTCTAGTGTGTGTAAATTTTGCTTAAATTGAACTTCATTTAGAGGATTCTAGGACATACTGAAATTCAACTCAGAGTTCATATCATGTTGGAAAATTTTCTAGAACATGGAGGTGAATCTCAGACCCCAATAAGATACAATATATAGTGGTACTCTATGAAACCTACCACTTCTCTGATGCATATCTATGAAATTTTATCTAGTGAGAAGCACTTTATAATTGTGATAAAGTGATTTGTTTTTGTATGATGATACACAACAACCCATATTGAATTGTTTACTCTGGATGTATTCAGAATTCTCATGGAAAAGTATATGGTGATGTTCTCCCATTTCAATGTTGGCATGGGAAATGATTGTATAATCCCCTTAGACTTTTTTCATTCAGCCTTAACTTGGTGACATACCAGACACTTTGATGTATGTTGAGTGATCTCTATCTTCATATTGCACCACAAATAATTCTCTCAGAGATTTTGATACATATTTTTTCTCTGTGAGTAAATAGAGAAGGTTGAGATTTGTCCATTATTTAGAAGATATTTCTTTATTTTTGGATTAAATAGTACAAATAGTCATGAACCAAATATCCTGACTCCTTCTTCATCCATTTTGAACTCTGAGTATTTACTATTTCTGATAGCTTCCACATTTTACTGAATTTCCACATCATTTCATTGAGAATCCTTTATTTTCTCTACAAGGGATTGTTGAGAAATCACTTGAGAAAGAATTGATGATGTTCCTACCTTAATGATTACCATGCCCATCTTTTTAAAATCTAAGAAGATTATATCATTCTCAATTCTCAACATAGATAAATCTATATGATCCTTTTTACTTAGAGTATCCACCACCTTATTTGAATTACCCATATGGTAGTGGATTGAGCAGTAATAATATTTTATGAGCTCTAACCATATTCATTGGTTCAAAT
The DNA here is from genome assembly GCA_963277665.1 of Viscum album. Lineage (NCBI taxonomy): Eukaryota > Viridiplantae > Streptophyta > Magnoliopsida > Santalales > Viscaceae > Viscum > Viscum album. Next base: position 540,850,647 of record OY728135.1, read on the forward strand.
TAAGCTTCTTATATGTGAATATATATTTATGGCTCTTATGATCATTATATATTTCACACTTATCCCCATAGAGATAATTCCACCATATTTTCAACATGAAGATCACAACTGCTAACTCCAGTTCATGCATGGGATAGTTTTTCTCATCAATTTTCAACTTTCTTGAGGCATAGGCTATAAATTAATAATTTTTCATCAGTACACATCCTATTACCTTCTTTGGAAAATCTTTTTTCCCCATAAATATTTCCCAACCTGTTGGTAGTGTGAGCACTGGTGCAGTGATAAGCCTCTTTTTCGACTCTTCGAATCACTCTTCACATTCAACAGTCTAGAAATACTTTTATCCCTTACGAGTTAGCTTGGTTAGTGGGTCTAAAAATTGTGATAAAATCTTTACAAATCACCGATAATATAGAGATAGACCAAGGAAGCTACATATCTCTATTATAGATGTCGGTTTGGGCCAATCCTCAATTTAATTTTTCTAGGAAGGGTCTATTGATATTCATTTTCTAATGATAACTTACCTCAAGAATGATACTTCCTTTATCCAAAACTCACATTTACTTTACTTTTCATATATATTATCCCTTTACAAATTCTTTATTAGAGTATTCAAATGCTCCTCATGTTCCTCCTTGATCTGGGAGTATATCAGAATATCCTCAATAAAGACTACCACAAATATTTCAAAGTAATATCTAAAGAATCTATTAATTAATTCCATGAAAATTTATGGAGAATTAGTGAGTTATAAGGTCATCACTATGAACTCATAGTGTCCATACCTCGTTCGAAAGGTAATCTTGTGAATATATCCCCTCCTCACCTTTAATTAGTGATATCTCGATGGAAGGTATACCTTAGGGAAATAACTTGTCCCACATATCTCATTAAACAAGTAATCTATCCATGGATGGGGATATTTTTTATTTATGATGAGTTTTTAGTTCATGATAATAAATGAATAGGTGAATTTATCTATCCTTATTCTTGATTAAGAGGACTAACACACAACATGGTGAAGCACTCGAGCATATAAAACCCTTATCCGGATTCTACTGTAATTGCTTCTTTAATTATTCCAACTCAAAATTGGTCATTCTATAAGGTGTCTTTGATATAGTTAGGGATCTAAGAATAATTTCAATTAAAAAATCAACCTCTTGGCCTAGTGGAAGACCAAGAAATTATTAAAGTAACACCACAGTATAATCCCTCATGATGGGCATGTATTCAAGCCTAATTATCTCCTTTTTCTCAATCATTTGAGCTAGATATGCTTTCTCATAAGGGAAGAACCCACAATTGAGATGATAATTCTGAATGAGATTCATTTTCCTCCTTCAACTTGTAAAAAATTGTAAGATTCTTCAGGATGTGAAGATTTGTCTCCCTTTTTTGACAGTTGATTTTGTATTTATATAAATACATCCAATCCTTTCCCAATATTGCATCAAAATATACTTAAGGAAGTATGAAAAGATTTTTTTGGAGTCCTAGTCCACAAAACTTTACCATATAGAAGTTATAAAATTTTGAAACAATAATTTCTTCATTTTCTATTCTCATAGATAACTCAAAATTTAAATTTTTAGGTGGTGATTGAATAGTTCTAATAAACTTGCAAGATATGAAAGAATGCATAGAACGTGAATCAAATAGTATGTTTTCTATTCTTGAATAAATACCTATAGTACCTATCACCACATCATTTTCAAGCTCTACTTCAGTAGTAGTGATTGTATAGGCCATGAATTTCTTCCTTAGAGGTTGTTTTTGTTGATTTCCTCTAACAACCCTTGGCTTAGGGAAATGGATCACATAATATCCATGTTACTTGTAGTTGAAAAATTACACTATAGGATGAGTGTGGATCTAAACCTTCATTTATTCTTTTTAATTAGTGGGATTTTTCATATACTATTGAAAATTATTTTCCATATTATCTTATTTTCACATTTGAAGCATCTCTTGGTTCTCTTTAATAAATTTCCAGGATGCTTCTTCCCACACTTTTGACATGTGGTATGTTGGTTATTATTTATATCATGGGATTTATCTATTGATCCACCCATATAAAACTGCATTTTCCAATTTTTGACCCTAGTCCCATAATACCACTAAGAGTATCTGATATTCATTTCAACCTTAAGGGAACAATGGACAGTCTCCTCATAGCAATCAAATAATCAAATCTCCAATGCTTTTAATATACTTTAATTTAGCCTTCTAAAGAAGAGATCCACCTTGATTTCAATTTTTATGATAAATCCAAAGGCATATCTTGAAATCCTTGTGAAGTTTTCTTTATACACCCTGATAGAATTGTCTTTTTTTGATTTAGTATGAGGAACTACCTTTCCATCTTAAGATGGAAGGTTCGAGGAAAATATTTATTGAAAAATATTTTCTTAAAATCTTCCCATTCCATGGAATCAATTTTCTCCTTGTAATTTTTGTTATTGATCAGTGTCCACCACTGATCAGCTTCCCCATCAAAATGATAAACTTCTAGCATAACTTTATATTCTTCTAATCATTATAGGATAGATAATATATTCTCAATCAAGTTAATACATTTTTATACAAGGAGGGGATTAGAATATCCACTAAACAAGGGAGGCATTTACTGCATAAATGATTCAATAACAACTTTATCTTTATTAGAAGAAGGATGAAATTTCACATGATTCAAGTTATTATTAATACCTTGAAGTTGTTGATAAAATACTTGTCAAGAAGTTTTGATCACCCATTCCCATCATATTTGGTATATCATTAAGGAAATTGTCACATTTCTTATCACATTAACTGTCGTAATGGGTTTTTCTATTTTTAGATATTAACTAATAAAAATAATGTTCAATTATGGGGATTTAATAATTAGCTATAAGAATATAAGAAGAAAACATTGAACATAGAAGTATAAACTTGTAAATGAAAAGTATATCCTAACTTTTGATACCCTATGTTTTAATATAGGTTATCCATGGTGATGGAATTATCCCCAAGGTTCTTACTAAAGTTCTCTAGTCCTAATCTCAAAAAATAACTAGACCTTTCTCTGATACCAACTATAGAGACCCTATACTTTTACATATATTATTACATGATTTTAAGTATAATTTCAAATATAACTAAGGACCACAATGTATAGTGTCTTTGGAAGATTAGGTGCATAATATGAAAACAAAACTAAAAACATATTTGATTTAATCTCAATAATGAGATCCTAAATTCTATTTATATCTTACATCTACATAGGATAACCTGAGGAATACATGAACAAAAGAGACAAGCTAAAAATCCTAGTAAGAGAATAAGCATAGGAATAAAACATAGCACATGGGTTAGAAGGCATAACATGATAACATAAAGGCATGGAACATGAATAAAATTTAAAAAGAATAACATGTATAACATGTTAACATATAACCACGACATCATAGGAATGTGGTGACATTATATAACATAATAAAAACACGAGCCAAGGCTAAATTCCAATACTATATCACTTGGTGAACAATGTCCCATAAAGGAATCATGTCTATTCCCTATCCCAACATGGCGTCTCATGAGACTAAAAATTACCCAATTCATTGGAGCACTATCTAGGTGCAACAATCATAAAATTTTCATTCATATGTGTGTCACATTAATAATAAAACATAAACATAAGGGTTTACCATGGAAAGAAATGGGTATCGTAATGATGCAATAAAGCATAAAAAATGTGTGTATCATAAAAGTGTCCATAAAAAATGGATTTTAAGTGTACATGGACATTAATAAGGTAAAATATACATATATCATGATATATTATATCCAATTAAAGTGTAAACATGTAAAAATAGTGTTTAAGAAACATTAGAAATGAAGTATTTTAGTGTGGTTTAAAAACAATATTTAAATAGAATTTAAAGCATAAAAGGCATATTTGTTTTAATAAAACCTGAAATTAACCATGATATTTTTCATGATAAAATGAGTGATTTTATAAAAATAATGGTGGATTAAAATAGACTAAGGATTTCACTTGAAAATTGGTATGAAATCAGAAATCTCCCTTTAACAGGGCTTGCTTAACTGGATGAACTATGAAGAGAACCTTATTAAAACATGTATATTCCCAAAAAGAAGGATTAAATGATCTAGATACATAAGTTTGAAACATGTATATATAATTTATAATAATTATATAAAATTAAATAATATTTTAATTAGGGTAAATAGATATAAAGCGTAACCTGAAGGAAAAATGGATGTTTGGGTAGAAACCCTTACTTTATATCCGAAAGTGTTATGTACATGATATTACTGTCTTGGATAATAAAATTGAATCCATTAATTAATTAATTAATAACTTTTTATACATGTATTTTATTTATTATAATTTTATTAAGTTCATTTATTGAACTTTTGATGAGTTACAAGATACAATTTTATCAGTTGGAAGCATTAGTTTCCTTGGTTTTCATGATCAGTTACATGTATACATGTTTGGAAAATCATGTAAAATGAGAATTGTTGACTATAATTGAAGTTATATTTTATTAATGAAAATAAAAAATATTAAATTGTTATACAATTCATTTGGTAATTTGTGGGGAGGATGAATCATTAGATAAGACGTTAGTGATAATCGTTTATATTATTTTAGCAGTTTTCCGATCACCACAAACAAGTTTTGTTTTATTAATTAAAATTATGTATATAAAATGGTTCCATAAAATTAAATTGGAAATAATAAATATATTAGAATATTTTTTAACCATAAAAATTGTTTTAAGATCAATCTTATAAGAGGGAATGGAAATTGAAAACTTTTTCATCAATGAATGTGATTAATTAAGACATAAGAGATGATGTTTTCATTTTTAGTATAGAAGGAGATGGGAATGAAATGATGATGGATTATTCTGTTAGAATAATAAAATTATAGTATATGTAAGGTACTGTAGTTATCATACCATTTGGATTATGTGTGGTGAGAAGATAATAAGAAAAGAAAAGAACTTGAGAAGAAATTAAATGAAAAGAAAGAAGATTTTACCTCTTGAATATTTATCCTTAAGAACATACTTAGGGGATTTGTTTTGGTATTTTGTTGATGCAAAAGGCTCATAATCATGGGGGAACGTATTGGAAAGATATTTGTGCAGAATTTGGACAAGGATCAAAGTTTTATAGGTGTGAGGAGAATAGGTGGTGAGGGGTGGTATTTATAGGGGAGGAGATGAGTGTTTTATCATTATTTTATTCATTAGTTTATTATTTTGCCTCAATACTATGTATAATGTTAGAATTATAACTAAATATATTAAAATAATTAAGGATATTTCAATATTATTGTTCTTATATTAGTGATGACTTTAGGAATAATGTATTTAACTTATAATGTATATATACAGTAAATTACCGTGTTTCACTATTCACCAAAAAATTAAACTATTTAAGAAAAAATACAAAAAAAATCACCATAACTATTTTTAAATATGTAGAATTAAAAAATAGAATCCATTTTATGAAAAAAATTTCTAAATATGTGAAATGTAATTTTTAATTAAAATCATCATTTACTTGGAGAATACCAATTTTAAATTTATAACTGATTTTATAACACTTTGAACAAATAATTAATTTATCATACAATTATCTTAAAATCATAAGAAAACAAAATATTAATTTATTAATACATTTTATGGAAATAATTTTTATTTGAAAACATTATATTAATTATAAAATTGAAAATAAACACTTATGTTTTATAAAAATATCAACACTTAATTGATAATTTATTAAACATTTATTTACTTATACTATGATATAATTATATCATATTTTATTTTATCATATAGATAAATTTTATTTATACTTCCATAGGTGTGGTTACTATTCTATTATCTAGTTTAGTATTCATAAGGGTCACATTACTATTCCAAAGGTCAAGTTACTATTCCATTAGTATAGGTTCCTTAACTTGTAGAAACAAATATTATTTCATTAATTCTTCATTTGTTAAGTTTGTATAGTGTTATCTATGTGGTATCTATGTTATTTATACTATATAACATAATTATAGGAAGGAAAGTTTTATTGATAAAATTTTGGTTCATTACACAGGGTCTATCCCAACACTCTTCCACATTATACCAAGCCCCGACCACTACACTCTAACCTAGGGTCGAGTCCCACAACCACATCTTAGACTAAAAACTCTCACTTAGGGTGGTACACCATCACCTTCTCACTCATGGTGAGGCCATTCATCCATGTCCCATGCCACATCATAGTTACCACTCCCCTCTTATAGGGTGGGTCACACACCATGTATCACATAAAATTACATCCTAGTCCTGCCCCATATCACTAAAGGTTATCCTATCAACACCTTCTCACTCAAGATGAGTCTATAAATCAAATAATCAACCACATTAGAATAGACACCCCCTCCCTTAGGGTGGTACATATAATCATGACCTAACCACTACCTTATCACTTAAGGAAATTTCCTTTACTACATTCTCACTTAAAGCGAGGCCATATATCACATAACTATAAGGCCCCAACATTAAACATTATATATGCTAGTTATTTAAACTATATTTCACTTATTTAAATTCCCAAATATATTTCCGGTTTAGATTTATAGAAATTTAGGAAACAAATCATACATATCAACCCAAAAGCATACAAACTAGGGACCCTAAAAATAATATCCATTTTTCCCAAACATAAAATTTTAAACACAAAACAACAACATGATTTCTTTAAAAAATCTACATAATATTTAACTTAACTTCCTTATTTCTCTTAAATATTCTTATAACCAATGAAAAGCATTTAAAAACATGGTTTGAGAATAAAAATCTCAATAAGGGATATAAAAAGAAGGAAAGAAACCATTATTCCATGAATACTTATAAACATATGAAATCATTTTCAAAAACACATACTTCTCATCCATAAATAATCATATACTTACTTTTTGAAACATGATATTTCCATAAATTATAGAAAACATAAATAGATAATAAGGTTATATTTGGGAATTAATTCCTTAATTTTGTAACCCTAACAGATACCTTATGATTTGTAACCCTCATGGATACCTTACAATGTAACCCTCATAGCTACCTTATGGTGTAACCAGTGCAGTTACACTTGGAGTAACCATACAACCAACCTCCATGTACACATACCCAATGCATTGGAGGGAGATATAGGTCCCAAAATTCATCATAAACAATGACCAAGATCCATGATATAATCATAATACAATAATAATTTCATAAAGACATTACTTTTTAATTTAAAAAAAAGAATTTTAAAATATTATTTTTAAAGGAAAGTCCCTTACAAATATCATATAATTGAAGTGATAATTAATAGAATGAAAATATTATGTATATAAAATGTAAATAAACTTAATAAATCATAATATAAACACAAATTAATTACAAAAAAATTATTAGTACCATATAATCAATGAAGTGGAAGGATAACCCAAAGAATAGAATTTGGGTTAAGAATTCCCTTACATCGAGTTCTTCTTACTTGAAACTTATTTAAACCTCATGTATAATGGTTAAAAGAGTGTTATTTTTATTTTAAAGAATCATATTGATGTTTATAACACCTTATATGATCATTTTGTAACATCATTCCACCCATTAATAATATTTTGTTCTTTCCATTGTTTCAGGTGCGATCTTTACATGATTTCCATGACCAGTTCATAAAGGATTTCCTTGTCGAATGGAAGAAAAACTCCAAAAGTAGAATGAAATGGTGTTAATATGTTTAAAAAATATTCGATGATTCCATAAATCATTTTTCATATATGTTAAGAGAATGAATCATTAGATAAATCATTAGTGATATCTATTTAGATCATTTTGGTAGTTCTTTGATAATCACGAACTAGTTTCATTATATAAGATAATATTATGTATATATGTTAACTCCAGAACATGAAAGAGGATATATAATAAAATTTAAAATATTTTTCAATAATTAAAATGGTTTTATAACAAGTTTTTAAGTATGTAATGAAAATTGAAAATACATCGTCCATGATTTTGGTAAATCAGAATATCAAGGATGGTGTTTTTATTTTCTAAATAAGAGGAAGTGGATAGGAAAAATAATGATGAATGTTTTCCATAAACATGATAAAATCCAGAATATATAAGATTATAGTGATTTAATTACTCTTGGATAATTGGAGGGGAATTGAGTATATGAAAAGAAAAGAAATTGAAAAGAAAACACAAGAAAATGAAAGAGGATTTTTACCTCTTGATCTCTTCTATTTGAGATCCTCCATAAGGCCTTTGGTTTTGGCCTTTTGGTAAGACCAGTAAGTCTTGGATGTGGGAAGGGAATTTTTAAGGAGATTTGGAATAATTTAAACAATGATCAAATAATGAGAGGTGTGAGAGGAAGTGGGGGGGGGGGGGGTTGGTGGGTGGGGGTGAGGGTGGTATTTATAGTGGATGAGAGAAAGTGTTTTCCATTATTTTAATCATTAGTTTTATATTTTTTCTCAAGAATATGAATAGTATTAATTAATGTGGACTTAAATAGTAAATAGAGAATGTGAGTTCTAACCAAGGGTGATTACATCATCCATGATGCTAGTAATAGTGTATTTAAATGATAATGTATATATAAGGTTGATTACTGTATTTTACTATTCATAAAAAATTCAAGAATTTCAGAAAAATCCCAAAAATTCACTCTAGCCATTTTTTGACATGTATAATTCAAAAATGAAATCGATTTTTTGAAAATAATTTACTAAATATGATTATTTTTATTTAAATAAAATCATATTTTATTCAAAAAAATAACAACTTTAAAACTATAACTGATTTTATAACACCTTAAAAAATTAATCAAGATCACATTATATTATAAACTTAAGAAAATAAAATAATATTATTATTTACTATTCATAAGGGTCATATTAATATTAATATTACTATTTATAAGGATATGTTACTATTCATTAAAAATAATGTTTGTTCTATCATACTCTAAATAACTTACTGATCATAACTATAGGTATCTATTTTTTGAAATTCATATCATAAAAGCAAAAAAATAAAGTTTAACAACTATTTTATAACCATCTCCTTAAAAAAAGTTTCATTATGTAGATATTTATTGTTTTATGCATTTCAATTTATTTTTAAAACCATAGGGTGTTACATTTTCCCCACCTTCTGGAAATTATGTCCTCATAAATTTTTTTATCTACTTATTAAACAAGTGAGGGTACCTTTCCCTCATAGAATTTTTAGATTCCCATGTTTCTTCTCTAACCATGTGGTTTCTACACAAAACCTTTACCTGGTGGATTACCTTATTCCACAATAATTTTTCTCTTCGATTAAGAATATAAACAAGTTTCTCTTCACAAGAAAGGTTCTATTATTGCTGAACTGATTCTTCACTCAAAATATGAGATAAATCTAGAATATACTTTCTCAACATAGAAAAATGAAAAAATTTATTTGTATGAGATAAAATTAGAGGAAAATCGACTTAGTAGGTACAAATTTCTCCAGGATTTTATAAGGTCCAATGAACTGTGGACTTATATTTCCTTTCTTACCAAAACAAATAACACTTTTCCATGGTGATATTCTAAGAAAAACATGATCACCTACCTCTAAAGAAAAGTATTTACTCCTATTATCTACATAACTTTTCTACCTTCTCTGAGGTGTCCTCATTTTTTCCTGGATCATCTTCACTTTATCATCCACTTCCTCTACTAATTCTGGTCCCATCAACTTTCTTTCCCTAAATTCATCCCAAAATACTGAAGTCTGACACTACATCCCATGAAATTTCCCAAAATGGGACATTTTTTTACTAGAATTAAAAATATTATTATTAAAATTGAACTAAATAAATATGTTAATCCCAACTTCCCTGGAAATCCATTGAACATGCTCAAAGAATACCATCTAAGGTCTGAATCATCTATTTTGACTGCCCATCTGATTGAGGATGAAAAGATGTACTAAATTTTAATTCTCTTCTTAATGACTTTTAAAGGCCTTTAAAAAAGTTATAAGTGAATATGGTATCACAGTCAGATACAATGGAAATAGGAACTCCATGTAACCTAGAAATATCTTTGTGGTAAAATTGAGAAATCTAGTCCAAATACATAATATCACAAATATAAAGGAAATGAGCATATTTAGTCAATCGATCAATAATAAACCATATTGAATTTTTACCCCAATAAGTCTTTGGTATCCCCACAATGAAGTCCATAGATATATTTTCCCATTTTCACTCTATTATAGGTAAGGGTTGAAGCACCCCCTTTGGTAACTACCACTCTGCTTTAACCTATAGACATGTAAAACATTTCATTGTAAAATATGCAATATCTCTTTTAATTCCATCCCACCAGTAATACCCCCAAAAAACTATGTACATATTTGTGCAACCAGGATGAATTGGAAATGGTAAACTATGAGCTTCACACAACTCTTTCATCATCTGATAATCACAAGGAACACACAATCTTTTTCCAAATCTCAAAACACAACCTTTATCAATTTTACATTCTGGAAACATACCCATTTTAACCAATTCTAAATTTTTCTATAGATCCCCATCTATCTTTTGTGAATGATTAATTCTGACTGACAAAGATGAATACACTGAAACCTAAAATGAAATAGTGGAATTTTCTACACCTACAACTTCCAAAATAAAATTCATCAAATCATTAATCAAGGGGTCATGTTCCAATCGTAACATAGTTAATGATGGATGATGTTTTCGACTCAAGGCATCCACCACATTGTTTGATTTTCCTAGATGGTAATTGATCAGGAAATCATAATACTTTATCAATTCAAGCCATCTACTCTTCCTCATGTTTAGTTCATTATGAGTGAAAATATACTTCAAACTTTTATGGTTGTTATATATTTCACATTTGGATCCGTATAAATAATGCCTCCAATTTTTCAAATAAAAAAACACAGCTACCATCAAAATCATGTGTGGGATAATTTAATGCATGAGGTTTTTGTTTTCTTGAAGAATAAGCAATTACCTAATCATTCTGCATCAGAAAAAAACCAAGTCCCTTCAATGAAGCATCATTATATACGATAAAATTACCATTTCTAGAAGTCATGGCCAAAACTGGACCATTCATAAACATATTCTTTAGTTTCTGAAAACTAAAATCACATTCTTCTATCCAAAAAAATTTAACCCCTTTCATGTTTACTTAGTTAGCGGGCTAGATAACTGTGAATTTTTTTTAACAAACCGTCAGTAATAATCTGGTAGTCCAAGAAAACTATGAATCTCTGTATGATTTTTAGGTATTGTCCATTCATCAACCGCTTTTGTTTTGGTAGGAACAACTGTTATTCCATCCTTATTTACAATATGCCCAGGAAAATAAATTAGTTGAAACAAAAATTCACACTTACTGAATTTTCCAAAAAATTTATTTTATTTCAATATTTTCAAAACAACCCTTAAATTTTTTTATGCTACTCTTTACTATTATAATATACAATAATTTCATCAATAAAAACAACCACAACTTATCCAAGAACTCTTGAAATATTCTATTCATAAGATCCATGAATACATCTGTTTCCTCTGGAATTGGGGATGAACTCATTAATTTAAGATTCAAACATTCCAAGCGGTTTCTAATGGGTTTGTTCGTAGAACCAGAAACATCCAATGATTCCACATCCATTTGGACCTAATTTCTGAAGGTAGGAACTCATTAGTTGTGGACTGATGAGGCTTAGGAATTTGTATTGGTCGAGAGGATGGGAGTTCGGACTCATCACACCTTTTTGATGGGAATTATTGTCTACTCTAGGGCTCTCTTTATAGATTTAAGTTATATTCATGAATCCTTATTACATTACCAAGTATAAAATGAGCTTTCCTTTAGATCTGACAATCAATGATTGATATGTAGGAAATTTAGAGAATCTTTTATATGTATTCGAGGTTCTTCATCGATAGAGAATCATCTGTATTTGTTAGAGATTCTTAGTCAACAGTATCCTTTAATACATAAAAGTCTCTTGGTCATTATGATGACTATACTGGTTTTAAAGCCACTCAGTGGGGCACTTGAAGTTTATTGTCATTTAAAAGGACATGGATTATTTCAGAGTTGGGATCGTACCCACAGATGGGCTACCTACGTATACTTTGTTTAGAAAAGGAATCAGAACCCATGTAGTTCGAATAAGGGAGTATGATGTTTATGTATGATTGATAGCTCAAAGAAATATGTCATAATTACATTTAAACTCTAAGCTCATGTGAGTCATGCTCAGTGTGAGAAAAAAGAGGTATTGGTAAAGCCAAACAATTGTGCCGTGAAAGATACAATCATAAGAAATGATGTGGGGCTTATGTATGTATGACTACCCAAAATAGATGAAGATGGAGATTTATTTTAGGGAAGAAATCCAGGAACATGGTCCATAAAGGTATATGCAATTTATGGATATTTGGATACTCTAATCTTGGGGATTACTCCTAAGGAAGATGCCCAAGTTATGAGGGGAGTTATGATTGGGTTTTACTCCTGAGAAGGAAGCCCTGATCAAAAGTAAATTAAGACTGGTTAAGAGAAATTAAGACTGGGGCTTACTCCTGAGAAGGAGGCCCATGTTAAGGGACTTGGGGCTTACTCCTAAAAAGGATTCCCATATTTTTAGACTTTGAGACTGGAGATTATTCCTGAAGAGGAATCCCAGGTTAAGAGAACTATGTTTGGGGCTTACTCCTGAGGAGGATGCCCATATTTGGGAATATTAAGACTGGGGCTTATTCCTAAAAAGGAAGCCTCGGTTAAGGATTCTCTCATCTTAAAGGATTAGTTTGAATTAACGAACTCTCTAACTTTAGTGATGTAAAGATGTGTAAATCACCAGGTTTTGAGAGATGTTCCACATAATTCCTTTTAGATAAGGAATCCAACAACGAAATCATACCATAAATGGATTTGGAGAGAGTTATGAAGGCTTAACCCTGAAGAGGAGAGTTGGATAGGTGTAATAGGGGTGAAATAGGAAAGAAGGCCACCCAAAAAGAGGGGCGCACATGTACTGCGTAGGCGTGCAAGTACTACGTGGGCGCGCAAGTCCTGGTGGTGCAAGTACACTTGTGCGACACATGGGTACTTGCGTGCCGGCCAATCCTTAGGGTAGAACTTGGGAGAGGATTGGCTCAAGCCTTTAATACTACCCCTAGAGACTTCTAGAAGAGAGGCGCGCAAGTTATGTAAAAAGTGGTAAGGTGGTGCACAATTTTGGAGATTTCCCTTAAGGGCTGGCCACCTAGGCACGTAAGTGTTGATGAGTTTCAACACTTAGGCCTTCCTCCCCCTCTTTAGATCTTCCGTTCTAGGTAAGAAGTTACCTTAGAAGTGTTCGGAAGCTTTGAGAAGAGACTAGGGCACCGGGAGCTCAAATCTGAGGTTCTGGAATTTTTCATCCTTGAAATAGGGGGTCCCACAGGGGTATTTATAGGTTGGAGAGACCCTGGGCGAAATTTCAAAGAGGGCGCGCAAGTCACCTGCGTGACCACTGGTCATCGCGCAAGTATACTTGCGCGACCTTGATGGAACTTGCATGACCAAAGTGTAAATGACTCCTTGTTCATGCCTTTGTCGATTTTTGATGTTTTTTTCAAAGTATGAATCACTTTATGCTAAGGCATTTCCCTTTCCATTCATTTTGACTTTGTGATGGAAAGAAGCGTAAAAAAAAGTCCCCCCTCAGAGTTTTATCTGAAAGAAATGAGGATGTGACTCTGAGGAAAATAAGGAAACCAAAGGAAAGGCGGTGCTCAAGTGTTGAGCGCACAGAGGGTAGCGCGTAAGTGTTGAACCGCGCAGGCATCGGCGTGCAAGGATGAGGCCTGGCCTATAAATACACGGTCATTCTCACGAAAAGATGTCGGATTTCAAATTTTCAAGATCTCACCATGCAAGTTACCTTCATCGCGCAAGTTGCTCTGTTTTCCACTGTTTCACTATTGTTGCACTGCTGTAGAGGTAATAGGACTTGCACGGTGATACTTGCGCGCCAAAAACTTGCGCAACACATCCACACTTGCGCGCCAAAATTATACTTTCCCGCCTTAATGCCTTAGCCATTTTTTTCAAATTCCTTCACAAATTTTATGAAAAATCAACTTACTTAAGAGTTAATTTATTCAACTTTTATACAGATTGAATGGCTCCCAAGAGAATTGGAACGACTGATGAATTGGAAAGAAAGCGACTTGAGGATATGATGATCATTGGCCATGATTACTATACCATCTGTAACAGCACTCTCCCAGATTTGGATAAGTATTTGAAGAAGTATCATCGTGACTTACCCCAGAGCATTTATCTTCCTTTGTATGGATATGGTCATCTGTGAGAAGTTAACATTCTAGAGGCAAAGAACTATCTTCCAATTTCTTGGTTTCAGAACTACACCAACTTTGCTGCAGCAAATATCTCATGTGGAGGAGTATTTCTAAGTGCTGGAACAGTAGAGAAGGCCCATATGATGAATCATAGCCCTTGTACGCCCGATCTGAAACCTCATAAGCCTGATATGTACCCACATTGTTATCTCTCAATTTTCTGAAACTCTCAGATGGATCAATCCAAAGGATGGAAGATAAGTTGGGATTTCCGTCCTGGAGGGGTTTGAAGACAACCTGGATGTGGACATACTGGGTGCGACAAACCTGTGTAGAGTTTTTTGAGGATTTGAAAGGAGTTGTGATATAAGAATCCATCTGGGTTGGGAAAACATATGTTTATAGGCATGATAAATTCTTGCCGAATATACTCAGCCATTGGAGCCCAACAACCAATTATTTCCATCTAAATCATGGAGAAGTAGGAATCAGTCTGTGGGATGTCCAAAAAATCTCAGGGGCTCCAATTTTGGGTGATATTTATGATGAATTCATCCCTCCCAAGGTGACTTGGAATGATTCAGAGAAGACTCCGGCTTTAGCTTGGGAATTATTCAAAATCTTCCATAAGATCAAGAGTTCAGAGACCTCCTTAACTCATTCTAGAAAAGATATTCATCCAGAGGAGTGGATGAATATGTTTCTTATTGAGAAGCAGGAGAAGGAGCCGAAGGAGAAGGGATCGAAGGAGAAGGGATCCAAGAAGAAGAAGCCCACTCGTCCTACCACCTGCCCCAAAACAGAGAAGAGGGGTTCTCATGGAACATTCTGGCTGACTCTGGAAGCAGGAGAATTTGAGATGTGGGGATATGAGGTGAATCGGAGGATTCCAAAGAAAACTCTTCTGGCGGGCTTCTTGGCCTTGTGGCTCAGCGTTTATCTTCTTCCAGTTAGGGACTCGAAGGGAGGTGTCAGGCCAGGGACCTTCGTTATTGTGGAAAAGTTGGCTGAGGGAAAAAATGGTTGGGTTGGCTACCCCCATTTTAGCAAAGATTCATAGGATCTTACTCCATGTCTTCACGGTTGAGTCAAGTCGGACACGAGGTAACGGAACTTCTTAACCCAATTTCCATTCTTTGGGTTAATATCCTACTTTCAAATTATGTCATGATATTATTATGTACTATTTTGTATTTTTACGTTCTTTTTGTGTACCTATAGTGAATACACATAATAGATCTATTATATTTTAAAAATGATCTTTTAAGGACTTCGTCTCGATCTCCTTTCATTGAGGCATATTTGGTTTTATACACAAATTTATTTTGTACAGTGTATAAACCCCTTTGACTTTTTACATTTATTTAAAAGGAATCTTTTTATACGAAGCGTTTTACTAAACGACAAAAAGGAAATGTTTTTCTTTCCGTAAATACGTGGCGACAACGACTTCTCCACCGCCGTGACCATTATTTGAGTTTCGGCTTCCTCTACAAGCCATCACGTTTTTTTTAATGAAAAATAAATACAAAGTTTTAACTTTCTTTTATTCTGGTATTGAAAATGGTTCTGAAAGCATTTTTATTATATCAATGTGTTGTATTGATATCTTGTGATTGAAATGTGGAAATGTTATGTTTCCTTTATCCATGTTTTATGTGATACGATTATGTTATGGTTTATGATATGTTTAAACCTAATCATATGAGGAATGCATTGGACTTAATAAGTGACGGGTGGAGCCCGCTATAGCTCCTCGATGCATCGGTAGGTCTCATGAGACAACTAGACGTGGAATTGGCCGAGGCCCTTTCCCAATTTGATTTATGGTTTTTGCCGAGGCCTTAATCATTTTAGACGTCTTGGCCGAGGCCTTGACAAAATGTTTCAGAATGTATGGCATTATGTATTCCATCATTATGAAAGTGGTTATTGATATTGCATGTGATTATTCGACTAGTATAATATCCATGTGAAGAAGTGAATGGAATTATCTCATTTTAACTTTGCCATATTATATTGAAGTTCAAGTTTAAAAGGCTTTTGTTTTAGTTATACATTGCCTTAAATGTTTATGTTTATTGATGAAAGTTTCCGCTATATTGTTATCCTTACTGAGCATCTGAGCTCACCCCTTTCAATGTTTTAATATTTTCCAGGATGTGAAGAAGTATTTTATGAATGATCTGCAGGGATTGTGAGAAGAGGATATGAGTGTGGACTATGGAGACTTTGTTATTGTAGTTTTTCACTTTATGATGTAATGTAACGTTTACGAATGTATCTAGTGTTTCCAAGGCTACTAAACTAATCGGTCTTTCGAGACTTGTTCTTTTGTGATCATTCCAATGTTACGAAGTAATGCACCGACTCTGGGTAGCTGGGGTCGGGGCGTTACAGTTGGTATCAGAGGCAGTTTTGTACTAACCTTGGAAGCTAGATTTAGATAAACTCTGATTAGAGCACGTAGACCTAAGATGAACTTTGAGGATTAGTATAGAAGAACTTCCTAAAATTTTGGTATTGTAGAGATTTTGTGAGTTTTCCGAGTAATACATCCCTGTCTGGATACGAGCAGGTAGAGGCAGCTCTGGCACAGATATACCTAGGGGTAAAACCCGAAAACACCGCTTTGATCTAGACTCAAACGGGAACTGGTGCACGACAACGGGCCTTGCCGCACTCTTGGTTACGACACTCCCGGGGGATATGCTTAGGATAATTCCCATTTTCTTTACAAACCACTATGAAGGGTTACGAGTATATACTTCCTCAAAGAAAACATTTTTATAATTATGGATTATATCCATAATTAGTTCAATTTATGTTAAGTGTTTTACAAGTATGGAATTATGTATTTTGATTCATAAACTAATCTAGTTTATGCCATTATTTAGAAATGGAGCCTAGTGGAAGTAATGGAAACCATATCAATGCACGCACTCCGTGTAGGGATTGCCCTCCTGCTCAAGATAATTATGGTGGATCTAGTGATACAACTGGTGTTGATCAGCTTCTCACCGTACTGGGACAACTCATGCAGGTTATGAATAACAACCTTACTCGTATGGAGCACCCTGATCCGCAACGTGGAGGATCAATGCTAGACCGTTTCATGAGAAAACAACCACCAACCTTCAATGGGAGTACAAATCCTATAGTAGCTGAGCAATGGATAAATTCCTTAGAGAAAATATTCCATGCCTTGGGGAGTAGTGAAAGGGAGAAAGTTGTCATGGCAGTTTACCGCCTCACTGGAGATGCCGATCAATGGTGGTCACTAATTCAAAACACAAAGGAAGATGATGAATTAACAAACATGGAATGGAAGGAGTTCAAAGAGCTTTTCTTAGAAAAATACTTTCCTCGAGACCATCGAGCGGATATGGAAAGGCAATTTATGAGGTTGAGGTAGAAGGAGGATGAGAATGTCGCAAAGTATGAGGCCAACTTTACAAGGTTAGCGAGGTATGCTGCAGATTATATACGTAACCCAAGAGGTAAGATTTATCGTTTCTTTGATGGGTTAAAACCATTTCTCTGTCGAGCTTTAGTATCACAATCGTTCTCGACATACGAAGATATTGTCTCATATGCTATCAAGACAGAAAAGGAATTCTCTAAGTCTTATGACAACAAAGTAAAGCAAGAGAATAAGAGAACGGTGGAACAAGAGACAGATAAAGGGAAAAATGGAAAGAAGGATTTTCCATTATGTGATAATTGTGGGAAGAATCACCCTGGTACTTGCCTAAAAGGAATGGGAGTTTGTTATAAATGTGGGGGAAAAGGTCACCAGGCACGTGACTGCAAGGGAAAGAAAGAGGCTATCAATGTTGAATGCTACAATTGTAGAGAAATGGGGCATTATGCAAATGAATGTCCTAAGCGTTAGGGAAACTTACCTCAGAAAAGGCCAAGGGATCAAGGACAATCTTATGCTGTTACTACAGTTGAAGCAGAATAACTAATGTATTGGTGCTTTTGGACTCATGGATTATATTCTGGTTATTAGAATAATGTGATATATATATAAGGATTGTACTGCAGTACTTGTTGATTTCAGTAAGGTTTTAATATGATGAAGGTAATTATATTTTTAGAGAAACTTTACTTTGTTTGGGGAATCTGATAAATTGATTTTGGAATTAAGAGACCTTTTAGAGAAAGTCTGGACAGAGGTATTTTGGATAACTATAAAGGTTGGAGTGGATTAAGTTGATCTTTGGATAGTATTGTTTAAGGTTAAAAAATTTATGAATATTATTTTTGGAATATTATAATACTATAGTTTTAGGAAAAGGACAACCTGCAGGGTGGGGCATAACCCGTCGCGTCGGATAAAGCTGCAGGAATCGAACCCACAATCATAGTGCGACATGCCTTTATTTCCTACCACTAGCCTATAGGAAGTCCCTGGTTATTACAAAATAATTTTACTAATCTAAATGGTATGTGTTAACATTTGGAACCTTATACAATTAAGATAAATAGAATATTTTTGAGTTCCGTTACCATTTGGAGTAAAAGTTGGGTTTGTGGTAAAAATTTATTAACGAATGAAAGTATACATAACAAGTATGTATATTCCTTTACGTTCTTAGTAAATCTCCTAAATAAATTCCTCAACATTATAAAAGGTAACTTAAAACAAAAATGTTGTCGGTTAACTTTTCCAACTGGGGATTCAATGACCGTTTAACCAATCACAAGTTTGTGATTTTCTTGTAGTTAAACTTTCTCCTAATCCTGTTTTCTATAACTCTCCATCAGACCTTGATGGTTTGTTTCTCCTCCATATCCATATTTTCATATAATCCTAGAATGGGCTATATCGGGTGACCTTTGTACTTATCTTGCTTTCTTTTAATGTTATATATTTATTAACCTTATTTCCGGTGTGGGTTTTCCTCAAAGGTATTTTCTCTTTTCAACCTTTTATTTTCAAAGAAAAATTTCAAATTGTGAGGACGCAATTTTTTGAAGGAGGGGAGAATGTAACACCCCGAGCTTCCACGATACGCTTCTCATTCAATAATGCAATAGCTTACATTGTACACAACTTCGAGTTCTAAAACACCGCGACTAATCAAAGTAACCGTTATGAATAGTAATAACCACTTTTTAAAATTATAGAAATTTTATATTTCAAAATGGACTTCATTTTTGTATTCGTAATATCGAAATTATCCAAAGTTTAATTTTTTGTAATTTTCTGAGAACTTCCAATTTTTTATGAATAGTGAAAATTACTTAAAAAAACTTTTTTAATCAAAATAATTTATAGTGATAAATTATACTATTTAGTTGTTTTAAAGTATAATTAGAATATATTTTTACCATTTTATCCAAATGTGGTCATTAGAATTAATTTAGCATTGAAATTGGACATAAACAATTGCCAATCTTTTGATATAAATTGTTTCTTAAAAACACGCTATTTGTTGTAACAGCGGGAATTAATTATAAAATTAATTAATGCAACTTATATGTTTGGAATTTTTTAAAATAGACATCATTTTTGAATTCGGAATATCAATTATAGCTTAGGGTGAAATTTTGGCCTTGTTCTGAAAAACTTCAATTTTTGATGAATAGTGAAACCACTAAGTGGTAGTTAAATAACTGATTTTTCATTTAAATGAAATATTACCACTTCTGTGATTTGATTTAAAAAATCCGACATACATGGTTGTCATTAAGAAGTAAAATGTGGTTCAATGAGATTAAAATAATTTTTGGTGAATAGTAACTTTTAAGTTCTTAATCGCGATTATAGGTAATTAGTGTAGTTTAAGGTAAAAATAATGTTTTAATAATATGAGATGAGCTTGAAACTTGTCCTACTTCTATTGGATGAGTCATGGCCGACGAAGACAACCCATGGGTCAACTTGGGGACCCCATGGATCCACTTTGGTTGGAAAATGACATTAATATATATTTATTTAATGTTAAAATTAAATTGACACAAACATGAGTTGTTTTACTAAAACAGTGTTTAAGTGGGGTTACACAAGTCCAAATTTTGATTATAAATATTAATTAGAAATATAAAAAGATTTCCTACATCATAGTATTTTTTTTTATAATTTTTAGACATTAAATAAGTTAAATTATTTATGACATCATGATGATGCAACGATGACCTCATTATTTAACGATTTAAATAAAATGGAAAGATAATGTAAAATCCAAAGCGTACATTTGTCAAAAACCTATTGGATGAGTATATTTCTAACCCTTATCATCTTATCCTCTAATTATATAAGTGTGGGACCTCTAAAATCCGAAACTCATTTTATAATAAAGTGACTTTTCTTTACTTTCCCAGAGTGCCCCTCCTCTCCACTTATAAAAGGCCCCCCACCTCTCCCACCTCATTTACACTTTCAAGCCATTTGTCTCGTCCAACCTCTACCCAAATAGTCTCCCAACTTCCCCCTCTTACTCCTAGAAGCCTCACATTGGACAGAACTCTTCCCAAGGAAGCCTTTGGCTCAAATCAAAAAGAGTTACCCGATTTTGAGGTAATGTCTTCTCTAATGTTGTTTTGTTTTATTTTTCTTCTCCAACCCCCTAAACTCTTTTTATTAATTTATTTTGTAACAACACCAGTATCCTAAATATACTAGGATTTTTTTATAAGATGTATTCTAGCTACACTTACACACAACTACATCTAATGGTTAAAGAACATACGGTTTCTGTGGATGGCGAATTTCTGCCTCACGAAACGATGATTGTTCAACACTCATATAACACCTTCAAAGGTGGCCATTAAGATGTAACTATTTTTATATATGATATATGATATGTTTATGTTTTACTTATGCTTCTGTATTTCTCATTTATGGCATACTTTATGATTTCCATTATGGGTAAAACGCGATAATTTCATTTTAGGAAGTGCAGACTACCGCCCCCTCAAAGTGATTTGAATCGTTAATGCCATATGTGGGATGTATAAAGGATGGAGTAAATGGTATTATACACTATATTATACTGGAATTATATTATACATTTATATCATTATGATTTCATTCCATTAAATATGAAATTGAAATGAAAGTAGCGTTCATGCATACGTACGGCTTACCGTCTCCATGAACGGTGCATTTCATTTCTTACCTCTAAATGTTACGTAATATTATAAATGAATGTATATAATGGATATATAAGATATATATGACATCTAAATCATGAATATAATTCTGGATATAATGGATATTCTACCACATAAACAACTTGTAATTCTAAGAAGTTTATTGTTGACTCAAGTACCAAAGATCGACAAAACGACCGTTATTAACTTAAATAATTACATAATGTTCATAACATTGTAATAAGTGATATAAGAAGGATAATGAAATTGAAAATGGTTCTTAATAAGGTATATATTAACTCTAGTTTATTATTCAGGAGGGTAAAGAATGGTTGAGTCAAGTTGGACACGAGGTAAGAGAACTTCTTAACCCAATTTCCATTCTTTGGGTTAATCTCCTACTTTAAAATTATGTCATGATATTATTATGTCCTATTTTGTATTTTTACGTTATTTTTGTGTACCTATAGTGAATACACATAATAGATCTATTATATTTTAAAAATGATCTTTTAAGGACTTCGTCTCGATCTCCTTTCATTGAGGCATATTTGGTTTTATACACAAATTTCTTTTGTACAGTGTATAAACCCCTTTGACTTTTTACATTTATTCAAAAGGAATCTTTTTATATGAAGCGTTTTACTAAACGACAAAAAGGGAATGTTTTTCTTTCCGTACATATGCGGTGACAATGACTTCTCCGCCGCCGTGACCATTATTTGAGTTTCGGCTTCCTCTAAAAGCCATCACGTTTTTTTAATGAAAAATAAATACAAAGTTTTAACTTTCTTTTATTCTGGTATTGAAAATGGTTCTAAAAGCATTTTTATTATATCAATGTGTTTTATTGATATCTTGTGATTGAAATGTGGAAATGTTATGTTTCCTTTATCCATGTTTTATGTGATACGATTATGTTATGGTTTATGATATGTTTAAACCTATTCATATGAGGAATGCATTGGACTTAATAAGTGACGGGTGGAGCCTGCTATAGCTCCTCGATGCATCAGTAGGTCTCATGAGACAACTAGACGTTGAATTGGCCGAGGCCCTTTCCCAATTTGATTTATGGTTTTGGCCGAGGCCTTAATCATTTTAGACGTCTTGGCCGAGGCCTTGACAAAATGTTTTAGAATGTCTGGCATTATGCATTCCATCATTATGAAAGTGGTTATTGATATTGCATGTGATTATTCGAATAGTAGAATATCCATGTGAAGAAGTGAATGTCATTATCTCATTTTACTTTTTCCATATTATGTTTAAGTTCAAGTTTAAAAGGATTTTGTTTTAGTTATAAATTGCCTTAAATGTTTATGTTTATTGATGAAAGTTTCCGCTATATTGTTATCCTTACTGAGCATCTGAGCTTAACCCTTTCAATGTTTTAATATTTTCCAGGATGTGAAGAAGTATTTTATGAATGACCTGCAGGGATTGTGAGAAGAGGATATGAGTGTGGACTATGTAGACTTTGTTATTGTAGTTTTCACTTTATGATGTAATGTAACGTTTACGAATGTATCTAGTGTTTCCAAGGCTACTAAACTAATCAGTCTTTCAAGACTTGATCTTTTGTGATCATGCCAATGTTACGAAGTAATGCATCGACTCTGGGTAGGTGGGGTCGGGGTGTTACATTATTCCCAAGAATGAAATTACCATTATCTAACAAACCCGTTAGGGGGTTGAATTATGCAGAGCCGCATAAGGGCATTGGCTACATAGTAAAATAATAGTATCTTTTGGCTGAAAAGTCTGTTATGTAGACCGTTTATGCAGGGCCGCCTAAGGGCGCGTGATTCATAGTCAGGCAAAAGAACTCTCAGAAATTTGACATTTTTGTGACTTGAAGTCAAGAAAAGGGTTATAAAGATCTAAAAATATTTAAGGTTAGGATTATGACACATAATTATGGGTATTTTCCAATGTATGTAGAGATACATAGATCAATGCTAACGATAATCATGTTGTGGCTGGATCTTGAATTGAAATATTGGACTTCACTACGTATCCCATAAGGATGGGAATCAAGCCATACATCGTTCTTGAAATACAGTTTAACGTCATGTGGGACGAATTTGTAAGAGATCTTGGTTTAGGGTCATAAAACTCAGACCATTATAAGAAATACACAGTGTGTGTTTTCACAGGGACTCTTCAGCCAGGGGACTGAAAGTGGAATTTGGGGTTTGGCCCAAAAGACTTGGGGCTGGATTCGAGGGATACTCAAACGTTCCTACGTATCCCATATGGATGGTAATCAAGACCATGTAGTTCTATAAATACCCTCTGTACAAATTTGGTCCGTACATGTGAAGGGTGAAAGGGGACTTTAGTGCAATGATGGTTTAACCCACGATAAAAGGTTTAGGTATTTCCATGTATGCACATTGTCTTTGGAATATAACATGATTAAAAATCAATGTAAATAATGATTCCCTCTCAGGTGAGGGTAACAAAAACAATTTTAGTTTATTTTCATACAGGACAAAAGTGTTGTACAGTTTAACGTCGTATAGCAGGGACGAAGGTGAACCAATGTAAAGATATTGATTCTGGGGGTGGTTTCACAAATCAACATCGTATGAGATGGAGGTGAACCGATATGAAGAGATTGGTTTTGGGCTTGAACCTTGGGAGGTTGCCTACGTACCCAGCCTGGAAGGCAAGGATCAATGTCCGCGTAGTTTAATTAAATAATGAATTAGTGATCAAGTTGTTCTTGGGGACAATGACCTAAAAAATGGTGTTGGGACTTACGCGTGGTTAGCATCCTAGGGAGGGTGTTATGGTTGAAATTTGCTCTAAGATCACATGATTCATACTCAGTGTGAGAAACAAGATGTAACAACAACCTTAACGATGCACAATTTTATGTCATATAGGACATATAAAGGTTCTATGCAATTTAAAATCTTGCAGTTAGAACTATTGGTGCTGAACAGTTTAGTGTCATGTAGCAGGGACGAAATACAGTTTAACGTCATGTAGGAAAAATATAGGGATATAGTTTAACGTCATGTTGGACGTAAGGGTGTTGTACAGTTTAGCATCCTGTAGCTAAGAAGATGGGGAAAATACAGTTTAATGTCATGTTGGACAAGAAAGGGGACTGTGCAGTTTAATGTCATGCAGTAAGGACAAAAGAGGACATTGTTTAACGTCATGTTGGACGTATTAGGGACTTTTTCACAGTTCAATATCAATTTGGATGAAAAAGGGATGATACAGTTTAGCATCATGTTGGATGATGGTGCGAATAGTTTAAGGTCATATGCATGGACCATTGCAGTATAGTTTAACGTCGTATAAGATGATGATAGGGACACAGTTTAACGACGTGTTGGATGAAAGTGCAAATAGTTTAAGGTCAAATGCATGGACCCTTGGTTGTTTAGTTTAACGTCTTACTGGACATAAGGGACTTCTGTACAGTTTAGTGTCATGTAGTTATGACATAACAGTTTAACGTCATGTTGGACGTCACAATTTAACATCATGTTAGATGAAAGTGAAAATAGTTTAAGTTCATATGCATGGACCGTTGGTTATCTAGTTTAACGTCTTGCTGGATGTAAGGGACTTCTGTACTGTTTAGAATCATGTAGTTAGGACGTCACAGTTTAACGTCATGTTGGATGAAAGTACAAATAGTTTAAGGTCATATGCATGGACCGTTGGTTATGCAATTTAACGTCTTTCTGGACGTAAGGGACTTCTGTACAATTTTACGTCATGTAGTTAGGACGTCACAGTTTAACATCATGTTGGACGTAAATTCCAATAGTTTAAGGTCGTATGCATGGACTGTTGGTGTATTTTGTGTTCATACAAAATATTTCTTCAGAAATCTAGCATTGGTTGGAGTAGTGATGAGTTCTCTATTCATTGAGATTAAATAATAAGCTCCACTAGAGGAGACCTTATGTATTGAATAAGGTCCTTCCCATTTTGACTCAAGCTTGGGAGGTTTCTTTCCCGGTATCATTGGAGTTCTGATAACTAATACCAATTATCCCTGAATGAATGAACGAAAATGGACTTTTTTGTTGAAAGCTCATGCTATTTGATTTTGATAGACTTCCAAGTGGTGTGGGGTGCACAATCTTTTCTCACCTAACAGTTCCAATTCATTCAATCGCTTTTGAGATTGTTCATCTATAGATGAATGATCACAAATAGATACTTTGAGTGAGAGTAATTGAACTTCAATGGGTAAGACTGCTTCCGTTCCATATACCAGTGAATATGGAGTTGACCCTATTGCAGTGCGGGTGGTGGTCCGATAAGCCCATAAAGCATGAAAGAGTTTATCAGGCCATGAATTATTGTCTTTATCCACCATCTTTTGCAGTATATTTGACAGGTTCTTGTTGAAAGCTTCTATCTGGCCATTGGCCGCTGCATGATACCGAGATGAATGATTGGATTTGATGTTGTATTCTTGATACATCATCCTCACCTCGGATGAACAGAAGTTTATGCCATTGTCCATCAATATGGTATGAGGGACACCAAATATGGTAATGATGTTAGACTTGATGAAGCTAACAATGCATTTAGAACTAACTTATTTGAGCGGTATTGCCCCTTCCCATTTGAAAAAGAAGTCAGTAGTAGTAAGAATATACTTAAACTGCTTGGCTTTAGCTGAAGGATAAGGTCCCACCACATTCATTCCCCATGTGGAAAATGACCACGAGTATTTAGCTGTATGAAGCAAATCTGGGGTTTGATGAATGAAGTTGGAATGTACTTGGCATGAATGACACTTCTTTATGAAATCAATACAATCTTGTATCATTAAAGGGAAAAGGTTTACAAGCCTTTGAATTTGATCAGACAGTCTGTGTCCAGACTGGTGGGCACCACAGACTCATGCATGCACTTCTTTCATGAAAACCATTGTCTCTTCACCATCAATTCATCTGAAGAGAAATCCAACAAAACTACGCTTGTAGAGAATTTTCTCTGGGTGATCTGGGCTATCATAAAGAGTAAAATTGACCACATGTCTTCAGAACTGTTATCTCCCAGCTCTATCAGTTGGAAGTATTCCATTTTGAAGGTATTCTCTGATAGGTGTCATCCATCATGTAGTATGACCATATGGTTTAGGAATGGGACTAATTTCATTGATTTCCTCTATTCTGATTTAAATATAAGGTGAAACTGTACGACGGTGAGCAATACTGATGGTTGTCTCGTCCTGATTTGGATCTTCCAGAGCTGTGGCTATATTAGCCAGTGCATCAGCTTGGGCATTTTGTGATCTTGGGACATATGAAAATGTTGGTTCTAAAGGGAATTCTGCCATCAACTCTCTGACGTAATCATAAAAAGGGATTAGTTCTTATTTTTTAATTTCATAATCCTCATTAACTTGTTTGATTACTAGGTCTGAATCACCTTTCACCTTTATGTGACTCACTTGTGTTTGAAGCGCCAACTCCAATCCTGCGATGAGAGCTTGGTATTCTACTTCATTATTTGTACCACATCTCAATAATGAGAAGGAATAAGGTAGCAATTCCTTTTCTGGGTAAATGAGTACAACTCCTAACCCAACTTTATTGAACTTAGGATCTTCCATTTTCCTCCCTGTTGGACTTCTGGAAGCACCATCAAAGTACATTTCCCACATTTAAAGACTTTCTTTAATAGAGAAGACTTCCTCATCTGGAAGTTCAATATCTGAAGATGTGTCTTCCACTGAAGGGTGTTCTGCTAGGAAATCAACCAGAGCATGGCCCTTTATTGCCTTTTGAGACACATATTGAATATCAAATTGTTGCAAGATAACTGCCCACCTTGCCAGATGTCCTGTAAGCATTGGACGACTAAGGATGAATTTTAGCGGGTTATTGTGAGATACCAATTGGACCTCGTGATGTTGCAGGAAGTTTCTCAACTTCTGAACTGCAAATATTAATGCTATGAAGCACTTCTCAATACTTGAATATTGGGTTTTTACTTCAATCATAGTTCGACTGAGATAGTAGAGGCTGTTTTCATTCCCAGCATCATTCTTCTGAGCAAGAAAGGCACCCAATGATTGCTCTAAAGCTGTCACATAGAGGATAAGTGGTCATCCTTCAACAGGTGGCATTAATACTGATGGACTCAAGAGATACTTCTTGAGAATATCGAATACATCTTGACATTCTTCAGTCCAATGGTAAGTGACTCCCTTCTTCATCAATTTGGCGAAGGGTAAACTTTTTCCTGCCAAATTGGTGATGAAATACCAAATATAGGCTATGTGTCCTTGAATTCCTCTAAATTATTTCAAATTTCGAGGATGTGACATACCAAGGATTGACTTTGTTTTCTCAGGACCGACTTCGATACCACGATGACGTACAACAAAGCCAAGAAATTTTCCTAAGGTTACCCCAAAATCACATTTTATGGGGTTCATCTTCAAATTATGTTGCCGATGTTTGTGGAATATGACTTCCAAATTAGCCAAGTGATCAGAACATTGCCTGGATTTGACCACCAAATCGTCCACATAACATTCAACAAACTTCCCTAAAAAGGGTTTGAATATATGATGCATGGAACACTGATATGTTGCGCCTGCATTCTTTAGGCCAAAGGGCATTACCCGATAGCAAAACACACCCTGAGGGGATTTGAAGGCTATAGATTCCTCATCTTCTAGAGCAATTTGGATTTGATTATACCTGGAATATCTATGCATGAAGGAGAGTGCTTCATAACCAGCTGTTTTATAAATTAATAGTTCTGTAATCGGAACTAGAAAATCATCCTTAGGACAATGCTGATTAAGATCTATGAAATCAATGAATAATATAATTTGCCCATTCTTCTTTTTCACTGGTACAATATTAGCCAACCACTTGGGATATTGAAATTCTCTGAAAAAGTTAGCTTTGATAAGCTTATCCACTTCAACCCTCAATTTTGGAAGCATAGTTTGGGTGTGTTTTTCTAGCAGCTTGTTTGAATCCTAGATATTCTTCTGGAAAACCCAAACAATGAGTGGAAACATCAGGATCAAGCCCTGGAATCTCTGTATAGTTCCAAGAAAATATATCTTGATTTTTCTTTAGAAAGGAAATATACATCTCTTGCTCTTCAAGAGTCATAGCCGCACTAATTAAAGTGGGGCGTTGATCTTCTTTTGTACCCAGATTTATTTCTCTAAGTTCATCCACGGTAGTAGAGATACCCTCTTCAAATGCTGGAGGATCATCCCTAAGATATTCCTCTTCTTCTTAAACACGTGTTATTTCTTCTGTTTCTACTTGCATAGTAGATGATGAAGCTGAATTTTCATGATGAGAAGAGACGCTAAAATTTGCACATCTTAAAGAAAAAGCTTCCATTCCTGACCCAATTGATGATGAAGGGTATTCTTTGGGTAATAAAGAGGAGATGATGGATTGAGAATCGACATCATCATTTACATTTGACATTGCTATAACTTTCTCTGGCCTGATTGGCGAAGTATAGACTTGTTGGATTTCAGCAGATGAAATGAAGACATTTTCATTTGATCTTTCACCATTGATTAGTGGATCACTACTTTCTCCCATGTTGTCTGGCTTGATTTCTGTGATTGACATTATGGAGGTTTTCGTAAGAGTATTTTGATTTGGGTCTATCCTGTCAATTTGACTGATAGGCAACACATAATCTGTACTCACATGTGCTAATGGGTTTACTGGAATCTTTTCCAAACCATATAGAGCATTAACTTTGGTAATCTCCCTTTTTGTGGATTTATCATTTCCCTTCATGTGATAAAATTCCACCTCAATGTATTGAGATTCACATGTATTGAATGGGGATTTATCACCATACAATTTCCCCACTTGACCATCAAAAAAATATTTGAGACATTGATGGTATGATGAAGGGATAGCCACATGTTGATGTAGCCAGGGTATTCTAAGCAAGATGTTGAAGGCTGAGTCTTGATCAACAACCATGAAATCTAAATTGGATACAAGATCTCCAAACTGAGTTCTGAGTGTAATCTCGCCCAGTGGTTCTTGTTCATTTTTATCATATCCTTGTATCATCAAAGTAGAAGGAGATAAATCAGATTATGTGAGGCCCAATCGATGAAGTATATGAATGGGGATGAGGTTGACTCTTGAACCATTATCAATGAAAGATCTTCGGATGTCTACAGCATTGACCTTGCCAGATATATACAAAGGTCTAATATGTCCATGCACGACATCATATTTATCTTCATCAGTAAAAGACATCACTGCATGACATTCTGCATGATTATTATCTACATGGTAGACTTCAGCTGCAGCAATTTTAGTTTCAAACTCTTGAGGACTCGACAAAGCCTCGATGAGTGCCTCCTGAAGATCCTTTTACAAATTCAAGGAATAGAGAATTTATAACATGGTTGGTACTTGGGCCAAGTGTTTCAATACATCATACTTTTGATCCAAAGGTCTGTGTTTCCCAACAGGAACATGTGGTTTAGCAGGTGCCTTGGAAGTTGATTATTTGGAAGTTAATGCATCTTGTACTGGGATAGGAGTTGGTAATACTCCTGGCTTTTGAAGATTAGACTGATTATGCCTATTTACTTGCTGAGAAGAAGAAGGTGGAACCTCTAACCAATCTTTAAGAATAACTGTTTCAGGACTGAATCTTCCTTGTGTAGAAGAACTTGCTTGTTCTTGTTGAGCTCGTTGAAGGGCTCTACCACGAGTTTCTGCAACATACACAGTTCTAGCAGGGGTAGAATTGGAATAGTGGCCTCTGAAAGATCCATATCTTCCTCTGTATCCTGAGCCTCTGGAACTTCCTCTGATTCCTCTATTTGATACGGGGAACCCAGGTTCATCAAATTCAAAACTGTGATTGGCATAATGATCTATTAAGTGAATTATATTAATAGAACTAAATATTAACTCTTCATCCGATGAAGACTCTGCCTGACTAGCCAATTTAGGTTGTGCCATTTGGTGGGCGGTGCCCATGGATTTGAAGTATATGGCATGAAATATGCCAGAGTCAAAGACAACTTAGGCTTTGACACATACTCATATTCTTCTGATTCTTCTTCTTTCTTTGAATTATGTCGTTTCTTTGAGAATTTTCCCTCTGATGAAGAGGGTTTTTCTGCAGCATTCATGGCAGAAGGCACAATTAGTTTCTTCAATTGTGTTCACAAAATATCATGAGTTCAGTTGATCATTTTTCTGACCATCCAATCATCATACTTTTGTGCATTTTTGTTCTTGACTTCTTGACACTTTCCTTCCTCCTCTGGATCTGTTGCAGTAACACATGCTACCTAAGCTGAAGAACGTTTCAGTTTGACTTGTCCCAAGTCGACCATTTTTTGTTGGAGGTCCTTGAAAAAAAAACACTTCTGAATGGTATGCCCCAAAATCTGATGAAATGGCCAATAGTTGGGATGGTCTTCATCTCCTTCCTTGTTTGGCCTCTTGGGCCTTGGCAATTGAACAAAATTATTTTCCAGAGCCGAAATGAAGTAACCAAGAACTTGTTCATTTCGGAAAGAGTAAACTTTGCTTTTCAAATCCTCAAATTATTTTTATCTTTGATCTCTTTGATCATCTTGATGAAACAACCTCTGTTTCTGATGATCAAGAGGTGGAGCCCTTCTAGAAGATGAAGGTTTTGATGTAGAAGCAGGTACAGGTGCTTGTTTAAGCATAACTGTAGCAGTCTCTGCTTTACCCATTCTCCTTTCTAGAGCTGATGGAATTACACGAGCTTTATCCTTAGTATTTATAAGAGACTCTTCAATCTGTTGAGCAATTTAAGTAAGGTCTAGAAACCCTCTTGTGTATTTCATAGGGATCAACAATTTTCTCAACTCATCACGTACATTTTCCACACAAATTGGAAACAATTCCTCCTGAGGGAGTGCTAAGATTAGGGAATATGTTAGTCTCTTCCAGCGAGCAATGAAATTTGAGACACATTCATTCTCCCTTTTCTTACAGTTTGTAAGATCAACAAATGTTGTCTTTGGAAACGTTGATCTGAACTGAAGAAGGAATTTTTGGCGAAGATCCTCCCATCCAGTAATTGACCGGGATTACAAGCTTGTGTACCAGACAAAATCAGGTCCTTGTAATGACTGTACAAAATACCTGAGCTTAATGAATTCTTGTTGCTGAAGGGTTCCCATCATAGGATTGAAACGAGAAACAAAATGTGTTAAGTATTTCTATGGGTCTCCTGAGCCATTAAATATTGGGAATTTGGTACTTGCAAAATTTGATGGGGGAGGAATTGCATCAACCCATTCAGGATAAACTCTCTTTCCTGGTTGAATTTGAGCACGCTTTCCCTCCATAGCTTGCAACCGAGATATTAATGAATCAATAGTAGTTATTAAATTTTGAGAAACATCCGATTGAGCTTGGACCTGAACAGGTGCAATGACTGGAGCTTGGACAGATATGGTGGCTGGTGCTGCAACTGATGGTAGCACTGCCAATTGTTGTTGCACTTGACCCGTAGGATTAGACCTGTGAGGGTGTACTAATAGAGGAGGTTATTCTTGATCCATCTCAGTAGCCACAATGAATTCCTTTGACTGACTGACTCTAGCACGCTTTGGAAGAAGACTACCCTGAAGTAGTTCTGCATTCATCCTCCTCAATTTATTCATTTATTCCTCTTGTTGTGCAAATCTTTTCTCTAGTGAGAGCGATTGGCCTTCTCTAGAGGAAGGGTATGTAACATGATTATTTCCTTTCCCCTTGTTAGATCCCTTTCAAAGAGTGGGGATTGGGTTAATTGAAGGATTAACTAGGTTCTGAGTAATCCTTTGATTTTGTGTATACACACCTTCTTTATTTGTGTCTGTGCGTACAAATTCTTGAGTAGGAACCTCTTCATATGATCCCTCTGAGTGAGCCTCATCTGGTGGATTGGAAACTACGACATTGATGGCATAGATTGATGCATAATTCATTTCATCCCTTCTATCGACATTTCTACGATATTTTCTTCTTCCATGTCCTTGATGAGACATTACCTTTTGTTGATTCGATCCCTTAGGAACTTCTTGATGAACTGTAATTTGGAGGGAATCTCTTCATAATTTGGCTCTTCATTCCTCTTGAGGTTTCTTCCTCAACCGAGAGAAGAATGACTTTCTCTGAGAGAGGGATTGAGGATTTGAAAAAGTCCCCAGTCCGGTGGACTGGGGCTATTTCTGCTATCTTTTCTCAACTCCTCGAATCCTATTTGTTGATTCTGAGGGTTGGGTTAAATGAGTCTCCAATCTGGCAAGCTGGGGTGGTTCTTAACGTGCTATTTCTGAGACCTCCGTGAAAGCTCTCCTGATATTGCAGACCTTAGCCCAAAAATTAGTTGGATGCATCAACCTGCATCCACTTTTATCACCCAGCTCAAAAGACCGTTGGATTATTTCTGACACTTCTGTCACTTGATGACGTGCTTGCTCCAAATGAGAGTCCTGTTCAATATTCTCATTTGCTTGATGTAGGACTAATTCAAAAAAAAATTCCCTGTATGATTGATTTTCTGAGGAACTAGTTTAATCCTATTCTTGGGAATGCTTTTGATTACAAAAATAAACCCATTGACTGTGGCTGGCCATGGGCAATAACATTTCATGATACCATTTTCGGAGGGCTTTGCTGATTGGAGAGAACAATGAAATGTAGTGCTCCATGAAAACCCCATCCCTTGATATGAATACTAGATGGGGCATTGGAAATTAACTGGTGCAATCTTCTTAGTTTTCCACGACATGAATGCTAAAGGGCTCTCTGCTGTTTTTCAACCTTCGGATATCGAGAAACTGAGAGAGATGCCAAGTCAATTTGGCGTTATAACCCTTCTATTATCTTGACATTATTTTCATATTCATCATAACATAATATTTTCTTTTTCAACTGACAAAGAGTTTTCCATATATTGATATGAATATCATGAATTCCATCTTCCGTCAACATCTCTGGAATGTCATACTGAGAACCATCCAAAGGCCAAAACATAAATGGCACTTCACCTTTTGCCAGTTGTTTTCTCATATTCAGTACTTCCTCTTTATCATTTAATGAAGATTATTCTACCTGATTAGACCAGATCTGGTGCTTCCTTGTTTCTTCATCGGATTCAATAAGATTGGTAGAGAAATCACTGATCAAACTAGAAGATGCATGAATTAGGGGTGGTTCGAAGAATGACCTACACCCTGGGCTATCTTCTGGTTGAGAAAGTATTTCACCTATTAATGGTAAAGAATCAGACATGAATGGCTTCACATTTGAAAGTGCCTCAAGATAAGAGGGATTTCTCATCACTATATTGTCTCTTGGAGAATTTTCCAAGCAATGAGAATCACTACTGTGGAGAGGACTTTCACAGATAAATTCATCATTATGGGGAGGACCACTATGGTGGGTTACAACAAAAGATGAAACATTTTGCTCCTTGATCTTCTGACTACACAGAGGGTTCTTGTGACTCTCATCTGAAGATGAAACTTCGAGATTGACTAAATTATCATGATGTAAGCCTTCATGAGGAAGTATCTAATGCAGACCTTCGGAATTAATGTTCCCATTATTGGGAACTGAGAGAGGAGAATCTTGAGTTGTAATAGATAGTTGTCTCAGTGTATCAAGAACTCCAACATCGAGTAAGGCCTTGTTAAATATTGGACCTTGATTTCAGGATTGTGCTAGGTGGGTCTTCTTCTTAGACACCTTATTACTCAATTTGGCAGGTGTATATGCCTGATCAGAAGAAATGATCAGGTTAGGCTGATTATCTCAACTCAAACCATGTGTTTGTGCCTAAATTGGTTATCCGTATGATATGGGGGAGTATACCCCACAACCCACTTGGACTGGAACAGATGTGTGTGTCTGTTCTGGAGTGAATTGTTGATGTTTCACTCCACTAGCAGGGATAGATTTATGTGTCTTTCCCTGCGATGCTGCTGAAGTTGTTATAATATCCTGGCAGGCATCCAGAATATGAGTAGAGATTTTCTTCTTCTCTTTCACCATTGATAGAATATTCTTGGGGACTTCAGCTATCGAAACGGGGATATACATCCATTCCGTGTGTGGAGCAGGTGTATGTGCCTGCTCTTTTCCTCCTTTTCCCGTCAGTGAATCATGACAGTACTCATGTGTGGGGGCAGAGAGTTGAGTCTGCCTCATATTTTTCACCGGAGCTTTCCGACTGACTTCTCCAAATTCTACCAAACGATACTGTTGGTAGGCTTGATCAATACTAGTAGGTGTATGTGCCTATTGATTTCACTCCGCTGAATGTGGTTGACGATCCTCCTTCAACACTGACAGACGAGGCTGCTGGTAGGATTGATGAGTGTAAGCAGGTGTATGTTCCTGTTTACTAGTTGTCAACACATTGGGTTGGTAGGCTTCATCGTATGTAATAAGACAAGCCTGCTGACTAGTTGATGATTTATAAATAGGTGTATGTTCCTGTCTATAGTAATCTACTAGAATTGGCTGGTGTGATTGGCATGATGTTTCCAGACGAGTCTGCTAGACAGCGGAATTAAAATGGACGGGTGTGTGTGCCTGTTCGTTGCTTTCCACCAAGTTAGGTTGGTGGACTTCTATAGAGATGAAAGAGATGAGAATCTTCTCACTGTTAACCAGATTTCACCTTTGGTGATTCGTCGTGCCTGCTTGGGTTCGAGGAACCTGAGTTGAATGCCTGGAGACGACACCCCCATCATGTTGAGGGTGCACTGTCGCACGAGTCCGGCGGCAATTGTTGATAGGATCCCTTGGGAAGAACTCCTGTTTCCTTGAATTAAGGCCCTGAGGGACCTACTCATTCACCTCCTCAGAATATGGGAGTGAATGGTAATTACGTTCTGGGGATAACAACCCGAAACGGTTGGAGACGGTGGTTAGCACCGCCTGGTTCTTGATCAATGGTCGTCGCTGTCCGGATGACCAGGTTGAATTATTGACTTAGAGGGCTTATCGAGCGGCCTCCAGAGTCAGAATAGTACCATTTTGATGGTAATCCTTAACCAGTTCATTTGATACCCAGCGTTGAAGATGCTGAGTAGGTGATGTCTTCCTCAGAGCAGATGATGATCCAACAAGAGTAGCAGCAGATGCATTCATAGTAGATGTTTTCACAGCAAATGCATTCACAGACATGAACATAAGAAAATCCATTCTTGTAATGCATAAGATCTTGGAAAAGAGTTCCTGTTTTATATAACAAACATAATCAAGATAAGTTTGACTGCTACATATTTTGGATGATCACATATGTTATTGATTACTTTGTTGGACCTCTCATTGAGTTTAAATAGGGGCCTAACAAATAGGTAAAACATCAATTTAATTTGGTTAAGGATTCACATCGGGTTCAACATTTTTTGTTTCATATGGAATTGGGGATGACCTCATTAATTTAAGATTCCAACATTCCAAGCGGTTTCTAACGGGTTTTTTCATAGAACCGGAAACATCCAACGATTCCACATCTATTTGGACCTACTTTCCAAAGGTAAGCGCTCATTAGTTGTGGATGATGAGGCTTAGGAATTTGCATTGGTCGATAGGATGGGAGGTCGGACTCATCACACCTTTTTGAGGGGAATTATTGTCTACTCCAGGACTCTCTTTATAGATTTAAGTTATGTTCGTGAATCCTTATTACATTACCAAGTATAAAATGAGCTTTCCTTCAGATCTGACAATCAATGATTGATATGTAGGAAATTTAAAGAATATTTTATATATATTCGAGGTTCTTCATCGATAGAGAATCATCTGTATTTGTTAGAGATTTTTAGTCAATGGTATCCTTCAATACATAAAAGTCTCTTGGTCATTATGATGACCATACTGGTTTTAAAGCCACTCAGTGGGGCACTTGAAGTTTATTGTCATTCAGAAGGACATGGATTATTTCAGAGTTGGGATAATACCCGCAGATGGGCTACCTATGTATCCTTTATTTAGAAAAGGAATCAGAACACACATAGTTTGAATAAGGGAGTATGATGTTTATGTATGATTGATAGCTCAAAGAAAGATGTCATAATTACTTTTACACTCTAAGCTCACGTGAGTCATGCTTGGTGTGAGAAACAAGAGGTATTGGTAAAGCCAGACAATTGTGCCATGAAAGATGCAATCATAAGAAATGATGTGGGGCTTATGTATGTATGACTTCCCAAAATAGATGAATATTAAAATTTATTTCAAGGAAAAAATCTAAGAACATGGTCCATAAAGGTATATGTCCTTTATGAAGATTTGGATACTCTAATCTTGGGGCTTACTCCTAAGGAAGATGACCAAGTTAGGAGGGGACTTATGATTGGGTTTTACTCCTAAGAAGGAAGCCTAGATCAAAAGTAAATTAAGACTGGTTAAGAGAAATTAAGACTGGGGCTTAATCCTAAGAAGGAGGCCCAGGTTAAGGGACTTGGGGCTTACTCCTAAGGAGGATGCCCATATTTGTAGACTTTGAGACTGGGGCTTATTCCTGAAAAGGAAACCCAGGTTAAGAGAACCATGGTTGGGGATTACTCCTGAGGATGATGCACATATTTGGGAACTTCAAGACTGGGGATTATTCCTGAAAAGGAAGAATAGGTTAAGGATTCTCTCATCTTAAAGGATGAGGTTTAATGAATGAACTCTCTAACTTTAGTGATGTAAAGATGTGTAAATCACCAGGTTTTGAGAGATGTTCCACAGAATTCATTTCAGATAAGGAATCCAACAAAGAAATCATGCCATAAATGGCTTTGGAGAGAGTTCTGAAGGCTTAATCCTGAAGAGGATAGGTGGATAGGTGTAAGAGGGGTGAAATGGGCAAGAAGGGCACCCAAAAAAAGAGGGGCACACAAGTACTGTGTAGGCGCTCAAGTACTGCGTGGGTGCGCAAGTCCTAGTCACGCAAGTATACTTGCGCGACACATGGGTACTTGCACGTAGGCCAATACTTACGGTAGAACTTGGGCGGGGCTTGACTCAAGCCTTTAATACTACCCCTAGAGACTTCCAGAAGAGAGGCACGCAAGATATGTAAAAAGGGGTAAGGCAACGTGCAAGTGTGGCCATTTCCCTTAAGGGATGGCCACCTAGTCATGCAAGTGTTGATGAGTTTCAACACTTAGGCCTTCCTCCCCCTCTTTATATCTTCCGTTCTAGGTAAAAAGTTACCTTAGAAGTGTTCGGAAGCTTTGATAAGAGACTAGGGCACCAGGAGATCAAATATGAGGTTCTATAATTTTTCGTCCTTGAAATGGGGGAGGGGAAGGGGTATTTATAGGCTGGAGAGACCCTGGGAGAAATTTCAAAGAGGGTGTGCCAGTCACCTGCGCGACCACTGGTCATCGTGCAAGTATACTTGTGCGACCTTGATGGAACTTGCACGACCAAAGTGTAAATGAATCCTTGTTCATGCCTTTGTCGATTTTTGATGTTTTCTTCAAAGGACGAATCACATTATGCAAAGGTATTTCCATTTCCATTCATTTAGACTCTGTGACGGAAATGAGTGTCAACAACATCAATTTCATTAGTTAACCTAAATGGCATGAAAAAAAATTCATAATTCCCATATATTGTATAGAATGAAATCATTGGGATGTATGCTTTGTTTAATTTCAAATGATGGTACCCTAACCTCATTTCAACCTTCGAAAAATACTGTGCTCCCTAGAGATGATAAAAAAATATCGATATGTGGAAAATGATTCTTGTTTTTAATAGTGATTATATTCAAGGCTCTATAATGAATGGAAAGTATCATTGAACCATCTTTCTTTTTAATGAACAAAACTGGAGCTCCCTATAGAAAGTGCTAGGATGAATGAAGACTTTATCAAAGAACTCATTTAACTATTTTTTCAACTCTAAAAGTTCAATTTGATCCATTCAATAAGGGGGTTTTGAAATTGGCTTAGCATCAAGAACTAAGTCAATAGTAAATTCAACTTCCCAATCAGGTATAACATCGGGTAACTCATCAAGAAACACAGAAAGATATTCACTTACCACTGAAACATCATTAAACTGAAAATTTCCCTTATTTTCAACAATAAGAGCAAGATAAATTTCATTTCCATCCTTTAACAGTTTTTCAGCTTCATGATATATTATTAATTGTATGGGTTCATTCTTGTATACAAAATGAAACTGTTTTGGAAAAACAAATTCTTTATCTCTATAATAAATCTTAGCACGATAAAAAAAGCTGATCCATACCTAGAATGATATCAAACTCTACTAAGGGAAAAAGAAAAAGGTTTGTAGGTAATGTATTTCTATATAGCATAATATAAAGATTCTTATAATTTCTCTTTGCTATAATATTCACCCCTAGTGTTTAAACAATAAGTTCCAATCTCATTTGTTGAGGTGATATTTCCAATTTACTTGAAAATTTCTCCAAATAAAGGAATGTATATACACCATATCAAACAAAACTTTTGAAAAATATGAGTAAACAAATAAGGTACTTGATAAAACATCATTGGACAATCCAAATTCAGTCGACGTAGTTGAAAAGGATCTCACTAAACCTTTCTTCTTATATTCTGGCTTCTTTGCATCATTATGATCTCTCTTTATGAAGACATTTTCATAATTACCCATATCACCACATTTAAAAAACTTTACATTTTTCTTATCAAGATTAGTATTAGTGTCACGACAAGTCCCTTGGGGCCCGTATCATGACTATCCCAAGCCTGCCTTCCATAGGCCAGGGGCTGGCGACTAGCACCAAAGGCAAAAATCCCTAAACTGGGAAGGCATTGCCTTTATAACAGTAAACAGACACAATAGAGTACGTAAATAGAAGTAAAATACTAAGTAAAACTATATACAAAAGAGTGTGATGAAATTAAAGGGTCCAGAAATACAATCCCAACAGTAAAGTACAATACAACTGAAATGCAAGTACAACTGAAGATAGGAAGTAAAGCAGATACTAGGCCATACTCCAGAGTTCCTACCTGAAGGATAGGTATAGATGGCCTCTTAAACATTCCACCTCCATTCTTACTCTCCATGTACATCTTGCCGAGTGGTCCACCTCTAGGTACTGTCCAATCCAGCTACCCTCTACCCCAATCAGCACTGTCTGGTATCTGCAACCAAGACAACGAGGTGCGGGCATAGCCTTTGCAGGGGTGAGTATAACGATACTCTGTAGGGACCCCAAGACCCTCAAGGTGTCACAATATCCAACAAGGATAACCAAAAATTAAAGAAACAACTGATATCCCTTACTTAGGTATATGTCCATACATATACCTAAGTCGTCTAGTAACCCATCTCAATCATGAGGTAAACACAAAAGTCATTGACTCAGCTCAAAACTAGGATTTTGTTCTAGGGGGTAGTATCAAGTAACAACCCCAGTCACACTGTCGAAACCTCTGGTGGTGGTGTACTCATCCTATATAGAGTACTGTGGGCCTTCCACGCTCACAAAGAGGTGCTTACCACTGTCCTGGACTACTGTGGTACTCCTCCTGTCGAGTACCATGGATCTGCTGCGTCACACAGAGGCGCTCTCCACTGTGGGTCTGCCGCGCTCACACAAAGGTGCTCTCCCTCATAGCCTACTAAGTTACTCCTCCTATCGAGTACCATGGGTTTTCCGCGTCACACAGAGGCGCTCCCCACTGTGGGCCTGTCGCGCTCACACGGAGGCGCTTCGCATTGGGCTATTCGAAACACTCCGAGTCGAAAGGTCAGCAGTCCTTAGGTCTCAGCCAGCTACTAGGTCTCCGAACATCGCACGCTCGACTCCGGGAGGATCCTCTCCATGAGCTACTTTTCGATACTCCAACTATCACAAAAACCTCAGTAGAAGTATCTCAAAGGTTTTCCTCATCATAGAGGTCTCAACGCTACATACGGCGCGTCAATCAGACGCCAGGTCTATGAGTTATTGACATTTTCGTCCCAGGGGCCCGGTTGGATTTTAGTTTCAAACCAACCCAAACATACTCCAACTATGTCCAAATATCAAGTGGGATATGCCAAAAGAACCGTCTCTCTCTACGGTTTTCATTGCCGCAGACGGTTCGTCGATCAGACACCCGTAGCCCAAGATATAGGCGAAAAGGGTGCAAACTGACCAAACGGGTCTGGGTCCGGTCCGACCCAGTCGGACCGACCCTGCCCGACTCAGTCCGGACCGGGGTTCGACCTGGTCCACGGGTCCAACCTGGTATGAGGGAGTGGCCTGGCCTGAGGTGGCAGCCCGACCCGATGGGGCGGCCCGACCAGATGGCGGCCTGACCCGAGTGGGCGGCCCGACCTGAGGGCAGCCCGACCCGGCGGCCCGGTCGGCTAGCGTTTCGGCCGCTTGCGGATCTTCCTAGCCATGCCCGGGGGGGCATTCCCCTGGTTTTCAAACGGCTCTGCCGCTCGGGTTTGAGCCAACACCGGCGCCAGGTGGCACCGGTCCAGCACATGTGGGACCCGACAGGGTCCCTCTCCTCCCGGCTGGTCGAGCGCCCAGCCGCTCGCACCACCGGCGCGGCGGGTCGGCACCGTACCCCTACGCCATGGTCCAGCTTGGCCGCAGTCTCCTACTACCCTCCGTGCAGCGCGATGGCGCTGCACCACCTCCACTACGGCCCGACCTGGACGTGACCTCCAGTTCCTCCGCGCGGCGCGACGACATCGCACCCCTCTGACGACCCGGCGGCCCTTGCGCCACCGGTTTTCTTCGCGGCCAACCCTACGCGGTCGGGTTGCTCTGCTGTGGTTCATCCTTTTGGTGACACCGTTGCACCACCACCATTGTCAACAAATTTGATCAATCAAAGGGGGGGGGGGGGTCAGGCCGTATTCGTGCGGTCTGATCCCTCCTTGTTATGGTGATATCAAATGACATTTCTCAATCCATAAATTGCACGACGTAGAACGGGTACAAAATCAACTCAAACCCCTACCTCGTATGACGTTGATCGTTGATGAAGTCGCGGAAAGGCGGCATCAATTCATTATCCTTGGGAAGCATCTGAGGTAGGAGACTGAGGAAGAAGCATCATTGATGTTATTCGCGGTCGGCTCCTTCTCTTTTGGCTCGATCGAAGATCGAGGAAGATGTCCGTCATTCTTCGTTGGAAGAAGAGGCATTCTTTGTGGAGAATATTTTTCCAAGGGTTCTTCTCTCCTTTATTCTCCCAACAAAAAGTAAGAAGCATGCCAACCAAATAATAGATGGAAATGACTCCTATTATTTGTTGGCACCACAATTTGAAATGTTGTGGTTAATTAAAAGAGACAACCCATTTAATTAATGAGGGTGGAGGCTCAATTAATTATTGGATGAAGTTCAAGGGTTTCATTCCACATAAATGGGGTGTTAAAGGGGTTAGATGCTCGGGTGGCCCCCACCTTAATTATCCTCCCAAGGAAGGTTATGTGCGGGTGGGCCCCACCACCATAACCTCTCATGGGAGGTTATGGTGTGGTGGCCCCCACCACTAACCTCATCTTGGAGATTTTAACTATCACAAATAAAAAAAAGTTGACACTTTGTTTTTATTGAAATTAATTAAAAACCCCAATACCTAACTTCCATTCTCGTTAGAACACAACTGCGGTGAAGGTCTCACTAAGAAATCGCCAACGCTATGAGCTCAACGGTGCCCTCAGATTTCAATTCCGAGCACCAGTTCAAAATTTATAAAATACCATTCATACATTTACTGAACGTACCTAAACAAAACTTCAGAAATTGATTTCGGGTACACCGGGCCTCAGAATCAAGTGCCGTAAATTTTTGCAGACTCGTAAAAATCCCATGTATTTAAAAAAAATTTCCACAAAAATTTCGGGTCTTTACACTTAGGATCATTTTCATTATAATATTGGCCTATATATCCAAACTTAACACATCGAAAACACTTCCTGATTTTGATAAGGCATTCCACAGGGTGGTTTTACCACACTTTTCACAAACTGAAAACTAATATTTCTTACCATCATATTTCTTTGATTAATTATTATCCATCGATTTCCATCTAGACATCTTCTTCTATTTTTTTGGTTAAGGTACACATGGTCATCAGAAAAAAATATTTTTGTCCTCTCTGCACATCAGAAAAGTTTATCATCACTTTTTAACTCATAGTAATCCAATTCCCTTCGATATCTTGGCTTCAATCCTGAGTAAAAATTGTTGATTTTTCTATTAAGATCCAGAATAAGATTTGGAGCATACATCACCAGTTAGGTGAATTTTTCATCATACACAACCACTGTAGCTTCTTTATTCTACTCAATAAAAGTAATTTCTTCTTAATCCTAAGTCAAACCACCTTTGGAAAACATTTTTTCAAGAAAAATACTTTTAAATTCATCACACTCTAAGGCATCAATCTCCTCTCTATCCTTGATATTATTGACCATTGACCACAAATGATCAACTTCACCTTCAAAATGATAAATGTAAAGACTTACCTATTTATTTTCTGAACATACCATAAAATAAAATACCTTTTCAAGGACTTTAATCTATCCTTTAACCACTACTGGGTCAGAAGATCCACTGAAATTCGGAGGGTGTTGAGTCATAAAATGTTCCACTATAGTCATGTTACTTTGTGGAAGATCTGGTTTCTATGTTGCATTGTTTCCATGACCATATATTTTTTGTTTCAACTGTCCCATTACTATAAAAACTACTTAGTTCCAATTCCCACCATTCCCAGTTGCAGATTCATAAAGATACCAGCCTCTCCGTTCCTTCCAACTTCATCGTCCTTATTTCTTCTTTGAAAAACCTTTCTGAACAGACATATCATAGATGAATCAATATGGTAATCATTAAATGATATATGATTTCAGCATAAACATAAGTTAGTAATAATATATCATATTTTATTAATATCATCCTAATAATTTAATTAATTTAAACTATTCTCTGATACCAACTATAAGGCCCCAACCTTAAACATTACATTTCTATTTATTTCAACTAGATTTAACTTCTTTACATTCCCAAAGATATTTTTTGGTTTTGAGTTTTAAAAAGTCAGTACATAACTCATAAATATCCACCCAAAATCATACAAAGTGGGAACCATTAAATAAATATCCATTTCATCCAAAACATATACTTTTAAACACAAAACAACAACATGATTTCTTTGAAAAATCTTCATAATAGTTATCTTGAATTCCTTCTTTCTTCTACACATCCTTATAACTCGTGAAAATAATTTAAAACCCTGGGATAAGAATAAAAATATCAATAAGAGATATAAAAATATGGAAAGAAACCATTAGTCCATGAGTGCATATAAACATATGAAATCATTTTTACAAACACATACTTATCACCCATAAAGAATCATATACTTACTTTCTAAAACATGATATTTCCATAAATCATAGAAAACATAAATAGAGAATAAGGGTATCTTGGGTAATTAATTACTTAATTTTATAACTCTCACAACTACCTTTTGTTTTTTAACCCTCACGACTACCTTACAATATTACCATCAAAACTACCTTATGGTTTGATCATCACAGTTACACTTGGGGTAACCATACAACTAATATCCAACTTAAACATACCCAATTCATTGGAGGGAGATATAGGTCCCACCCTTCATCATAAAAAATTTCTAATATTCATAAAATAATCATAATAAATGAACAATTTCATAAAAACATTACTTTTTTAATTTTGTAAAATAGAATTTTAAAAGATGATTTTTAAAGGAAAGTCCCTTAAAAATATCATAAAATTGAAGTGATAATTAAAAGAATGAAAGGATTATATGTATAAAATATAAATTTACATAATAAAAAATAATACAAACAAAAATTCATTATATATAAATTCTTAGTACCATATAATCAATGAAGTGGAAGGATAACCCAAAGAATGTAAATTGGGTTAAGAATTCCCTTACCTCGGGTTTGTCTTACTTGAAACTTTTTTAAAAATCATGTATAGTGGTTAAAATAGTGTTATTAATATTTTATAGAAAAATATTGATGTTTATAACATCTTATATTATCATTTTATAAAATCATTCCACCCATTAATAATATTTTTTTCTTTCCATTTTTTGGGTGCATTCTTTACATGATTTTTAAGACTAGTTCATAAAGGATTTCCTTATCGAATTGTAAAAAAAAAATAAGTGGAATGAAATGGTGTTAATATATTTAAAAAAATTAAATTATTTTATAAATCATATTGGTTATATGTTAATAGGATGAATCATTGGATAA
The DNA here is from genome assembly GCA_963277665.1 of Viscum album. Taxonomy (NCBI): domain Eukaryota; kingdom Viridiplantae; phylum Streptophyta; class Magnoliopsida; order Santalales; family Viscaceae; genus Viscum; species Viscum album. The sequence continues at coordinate 540,895,463 of OY728135.1, forward strand.
ATCATTAGTTATATCCATTTAGATCATTTTGGTGGTTCTTTAATAATCATGAACTTTCATTATATAAAATAATATTAAGTATATATGTTAAATATAGAACATGAAAGTGGATATATCATACACTTTAAAATCTGTTTCAACCATTAAAATGGTTTTATAACTAGTTTTTATGGAATTAATGTTAATTGAAAACACATCATCCACGAGTTTGGTAAATCAGCACATCACAAACGGTGTTTTTATTTTTAGAATAAGAGGAAGAGGAGAAGAATAATGATGATGAATATTTTCCATAAACATGATAAAATCTAGAATATATAATATTATGGATCTTTCATTCCTCTTGGATAATTGGAGGAGAAGGGATTATTTGAAAAGAAAATAAATTGAAAATGAAACACAAGAACATGAAAGAGGATTCTTACCACTTTATCTCTTCTTCTTAAGATCCTCTTTAAGGCCTTTGGTTTTGGCCTTTTGGTGAGACAATCAAGTATTGGATGTGGGAAGATCATCAAGAAGGGGATTTGGAATAATCTAGAAAATTCTAAAAGCTTGAGAGGTGTGAGAGTAGGGGGGGTGAGGGTGGTATTTATAATGGAGGAGAGGATGATTTTTCCATTATTTCAATCATTAGTTAATATTTTTCTCAAGACTATAAATAGTATTGGTTAATGTGACCCAAAAAATTAAATAGAGCATGTGAGTTCAAAACAAGGGTTATTACATCATACATGATGCTAGGAACAATGTATTTAACTGATAATGTATATATACGGTATATTACCATATTTTACTACTCATAAAAAATTCATGAATTTTAGAAAAATCACAAAACTTCACCATAAGTTTTTTTGATATTTAAAAATAAAAAATGAACTCCATTGTTTGAAAATAATTTTCTAAATATAATTAATTTAATTTTTAAATAAAATCATATTTTATTCCAAAAATAACAAATTTAAAACTGTAACTGATTTTATATCACCTTGAAAAATTAATCAAGATCTCATTATCTTATAACCTTAAGAAAATAAAATAATAATATGATTTAATATTCATAAGGGTCATATTACTATTCATAAGGGTATATTACTATTCACTAAAAAAATCATTTTGGTTCTATCAGACTCCAAATAACATACTGATCACAACCCTAGATGTATATTTTTCAAAATTAAAATAATAGAAGGTGAAAAATTAAGTTTAATGACTAGTTTATAACTTTATACTTAAAAGAGAGTTTCAATATTTAGATATTCAGAGTTTCATGAATTTAAATTTATTTTTAAAACCTTGGGCTATTACAATAACATTATCAACTAAAACAAAATATTATTATAGATATAACATAAACTTGAAACCAATACATGAAAAAATTAATCATGTCAAATTAATTAATACTAACACAAAAAAATATTATAAACATGTATAGATTACATGGATAACTATTGTCTTACCCCTTACAAACCTCTCAAGGCTTCTCATATTAATCATATTCATCTATCAAATGATTTCATCAATAAAGAAACACATCACCCAAATCCCTATGCCGAACCATTAGGTCACATAAGCCTTTACCAATCTCAAAAACTCATTATAGGACCACTTTACACAAGGGAATAACTCCTCCTCAATTCATTGAACCAGACACATTTTTTCCAAACTAAACCTGTTTTACCCATATCAACACTCCAAGGGTTGATTAAGTCAATTAAAACCAACCTATAACTATAATACCAAAGTAAAATACCATCATACATCTCACAAAATCTTGAATTATAAAGAGACAAAATAATACACCAGGAAATAAAAAATAATAAACACATTAAAAAGAAACCGTGATTAAAAAAACTAACCATTTTTTACAGAAGATGAAATGGACCAAAAAAATATCAAGCAATCCATTACAAATTTACCTTACAAACTAAGTCAAAATATTCTTTAAAAACCATTTATAAAAGGCATCACATGACATCCTTTACTAATTTAGGCCAATGGATAAAATTACAAATAATTTTTTTTAGAAAACCCCACATTAATTTTGAAATTCCATTTCAAAACCATCATTTAAATCATCCAATTTTCCTTGAAATTCAATTTTTAAACCATTACTTTAAAAATATTTTTTTAATCTAAACCAATTTTTAAAAATCACATTTTAAATTGGAGATCCCATTTACCTTGGGAAACAAACTCACACCACAAAAAAATCCATAAAGAGGGGCATTGATACTCAATTGACCGAGGCACCACCAATGAACCATTTATCAAGCTATGTGGTACTTTTTTAACTATTAGGTTGACATGAGTCCGTCCTAGTTTATCATAAAAGTTAAAAAAAATCATGAAACATACTAACAATAATCACAATGATAGCACAATAATATAAAATCCCCAAATGAATAGAAGATCCTAGAATATCAAGGTTACCTTTCATAACCAAGGATTTGTAAATCAATAAAAATCTCATACCAACCTATTCTAAGTGCATGATCACCTTTCCAATCCATAAAAACCATTAATTTAATAATATAAACATTTAAAACTCATTTATAACATTTTCATCACTGATTCCAAATCTTATTGGGAGTCATAATGTAACCAAAATCATGAGCCATGGGTTATGGTTCACTCTAGATAGGTACCTAAACCAAATATAAGAAAAACCTAAATTTACATATCCAAATCAATGAGAAATTTAATTATATTTCACCTAAAATGATAAATAAATTCATAGGAAAACATACCTAATGAAAAAAATGAACAAATACATTAGAACCTCTTTCTAAAACCTCCACTTAAAGTTTCAAATCAATTCCCCATAAATAGGTATGATTCCACCATTCTATGGTGGGATGATCTCCTAAAAACTCTTAAAGGAGAACCAAAATTAGATTATAAAAGTAAGAACAAAAAGTGGGAGAGAAAGAAAGATTTTACCTTGAATCCACATAAGGAAAACTGCAGGAACATCCCATATCAATTGAAGACAAGGGGAAGGAATGAAAGATCCCAAAATAATTCCTATACCCTCCAATGATTGACCAAAGACAAGTGAACCTAAGGGGGCTTCAAAATAGGACTCTAGAGAATTTCCAAAAGTCCCTTCTCTAAAAAACAAATTCCCTAAAAACTAGATATCGAGTGACATGATGGTTAAGACATGATACACCAATACTAGGGCCTCGTCACAGCATAAACCTTGTGGTCCAAGATATCAAAACTCCCAAATAGAGGGCTCAAACCCCTGGTGAGATACCATAATTGCATGACCAGATAATTCATGCCATCATAGATTATTCGGTGGGGAACTGATGCCATAAAACCTTTTTCATACACCCATAAGCCTCTACAAACCTAGTCTGTCATACAGTGGCACCCTTCTCTTTACCGTGGCCTCCTAGACTTCACAAATTCCTTCATTCCAGGCATCACAACAAAGTAATATTTAACACAATGTGACTATATATAAGGGTAAATTACTTATATATGAGACTTTAACATATTTAAAAAACTAGGACTCACACCGTAGTGTACCTTCATCAGTTTATGACCTCTTATCTTATTTAACTTTCACTCCATGGTGCCCCTAGGACATATTATGATCCAAGATTATTCACCCAACATACCCTGACTTCCCGAATCACAACACGAAGACCTTATAATTAAATAATTTCAAACACTAACACTGAATAACTCACTTTGTGTGACCTTATACCAAACCAACACTACCAAAATAACCCATAATCCATTCAAAACATGATCAAAATTACCATAAGTCACTCAGAATTAGAAAATTTGAATTTCACTTTATTTTTACCAACACATAATGAGAGATGTTGTTAAAAAATTCAAAATTGTTTTAAATTATATAAAGGCCCAAAGGGTCACATAGCAGGTATTGTAACAAGGATTAATTTTATAAGAATGTGGTTGTCTAAAATTTGAGAATGTTTACTGATAATCATATTCAAAAGAGTTTGGATGTGTTCAAAAAGAGTTATTTTGTTTTGAATTAAGTGTAAGTGGTTATAGTTAAAATGGTATAATATTAGAAATACACACTAAAAATTAAATAAATGAAGTGTTGAGGGTCACCAAATTGTGATTTGGTGCATATGATGAATGATATGGGATATCAACCTAACTAATCTTCTATGATGATTACAAAACTCATTTAGATTGGCCCATCTTGTGATGATTTATTGATATATTATTGATTGATAAAGGAATTTAACAATCCTATCATTATTGAGGTGGCTAGTGTAAATAATGAAAATAATAAAGAATCAAGAGTTGAATACTTCATATTGTATAAAAAAATAGACTCTTAGAGGCTCCTTTATCCAATGAATAAGTTCTATAAATTTGATTTCATAGAACTATTTCACGAACTATTTGGATTATCATTAAAGATGAATCTTACTTTAGTCTCTTCTCTTTATTCAAGTCTATCAATGTGGTACTGACACACTTTTGAAGAATAAGTGTTGTTATTAAAGCGTTCAATTATTCAAATAGTTGGTGGATACCTTTAGAGTAAGGAAACCAATAGTTTCTACTAAGGGAACTGGATCAAACCCACTATCAGATAAGATTTGTCATAAATAGTGTGGTGCACTTGTGGGAATGTTTTCCATTTCATCTTGTTATCCTAGTACATGTTGTTTATGGGTTTTTTGTTTATCTTACACTGCTTATAATCTCAAAGACTTACCATAAAACACTTTATTATCACATTAAATTTTTTAAATTACTACTACATAATGATATGAGTATTCTATAAAATGATTACATTACATCAAAGTTAATTGAGAAATATGGATTTTTATCTAATAATATTCATTCATGTACTAAATATTAAGTTTTTTAGAAGGAAATTACAAAATTATATAAATCCAAATGGTGTGGTATATTAAGATTTATGTTTAATAAAGATGGTACCGAATTCTATATACGAGAAATAGTAATGTGGCACTTTCCTTTGATTCTTAGACCCAATAAACATTTTATGTTTTAATTAATAGAAAAAATATACACGGTGACCAGAAGATGATATAAATAATAATAATAATGAATTTATGTATCCTTTAGATGTATGAGGATATAATAAATTTAAAATAAAATAAATCTTGATTTTAAAATTAAAACATGTAATATAATATTTGGACACACATGTGATAGATTTTACCCATTTTGTCAAGTAAATTATTCACACAACACGTGGAATATTTTTATTCACATTTATAACATTTTATAATAGATATGCGTGTACTATATATCTATTATCATGGGTGTATTGATATTTGGATCTATTGATCCTAAAAATGATATTGAATCACACTTGAATCCATTAATAAATAAGATGAAAGTGTTTTCAAATGTGGGTGCGAAATCATATGGTGAATCTAGAAATAAGTATTTTATGACACATATGACACAATATTGGATAATAAATGATTTACCTACTTATATAATTATGTCTCATTATAGTTTAAAGTAGAAATTATCTTTTTAACTTATTTGAAAAGTACATGATCTGGGTGATTAATGTTTTAATAAAATTTTAACTTTATAGAACATGGGTGATTTTTACTAATTTATCATCCATTCATGAATAATAAATGATAATTTAGTAATTTTATAGAGAATAAAGAAGGAACCTCAATGTATTTTAGGGGATGATATCCTTAATGTACTTGATGGTTTGAATTTTTTTATCAGAAAGGGTTAATATAATTCTATAAAAAGAAGGAAAATTATTTTTAATTCCAAAAATAATTGGAGAAATAAAAGTATATTCATTTATTTTTTATACTGTTCATTGAATTTATTCCACTATTGTTTATAAGTAATTAATATTGAGAAAAATATACGTGAAATATTATTTTTAACATTTTTTAATATTATGGGGAAAAATATGATTTATGCTCACATAATGAATTAATGGATTGGGGTATAAATATTATGATTTATCTTGAGTTAATTGGTAAAAATACAAGAAAAATTTCATGTTCTTGTTTTTTAATAAAAAATTAAGATAAAAACAATTCCTTCATGTGTTTCAAAGTATAAAGGTTTTATATGGTTATTCAAGCAACATATTTAAATGTTTGAATATAATAGATATCAAAAATAAATATCTTAAAACCCATGAATGCTATATCTTACTGCATGAGTTTATTATTATAACCATTTGATATTTACTCTCAAATAATATGTTTTTAGTGTGATTTTCTAATTTCATTTTTATCATTTTCTTAAAAATTTTAGTAGGAATATTATTAATAAATTTAGAAAAATATGCCCTAATTATTCTTTGTGACTTTGGTATACAATTTTCTCTATAATTTTTTACATTTCTATTTAAGCGCCCAAGACTCACACTTCTATATCCAATGCTAAAAATATAAAAAATTTACACTTACTCTTGCATCAAATACGATCACCCAAAAAATATATAAATCATATTATATAATTATAAATATCATACCAATATTAAAACACACAGAAAAATCCCAATGGTTTAGTGTCTCTAGAGATTAGATAAAAAGACAACTTATTTTAAAAACATTTCTCAACATCACCCATAAATAATATTCAAACATAATACCCTTTTTGAGACATCATATAACACATACTTTTAATTACCTAGATAATTAACACATAAAAAAGGATGAGTTTAGATTATCAATAAGGATAAACATGATAGATAAAAATTACAGATCATAAATGATAATAAGATGATCATGTGGGTATGATTCATGACATAATTCATTCTTCATAACATACTACTCGAGTCATATGTGTGTAGAAACATGATTAAATAATCATGATCCCTGAAAACATGGCATAATAATGTTTCATAGCATAGAGTAATGGAATAATAATGTGGCACATTAATAAGTATATAAAATAATATATTATGTCAAGTATTACTACTAAGACCATCATCAAATTGTGGAAATAGTCCTATAGAATATTTTATTGGGTTCCATACCCATTAAATAAACATAGTAGAAAGTGTTGACCTTTTTTTACGTTGGATGATGATGCCTTTGAATTTGTCAGTGGGAGGAAAAAAAGTGGTAGATGAGGTAAGTGTGTTGTGGCTGGCCAAACCCTCCAAAACCACCAGTGGATAAGGAATAAGGAGGGTGAAATGAAGCCCATAAATGGGTCACTCTCCCAGTGGTTTTCCCATATCTTTAAAAAAATATCATCACCGGTTCTTCATCAGTTTGAGTGGTATTTATGAGGCTTATTTCCCTACTTATGCAAGAGAGTCATTTTGAGGTTTTTCTACTTATAAAAGTGAGGGACTGTGTACCCAAATTTACCCATAGTGATCCTTCTATTTTTCTATGGTTTTTTACCCCTTTCATTTTGGGGGTTTTTTCACGTTACATCTGGTGTTAATTTATTTCAATATTTTATAATTTATTTTATCTCGTAGATATTATTACACCAGTTGAGAAATCATTTTATTTCCCAATAGAATGAGTCCCATAGTGAATTGAGTTCACTACCCAATCCCATAAATACCATGTCATGACAAATAAAGCTTTAGATAATTAATTAGAGGGATATATAATTCCTCGCCTATCCATTACAGAATAATAACTACACATATGTGTTCCATATAAAATCAATCAAATATTCATTAAAATCTCAACATGAAGAACCCATGAAAATAAAACAGTTAACATATAATCAATCATGAATTATAATATTCATTCAACTAATGATAGAGGATATCTAAGTATATACCCTAAAATTTGAATGAAAAAGTATTAGATATTTACTCTGTAAAGAAACAAATGTATATGGTTATAAAAATATATTTCAATAGTTAATTAAAAGTTATAATTATCTATGTGAATACCCATTAATTAAAATAAAGAATAGTAGGGTACTCCCAACAAAAAATGAATTTTAAAAAGGTTATCTTTACATCATGATGTTGATAAATAAATTAAAAGGTATTTATGGATTAATACACTCAAATATATTTAATTTTGACATTAACATGTACATTTTGATAATAAATCAAGGGATTATTTGAGAATCGGAGAAACTTAAGAAAAATATATAACAAGAAGGAATATACCATAAGGATCATTTGAAAGATAAAATATAAAATAGTATAGACATATGTAAAAATTCCATTATAGGGAGATAATAAATTTAGATGCTTTAAGAAAGAAATTAATTAGTTTTTACGCAATGTTAAAATAATATAAAATAACCAATGACCTCTATTAAACATCATTTTTAAGATATAACCTAAGGATATGAATATTTCCTTAAAGTAAATGTTTTAAATATATTTTAAAAAATTATTAGTAATAATTTCATTAAAAAGTAAATATGATAATAAAGATAGTAAAATGGTATAGAAATATTGAAAATGGATTTCTTAATATTTTCATAAAACAAACGTATAATCTAACTTTAAATTTAATTTCAAAATATTACATAAAAGGATTTTAGAACATTATTTTGACTATTAAAAGTCCCAATAATAGAAAATTAAATACAAATAAATATAAATAAGAATAATTATGTTTTGTAAGTTATAAAATTTATAGAATGAGAGAGAAATTCATTTAAATCATTTTTTAATTTTTTTAAAGAAACCCATATTTGTAAAAATGATATAAAAATTTCTTTTGAATAAAATAGAACTGAAATATGATAATTACATAATATAATAAATCTTTTAATTTCAAATTTATCATATCAAACATTTATAGTAAGAAATACTATAGACATAGAAGAAAAATGGCCAAAATATAAAGTGGATGTTTATTTTCCATTATAATGGAACATATTTATGAAGTTAGAATCAATAAAAAGTGTATTTTGGTAATGAAAAATAATATATAAATAAATAATGAGAAAATAACACATTTTATATAGAAATATATTAATATAAAAAAAACTTATAATAACATATTCAAGGAATAAGGTGCATGACTCGATGAAAAAAGGTTGAGTCAATATAAGACACTCACAAGTTTGGTGATGAATAAATTAAAAGTGAAATAGAATATATGAAATGGAATTGAAAAAAACCCTAAATAAAAATTGATTTAGAAATAAAATAAGTGAATCAAGAAGTAATCACACCATAAAAAAATAAAATATGTGTATAATATGAAACATGTCCCAATTTACGGAAATTAATACAAAGAACCATTACAAGCATTATAATTTATGAAGTAATAATCATTTAAAAAGGAGGTTATGAGGAAGAAATATAAATCAAATTAAGATAAATAAGAAATAAAATATAATATGATAATGGTTTATAATAAACTAAACATAAAGAACATATTTAAATAAAAAGGCTTACGACTCAATGAAAAGACATTGTGTTAACAAAATCCCTTACCATGGATTACTTCTTGCTCAAAAATAATACATCTTCCTATATAATAATCATAGACACATTAAAAATATATTTACGAACCTTATTTATGTTTATTAACTTTTATATTAAACTATTATATACATAAATAACATCATTATTACTTGTTTTTAGTATATTGATCATCAGTTGTTAAGAGTTTAAACCATTCTTGGACTGTTTCAGTATAACAGTTTCAGTCATCATTCTATGTTCCTGAGTTAAACTATCCTAAACAAGAACACACTATAATTAGTGGATGAGTAAAATTATCAATATATTTTGTTATAATATCATTATTATAGAAGTATAAGAATATTATTTAGATTTAATTAATGTGATAAATTATAAGTGGGAAGAGTTAAAAGAAGAATATAAATGAAAAGTACTGATAAGAAGTCATTATTTACAAATAAGAAACCACATATTCTCTTAGAATCCTTTTTAGTTCTGAAGGAATTGGGGAGTTTTACTGAGATCAGAAGATACCCAATGTAGAATAATATTATTAGGGAAATATTTTTGGATGTAATTCAATATAAAAATAGATTAATGGTGTTGGATGAAGTGGGTATCAATGGGGTCCTTTTATAGGTGAGAAAGGCGAATTTTGTTTTAAATACTAATTCCTTGATATAAAAGGAATCTAATATTCAAGGAAAGTAGATCCAAAGTGGACAAATAATGGATAATAGACAAGTTTATTTTTATAATTAATTGATACAAATAATTATACATAATGTTTTTGATATATTATTTCATATTTTAACTATTTTACCACAATTTAACCATTTCCATGGTAACTCACTTTCACCTAGGTAAATTTTTTTTATTCCAAAAAATGAAATTGAACTTATTAATTAATTTATAAACAACTATTCGAAATATTAAATAAATTTTATTGTATTTAATTAGTATAATAGGGAAATATTAATTTTAATATAAGAACACATAACACATAAAACATATTTTCTGAAAAATATATTTTTAAGCATAAAAATAAATTTATTTTTATTCATTACCAAGTAATAATAATTAAATAATTAGTACTTTGTTTATATATATATATATATATATAAATGACCAATTTCATTAGAAAACTTCTTTAATAGAGATCTGTTTAATATTTTATAATAAAAAAACAAAACATATAGAAAAAAACATTTCCTTTGAAAAATAATTATTTTTAACATTAAATTATTTTATATTTGTTATTGAAAAATTAATAATAAATTCATGACTATTTATCTATTTATATATATATATATATAATAAATTTAATTAAATTTAATACCCCAAATTTAATAAATTTTACTTTTAATTAAGAACATAAAATATATAATAAACTGATGTTTTTAAACAAATCATTTTTATTTAGTCATGAAAAATTGAATTAATATTTTGTATAGTTACTTAATTATTTCTTTTATTTTAATATTTTTTTAATAATAATTCATTTAATTTTATTATTACATTTTATTGATATCATTATTTAAAAGAAATAAATTTAACAAAAATACATAATTCCAAAAAATAGTGTCTTTAGAATCAGTAATATTTTACCAAGTGAAATAATATGTTTTTATTATATTAAAAATAATTTATTTTATTTCAAAAAAATATTTATATTGAAAATTTTTATTTTTTAACAACTAAATTAACTTTATATATATTAACTATATATCGTTAATTCAAAAATTGTAATAAGTTTACTGGTATTTTACCAAATGACTGCATACATTTTTATAATTCTAAAATAACATATATATTTCCCCCTTTAAAATCTATAAATTCATCCCATTATAACATCACAAATAACACTTTTTAATCCTTTAATTTTCCTGCAGGTTTTTATAAATTTCTTTCTCCATTCATAATGTTTTTCCCATTAAAGGTTCACTTTCATTAACAGTGATTATCAAGGGTGAAGATGATTTATATATTTCTTAGTTATAAAGATATTTTTATATTCTATTTATTGTACCATTTTAATTTTTTCAATTTTAAGGGAAGTAATCATCCATTTTATGAAATAACATATGACATGTAATATGTGTTTTAATCTACTTTTGTTGTAATGTTCAATTATGAGTGAATAAATTATTGTTAATTTGATCAATGTTTTATAAGATTTATTTCTTAATTATATTGTGATTCATTATAAAGAATAAAACAAGTAACCTAGGAAACAAATTGAATACATAAATATGGGATGTTACATATATTACATATTATTATTCATCTTCTCGCTAAAGTTCTATTTGGTGGCCTCATTTCATGTCATTCGTTCTTTCTTGATAAAAGAATTAAATTTATGATGAAATCTTATATAAGGTTTCAGAATCATCTTGAAGGATAAATTTTGAAATTTTATATGGTATATTAATGCATTAATATCTATTCAATGTATTTGGATAATATAAATATGACATATAATTGACTATTGAGAACTAGAAATGGGAAATATGATCCCATTGAACCTACATTTATTTCACTTCCAAGTTTATGGGAGATATTTGAATCATAATCAATATGTACTTTGAGAAAAAATAATGGGAGATGATTAATCATACAAAATTATTTAACTATAGTGTGTCTGATGATTATAGCATGTAAGTAAATTTTATATTATATTTTCATTTCATATACAAATATTCTTTTAACTTCTTGAATATTAACATTTATAAATTCATAATGAAGATAATGAAATTATAAAAATAAATCATTATTATTTATATATTAATAGGAGAGATAATTTTTACAGTATTTTAATGTATGGTTAAAATCAAAGGTAATATAGTTATTTTTTATATGAGTTAATTAAAGGTATTCATTTAATTTATGATGTTGATATATTTCTTATTTATAGTTTACTAATTAATGATTTATCTCATAATATTAATTTATTATCATTTTTTTGAATAATGTGGCACATGAGTGTAAATTATTAGTCATAAATGGATTTAAATTAATTAAAAATAGTTGTTCAGCTAACATGATAATAAAAAATAATAGTGTAATGCTAAATGAAATTGTAGTTTATTATACCAGTGTATCAGTAATTAAACCTTAATAAAAAATACAAATTATTTTGGGGTTTTCAAGAAATTAACCAAATATAATTATTACATACATGGTCTATTATATGATGAAATACATGTGGTTTTATTTAATGACATGACAAGTAATGCTTATAGATAATTGTATATTTAAGGTAATTAACATGAAGTTGCATCATCATATTAATGAAACTTATGTACTAGTATTATAATAAAAATAACTATTCTATGTAACGAATAATTTAAAACCACAAGTCAATGTTATTGCAGATGTTATTACAAGATATATTTTTGATAAAGGCATGGATGAAAGTGTAATTTTGGACAAACCTATTAATATTCATTTAAATGTTATATGTGATGATATATATTATTTAATTGTTAGAAAAAAATTGTGAACCCATAATTTTATTTGATAATTTATAGCATTGACATATAATATGCATTTATTTTATTTATTAAATATATTTTTTGATTAAATAAATCCATGATAAATGTAAATTTTTATAAGATCATTTAAAAGATTTCAATTATTTTTAATGAACAAGATCCCAATAATTATCCATGATAAGAAATAAATTGGCTATATCACTAATATGATAATCTAAAATTATTAATGAGATTACGTTATCATTATAAGAGATAATAAATATCTATGATGTTTTATTTACATCACATATAATTATATTCAAATTATTTTTATCTTGATTTTACTATCATTAAAATGAATTTTATAATTCTTTTTTATTACTCTATTTCTAATTCTCTAAGATAAAAGTTTAATTTAATTACACATGTGATTTTTATATCATACAATTGATGTATTTTATTTTTTTAATAAATTTAATTATTCCAAATTATTCCTTGTGCTTGTTAGGTTATCATGTTTGATTAATAAGTACTTCATAGAAAAAGAATATAGGAAAACTATTAACACATTTAAGAGTTTGGGATGGATCCTATTATCAATTGTGTGAGTATAAAATTTATTTTTTATTTTCCTCTGTATTTTAAAATATTATTTTTTTTAAATTTTTTTTGAAGATAATAATTTATAGAGATAACTTAATTTTTCTAAGGACTTGGAGGTTATGAAGGGTACTTTAGTGTATAAGACTATATCAAAGACTAATTATTAGTCTATTAGTACCCTTTATTCTATATTCTATCATTATTTTGTATTTATCTAGTAACTAGGATACTATCCACCACTAATATCATCTATAATTTTGTAATCAATAATGACCAATCCTTTTTATTATCCTTTTACACCCATGAAATTTTAAGAGATTAATTTTTCTCCACCTCTCCCTTTTTATTTTTCATATCCCAAATATATTATATAGGGTAATTTCCCTTTATTATTTCTACACCACTTCGATTTACACCATCTTTTTTACAAAATATTCTTCAGGTTTTCATACCACTTCCACTTAGTATTAACCATCGAGTGCATAAAATATTCAGTTTGTTGTTATCCCCCCACCTAGTATAAATGATGCTTCTTTTCCAACTAGTTATCATATAGATTCTCATAAGACTTTATATTATTTTACTTTTGATATGTATTTATAAATTAATTATGAAGATATAGGGTAAATTTACATAAATTTATAATGTTTACAGTTTTTTTATTGAGCATATTTTTGGAATAAACATAAGTTAATTATGGTTGATTATAATGAGATTATTATAATAATCATAAGAAATAAAAAAATACAATGGTTTTATATGAATAATTTACAAACCTAGTATCATTATTCTCATTTATCTAATACTATGGTGATAATTTTGTGAGAAAATAAAGAATAATTCATGGGATGATATACGTTTAACTTTTTTTAGAATTTAAATATATTGATTTATAACATTATGTTAATAAATATGTTTTCAATGAAACTTTGATATAATGCCACTAATGGTTAGAATACAAATTTATATTGAAATGTTAATAATTAAAGGAAATATGAAGAGTATAAGAGTATGAATTTTATGTTTGTTAGAAAAGAATAAGATTTATGAATATTGAGGGTAAACTAGTTCTTAAATACTATAAAATTTCATAGTACAAAGAGATGATTTCATATTAGAACTATTCCACTTTTATTATATTGGTTAATTTTATATATATTCAAGTGTTTATTTGAAAATTATTTTTATAGTGTGAATAACGTTTTGAATGTTATAGAATATCATTAATTTTTAAATGACTGTTTTTAAAGGGGAAACCCAAATGAAATAAAACGAATAAAATCAACCTTAAATATATTCATACTATTGGACATAAATTTATTCCAATGTAAGAATATTTACATGTAATATATATATTTTTTAATATATATATATATATATATATATAATGTTGAGATAATGTTATTAAATTAGTTATATATTTCCACTTTTTTCCTAAACCATAGTAACCTCAAAAGAGTAGGGATTGGAAAGAATACAAAACTACACATACCTCATTCTATTGAATATATCACCCAATAATTCCATATATGAAATAGTTATTATGATAAGGAATATAAGAATAATAGTTCCTTATTTTATTATCTTTAGTATATCAAAATAAACTTCTTCATTAGGAATATGAAAAATCAATAAAAAAATTTATAATATTTAAATAATTTTTTTTCTATGATAATTGATTTAGAATATATAGATAAAAAAATTATTTATCCATATCAGGACTAAAAATTAATAAGTAATATAAAATTTATTATTATTTATTAAAACTTCTTATAATTCTATTTTAAGACGATTTACTAACCTAACTACTAAATTAAGTAAAATTCAAGACAATTAAATATATTTGAAATAAATATTCATAAATATATTGAATAAAATAATATTCATATTCATTTATTGATTGTATAATTTATATAAAATTTTACAAAAATTAATTGGCTAGGAAATAGTGAATCTATCTAAATCACAATCTTTGGTGAAAATTTCTTTTGCACCATACCTAAACATTGTTCAATCAATTATATTATCCAAAACTTTTCTGGATGAAAATTAACTGATATCATATCCCATATTAATTTTTAATAGTATGAAAGTTTCTCCAATACATTCACTCATATAACACATGTCACCCCTAGGATATCAATAATACACAATATAAGAACGTAAACAAAGGAATGATAAAATCAATAGTGAAATAATTCTAAACAATCATAAAATATAATATATTTAGTATAAAAAATATCAAAATATTATAAAGTCATATATTTCATATATGTTTACCAAATTACAGTGTAACATTCAATCATCATCTTTTTCTGGGGACCATATATAAGTCAAGAATATATCAAAGAGAAAAAGATAGATATTAATTTAATATCTTTCAATATTGATGGAATTAGTCATGGTAGGTTTTTTTTGACCTTGACCCGAATACTCAAATGGTTTCTGAGGTAGGATTATTCTACCATAAGAGAGATTCATGATACACAGGAGAAAGATACCATTATAATATTCCATGGACTATCATTGGGGAATGATTTACCCTCTTTGTTTAAAATAATAAGTCTAGAAAATATCCTCTAAAAAATTGACACAAATCATAAATATTATGAATGTACCAAAGGAGAATAAACCTGATAACCTACAATAATTTATGGAAATATTAAAGGAAAAAATATATCTCTATATATATTCAATTCAAATATAAAGGAAATTTAGACGCGAATACACTTTTTGAAACATATACAATAAAAAAAATTCAATATTATTGAATATAGTAAATCATATTCCCACAATACTCTTACCAAACCTTTTCTATTTCTATAATAACTCATGGATACTGAATATATAAACCCATATTATCAACCCATTAACCAGAAGTGCATGAAACTATTACCAACATACCTGTTCATACCTAAAATAAAGAAAATGAAATAGTATGTATATCGAAGTTCACATACAGGGTCTGAACATAAAATCAATAGGCACCACCAATGATCTTTACTCCCCTAGTGATTAAATAGATATATAAATAAACTTTTGTACATATTTACATATTTATATAATAAAATCATTCTGGAAGTCAATAATAAAGAATAACAACAGAATAATGGTAAGGTAATTAAGGAAAATATATCCACCAAAAATAGTTAACACCTATACCATGTGGTTATATACTTATAATACCACTTAAATATAACTTATGGAATCAATGATGAGTTGGGTAGGTCCAATTGAAATTCTATCTCTATAAACCAAGATAATAGAATTTTTTCACACGGTAGTTAGGAGTAAACCCCATCCCATAGAAAATGTAAGTTGTATAATAGAGCTAGGGTACTAGGGGACCATCCTTTCATGAATTGGAGATGGAGTATACAATATTTTGAGTGTGAAATATATCCCATTAAACCCTATATATTCTTAGGTAGCATAATTTCATTAACATTCATTAATAATAATATTCAACAACCTAAGTAATAGAGAAACTTCATATCAAAGAAATACAATTTCTCTAAAGAATCTTTAAACATACTCTATACAAAAAACGATATTATTCATAACAAAAAATAATTACCATTCACTATAAGTTATAAATAGACAAACTATTATATCATTCATTAATTATAATAACAAACACAATATGTAATCATGGAAAAAATAGTAGGCTATTCAAAAATAAAATTTAGCATATTAGCGATCAAGAATTCTAGTCCCAATTCATTACTCAATATTTAGTTCATAATAATAGGATTATAGATAGGGTAAGAGAAATTTTTTTTACAACAGTTTATAAATAATATGAATATGAAAAATGAGACACTAATGAAGAAATATTAATAACTTTCATGTAATAATGTAGGAAATATAAAACAATTTGTTAAGGTTTCAAGATTCTAAATAGATTACTTATTACAACGCTTTTTTTTCATGTGAATTTTTTTATCACAAAAATATTATATAGGGATGTAAAACAATCAATTAATTTAATAATTGTTTGGTTTTGAAGTAAAAACCCAGTTGGTACTCAATTCACTAGTGATCCAATTTACCAATTCTTATTAATTATACTAAAAGGGGTTTGTAAGATTCATTCCAACGTTCATATTTTAAATTTATATAACCATGGCCTAAAATAGGCAGGTAATAGATTTTTAAACCATGTTTTAGCCAAATAATTTAAGAGATAATAAAATGTTTCCAAGTTGTGGTTTTTATAATGAGTGATTTACTAAATAAGTTTTTTATATAAACCTCCACCCATTGTTGACCCTTAAAATAAATTATTTTTTTATTAAAATAATGTCTTTAAAGGAACGAAAAAATATAATTAGTTATAGTAATGTCCTAATATTAAATAATAAGAAATAAATTACCATACTTAGTACCATATAAACTCAATGAAAACATATAAATTGTTATAAAGAAATATAATTGAAAAAACACCAATTTATATTTTCAAAATATAATAAAATATTTATTATTAATTTTGAGAAAATAGAAGGTAAGAATTTCATTGTAATAACCTGAGAATCACAAGGAGGGTTGAGACTACCTACCATTAACATGGGTGATATTTTTAAATTCCCATGATCATAAAAAAAATAATCACCTTCATAAAAATTGATCCCAATTTCATAATTAAAACAAACCAAGAATAATTAAAATCCAAGAAAAATCAATGTGATCTCCCTAAAAAATTAACTAAAAATTTTAACAGTACAAATCTCAAATTAACACTTGTTTAATATCCTCCCATATCATCTTTAAATATTAGAAACCCTATAAAAAATCACACCTTAATAAATTTCCATAAAAACAAAAATTAATATATTCAAGTGATAATATAAGACCATTCCTAACCAAGAATAAAGGAAGACCAATGATCTTAAATAAAATAGACCATACTCTAGTTGTATTCAGCTTAGAATCCCTAACCAATCAAGAGTAATCAAAGGAAAAGAGAAAAATATGAAAAAATATGAGAGGGTATGATTTACCTTGTATTAGACATGTCCAATTCTAATGAATCTACTCTGAGATAATAAGTAATAGGAGGTGGATAAGAAGACCAAGAGAGATACATGGAAGATCTATCACATTTTTTAGAGGAAATAGATCAAATAAGAAGCCTAATGGGGGTAAATAAATGGGGTAAAAAGACTAAAATACACTTTATTTAAATGAAACTTTGGCCCAGTTTGGGGCCACCAAGTATATAGTGACACCTCCAGGACACCAATCCCTCTTCCTAACACAACAATTACTTGTTATCCCACCACTGGCTACTCGGTGTCACTTGTAGTTTGAAACTAGTAGTGAAGCCACCTCTTATCCTTTATAAAATGCAAACATTCAATAAAACCTTAAGTTGGATAAAAAAATCATGATATCCTTATGAATCACCCGAATTCAAATCCAAATCCTAAAATGAAAAATAACCACACAATGAAAACCAAAAATTTAGACATTTATGCATTTACATTGATCAAATACATAATTAAAACCAATTTTCACATAAATTAATTTATCAAGGGAATGGGTCATCATAATCTTATAACCATATGAATTCTCATCACTAAGAAGACTAGGGAAATACTCACATAAAGACCAAATCCTTTACCAAAACATTGGTTTAACTAACCTCTCATCCCTAATAAAAAACACCAAACACATCACCCTTAAATTTATCAAAACATATTCCAAAACAAGCATCATAATTCCAGATCATTCTCCCAAATTTCACCAAAAAACCCAAATACTATAAAACACTAAAATACATAAGTAACACACTAATTAATATATCACATAACTCATCATATTTATGATGCATTCCTATTAAAACCAACAAAAATCACTAATGCGCACAAGGTATCGACACCAAAGGGTATAATAAAAACATTATGATTTCCTAAACACCACTAACCAATATAAATATAATATAAGGCACTTCCCATTATATGAATATAATAGGGTATACCTAATATAAACTTTTCACTGTATTCGATTTTATCTAAATATTCTCTAATCAAAAGTTTTATGAGAACCATTATTCAGTTTAGAGGTCTCATTTCAACTCATTTCAAAAAATACAACATTTTACATAATTAAAATATTATAAAACATTGGTTAAAAAAAAGTCATAACTCACCCTTTTAAAATGTCATATCCTTTAAAATATATTATAAAATAGTTAATATATTTAATTCCATTTTACTTTAAAATAAAAACTTAATTAAATTTTAAAATAACCTTCCTACTATATTTTCAAAATTTACCATTTCCCCAAATACGATTATGTTCGAAATCCACATTTTATTTGAACATTAATTATAGAAAAATAGTTTTTCACCAATCCTTGCATTAATTCAAAACCCAAAACTAAAATTCCATTTCTAAAACACCAGGTTTTCTTCAATACCAAACTATACACAATATCAATTTTAAAGAAAGACAACCCACTTTCCAAACAGCTATTCAAAATATACTTTCATTTTAAACAAATTTAGAGTATCTATTTTTCCCTTAATAAAACATAATTTTATAAAATAATACCCATTAATTAAAGACACCAACGAACCCCTCATGATTACTCATACTTGATTATAGAGGTTATATTTAAGCATGACCAAAAAGTATCAAATGGTATTCTTGTGGGATATGTTTCCAAAAAATGTTAAGTATTATATTAGTAAACTCAGAAAAAAAAACATGATTAGTATAAAAGTATTAAACAAAGAAAAAACAAGTTGCATGATCATTAAATATTACTAAGCAAAATACCAATGTTATATGTAGTATATAACACTAAATAATAAGTAAGTGAAATATTCAACAATAGAATATAGAAAGAAAATAAAGATAAATTTCGTAGTGAAACAATAAAAAATGAGTATCATGATCAATTATTCAATATTCTTAAAACTTATACAATACATTAAAAAACTAAAATCATGTAGCATGATTAGGAATATAGATTATAAATCAATTCAAAAAAATACACAATTAAATAGTGAATATGTAATTAATATCAATATATATATATATATGAGTGGATTTAATTAATTAAATAAGAGATAATAATTTATGTTGAAAAACACTATTTACTTTATTAGACACTAATTAATTAATTAATTAATTTCATTAACATATATAGGTTATAATATCAATAGAATTCACATACCTTAATATTCCACTACACCTATGATACATGAAAAAACATAGGAATTGAATCCCAATTATGACCTTTAAGCATATTAATTTTCATAGTATCATACCTGATACAAGTAAATAAAATCCCCACTCAGACCAATGGCGCCTACTGAGTAACCATACATTTCCTAGTTACTTGATATTATTCCATAATGATATTCATTACCCCAATTTATGGGTTAATTCTCAAATACTGTCTATCTTATCTCCTGTATAAGAATAATAAATATCCAAATAAACCCAAAAATGATCTTATACCACTTTATTATGACCCTGACCCAAATAACCAAAAGGAATTTGAGGCAGGATGAAACTACCATTTGAGAACTCCCCTATCCCATGGGGTTGGAAACTTGAACTACAAGTCTGAGAAAATCATTAGGGAATGGTTTACCCACTTTGGTTAATATAATAAGTGATGACTGGATCCTATGAGAAACTAATATGACCATTACGAATACTAGATATGATAAGGATAAATAAATAACAAAACCTATAATATTTGATCATAATATGTAAGGAACACCAAAATCTCTCTCTATATATAATCATAATATAAAATAAGTCTAGATGAAAATCTCTTATCTAAATTTATATATAACCACAAAAAATTAATATAAATAAATATAATAGGTGATGTTCCCACACTTCTCTTATTAAACCTATACCCCCACTCTAATAACTCATGACGATTGAATTCATGACACCATACTAGTACCATTTTAATTAGTAGTGTGCCCAACTGATGCCAGTATACCTATTCCTACTTGGAATATAGTATGTGAAACTATATGTCTTCTAGAGTGAATAAGATGGTTGTAAGCATATAAAATTAGTAGGAACCCCTAGAGATCTCAAGTCACCCAGTGAATAAACTGGTGCATTCATGAAAATAGATACACATTTACACACACACACACACACGTATATAATAAAATATCATTAACAGTCAACAATAGGGTATTATAGTTGATCAATGGTAATCAAATACCTTAATTTATATCCACTAAAATAGGAAAACCCCTATATTGTAATGGTATATAAATATATTATGTACTTCAGGCCAATGATTGGTATTTGATATGAGTAAGGAATGGAAAATTAGTGGCACGTATCTATAAACTAATCTTAATAAAATATTCTTATCACAGTTAGGGAGAAACCCCATCCCATGGAAATGGGAAGGTTTATACTAGAGTTAGGGAATATGGGGACCATCCCTTCAGAAATTAGGTAAGGGGTATATAATAGTCAAGGTATAACACCAGTCACATTTAACCCTATACATCATAATATGATGGACCATCTCAAGTAGTCTATAACAATAATATGACACACTAAAAGAAATAGAGATACTTAATTTCCTAAAAATTCACATTCTATAAAAAAATAAAAAAATATACTATACACCAAAGTAATAACATAATCCATATCAAAGAAATAATCATGACTTATGAGGAATTAGCAAACATTCCTTCATATCCTAGTAGAAAGACAATAAATATCATAGAATATAAAAAACTAATATGTTATTCACAAATAAAATTTAATAATGTAGTGGTCAAACATACCACTCTTAATTCATTACTCACCATTTAGGTAGGGGTGCTTAATGAGACTCAGTTTAGGACCACCGACCACATATATAGGGTGGAATGTATTAGAAAAATCTACCACAATTTAAATGGGATTAATTAAATAGGGGAAAATTACTTTATTCTTAAGTGAACTGACCTTGGAAAATATAGGTCAACCTACGAGATGAAAATAATTTACTATTATTTTAATTTTATTTCAATTTGATGTAAGTTTTTTATTAAAAATATCTTTTTTATGTATGTGATTAATACATACAAAAATTAACAATTATGTGATTGTTATTATGTTTTTAATATTTAATATTGCTTATATATGTATATTTTTATTTTTTAGAAATTATCTTTATTAATGATTACAAATGTGGGTCATCCTGCAGACCGATCAACTTAAAATATATATTGGGTTGAACCAAACTTTTTGACCTTGTATTAAATTTGGGCCCAAGAAGACTAAACATTTTTGGGACTGGTCCATATGGTCTTGGCCTCCACCTCCATAGTCTAACTCATTAAGCACCTCATAATAATATGTATCCAGACCGGGTAAGATACATGAAATATAAAATTATTTTTACATGGTACGAAAAAGCTAAAAGAGGTACTACTAGAAGAATACTAATACTAATTCTTAGAATAATTTGGGAAAGAAAATACTATTAATTAGGGTTATATGATTCTAAACTAATTAAATATTACAATCATGTTTTTAATGAGAACCATTTATTCAATAAAATATGACTAAGGGATATAAAAACATCAATTAATTTGATTTAATATTTAGTTTTATAGGAAAAACCCACTTGTTACTCTATGCATCGGTGAGACACTTTATCTATTTTTATTACTCGACAAAAAATGGGATACGAAGGTTCATTTAAAGTTTCATATTTTACACATAAAAAACTATGGTGTAAAATAGTGAGGTAAGAAATTTTTGAAACCACATTTTTTCAAACATGTAAGGGAGAATGAAATTTTTCCACAGTGGGGTTTTCAAAAAGATTCATTTATGAAATAAGTTTTCTACATAGAAATCCTCCCACCATTGACCCTTAAAAGAAACTACTTTCCTTATTATATATCAAATATTTATGTTATTCCAAAAACATCAATATTTTAATGTAAATTCACTCTTCCTCACATTATCAACCAATCCATTACATTTCCGCCAAAGAACAATCTTAACCAAAGGTTAAGTGTTGTTTTTGACCTATAATTGATTCATGTTTAAGTGGGAATATGTTATTTTATTTTAAAAAACATATGTATCAAGATTAATAACTTTTCTATAAATATAAATAACTCAATAAGTTTATGTTAGATAACCCATTCCACGTTTTCTAGTTGTCCTCAAGATGATTTGATACAAAATAACCACTAAAGGTTTCCATTTTTTCTCAATAATAATATAAAAAGAAAGTGTATAATACTTTAAAATAATAATATTGTGTGATCTAAGTTGGGAATGGTAATCCTCACTCACACTTGAAGAAAAACATTAAAAATAAATAAAAAATATCTCCAGGAATAAATCAAATAAAATTTAGTATAGAAAAGTCATAAAAAATAAACAAGAGAAAATTAATCACTATACTTAGTACAATATTAATTCAATTAAAACCTTCAAATTATTATACCAAAATATCATTAGATACCCACCCATTTATATTTCCAAAATATAATATAATATTTATTTTAACAACCCATATAGGGCCCCGGCTTTAAACATTACATAATCTTGAGTTAATTCAATAATTTGACTTTGTTTCACATTGAGGATCTTTTCTGGTTTAGAGTTTTAGAGAATTAGGCCATAGATATTACATAAAAACTCAAATTTATACAAAATGGATACAACTAAAACAGTATCCATTTATTCAACAATATAAAACTTTTCAAAGATAAAAATGATTTCTTTTCTTGATAAAATTCTTCTTGACTTCTTGTTTTCTCTTATCCATCCTTATACCCTATGGAAAACATTTCAAAAACTCAGGATGAGCATAAAATTATTAGTAAGGGATACATAAAAATGAAAACACTTAGTCTTATGAAAATATTTAAACCATGAATATTGCATCACAAATCAATATTTTTTTCCTTTAAGAAGTAGTAAATATACAAAATAGAACATAATCTCATTGTTTACCATTTTTTGTAACCCAAATATTACTATAGAGCCCATAGAAAGAAACATATAACATATAAAGGTAACTTGTGACATAAAATAACTTAAATGGAATAAATATATGGTCAAATTATACACATATCACTAAATAGAATAGCCATACGACTGGCTTTCATACCTAATTTATTAGAGGTTATAATGTAATCACCCGTCCTTGGTTTATCCCAGAACCACCAGTCTTTGGTTTATCACATAACCACGTGTCATTGGTTAATCACATAACCTACCATTATATATTCATAGCACATAAAATATTTCAATTATCAACATTTCACTAATAATATTTTATTTTCAATCACAATAAATCATTTCAAGGTATTGGAATATTTAATCCATTTCATAAACCATTTATATCATTTAATAAAAATAAATTTTAATCAAAGTGTCCCATATAAATTTGAAAATTTGATTATTTTAAAATTTTAATGTCTATATATATAAATTCACAAAAACCATTTTTAAAACATGGACATAAAATAGAATGTTTTAAAATAATACATCCATAAAACATTTAAAACAATGTTTTAGTTAAAGAGTCCCTTGGCAGTTGAGAAAAACTTGAATAAAAATCATTAATGAATAATGTTGATTTTTTTAAATATCATTATAATATACTAATTCATGATATAACATGTAAAAAGGGTTTTATATACACTTTATAGGATAAATAAAGATGCAAAACATCAAGATCTACCTATATGAAAGGAGATTGAGATGAAGTCTCTTACAAAAATTGTATCACTAGATTAAAGATAAAAAAATGAAATAATAATGTGTGAAAAATATAAATACACCCAATATAAGTGGATATTTAATATAAAAAAGTAATATATCATTCACACATATTCTTGAAAAAAAACCAATGAAATTGATATTTAACACAATTAATGGATATTGAGTTAAGATTTCCCTTAAAAAGATCATTTTATTAATAAAATAGATTTTTTATGTGTATTAACTGTAAATACACATAAATAAAGTATAAATAAAAAATAGGATACCAAAATTTATTTCTCACATAATCATTTCATGACATAATCAAGAAGTAGAAGATTAACCCAATGAATGGAAATTGGATTAAGAAGACCCCTTACCTTGGGTTCGAATCATCACATACAATTGTTATGTTTTGAAATAATAAAATTAGGTTAATTTCTACTTTCTTTGAAACCCTTTTCATTTTTATTAATCCTATTATATCAATTATTACCATGGTATAAAAATTACAAAATTATTTAAGTTCATATCAGACATTTTGTCGATATTCCATACAAGAGTCGAAAATGAACTTGTTTTGATGTAAATTTTCCATGTGGTCAAAAGTCCACCATCTACAGAATATTATTAAATATTTAAATATAATATATATAAATTATATATTTATTTATAATAATCTATAATATTTGAAGATAAGAAATGAAATGAGCTGTTCATGGAGATGGTAGGTCGTACATACACATGAACACTACCTTCATTTATTTGTTGTATTAGAAGAATGAGAATTAAATTATAATTACAATATTATATTAATGTCATAAATGTCTCATAGGTTTAAAAAATAGTACTTTATACCTTCCTTGTATAGTGGTAAGGAGTCATTTACTTTGAGTAGGCGGTAGTCCACACATCCTCAAACAAAATTATCGTATTTACAAAACATGGAAAGCCTAAAGGTATGTTATAAATAAAAATTACAGAAGAAAAAAAATATAAATATAATATCTATCATATTTAAAAATATATTCCATCATAATATCCACCATGATAGGTTGTTAGGGAAAATTGAACAATCATCGTTTCGTGAGGCAATAGCTCACCGTACACAGAAACAGTATGTTCGTTACCAATTAAATGGAGGTGTGTGTAAGTGTTGGTCAAAATATTTTCATAAAAACATCCTAGTATTTTGAGGATACTTTTGTTTTTATATAATACTAGAGTAAGAAAAGTATATGGAGTTGATAATTTAAATGAAAGTAAAAAAACTTAAGAAAAGGCGTTACCTCTTAATCAGGTACCTTCTTTGGGTTTATACCAAAAAGATTCTTTGGGAGGATTTTTTCCTAAAAGAGGTTTCTAGGATTAGGGGAGGGGATTCTATAAAGAGTTTTGGGCAGATCATGGCCGAACCAAAAGTATTTAGAACTGAGAGTAATAGAGAGGAATGCACACTTTTTTATTGGAGAGGGGAGGGGAAACCTTGGAATTATTAAAATTATTAAATTAATATAAAATCAATTTTGATTCCAAATGGTCCAAAACTAATTTATTTAAAATATAAGATGAGTATAGTTCTAAATAATCTCATAAAATAATTTTTAGACTTGTATTTATTTTATTTTAAACCTTATCTTTTCAGTTTACCCTTAATTACTCTCTTTTAATTTTAATCAAGGCAACAACATTTTAATTATTAATTGGCTAATAATTTCACTTATATGGGGTCAATTTCCCATAATTAGAAAATTAATTAACTTTTAGATATTAATATATCTACTTTGTAATTTTAAAAGATTTTTATTATTTTTAAATAATTTAATAATATTTTATTTTTATAAAATATCAATAGTGTCAATGTTTACACTATTTATTTAATTAAATTTAAACAAAAATCTAAAAAGATATATAAATTCTAAAAAATGCATTTAATAGACTTATAAAATTTCATATTCACCAATAAAAAGTGTGGATGACATACATTATTTCAAATAATATTTATTTTACAATTTATATTATCATTTATTTGATATTTATCTTAATAAAATAATAATTGTATCACTTTTGTGACAATATTTATGTAATTATTTAATCTCTAAAAATTCAAAATAAATTCCCATTATGTAAATAATTTCTTTATATTTCTGATTACTATTTATTTTTTATGTTTCATCATGTTTATCACTACATTAAAATTATTATACTTATAAGAGACAAGAGTGTGATATGTTGTCACTTTTTTTGTTTTAATAATAATTACATCACTTTTAGGGAAAACCGTCCATTAAATGAATTAATTCAGACCCTTAGGTGATATTGGACGAATTTAATTCATACAATAGAATTATTTCAAGTGTTAGTGTAATTTAATTATCTTTATCATTTTATTTGTTAACCTAATTTACATCATTTACCTGTAACTATGGTAAATAAAAATCACCGTAGTTACTATTTTTAATATTAAAGAAATTATCATATTAACATATATTTGACCAAATTATTCCAAATATAGAATCCATTTTTCAAACATCAAAACAAAAAAGTTGCAGTAATTAATTTAAAATTAATTTCTGTTGTCAAAGAAAGAAAACAAGTTTTTTTTAAAAGTACAAACCATCAAAAGATTGATATGCATTTATATCTAATTTCAATTTGAAATTACTTCCAATGAACAAAATTGGATTAAATGATAAAAAATATTCTAAATATAATTTAAATCCAATTAAAAGGATAACACACATGAGCCTCAGCCCAGTTGGTGAGGACTCTTTAAGTGCATCCAAGAGACCTGGGATCAAATCCAGGCAGAGGATAATTTTCGTGTTACTGTAGCAGTACTACAGCAGTACTGTAGTAGGGACTATAGTGGGAACTGTAGTAGGCACTGTTTTGCACTATAGCAGCCAGGAATATTCCCCCGTTTGGGCCTTTGGGCCACCGATTTGGTCCGCGAGTCCTTTAAGGCCTTCGGGCCACCCAGGCCTTCGGGTCAGTAAGGCCTTCGGGCCACCTCAAGGCCTTCGGGCCACCTTAAGTGCAGATTCAAACCAGAAAACCTATAAGGAACAAACTTCAAAAGGAGGAGGAGCAATGAGATTTAACCATAATATAAGCTAAACGGATTGAAATAATGAGAAGGTATGACACCTGCCATTGGGACAAGCCTGTGCATGCACGGGAAAAGCCTAGTCGAACAACCATGCGATGGTGGAGAGCTGATTTCACGATGAAGATGCTAGGGAGGATAAGTTCCAAGTTCTTATTCTTTTTTGTATGCAATGTTTGAGGCCTACGGGAAATGAATTCTTCTAAGGCTTATGGGCCATGTAATACTTATGCCTACAGGCCTTGTAAGAGTTCCACCTCACCCCTTAAAATGTGGATTATCAAAATCAATAAAAAAAATTAAGGCCTTCAGGCCATTGGAGGTGGAAGGATAACCTTTTTGTAAAAAATAAATCGGATGAAAAATCAGTTTTAAATTAAAATATAGTATTTTTCATTATTCATTAAAAAATGAATATTATCAGAAAAATACAAAAATTAAACCAAATTAAATTTTTATGTCCAAAATACAAATAAGAAGTTTATTTTTTCAAAAAGAACTTATAAAAGTATAAAAAACTACATTTAAAATGGGTTCTCTATTAAAAGGTGGTAAACAACTTTTTTAGAAAAACACACATTTTATCTACAAAATTGAATTTATTCTTATATCATATATTGAAAACAAATAAACTGAATTTTAAACATTAAATTTAACATATTAAATATATATTTCATTAATAAAAACCATAAATAATGGTTTTATTATTTTATAAACACACTTATTTTCATTTAAATAGTTTTTTCAGAAAAAACATTTCCCTTTTATTAAAAAGGGTTTTATTTTAATTTATAAATAAATGTTCAAAAAATAATAAATTAAATACATTTTTAAACATAATTTTCATAAATCAATCTATACTATTCATTATCACCATTTTAACAGCTAGGTTATAAGGTAACATAATAATGCTTTAGTTTGAAGTGGCGTATTATGTATGCTATCAAACATATTGTATCCTATAAAAATACATGGGATGCTACATTCTCCCCACCATTTTAGAAATTTAATCCTCTCAATTTGAATATGGGTTCAGTAACTAAGATCTAACTATTAAAAATACATTTATTTCATTCCCACATCAAAAAAAGGATTAATAAAATTACTATTTTAAAAGAATGAAAGAAGAGTACAAAGGTCACATGAGATAACACAAATTAGGATTTTATGTACGAAAACATGGATATGGAATAAAAACTAACCATATTATTTTTGATGTATAGTGTTAGAAAACATGATAAGGATAATGTTAACAATAAGGAAAACCAAAAAGTTGTTATGGGTTAAACGATCTCTGATTTCACAGTAGGAAAATTAAATAGAAAATGTTTTTGTTTTAAGGTATTTTTCATAAATTTGAGGAATTTATTTATGGAATTGACTAATAACATAAGAAAACATACTTAATTGTAAAGTATAGTTTAATCCTTTAATAAATTTCTACCAAAAAACTCTTCCTTTCTCCAAAGGATGTGTATTCAAGATTACTTTCCCACACCTGATGCAGTAGAATCAACTTCTTGGGAATCACACGATCGACAAATAATTAAATACCTATTCATCCCGTATTTAAACATTAAACAAA
This sequence comes from Viscum album, assembly GCA_963277665.1. Classification (NCBI taxonomy): domain Eukaryota; kingdom Viridiplantae; phylum Streptophyta; class Magnoliopsida; order Santalales; family Viscaceae; genus Viscum; species Viscum album. The sequence goes on from OY728135.1 coordinate 540,925,315, forward strand.
ACCAAAAAGTTTAGGATAAAATAAGATAATTTCCCCAAAGGAATAAACCATTGTATAAAGAAAAACTACTTTTAATCTCCAAAATTCAACAGTAATACCCAAAGTCCAACATAGACCATTCAAAAAATAAATTTCCTAAAAATTCCTCAAAATAATCCAAAATAAGATTGAAACCAAAAATTGAGAAGGATTTGATCACATAGTCTTCCATGATAAATTTTAACATTTTCTCTAAATAAAATCAACCACTCTTAAAGGATCATTCCAAAAAGTAATTTCCAAAATCACATATTCTCTAAGATAGGTTAATAAATTCTATAAATAACCCAAATCACCATAAATCCATAATTAAAACATTTATTCTTCACAAATATAGTTAAATCATTATTCCTAAAATTAAATCCCATAGTATTATATTTTACATAAGTATATAGGGTTCCCAAAGTAGTGAACATCTTCCAAAATAACATTTTTCACTCAATCCCCAAATCATTTTCTAATACCAAGGATATCAATATTTTAAGATATATGGCTCCGAAATAAACATATTCTTAATTTATAAACTTTTTTCAATAAAAATATAAATTCATAATAATTAGGGACTTCATGTAGGCTAGTGGTAGGCGATGCACCCTTGTGGCCCTTTATTTGTGGGTTTGATCCCATGACCTTGTCCAACACGACAAGTTGTCACCCTTCCTACGAGTTGTCCTTTTTCTAAAACTATATCATTCTTGTAAAATACTAAAAAATGAGATAAAATCCTCCAAAATAACTATACTATGTTTTAACCCTAAAGGATGTCTTATGCCTTTCATTTGCATCACAAATCATATTGACCACACCATCTTAATTCATGAAGTATTATATATATTGACATATTTTTTTCGCCAAAAATGATTTAATAAAAAAACTCCCAAAATAAATAACATCATACCATGATCATGGTATCCACATGGATTCATAGTCATTTTGTTCACATAGATAGAAGGTCTATGCATTGCAATAATGATTTAGAGATTCTTCAAAACCACTTGCTTCCTTTTTCCAAATACACCTTGTACAACTTGGTTTGTATGGATGTTCGTAGAGAAATGGTTGTGGAAAATAATACTGTATGACATATAATTTCAATACATCAAAAAAGAATTGATTTTTATAAAACATTTAGACAAATTTTGAGTTGAAACTTTCAGTAAATAGACCTTTTATAATACCATAAGAATGTGATGATAGACTATATTTTAATAGAAAATATAAATAGGTTTCACAAGGGTCTCCTTATTCAATAGATTTTTCAAAATCATAATATGCTTCATAATCTTGTGATAAGGTGAAATATCTAAAAATGCCTTGATAATATTTACCTTTTTCTAATATGTGAGAATATTGAAAAAATAAGATTTTATTCAAAAAAAACCCCTAATATATGATGATACCGAGGTATAGTAGAGGTGTTTGATATTTCAAACAAATGATTTCAAGTGATTTGTATGTTATAAAATATTTTAGAATCATATGAACATGAATTTTTAATAATTATTATAAGCATTTCATTAGAGATATATATTTATGTTGTTTGAGATCCTCCTCCTTCCATTTTTAGCTGACTTTCCTTGATCTGGAAATTTTATAGAATAAAAATTTAACCAAAATAATAGACATATAATGTTACCATATGTTTAAGAAAAACTTTTAATCCCTAAAGTTTTCCAAAGTGACCTCTAATACCAACTATAAGTCCCTGACATTAAACATCATATAATCTTGAGTTAGGTTAGTAATTTGACTTTATTTCACATGGATAAACATTTTAAGTTTAGAGTTTTAGAGAATTAGGCTATAACAATTACATAAAAACTCAAATTTATACAGAGTGGATACAACTAAAATAGTATCCATTTATTCCACAATATAAATCTTTTTAAAGATAAAAATGATTTCTTTTCTTGATAAAATTATTCTTGACTTATTATTTTCTTTTACCCATCCTTACACCCTGTGAAAAACATTCAAAAACATAGGATTAGAATAAATATCTCAATAAGAGATATATAAAGAATGAAAACTATTAGTCTTGTGAAAAAATGTATACCATGAATACTTTATCATAAAGTAATACTTATCTCCTTTAAGAATTAGTAAATATACTTCACTGAACATAAGATCATTGATTACACTTTTGTATCCAAAATATTACCATAGAGCTTATAGAAAGCAACATATAACATATAAAGGTAACTTGCGCCATAAAAAGACTTAAATAGAATAACCATACGGTCTAATTCTAGACATATCACTAAATTTAATATCTATATGACTGATTTCCATACCCAATGCATTGGAGGATATAACGTAACCACCCGTCCTTGGTTTATCATGGAACCACCTGCCTTTGGTTTATCACGTAACCACTCATCATTGGTTTATCACGTAACCACCCTTCATTTGTTTACCATGTAACCACCCGTCAAATTTCCAAGCACCATTATATAATCATAACACATAAATATTTAAATTATCAACATTTCACTCATAACATTTCATTTCCAATAAAAAACAATATCAATATATTTAAATATTCAGTCCATTTCAAAAACCATTGAAAACATTTAGCAAAAATACTTTTGAATAAAAGTGACCCATACTACTTTAAAACATTGAACATTTTAAAACGTTCATGTTTATATAAATAAATTCATAAAAACATTTTTAAAACACAGACATGAAATAGAAGGTTTTAGAAGAATAAATTTGTAAAACATTTAAAATGGTGTTTTAGTTAAAGAGTCCCCTACCAATTTAGAAATACTTAAATAAAAATCATTAAGGAATAACATTAAAAAAATGTAAATATCATGAGAATATATTAATTCATGATATAACATGTTAAAAGGTTTGTATATACACCATATAGGATAATAATGGTGAAAAACTTTAAGATATGCCTCAATGAAAGGATATTGAGATGAAGTCCCTTAGAAAAATCATATCACTAGATTAAGAATAAATAAATGACATAATTATGTGTGAAAAATATGAATACACCAAATATAAGTGGATATTTAGTATAAAAACATCAGAGCTCAATCATACATATTCTTGGAAAAACACGACAAATGATATTGATATTTAACTCAATGGATAGAGATTGAGTTAATATTTCCATTACAAATATCTTTTTATTAATAAAATAGATCTGTTATGTGTATTAACTATAAATAAAAATAAATTAAGTATAAATAAAAGATAGTATATCAAAATTTACTTCTCATATAATCATAACACAACATAATCAAGAAGTATAAGATTAACCCAAAGAATAGAAATTGGGTTAAGAAGCTCCCTTACCTTGAGTTTGACTCGTCACATACAATAATTATGTTCAGGAATAATAAACTTAGGTTAATTTATAAATTATTTATAAAATTTATCAAGTTTATTATTCCCTTTATATCACTTATTACCATGTTATAAAAATTATATAATTATTTAAGATCACATCAGACGTTTTGTCGATATTCGGTACATGAGTCGAAAATGAACTTGTTTAGATAAAAATTGTCTATGTGGTTAAAATTCAATAATCTACAAAATATTATTCAAGATTTTAATATCATATATATACACTATATATGTATTTAGATTAATCCATAATATTATGAGATAAGAAATGAAATGCACCATTCATGGAGACGGTAGGCCGTACGTATTCATGAACGCTACTTTCAATTCTTTGTCGTATTAAAATAATATAAATTAAATTATAATTCTAGTATTATGTTAATTTAATATATTTCTCATTATTTACTATCCTTTAAAGGTTCCATGTATAGCGGGAATGCATCATATCCCTTTGAGGGGGCGGTCGTCCTCACTTCCTCGAACGAAATTATCGTATTTACAAAACATGGAATGAATAAAGGTATGTTTAAAATAAAAATTACAGAAGAATAAAGAAAATTTTAATATAGTATATATAATATTTAAAAATAGTTTCCATCATAATGGACAACATGAGAGGTGGTAGGGTAAAATTGAACAATCATCATTTTGTGAGGCAGTAGCTTACCGTATAGAGAAACAATATGTTAATTACCCATTAAATGGAGGCGTGTGTATGTGTAGGTAGAAAATTTATCAGAAAAAAAAATCATAGTATATTGAGGATAATTTTTTTTATATAATCATATAATAAGAAAAATATAGGGAGTGGAGAATGGAAATGAAATTAAGAAACACAAGAGAAGGTGTTACCTCTAAATCAGGTAACTTCTTTTGGTTTATACCAAATGCTTCCTTGGGAGGATTTATTCCATATATAAGGAATAACGGATTATGGGAGGGATTATAGGAAGATTTTTGGGTAGATATTTGTAGAACCAAAAGTATTTGTAAGTGTGAGTAATAGAGAGGAATGAGTTCCTTTTATAGGAGAGCAGAGGGGAACCCTTGGAATTATTAAAATTATTAAATTAATATAAATTAAATTCTAATTCTAAATGGTAAAAAACTTATTTATTTTGAAGTTAAGATGAGGGATGTCTTAAATAACCTCATAAAATATTTTTTATACATGTATTTATTTTATTTTAAACTTTATCTTTTCAGTTTACCCTTAATTACTCTCTTTTAATTTTAATTGAGGTAACACAATTTTAATTATTAAAAGGCTATTATTTTCTCTTATATGGGGTAAATTTCCCCTAATTAGACACTTAACTAACTTTTAGAACTGAAAATATCTACCTTTTAATTTTAAAACATTTTCATGATTTTTAAAAAATTTAATAAAATATCATTTTTATAAAATACCAATTGGATCACTTTTTACACTATTCATTTCATTAAGTTTAAATAAAATCAAAACAGAGAAAAAAATTCGAACAAAAGAATTTTATATTATTATAAAATGTCATATTAACCTATAAAAATCATGGATGACATAAATAATTTAAAATAATATTTATTTTACTATTTATATTATCATTTATTTGATATTTCTCTTAACAAATTAGTTACTATATTATCATTAAAATTCAAAATAAATTACAATTATGTAGATAATTTCATTATCGGTCTGGATAATATTTATTTTAGAAGTCTCATCAAGCTTATCACTACATTAAAATTATTATACTTATAAGAGATAAGAGAGTGACATGTTGTCACTTTCTTTTGTTTTAATAATAATTACATCACTTTCATGGAAAAAAGTCCATTAATTGAAACAATTCCAACCCCTAGGTGATATTACTCAACTTTAATAAACAAAATAGGATTTTGGAAGGTTTTTGGGTAATTTTTTATCTTTATCATATTGTTTGTTACCCTAATTTACCTGATTTACCTTTAACTAAGGTAAATAGAAATTACCATACTTACTATTCATAATATCCAAAAAAATAAAAGTAACCTATTAAAATAATTTAGACCCACTGATTCCAAATATCAAATCAATTTTTAAAAATTAAAAACACAAAAGTTTCAGAAATTAATTTAAAATTAATTCCCGTTGTAAAAGCAAGAAAATGAGTTTTTTCAAAAGTAAAAACCATTAAAATATTGATGTGAGTTTATATCGAATTTCAATGTGAAATTACATTCAATGAACAAAATTGGATTAAATGATTAAAAAATAATCTAATTATATTTTAAAACCAATTAAAAGTATAAACTTTTTGTATAAATAAATCAAATGAAAAAGAAATTTTAAATTAAAATGTAATATTTTCACTATTCATTAAAAAATGAATATTATCAGAAAAATACGAAAAATTCAACCCAAGCAAATTTTTATGCCCCAATTAAAAATAATAATTTTTTTTATAAAAAATAACTTATAAAAGTGTATAAAACTATATTTAAAATGGTTTCTTCATCAAAAGGTGGTAAAACTGCATTTTTATGAAAACAATCGTTTTATTTGAAAAATTGAATCAGTTCTTATATGATATCTAGAAAATATATAATATGAATTTTAAATATTACATTGAATATATTACACATATATTTCTTTATTAAAATTAATAAAGAGTGATTTTGTTATTTTATAAACTCAATTATTTTCATTTGAATTGTATGTCAGAAAAAAACATTTTCTTTTAATTAAAAAGGGTTTTATTTTCATTTATAAATAATTGTTCACAAAAGAATTAATTTAATTCATGTGTGTTTATTTTCATAAATCAATTAATACTGTTCATTACCCCCATTTTAATAGCTAGGTTATAAGGTAACATAATAATGATTAAGTTTGATGTGGCATATTATATACGCCATCAAACATACTGTATCTTTTTTTAAATAAATAATCAAGATGTTACACTCGAGAACCAAATGTAACCTATAAATATCGCATCATGAACTATCACATAATGAACCCTTTAAATAGAATTTATACTTATAGATTAATTTAAAAAATTTAAATTGATAAAAAAAGATATCAATTTTGAAATCACCATATTTAAATTTTCTCATAATGACATTTTTACGTCTTTTCCAAAAAGGTTGGGTTTTATTTTAAAAATAGGATCTTTACAAAACATGTAATTTTAATGACTTTATCATTATATAATAATGACTTAGAAGTTAAGAAAACCATTCAAGTAATAAAATATTAATTAAATATATAAAATTATACATTTTACAATATTATTTGAAAATATAAATCCCATGACAAGCAATTTTAGAACAAATTAAAATGTTTCATTAATATAAAAATTGTTTTTGGTATTTTTGTTGAATCATGTATTTTCAGTGGATATTAATTTTTTTATTACATTAAAAACTCATATAATATATTTATTTTATAATAAATAAATTTAGTTCATTAAAATGAGTATCCAAAATAATTTATCATTATATATATAAATTTAAACCTTAAAATATTTTCCAACGAACCAGTAATCAAGTGGTAAAGCCTCCTTATTGGCATCCAAAAGTCGCAGAATTGAATCCGGGCAGGGACAAATTTTCGGGTTACTATAGCAATACTACAACAGGGCACTGTAGTAGTACTGTAGTAGTGGCAGAACTATAGCAGTGGTGGAATTTTAGTAGTGGAGGTACTATAACAGGGACTGTAGTGGTGACGATATTGTAGTAGGGACTATGGAAGCCCTGGTACTGAAGTAGTTTTATTCACCCAAGGGCTCTTTGAGCCAAAAATGGTCTTTCAAGCCTTGTATTCAGGACACTTTTCCTTGGGCCTTTGTTCTATGTAATGAGTCTTCCTCTACCCAAATAAAATGAGGTCTTTTCTTTAATAATAAAATGTGGCTTCAGCCCCAAAATTTAAAAAAAACCTAACATTATTTCTTAAAAGAAGTGTTTTACGTGATTAAGCATATTTATTTTAAAATTAAATTTTCACAGATTTAGAAATTTTACTTGATACAATTATTCTCAAATTTGAAATAATAGGTATCATATGAGGTAAATTTAAAATATTAATCATTTTCATTATAATTAACCACTAAGGTTAGAAATTAATATCATAGGTAAAAGTAAATTTGGATAAAAGTTAGAAGTTAAAAACAAAAACCCATAAATCTCTCAAATTTGTCTAAATAATGAGTGGATTAGGTGAGTATTGACCCAAAATCGTTTTACTATCCAAAATTTTACATTTTTAGTCCTTTTACACTTGAATAGTAACCTTAAATTATTGAAAATTTAATGCTTACTCCCAAAACTACCCTTCCCATCACTTATAAAAGCGAAACACCTTCACTACTTCAAGACTCAACTATATTTAAAATTACTTCAAAAAAATATACCATTTTGCACTCCCTATAATTATCTCTCATTAACATAAGTAACTAGACAATCATAGTTATCATATTCCCTTCAAATTCAAGGTGACTTCCAAGGAAAATTCAAGTCCCCAGCATGAGTATTATCTAATACTTAGTTTTATTCTTAGTTGTATTTTTTTTCAAAATTATTACATTAAAACTAGAGTAATGATATTATTATCATTTAAATACTATAATGACACTATATTAACGAAAGTATTGTTATATATTTATATACCCCATCTATTTATAAATATAAATCCGTTATTTAGGGTTGTGCGGACTACCGCCCCCTTGACGTAACATTTTTATTTTTTTCCTTTACTGTATTAAAATGTGGGATATAAGGATGTTATTAATGGATAAATTTTATTTTTATAATATAATTAAGGTTTTGGTATCAAAAATTAGAGAACCTGTTAATTACACGATCAATAAACGATCATTGTAAATTTAATCATTTAAAATAAGCATATTAATTGGATAATATTTTCTTCAAATTGTCTTATGTATTTATATATATAATTTATTCATATGATTAATTAAAATTAAAATTAATCTAAATAATAAACACAAAATATGATCATTACCCTTATTTAATAATTATATTACTATAAAACCACTTCTTACTCATTCATCAAGTCAATGTACATTCATGTTTTGGTCTATTTAACCACCTACGTGAACAACAATTTGAATTTAAACCATAAATGAATATGGTAACACAATTACTGGTATAATATTATATAAATATATAAATAATTATTTTTTTTGTTCTTTATATACCATACTAATATGTAATTCATTAATTAATAAAAAACACTCTGATCATCAAGAATTACTAAAACATGCTTATTATCTGTTTCATATTCAAGTATAAAGAAAAAAAATCATGAAAGGAATTTGAAAAATAATAATTTTTTATAATTAATCCCTAATATTAAATTTATTAAACTATTAATAATTAAATTTAGAATAATAAAGAATACAAACACTCCCACTATGAAACTAGTACAAACGTTCAAAACCCTAAACACCTGATATAGAAAATCAGGAGAATTGATGTATAAAATAACCATTTCTGAAAAGTATGAATGAAAATAGATATTATTAAGGTTATTGATTAAGTGATTAAGAAAGATATTTGTTATTGTACTTGAGGTTAAATTTTATTCATGGAATTCATGATAATAGGTAAGGGTTTTCCATATCAAATTTCTCTTCTTGAGATATATTTTGTATTATACACCTATTTTAATTTATATAGTGTATATAATGCCTATTTGATATGTTATATCCTGAAATTACTTTATTAATGATATTTTAAGATAAATTTTAATCCCTTTATTTCTATGGGATATTTTTTAATTTCTTTCCAAGCCTTAAGTGAGGTTTTTTCATCACAATTTATGTTCTATAGGACTCATGTTATAATCACCACATATTTTATTTTTCATGGTTCATAAATTTCCATGGAATAATTTTTTCTATGATACTAATGATGTTTAAGGTATTCTAAATTCTATATTATTATATCACTCTTTTATTATTTGTTTCCCAATAGATACCTTTTTCATGGTAGAAAAACCATCCTATGTATCGGTAAAGTAAAAGTGTGTGTATTTTCTTAGAAAATACATCTTTTTTTGGATACGAGAATGTGGATGTAGTTGGGGTACATATGAGCCTTAGGGGACACTAATACAAATTGGGTCTTTAATAGCACTAGTAAAAGGGATTTATCAGTTATATATGAGTACTGATAAGGAATGTGATGTTAAAGGGTTAGCTTTAACAACGCTTGTAAAAAGCACTGATAAAGGAATCCTTTATTAGAGCTAAAAAAGCAAAGATAAAGGGTGAATTTATCAGCGCTTTTTTTAGCACTGATAAAGGGGGCCTTTATAGTTATTTTTAGAACTGTTAAAGACCACCATTATTAGAAATTTTTTTATTACTATTAAAGGCCTCCTTTAAGAGTGCTAAAAAAGTGATGATAAAGGCCCCACTGATAAGTGGTATATATTTTTTTCATGCCTCACTCCCCCTTTTATCAGTGATTCCCCCCCCCCCCTTTTATCATATCTCCCCCCCTTTATCAGTGCTTTATATAATCACACCCCAAGTGCAAACCCCTGCATCCAGTGAGTTTCGAAACTGAGACCTCAAGTTTATACACTAATGCCTTTTCCAGTCCCCTATACTGTTTTGTTTTACATTTTATGATATATCTATGTATTTTTATATATTTCATTATATTTTATTACCGATATATATATATATATATGTGTTTATATATAAATATATATTAATATATATATATATATATATAATATTTTTAAATACATATTCACACACACACATATATATATATATATTTAAAATGGATATTAACAATAAAAACCCTTAAAACACATAAACACATTAAGAAAATCTAAAAAATATAAAACCCTAAAAACCATCAAATGAACATAAATTTTGATTTGAGAGTTTTTTTCAGTTCCAAAACTTGTAAAATAAAATCTCATGATATGAGATTCAATATGATATGTGTTACGGGCCCAAAAGACACCCGAACCAGAAGTTATGACCATTAGAATTTTAAGAAACCAGACTCAATGAAAAAAACCATTTTGAGGCCTTATGGACCCTTTTTGGGGTCGAAAAACCAGAAATATCTCTTTGAAATAATTCATAGAGAATATTTGGAATAGATCTTGTTGTAGTCATCAATTTTACATGTGGTAGAGCCCAAATATACACCCAGGTCAAAAGTTATGGCCGTTAGAAGTTCGATTTCAATTTCAGACTTTTGTGAAATTGTAATATATTTTATTAATTTAATTATCACAAGATTTAAATATCATGTGGATTTATCTAGTTTCATATTATTTTATTTTACTGGTTCTAGAGTTTAAATTGAATCTTAGATAAAAATTTATGACCTTTTCAAGGTTTTTAGAGTTTTTAGGGGTTTAGGGGTTTTCACATTCGACAACCTTTCAAACGGACATAACTTATGAAATGGGTGTCTTTTTTTCCTCAAAAACATATCAAATCGAATAATATGATGATCTATATGCCTCAGTGATGCATGAGAACCCTTGATAACCTTTATTAAGTCCAAAAAGGCATAGAATGCCTCCTAAAGACTATAACTTCTAGTATGGGTGCTCGTTAATGATTTTTTTAAAATATACCTTTTACAAGTGTTGGTAAAAAAGAAATGATAATGGGTGGGATATTTAAATGTTCTTTGGAAAAAGAAGGGATAAATACCACACGTTTATCATCTCTTTTTTAGAGGCACTTATAAAGACCCCCTTTATAAGTACTTTTTTAGAAGAACTGATAAATTCCCATTTTGTCAGTGCTTTTTTTCCAATTCTTATAGAGGGGATTTATCAATTATTTTTTTAGAAGTTATAATAAAGGTTACCATTAAATAGTGCTAAAAATTGCTTTTGAAGACCCCTTTAACAGTTCTAAAAAAAGAACCATTAAATACTCCCTTTAACAGTGCTTTTTCTAAATCCAAGAAAGGGGGTTTTAATAATTCTTTTAGCTAGTGATATTAAAACCCTAGTACTAGATAAACCCAGATTTTTAGTAGTTTTAATCACCTAGAAATGGGTTTTTTTGACCATTGAATCAATCTTCACCCTAATTCCTAAAGAGTGGGAATTAGAAATTATATCTGGAGAGACACTCCCATGAGATATGTATTGGAATATTCAAAAAATTTTAATGAAGCATGATGAAGGATTTTTCCTACCATGGACTTGGTATCCTTCCAATTTAAACTATTGTACCCAAATACTATCTTCCATATAGAGCCCAACATTTTAAAGGTACCCTCACACCAATATTTCTTCGATAAGGACACTACCTATTACTTTGATGATACCCCATGGATTCTAAGTTGATTAAGAAATGTTATCCTAGATATCCACGTTGTTATTTATATGGGTTTGTATTTCTTTATAAATAGATAACCATGTTTTATTCAGAAATTGTTTCCTTAGGTAATTATATGAAAGGTCTTGATGACTCTTATGGTGAATGCATTGGTCTTAAACAAGTGACAGGTTATGATTGACATTATATGGCTCCTAGATGCATTGACAGGTTTCATGAGTCAAAAAGGTTGGGTTTTGGTGCATTTCTCTTCCCATAATAGGATAGTGTCTTGGTGTAATTTCTTTAAAGTGGGATGTCTTGACTGCAACCTCCATGACAAGTAAAGTGTCTCAGAACAAGTTCTTGAAAACTGGTTTTTGATGTCCAAAATTATGCATTCCATTAGTAAAAAATCAATGATTATTTTTATCCATGTTTTCATTTTTTTAATGTATATAGTATGCCTTCAATTTCATTTGATTATGGATTCATGTTGTTCATTTATTCCTTCCATATCACTTATTCCATTTTTATGTTATGTAAGATTATATTTTATGTAACTCTCTATAGAACATATAAGATCACCCTTATTTGTTTCCTTTTCCCTGGAAACCTAGTAGTGAACTATGTTTAATTTTTAGGGATATTATGTAATCGTTAACCATGTTATATAAATATGTTGATGTTGTATCTTATATTTTGAAATATAATACATGTTTGTATCTAGTCTTCCAAGACTAATAAACTATTTAAAACTTCAGAAACCCTTGTAATATATACCAATAATTTAATATAACTACTAGATCTTGGTTTCTGGAGTTTTGGATGTTATATTTTCTATCAAATTTTAGAGAATAAAAGGAATATATGTCACGTTCATAACTTGAAAATCACTCAGATGGTCAATACCACATACCATTAACACAATAGATATTTCTTAATTCCTAAAATCATTAGGAAACTCTTAAGAATATCCAAACCAATTTCTATGACTAATGGTGACTAATTATATAATCACTATAAACTATGAACAATTAAAATTTAAGAAAAAATGTGGTCAACATAAAAATTCAACCCAAAATATGAAATCCCAAATCTATAATTATCTCTAATTAAACATCCGCTTATATCAACTTAAATTTTATATTACCTTTAATAAATCACACATAAATAAATTTCTATGAAAAATATGATGAATAATGTAGAAATATTTCTATAATACTATCCCTAACTAATACAAGAGGAAGTATCATTATCTCAAATGAATTCAACCATGATCCAATGAAATTTATCTTAGAATCCATAATATATTTGTACGTTACAAAGTAAAAAATATAAATAAGAGAAGATATTTGGGGGATGATTTACCTTAGATTTAGAATAAAAAAATCCAAGGAATAAATCTTGAGTGAAGTATTAGTAGTAGGAGGAGAATAATACGATGAGGGATATATTAAAGAGATCGCATATGACTATGAGGATCATAGATTGAAAAGGAATCCAAATGGGGGTAAATAACTATAATTCCATATTTTTTTATTTCCTAGAAAACCTATTTTTAAGTAGGTTGATAGAGTACCCTCACATGTATTAGAGGCCCAGTGATTTAAAGGATTAAATTACATGGCCCTGAGGCCAAGAGACATAATGCCCTTAAATATTTATTTGACCTGACTATACCAAAATAGCCCCATCCCATATTCTCTTCAAGTCTGCACCTAGCTCCCCACCCGATGTCATTATCATCTTTTATTTCAAAAATATTTCTATATTAGCTGATAAAATGTACAAAATATCCCTTATTTAATCATGGATTAATTTTTTTCTATATAGTGACAACTACTACTTTGGTTCATCTACATAGGGTTTCTCCAGTTAGGTGGAACTGATCTTCTCCAAGGTCAGAAGTCACTATGGACCAAAGGGCCTTTATGTCCTAGTGGACCTATGACCCAAAGGTCAAATGGTGTCCCAAAGGCCCTATGGCCTAAAGTACATTGATGTCATAAAGTCTATATATCCCATAGGATAAATTTTATGGCCTGATATCACAATTAATATGAATACTTCTACTTATAAAGTAATGTTATAATACCCGCTATAGTACTGCAATAGTAACATAAAAAATAACCCCCACCTTGATCTAAACTTGGGTCTCCAGTGAAGGATGTAAAAGTTTTTACCACTTTGGAATCACCCCGACTACCAAATGAGGGTAAATAGATTAAGGGAAAAAAATAAAATTCCCTTTCATTAAAAGAAAATTGCAACATAGTTTTGGGTACTCGGTTTAGGCCATTGGGTTCCCAATGTCCCCTAAAGATCACTTGTACCTGATTTCCATTAATTAAATTCCCACAAAAACATATTTTCATTTAAATTAATTCACCAATGAAATCATTCTTTATATGTCCAGAACCATAATGAAGATAATTTCTTAATAGTATCAATAATAAATAAATTATTACTAAATTTTATAAGATTATTGAAAAATTCTATCCGTGAACTTATAAAAGGTACAACCAGGAAAAATCATGTTGAGAATGGTTATATCATGTTTTAATTTGAATATATAACTATAATATATGATAATTTTAATCTCTAAAAATTGATTGAGTTTGAAAACATGATTAGTAATGTTGGTCATATTAATATTTTTAGAAATTATAGATATAATTTTTTAGTTTCTCCCTAACCAAAGAAGTAATAACTTTGGATTAATATATTTGAGATAATTCATCTCACATGTAAATATAAAAATTCAAAGACACTATCATGAAAATGTAATAATTAAAAGGTACTATCATGAAACCATTTAATTATACTTCAATTTAGGTCATTTAAAAGATCCATATATCGGATTATGAATTATATGTTATTGTTTTTCTGAAATTACACTTCTTATTAAAAATATAGTGCTTGAATAAGAATAGTTTATTTCTTTCTGTACTTTTCTAAATACTTGGAAAGATGTTTTCTATAATTTCATATTTTTATTTGTGTTTCTATGTTCGGTTGATACTTTATTCTCTATATAGTCACTGAAATGAAACTTTTTTGGTTTTATGTTTCTTTTTTCAGTATGTATTTTAAATATTTATTTTAATTTCTTACCAGTGATAATGAAATTACACTATTTTTGGTGAGAAGTATTTATTTATGGTTATTTTTATGCATTATTATATTTCATGGATTTTCTATACTCCCATTTACTTAGTTTCTTAGTTACTATCATATATTTATTTCATTTCTAGTTTAGATAATTTCTTCATGATAAAAACATTATTAGTTTGACCCTAACAAAGTTTAATTTATCAATTAAAAATATTTATTTCAATTTTATAAAATTAAAACATTTTTATATATTTATTCATATTGAATTATCTTATTTATTATATTTTTTCTATAGAAATATGTATTGAATATTATATATTTCATTCCTTGATCATTCTTGTTTTATTCAAATAGGAAAAAAGGATGGAAACAAATTTAACAATGATAGATAAGAAAAAATTATAAGTTTATATTATATTTAATATTTATTTATTTTTTATTTTTCTATAATTTTAATTAATTAAATAATTTTATCAATAAAATAATTTTTAATCTCTAACATAAAAGTAACCATAAATTTTAAGTCTAAATGATCTATTACGGTAGGTGTTAGGATATGATAACCTCAACACGGTTCATTGTTGACTAGTAAATAAGGTTGTACCATTTAGATATTGGTCTTCGAGTTGTGTTTCTTTAAGTAGTACTATCATTTTAGTTATAAATGATAAATTTTATATTATTATTGAATAATAAATGAAAAAATTTGAACAATAATCTTAACAATTCTAAATAATAAGAGTGAATATGCCATCAAATCTATAAAATTTATTTCTTCCCTCTTCCTCCTGAGTGTGAAATAGTGGTTAATGATTGTATAAGGAAGTTGAGGTCTTTTCTTTGTTATTCCCCTTCATATTATCTAAAAATTGATTTAGATGTTGATTATGAGATAGATAACTACACTAATCATATTGAAGTTGGTAATGGCCGTGAAGTTGGTGGTGGTGATGATCATGGTGATAATGATATTTTTGGTGATTTTATTGGTGATGATGATACTAGTGAGGGTGTTTGTGTTCTATAAGGGGTATTTATAGTGCTGAGACAAATTATGACCATCATTTTTTATGTTAAAAATTTCTATGATCATTATATTTTTTAGGGAATTACTTAAAAGAATACTTTTAATTATTCATGATAATATCACATGTTTATATTTTTGTTTAATTGAAAACTATGAATATATATATATATATTTATATATAATTATAATATCAACTATATTTTTTAAAAACAATTAAAAAAATATTCATCCATTATAATTTAATGGCTAAATGTCTATATCTGTGGTCCATGACCATGGCTCTAGGCCTACCACCATAGAATGGGATTGTGGTTAGGTGTTAATTATCATGATATAAACCATTAACTATGGTATTTGAGCATGGGTATAGAACATTATCCATGATCAAGGGTGTAATTTGGTTATAATCTTATTATTATGGAAATATGGTCCACGACCCAACCAATCATGGATAAAGGATAATGTAATGGGCATAAGGCTTATAACCATGATTTTTTCCTTGAGTGGTATGTATTTTTTATAGTAGTGAACATATAGAAACTTCTTGATAATAGCATATTCATAATTTCAAAATCATATAATTTTCACATTTTTATTATCTTTAAATGTTAATGTTTCACTATAAATCACTAATAGTGAATATAAATTTGAGAAATCTCCACTAATATACCTTAAAAAACAACTATCTATATACCATTTTACAGTTCTATATAAATTGATACTTTCCTATAAAAATATTAAATAAAATGGTTTTTCTGGAACCCATATACTTTTGGGACTTGTTATATTTGTAATTAAAGACTTTGGAATCCAAATATTCTTACTTTGAGAAAAATTTCTAATATTTATAAGTGTTTTTTTAAAATATGGGTATTCTTAACACCAAGAATTTTGGTAATATCATACTATAATAACGAGAATAATGAAAAATAATACTAAAATATATAATATATAATATTATAATTTTTTTTATAATCTGGAATAAAATATATTATATACAACTTTTTATATTTTCTAGTAAATTCAATTAAGTATTTATCATTCAAACCATTATCTAAGAACCGTGATATTTTTCAAGGTATTCCTTCTCTATATTAAATTTTATTATATATTCCATCAAAGTATATATTTCATAAAATACATTATTAATTATGATATCAAAATTTGTAGATGAAGAATCAACTTCGAAGGATTTAAATTTAAAATCAAAAAATTATTTAACCCAAATATTTTATCAACTATAAAATAAAATATTTTCTAAGTTATTTGTACAATTTATTTGAAGGATAATATTTATCTTAAGGAGAAAATAATGTTGATTATTTTCATAAAAGTAATAATCATAATTTTCAAGAATGGATAAATAAAAAGAATAGTTATCTATAATTTGAGACAAAAACCCATGATATCTTATTAATCAGATTGTTTATTTTTAGAATCAAAATTTTTTACATCACTTAAATCTTCAAGTAATGTCGCTGACCTAGTTATCATTCATAAAAATAAATTTGGAGTTTGATATACTAAAAATAAACCTCCTCATATATCAAAGGGTACCAAATAATGATGAGGGACTAATAATATTGAGTGGGAGAGAATATACCCTATGTATCATGACATGCAATAAAAAATTAATAATAAAAATATTAGTATAAATAATAACATTATATTTCCACATGGATCTATTGAATAAGGAATACCATTATACATAAAAAAATATAGTAATGTAATGGACATAAAATATTATACAATCATACAATATAATGAGGATCACCAAAACTAGATGATTATATTTGAGACACATAATAAATAAAGAAACAAGGAGGGGAATTAACTACTGTGAACTCATAATTACATCAGTCATATATCATAATACTCATAAAGCTACTCCAAATTCTACATTATACCCTAATATATATTTTAAATGTATAGCCTAAATATCCACTACAATTCATATTCAGGGTGTGACAACATAATACATTAGGCCACCACCAACGGTGTCTCTCACACAATCCATTATATATTAAAGTTAATGCATGATATTGATGATATGCACCAGAAAAAAAATATCAAGATAATAGGAGGATACAAGTATTTCAATTCTAAACATAAATATTAACTATAATTTTTTTATTATGGATTTTCTATGTACTTATCTGATTATTTTGGAAACTAACCATATATTCTTCACCCCATTATCGAGATCCATAACAGTGGCACTTTTCAACCACTAGATTTATGTTTACACATGGATACTTACTCACCAATGGAAATGTTTCCACCCGTAAAACTTATCCCTTTATGGAAACTTGTATTATTTCATCCTCTATATGAGTATATAAATATTCAAACACATAATTTCTAAGGATCCCCATCAAATTATAGGAAGAAATTTATATGTAAAAATTTCTATATACACATACATATATATTCATCCTCACATAAGAGGCTTCTTTTCTCACAGGAAGAAAAATAATCATATATATATATATACATATATCCCCTACTAGGAAGAATATATCCTCATATATAGGAATATAATCACACACACATGTATATTTAATATCATTGAGGAGAAATATCTCATCAAAGAGAAGAACACAACCATATATACATCCATGTGTAGTTGGTGAACATATAAAAACCCATTTTCATTATCCCTCAAAACCAGTTCACTAATAAAAAAATAAACCTATTAATGATTTATAAAAATATTAACTATTCCACCACTTTATCATAAAAAATATTAATATTAATAACATAAATAATAATAACTAGTAAGAATAAGAATATATGATTATATATATTATCATTAATGTCATATAGTACCTAGAGTAATAGTTTATAACAAAATATAAATGTTGAAATACCCATTATATCATTATTATAAGACATGTATATAAATAAGAAAAAAATTTATACATTGTATGAATATAATAAACAACATTACATAATAAAGGTATCATATCCTAGGTTCATTATAATCCCATTACGATTCACTACTCTTTTTTACCCTCATACTGACTTTCTTGATTTAATATGGGTTTTAGTATCCCAACCTAAATATCATTTTAAATTCTCTCAAATATTATGTGATTAATGTTAATTATTTATTTAAATGGAAAATTTTACTTGTTTTAATGTTTTCATTATAGGTGGATGTTATCTTAAGAACTCAAGATAATATTAGAGAAAAATTGGCGCTGTTGTGAACATGAAAAAAATAGTTTTTTAGGTTTCAATTCATAAAATAGAATATTTATCTCTTTAATAAGGTTCAAAATTGGTATGTGAATCATTATTATTGTTGAACACGATTATATAAAAGAATAGTAATCCTAATTTATTCATTTGGAGGCCCAAAGTTAGAAATATTCGAGATAATCTTTACTATTCACATCAAGGGGACACTTCTATAATTTTACCATATCTCCCACCAAATAACACTAATTCCTAACAATTTTTTTGGTTAAATACAATAGGGTACTTAATTGTTTTTTTAAGTGAGATAATTATATTTACTTACCCAAAACAATTCACCAACTGGTTTGAGTAAACTTTTGTGCCGAAATTTTCTTCCACTTTGCCTATAAATTGGCACTTCGGGTACCTCATTTGTATGATCGAACAAAGAAATGAAATTTTTTACTTTTAAAAAGTGATAATATTATTCTCATTATCTAATATTTCCATGTGATATCTATCCTTATAGGGAGAGAAACTATGAAGAAAGAGTTTTATATGAGCCACTTCCACCTCACCATGGATGGATTGTCATTTGGCGATCATTATGAGGTATTAAGACACTTTTGAAGGGAGTTAAGACACTATTATTATTTTTTGGTTTAAAAACATTTTATTCAACGGTATCTAAATTTTACCCATATTTATACTTTTTTTAGTTATGTGTGGATTAAATGATATTTTATTTTTGACAGACTAGTTAGATACATTGAGTGCATGAATTAAATTATTTTGATTAGAAAACACATTAATCATTTTTATCACATATTTAAGAAATAAATTTTCATTAGAGGCACTTATATTTGGGATGTAGGCTAAAGCTTGAATATATAGTTGTTACGTCATGGTTTCTTTTTTTATGAATCCATTTAAATACTTGAAGGATAATCAAGATCTTGTTCAATAATCAACCAAAATATTTCACCAAACTTAATAAAAATTTAAGAATAATGAACTTGAAATATTTTATTGTAAAATTGTAATGATTACCTCTCCATACCTTTTCATATATATGATATATTTTATAAAACTCTTAATTTTAATTAACGTTATTTAATTTCTTCATTTTATTTTTAATCATCACCACAGAACCCCATGTATAGTTTCTTTTTATATAAATTATTTAAAAATGCATATTCTTAAAAATAAAATCACCTTTATAGATAAACTGGGGTATTACCTAATTATACTATTTCATTTAAAATAAATTAATTTAATGTGTTAGGACAACACATTCAAATTTTGGAATTTTTTCCTTGGATATCCATTATTTCGAGTATGTATTTTGGATAAAAACTATATAAATTATATAAATGTTTCACTAATTATCTTCTTTATATTTTTTTAAATAAAGTTTTATATTTTTTATTTGTATTTTTAATACATAACACATTATTATTTAAAGAAAAAAGTACACTTTGAATATTAATTAGAGAATATTTCACATCACCAACTCCAAAAATCATTGAATAAACCATTGAATATAAACACATGACACATAAAAAAATCTTATGAAGCACTCTATTTTTATAATGTAACATTTTTTTTAACATATATAAAATGTAATCATAATTTAAGGAATTAACTTCACTTGATGTTTATTATCAAACCAAAAACATCCAAATTTATAAATAATCACCTAATTTCAAACTAAAATCCAGCTTAATTCACATTTTCCTAAATTTCAGAGTTTATCTCGGGAGTACCTAAACAAAAGATTAAAAAAATTCATACTTTATGTTCAACTTTAAAACCCATGAGTGTGGATGAATGTAATATTAAATTAATATCAGTTTGTTTTTATATATAAGGTATTATAATGTATTGACTATATTATGAGAATACCGAAATTAGAGGTTGGAATAGATGAAATGAATTTTTATTTAAAAAACTTCCTAGATAGAAAAATTATATTTATAAGAAAGAAAATATATGGAATAATAAAATATTAATATAAAAAACTTCATGAATATTGAGAACACTTTAAAATATTTTGTATAATTTCCCCAAACCATCAAATATTTAACAAAATTTTAATCTTGAATTTTTATAATGGACAAATTCCAAAGGATCATAATTTTATTGATGAAACTATAGTTGGTTCCTCAGTGGATAAGTCTCTAATAATGACAAGGAACCTCATTACAAACAAAGCAAAAAATACTTAACAGTTTGGTTCAAGATATAGTGTGCATGTCAAAGGACTCCATGATGTAAAAATTTTGATTTTTAGAATAATTTAGACATAAATTTTGATGTGGTAATGACATTTTTCTATTATAATTCACATGACCATGGGAAATACCATCCTACTCCTCCAATAAATTATGGTTTCTATGCCACAGACACTCACCATTTTATCTAATTCCGTCAAATGAGAGACTTATTAGAGAGTTGTGATGAATTATTTAGAGACCATGAATACCAAAAAAACATTTAAGAAATAAATTTACCACCCTTCTAATTATGTTTGGATGGAAAATCAATCCTTTATGTCATTACCCTCCCCCACTGGTACCCTTAATGGGCCAATAGTAAAGATGACATTTATCACAAACCAATCTAGTCCACCCCTAAAATAGGAACCCGAGCTGACTAGTGACAAGGCCCAAATGGAATTTCCAATCCCCATAAGCTAACAAAACTTTTATGGGAATCAAATAGTTTTTCTTTGGGAATGATTTTTCACTAGGTAAAATTTAATCATGGGTTTCAAACCAATAACCCAACATGAGCTCACCATACGTTGGTGATTCATATCCTCAATAGGTAGATAACAACAATATGAAAAAATCAAATAAATAAATTAAAAGAATATATAAATAAAACAATATGAAACTACTAAAAAAATACTATTACAACCATAATTCCAAAATAAAATCATCATGATGAGGATCCAAAAAGGAAATGAAAAATTTATATAAATAGTCAAAAAAATATACCAAAATAATTAAGAGAGACAAAAACCCATCCTTATGTGACACAGGTTATCATCCCACCATATCATATCCACACATATTGAACAAACTATCATGAATACCCACTATTTCAAAATTTACCCTTACGTTTTCCTACATTAGATAAAACAAGTTATGTATAAACCATTTGTGTGTGTATGGTGTGAGCATAACAAGTCCAGTAGGACCCACTAAGTGTTTCATATAAATAATTATTTAGAAAATCTAAAGAATTTTAGTTTTAATATAACATATGAAAAATAACTTTTAAAATTTATAAGAAAACAATGAAAACAATAAAATCATTTTTAGGAAATAAAGAATATAGAATAAAAATTTAAGCTTAATTTCTTATAACATTTGTCATGGTAGTTCACCCTATGGTCACTAAGGATAGAGAAACCTAGTAATATGGTGTCACTAATTAGTATATTATCCAAAATCAATGGGTTGTATAATAATAACAACTTCACTAGATTTTGGGGAACCATATAAATTACTTTACTTGTTGGGGAAACACGTGTAACTAGTTGTAGGGACCTCTTCTCATATAGGTTAACCTACCCAAGTACCTGGGGATTCCTGTGAGGATAATTTGATACCACATCAATCATTAAACATGAAATTTCAATTAATAAAGTCATGATTGGTTCCAAATTTATTATTAAAACATTCTCTTACTATTTTGACATCATAAAGGAATCTCTTTAATCACAACCCTTTATAATAATCAATTAATATGTTAATCTTGTAACCTTAATTTAATATTTTCAATTTTTATAAATAACCAAGAACCCATAAGGTCAAAAGAGAAAAATAAATTGAACCACCTATCTCAATCAAACCAAATAAATTGGAAATGAATAAAATATTAGAGAAACAAGGAAGAATGACTCATAGGATCCCAAATGAAGCCCAAAAAATAAAAGCCACACCCTAAAAATTTTCATAGAGGGAACCCTAGGCTTCCATGGCATTAGGAGAAGTTACCATGAATAAAAAATGAAAATAGGCTAATGAAGAATGAGTAACTACATACTAGGATATTACTTGATGATTACTTGAATAAAACCAATTATAATCCAATAAAGATGAAGGAGGTAAAAGATCATCATTCGTGATATGGTGTTAGAGTTGAATCATAAAAAAAAGAGGGATTAGGGATTTAATTCATGCATGGGTAGGATGATAATTTCCCATTTTTAAAAATCTTGGTAGACAACATGGTTAGGAAAAATGGTTTATTTAATAGTGCTCCAGTCGTGTAGGTTACACTATATTCACCTGGGTAGCCCTATGGTTTGGCTATGTCACGAACCGGATCTAACCCGGCACGTGCCAAGGCCCAAAGGGCATCCCCGATCCCCATGGGCTGGCACAAGTGCTCGGGTATCATAAAATGATGTTTGGGAACGATTTACCCAAGTTTATAAACATTAAACAACAAATAAACTCAATAAAACGAATCTGGATTTTTCAACTAAAACCATCTTTTAAAAAATTTATAACTGAATTACATCTTTTAAAACAACTCAACAAGACTATAAAAAAGGTACAAAATCACAATTAAACAGCCCAAGAACCCTCATGGCAAGGGGCACCACCCTCAAGCCGTCTCCACAAAACTTCACCACCAAGGACATGCTAGAAACCCGAACCACTGGAACTAAAAACTGTATCCAAACCTGAAACAACAAAATAAACAAATCTACTTACACCCAAGGGTGTAAGTAGGGTGTGAGACAATGCCCAGTAGGATACCACCACTAAGATATTCCATGTGATAAACATTCAAAGACAAAAATCTTTCAAGTTTTCATAAACTGAAAATGCTAGTTACAATTTCTAAAAGATGAAACTAAAAAAACAGTTTTCAAGTGGGAAATCATTAAGAATCAACACTTTTAAAAATAATTTCAACACTATTGAATTTTCTGGCCAACTATACTGTATGCCTACGGTAAGTACAAAGTAAATAATGAGCACAAGAAATAAGAAATAACCCCTAGGCACTAGCTCGTTCTGGGTCCCAGGTACCTCGTATCTCGGTGAGAGTAACCATCACAATATTCGTTCTCATGCACAAGCCACTAGTAGGGAACATACCCATAACCTAGTGGTCCCCAATCATCATCATCATAGTTTAGTTAGAGTTATAAGCGTCAATCTTGCTAAGTGAAACTGAGGCCAAACCCCACGGATTCACTAGCATACTAGTACACGTCCACCCACCTAGATACCCGGGTTTTCCCTTTGTGCTCAAACAAGTTCGACAAGCTAAGAAATATATTTTTAACATGAAAATATCACTTCCACCTCACACATTAACCAAACAGCCCCATGTACATCACGCAAGTCACAAATTCCACTTTTCATTAAAATGCATTTTGAAATCAAACTCACACCAAAATAGCCCACATACTTTTTGCATAACTTTCACAATTCAACACATCCTATAACAATTTTATAAAGTCCCTAAAAATATTCTAAACATCACATAACATCCCACTCACATGTTTCTTAAAAACCCTTTTTATAAACAAAATCCATTTTTCACATCGCACTCACACAAAAATCCCACATCACTTTCACACCTCTTTCACATTTCACTAAATCCATTAAACATTATTATAAATCATTTCCAAGAGGATACACATAACATGACAGACCTATTCACATTTGAAATGGTCCATTTGAAAGTATAAACAATCTAAAACAGTTTTCCAATATGGTTTCACCTCTTACATAAATCCTTAAACCATTCAAAACTTTCATAAAACAATTCTAAAGAGTGTACCAAAGCTTTTCACATAAAACTCATTTCAAAACCGTATTTCAAGGAAAAAATCACACCAATACAAATTCAAAACAGAATTTTTAGCCCCAAAAACATTTATTAAACTACCCCCAAGTGTTATACAAACACCTCAAACAATACCACAAAAGATCCACATGAAAAGCACATTTTTCAAAATCACTTTCAAGAAGTACAATATGGTTTTACACCTTAAAACAATAAAAAGAACCTCTTTAAAACATAATGGCACACTAATACCCTTCAAAATCATAATTTTTCAGCCCAAAAAAGATTTATTAAACCAATTTTATATGTTATAATACACACCCAAACAATACCCAAAGGGTTGCACATGAAAAACACCCAATTCTAAGCTAAAATGAAACTATAAAAATAAATTCTTAACCAAATTCAACGTAAAAAATTTTCACACCACAAAAAGAATATTAGGAACATGAATAATAAGTAATTAAAGCAAACTAACTCATCTAGAAATGATTACTCATGGAATCACCTACTGGAAGTGTCAAATCCCTCAAAACTTGGTGTGAAACATCAGCTGCACCACCACCGCACCACAAGGAAGATAAATCTAGACATAGACCACAATATTTTACAAATAAAGTCACAAAATAAAACCCTATATTTGAACCCTAAATTCTGTAAATTTTAGAACATAATGAAAGAGAGAGGAAACCCAAAGGGAAAAGGAAGAAACCAAGAGGGAATCACTTACCCAAAACAATCCTGAAGCAAACGACCCAAAATCGACCAGAATCTGAATTTTAAAACAGATAAAAATTTAATGGATATTCTAAAATGAATGAGAAGGTCATGTAGGAATTGTAATGGGGGAAAAATAGTAATAATAGAAGGAGTTATGAAAGGATCAATTTACCTCTCCAAATCTGGACGATTTCTGAAATCCATAGAGGCTTCTATCATTTCCGCACTTCTATCCAGCTCCAAATTGTAGTAGGAGGGAATGGGGGCGCGCCCTAGGTAATTTGGCTCAAGTGAGAGTTGGAATCACCAAAAAACTCAAATAGTGAAGGAGATATTAAATAATTAAAATTTATTTTTAATATAGAAAATGGGCTTTTGGGCAGACCCAATTCCTTGAATAAAAACCCATATCCACCATGATTATGGATTTATAAATTGTCCAAATAAATATGGTGGTGTTAATATGTCAGGGGATGACAATTAGGAATTTTAATGGATGAAAAATGTTGAAAAATTAAGAAGTTATAAAGGAATAAAAATTTATTTTTAAATTTGGAATTGGGCTCACAGTTTGGCCCAATTCATAAAAACTCACTCATTCCTCCATAAATGCTTGGGAAACCCTCAAAACAAAGCATGAATGGAAATTAAATTGAATTTAACATTAAAATAATTCATTTATGTGACAATTCTCCCCACCATAAAAACTTTCCACCCCGAAAAGTCACATCAAGGACAAAGCAACAACCAAACCCAACTAAGAAACCAAGAGGTACTCCTTTGCCAGGTTTCACCCCCAAAGGCCAAAACACCTCTAGTGATCAAATACAGATTACTATCACAACCAAAATATATACCACTTTCCTGAAATGATCAATCACGTTCATACTTTATCCCAAAAGAAAACTCCTCAAACACTATCTGAATAAGAGTCAAGCAATTCACCCAAACGAACAATAACATTGAACAAGGATACACTTACCTTACCTTAACTAATCCATTGGGAACTCTCTGGTCCCAAAGTTTATCTAAGAAGGATGTTGGTAGCTAGATAACTCAGAACAAGACTATCTACACCAAGCCAAGACCATGGATGAATGTAAGTTACTGGAACAGGGGGACACAAATACGCTCCCCACTATAAGAGACAACCAATAATTTTTTTTCCTGAGTCAAAATCATGACACTAATAGGGGGAGGCCTGAACGGACTCCTTGGTACCTAGGGTATACTTCCATTCAAAAAATTTGAAGGAAAATACATATGAATCATATTGGTTCTCCCCACCATAAGAACCAACCATCTTAACCGACTAGCATGTGTTGGCACAAAAAAAACCCAAAAATTTCAATATTTGGGAAGGTTGCAGGGTTAGTCCACACAGTTTGTGAAACCGTGAACTAACTGTGCTGATCA
Organism: Viscum album; assembly: GCA_963277665.1. Taxonomy (NCBI): domain Eukaryota; kingdom Viridiplantae; phylum Streptophyta; class Magnoliopsida; order Santalales; family Viscaceae; genus Viscum; species Viscum album. The sequence continues at coordinate 540,952,294 of OY728135.1, forward strand.
ATATTCCTGCATGGCTTCTAGGCACACAGTCTCTCTTAATCATTCACAAACCATGTGCTCAGCCTGTCTAGCCAAATTTCCAACCATTCTCCAAATACTCAATGGAAACCAAAGGGGGAGTTAATGATATTGGGCGATGTCATGGGTATAAGGCCCTCCACCTATTTCCACAAAACATGAAAAATAAAAGAAAGATAATGAAACCATAGGTTTAAAAACTTTCTATCTTTCATATTTAGGATAGGAATTTGTAAAAGGGTTTAAATGGCCCTGTGATTTCCCTTGACTACGAGCCAACTTCTCTACGAGACCTATGGCTAGAGCTCAAATGATTGAAGCATCTTCGGCCTCATAGTTAGACTTTGGCATCCCACTGAATGAGAATTCTTCATTCGGTGCCACCAAAAACTACACCGCAATCCCAGATAAGTTTTCCAGACATAACACATTCCAAACTCACTTTACCATATCCCGATATTTCACTGAAACGAGGGCTAAGAAGATGCCCACACATCACACCTTGTTTCTTCAGGTGAGAAACAATATAAGTAAAGAAAACCTACACTCACATTCCTCTAAAATGGATGATTTTGAAGTTTTTACAAGGGAGACATTTTCCTAACATAACAGGGAATCTCAGAGGATTTCACTACTTTCACCAATATGGTCAATCGAGCACATGACATCATAAGGAATCACTGAACATGACCATTGCGACTGATATAAACAATGCATGGAGAAAGACCTTCTACAACATCCCCAAACAACACATAATTCTAGCAAGTGGACACAATATCTTCTCATGACCAAATTTCCCACACTGGTAGTTTATTGTGAACTCTTTCTTCGAAGAGACTACTAAGGACTCAAAGGCCCTCTTAGACACTATCCATACTGACAACCCCAGACATTTCCACCTTCGACGAATCAGGTAGCTTAAGAAACTAAGGTCTCTTTTAACCATCCATGAGCACTCTTCCACAACAAGAGGATCCAAAAAAACCAAGAATTTAAATGGTGTAGACTCATTCTACAATGATCCAGAAAAGATTCCTTACATTGATCAACTGGAGGATTTTACAACGAAGGAACAATCCGAGTTTCACTTCAGTTGTACACTAACCCTAAATGGGGGCGTACCTTATCCAATGGGAGAACCCAAGGACCCAACCATGATGGTCCATTGGTCAAAAAAAACCATAAACCAGATCCAAACACATGAAGGTAACCACCACAAAGGTGTCCCAAAACATATCTCAGAGGAGACTACTAACCGGTCCTTCTACCCAGCTTACCGACCAAACATAAACCCAAAACGCAGTTCAAATAGGAGGGGTTATTGGACTAAAAAAACATCCCACAAAAACAAAATTTTCAAAAAACCATAATACAAACCATCCCAAATTATTCATAAAGTCATCATGTTTTTCTTTAAAACCATTTCTTTGAAAACAAACGGTTCAGCGATAAGAGTATCGACCAATGGTACCCCATGGGCCTCACACATGCATGTTTTTTTGCCACACTAAACACCCTCCTCATATCCGTCCCGACACTCATCCATTCAAGCCATCAACCATCCATCATCCCATATAACCCCATGCATGTGTTCGCTAATGTAAATACCAAAGGATAAAACAAATATTCATTCCACTTTTCAAAACCAAAATGGTAATCCAACACATCCTTTTTCTCAAAACCGCTAACCACGAGATTTCAAATCCCAATTCAAATATTACTAAAATTTTCAGAAAGGCACAACCTTTTATACAAGAACTAACATTCATGTTATTCACATAAATTTCATAACATCTCATCCCATTAAAACACCCTATTATTGTTTAGAAAACTCAATTGGAAACACTTTTTCAAAACCAACTTCAATACAGTTTCTACCTTCAAAAGAGGTGTAATCACACCATTTTCCATTTCAAAATAATTCTGAATATTCAGTTCCAAAATTTCATAAATCATACCATTCCATCTTTATTTGAAAATCATTTCACAAAAACATTACACTTCTTAAAACCATGTCACTTTAAAACCAAAGTTCCAAGATTTCAAAACTAAAGAACACAAGACACTGCGAGAGGAAACTAGTTTCAGTGGGTGACTTGGACATATGATTTGCAGCCATATTCCAATCACTTCACTATTACCGAGAGTGTGCTAGGGAATATCCCCAGCTCCACATGGATTTCCAGGCCCTGTGAGCTCACTGAGACCATTAAACCAACTCTCTTTTCATTTCCCCTAATCATCATTAAACCAAGAAAACCAAAGGACTATGCAAGGTCCCGACTTCCCCTGGAGACCTGAATCCCATCATGAGGTGTGGTGATTAGCAACACTACTCATAATCAAAATTCCAAGTCCCAAAATTCCTAACTCCAGACTATCCCGACTGTTCCCCAAATAACATGACTCAAAGAGAGCGAACCTGCTATGATACCATTTTTTCACGAACCGGATCTAACCAGGCCCGTGCCAAGGCTCGAAGGGCGTTCCCGATCCCCACGGGCTGGCACAAGTTCCCAGGTATCATAAAATGATGTTTGGAAATAATTTACCCAAGTTTATAAACATTAAACAACAAATAAACTCAATAAAACGAATCTGGATTTTTCGACTAAAACCATCTTTTAGAAAATTCAGAACTGAATTACATCTTTTAAAAAAACTCAAAAAGACTATAAAAAAGGTACAAAATCAAAATTAAACAGCACAATAACCCTTATGGAAAGGGGCACCACCCTCAAGCCATCTCCAAAAAACTTCACCACCAAGGACATGCTAAAAACCCGAACCACTAAAACTAAAAACTGTATCCAAACCTAAAACAACAAAATAACCAAATCTACTTACACAAAAGGGTGTAAGTAGGGTGTGATACAATGACCAATAGGATACCACCACTAATAGATTCCATGTGATAAACATTAAAAGAAAAAAAGCTTGAAAGTTTTCATAAATAGAAAATGCTCGTTAAAATTTCTAAAAGATGAAACTAAAAAAACAGTTTTAAAGTGGGATATCATTAAGAATCAACACTTTTAAAAATAATGTCAACACTACTGAATTTTCCATCCAACTATACCGTATGCCGATGGTAAGTACAAAGTAAATAATGAGCACAAGAAATAGGAAATAACCCCTAGGCACTAGCTCGTTCTGGTTCCCAGGTACCTCGTATCTCGGTGAGAGTAACCATCACAATATCTGTTCTCATGCACGAGCCACTAGTAGGTAACATACCCATAACCTAGTGGTCCCCAATCATCATCATCATAGTTTATTTAGAGTTTTAAGCGTCAATCTTTCTAAGTGAAACAGAGGCCAAACCCCAAGGATTCACTAGCATACTAGTACACGTCCACCCACCTAGATACCCAGGTTTTTCCTTTGTGATCAAACAAGTTCAACAAGCCAAGAAATATATTTTTCACATGAAAATATCACTTTCACCTAAAAAATTAACCAAACAGACCCATGCACATCACACAAGTCACAAATTCCACTTTTCATTGAAATACATTTTGAAATCAAACTCACACCAAAATAGACCACATAATTTTTGCATAACTTTCACAATTCAACACATCCTATAACAATTTTATAAAGTCCCTAAAAATATTCTAAACATAACATAAACTCCCACTCACATGTTTCATAAAAAATCCTTTTTATAAAGAAAATCCATCTTTCACATCGCACTCACACAAAAAGCCCACATCAAGTTCACACCTCTTTCACATTTCACTAAATCCATTAAACATTTTTATAAACCATTTCCAAGAGGATACACATAACATGAAATACCTATTCACATTTGAAATGGTCCATTTGAAAGTATAAAAAATCCAAAACAGTTTTCCAATATGGTTTCACCTCTTACATAAATCCTTAAACCATTCAAAACTTTCATAAAACAATTCTAAAGAGCGTACCAAAGCTTTTCACATAAAACCCATTTCAAAACCATATTTCAAGGACAAAATCACACTAATACAAATTCAAAACAGAATTTTCAGCCCCAAAAACATTTATTAAACTACCCCCAAGTGTTATAAAAACACCTCAAACAATACCACAAATGATCCACATGAAAAGCACATTTTTTAAAATCACTTTCAAGAAGTACAATATGGTTTTACACCTTAAAACAATAACAAAACCCTCTTTAAAACATAATGACACACCAATAACCTTCAAAATCATAATTTTTCAGCCCAAACAAGATTTATTAAACCAATTTTATATGTTATAATACACACCCAAACAATACCCAAATGGTTGCACATGAAAAACACCCAATTCTAAGCTAAAATGGAACTATAAAAATAAATGCTTAACCAAATTCAACGTAAACAATTTTCGCACCACACACAAAATATTAGGAACATGCATAATAATTAATTCAATCAAACTAACTCATCTAGAAATGATTACACAAGTAATCACCTACTGGAAGTGTCAAATCCCTCAAAACATGGTGTGAAACATCAACTGCACCACCACCGCACCACAAGGAAGATAAATCCCGACCTAGACCACAATATTTTAAAAATAAATTCACCAAATAAAACCCTATATTCTAACCCTAACTTCTATAAATTTTAGAACATAATGAAAGAGAGAGGAAACCCTAAGGGAAAAGGAAGAAACCAAGAAGGAATCACTTACCCAAAACAATCCTGAAGAAAACGACCCAAAATTGACCAGAATATGAATTTTAAAACAGATAAAAATTTAATGGATATTCTAAAAAAATGATAAGGTCATGTAGGAATTGGAATGGGGGAAAAATAGTAAGAATAGAAGAAGTTATAAAAGGATCAATTTACCTCTCCAAATATGGATGATTTCTGAAATACATAGAAGATTCGACCATTTTCGTGATTCTATCGAGCTCCAAATTGTGGGAGGATGGCATGGGGGTGTGCCTTAGGTAAGTGGGCTCTGGTGACAGTTGGAATCACCGAAAACATGCAAATAGTGAAGGCGGTATTAATGAATTAAAATTTATTTTTAATGCAAAAATGGGCTTTCGGGCAGGCCCAATTCCTTAAATAAAAACCCATATCCAACATGATAATAGATTTATAAATGGTCCAAATAAATAGGGTGGTGTTAATATGTCAGGGGATGACAATTAGGAATTGTAATGGATGAAAAATGTTGAAAAATGAAGAAGTTATAAAGGAATAAAAATTTGTTTTTAAATCTGGAATTGGGCTCACGGTTTGGCCCAATTCATAAAAACTCACTCATTCCTCCATAAATGCTTGGGAAACCCTCAAAGAAAAGCATTAATAGAAATTAAATGGAATTTAACATTAAAATAAGTCATGTATGTGACAGGATATGTAGTTAGACAAATCGTACACCAATAGTAAAAATCATCACTAATAAAGAATTACAAGGTTTATGATGTTTTAAAAAAGTTTATTTATAACATTATTCCAATTTTTTAAAGACTACAACAACCCATTATTCCCAAATTTAAATTAAAAATACCCATATAATAAATATTAAGCTCAAAACAAATAGAAAATACATTTAATACCTAAAAATGACAGAATGGGAGTGATTATTATCTCCACCATATCATTTTATTCTTGTAGAAAGTCAAACTGAATTTTGATCTTAGAATAAGAGAGGCCATTGCTCCATCATATGAGTTCTCCACACCCAATTGTCATGCATATCAGGTCAGTTCCACTAAAATACATGAATTAACTGATTGGAATTTTTATGCAACACTTTATTTTAGGAGTCAATAATCTGAACTGGTTGCTCAGTAATCAATACATATAGTTACAATTCTAGTTTCTCCCAATCTACCACATGGGATGGATCTGGTTGATATTTCTTTAATTTAAATATATTAAACACATATTTTATTTCCATTAACTATGGTGGAACTTCCAATTGGTAAAAAAACTCTTCAACTTGCATGATGATATTTAAAGGACCCACATAACACGGGCAAATCTTCCATTTCTTCCCCAAATTCCAGTGACCCAAATGGGATGATACATTCAAGAATAATTTTTTTCTACTAATAAATTTAACAGATGAAAAAATGATCAAAATAGGATTTATGTAGAGTTTGAGCTATCACTATGCACTACTGAAAAACATGTAGCTTCCTAGTCATATCTTAGATTAGGATATGACCTACCATAGAGGTATCACCCACCTAGGTCTAACACATAATATAATGATAAGTTTGAACATAAATATATTTTAATGGGTTCATTTGAAGAGAATATTTGATAAATGTTATAATATTAAAATTTTACTAGTCCTAGATGAGTATCCCACACACCTCCAAAGCCTAAAACATTTTCCCAAAGAATATCTTTCAAAATATCATTTTCTTACATTGTTTTCTCATATATTTAGGGATGATAATATATACAAAAATTCAACTTGGATCCTATCACCTCCTAGAGGCCTTTCCAGAATGAGATGTAAAATGGGGGGTCCCAATTATATATGGTAGTGGAGGGAACATTGTATAACCTTAGAACCAATTTTATGTACATTTTATCAAGATCACCCACATTAATAATTTTATTTATTAGTATTAATTGAGACTATTTAGTCCACAGATAATTCACAAACCAAATATAATTTATTCCATAGGGGTCACGAGGAAACCCATAATGAAATCTATGCACACATCATCCCACTTTTAGGCATGTAGAGGGAGTGGCTGGAGAAGACCAAAGGGATTCTAGTGTTTAGATTTAACCTACAGATAAGTAAAACTCTAAGATAAAAAATTTATTATTTATCATATCATCTATATTTATTGGTATTGATATCTCATATCATATTACATCTTGGTCAAACCAAGATGGAAAACCCATTGATACTGATGATAGTCTTCCATTTCTGACATCCTCACCAATAAAGGGACTACATAACTACTTCTAAAACAATGAGCGCCTCCTAGAGATAGAATCCACTAATAAATAGTATCCCAACCACATATAGATTCCCTGATATTCTAGAACTCCTTATCTTTAGATTATTACTGAAGGATATTCCCAAGGAGAGAAGGAGTCAATTGGATATTACTATGAAATTAAACTTTCTTCTCCTCCCTCACCCTCTGGTGAAACTCAACCATAATAATCATGATTTTACACTCTTGGATAGATTCCATATTGGTTTGAGATGAAAAATTCCAGCTTAAATCATTGGAGATGATTTTATCCTTACATGGAATATAGGAAATATCAATATTTAAATTATAAAGTTATTATACCCATTACCTCTTCCTATTAATTAAGTTTTATGATAGAAAGTATAGCTAATAATTTTGTGATTATTGAATACTATAAAATTATTCCCAAATATATCATGTTTTTAACCATTAAACACATGCATGATAATGGAAAATTCTATGTAATGGGTAGGGTAGTTTATTTCATGTGTTTGGAGTTGCTGACATCCATAGGCCACCATATGATAACCTTTCACTAAGAAACAACCTAAACATATACATGAGTTTTTACAATAAACCACATATCCATGAATATACCTAGTTAGGATCAATATAGGGAATGAGTTCAATCACACTTCATATCATCAAACGAGGTTTTTTAGTCTAAATATTATATTAATTTCACTCCCTTTAATGCAAGTGTTGTCAAAAGAGATAAAATCTTAGAGAAATCCTTGATGAATCATTAGTATTAACTTTCTATGAAGATTCATATATACAAGATATTCTTGGGTTCATTCCAATATATAATTTACTTTAACATATCAAGATTGAACTAACTTCATTGAATGGACACCATTTGTCCCAAGACTCTCACTTATTAGATCCAAAAGCTACATTTGGATTTATTAGCATAAAACTTATGACCACAAAGAATACATAAGATGATCCTTAGATGTTTCTCATGCCCATATTAATATTTATAATATACCAAGATTTCTTCAATGAATACCATAATAAATTAATTAATAAACCAATGAAATATATTGTTAATCAATACTATGAAGAGTACATGATAATTAGTTAAACCAAACAACATTATTAGGTACTCATAGTGGCCATAAATGATTCAAAAATACATTTTCATAATGTTACCTCTCTCACCCTGAGCTGGTGATACCCAAACCAAAGGTCAGTATTAAAAAACCCACCATTCTCCCATAAACTACTCAAAAAATTCATCAGTATAGGGAAGATGATATTTAGTCTATATTTTGACCTAATTAAGCATTCTATAATTGATACAGTTCTAAATAGATTCATCTAGATTCTTGTAACCAATGGAGACACACTTAGGCATATACATCCTTTTCCCTCTAACACATCAAGATAAATATTCAACTCAATCAATTAAAATGGATCTATATGGTATAATTCTATGAAAATAAGTTGTGTCCCTTTCATTAGGACCATAAAGAACTTGAACCCTTTCTCGGGATGCGACAAAAAGAATTCATCTAGAAATAAATCAACAAATTTATTAAACATGAGAGGTCCCACACTCCCAGAATTACCCTCACTGGATTCCATAAATAGATAGAATACCTAACACATGATACTAATGGAATAAGGAAAAGTAAGTTCTTCCTAGCTAGACTACATATCACATTCCCCTTAGAATAGTTGAACACTCTGATCTGGGGTAGTGAAGGACACCCTCAAATGGAAGAAGAAAATATTGACCATTAAGGTTTTCATATAATCAATCCCAAATATAATTTCAAAGAGGCCTATTTCAAGGATGATTAAATCCCAAGGTAACTCCATTTAATATAGATAGATAAAGTAGGAGGGACATTGGAAGCCAAAATCCTTCTTCTAAGGAGAAGTTGATATTTATATTACATAAGGCATGATCTGTGAGGGGATATTTATTAGATACACCATAAATGTATAAATAAAATAGTTTGAAATACTATTATAAAATAAATCAATAACCATTGATGATGTAATAAAAACTGTTACTCTCATTGTTTTTGGTCCTACCATAGACTCTACAGGGGAATATTCCTTGATGTGAAGTTGTCTTCTCTCTACTTATGTTTGATACCTACCATTGGATTATGTTTTATCCCCCAATTGGATCTATTCAAAAGAATATCCACTTATACCTCCACACCAATGATAATGAAGGTCTAGGTGCCTTTATAGGATCATATTGCATTTGGAATCTCTTAGGATTCGAGGAATCTACACCACTCATCATTAGAAGACTCATTCTAAAAAATCTCTAAAGATTCCATACACACACATAGATGGAAGGCCTTCATAGTATTTGTTAATGAGTTATTAATATTGAATTAATTTTGAAACTAGTGATAAAAAATGAATATACTCCCCATGGGAGTATAATTATCTAATTGAGATGGCGATTGTGAACCACTACTACTACATATACATGGTTACTTCAACTTAATTTTATTTTCTGAAAAGTTTTATTCACAACCACTTGGAAAAGAAAATTCCACATCTAGCCCTGAAATGCTATTTTTTCTAATCATTTGTATCAGGGATAAATTCACAATTTCATGATTTGTTGATAAATTCAATAAAAAAACCTAAGATCATATATCTGGTCTGAGTCTCATCTCATACCTCCATGATTTTAACTTTACATTCAAAAATATTTCCAACGTGAAGTTGATGAGTTCAAAGAATAAATTAGCATATTCCATAATCATCCAATCAGCACACCTAAGTATTAAAATTCTATTTATTCCTTTATGGCCATTATGTCATGATAAAACTATTAGGTATCACTTTCAAATCCTTCCATTCTAAATTATCATGATTTTGGTTCTAAGTAATTGATTCCCACCATCTTAAACTAGTCCCTTTAAGCATAAAAGTTGTAAACTTCACCTTGAGAGTTAGGAGTACCAATTAATTCAAAAATCCATTCGATATTTTCCATTCAATCCTTAGCTTCTTAAGGATTGTTACTTTCTAGGAAGGAGGGAGGATTATGTTGAAGTAAATCCTTAGAACATTCATGATTCAAACCCAAGAACACTTATTTAACATTATTGGGGAGAGTACATACTCTCTGATCAATGGATCAAACCATTATCACAAGATCCTCAAGTAATCCTAGATAAATATGGGGTTTTTTCATGGAACGTTATCTACCTCCCCCCTAGATGCTTCACCGAGGGTCTTCATGATGGTAGGGTACTATATAAAATGAATGAAATAGAATCCATCGTAATAGAAAATTAATATTAAATAAATTCATAAGAACCATCAATAAATTAAATAAATCTCAAAAAAGAAAAATATAAAACTCCACTGTCTAAAATTCATGGTCCTGGTTAATGGGTTATAGCCCGTACACCCTACCAAAGAATGAAGAAAAATATCACCAGAATCAAAATACCACATTCATTATATCCATTAGAAACTCATTAGATGATACTATGAGTTTTGAGCAAACACCCCTTCATAACCACCATACTTTATCCCCAACAATATTTTCTATTGTCTACCAAAAATTCCCAAACATCATAATCAAAACTAGGTTTTGATACTATCTTTTCATGAACCAACCCCAGACACCCTTTATCAGGGTACATGAGTTGTCCCATGGAAATTCTTTAAGAGTATTCCTAATCCCAATGAGTGGGAAAAAGTTCCCAAACATCTTAGAATACACCTTTGGGAGTATATTCTACCAAGGAACAATTTATCTATGGGTTTCAAACAAAGAACCCCACATGACCTCCCTATACATAGGTGACTCATTCCCACAATATATAGATAAAAAACTATAACACATGACATAAATAAATAAAAATCATATATAAACATAGCCACATGACACTACTAACAAAATACCTTTACAACCATCATTCCAAAATAAAATCGATGGGATCGGAAGCTCCGAAGGTTGTACATGATCAATATACACTATCATCAAAATATACCAAAATAAACCAAAGAGATAGTAACCCATCTCCATGTGACACACGATATCATCCCACCATGTAAACTCTATACATCCAAAAGAAACTAAATTGTATAAATAATGACTTCATTTCCCACATCAGATAAAATCTGGTTTGCATACACCATTTATATATATAGGTTGTGAACATAACACACCTAGTAGGGGCCCATCACGTATTCCATTTAAATCCATTTTTTAAAAAGATAAATAATTATATATTTAATATAATATATGAATGATATATTTTCAAATAATCATGAAAATAAACAAAAAATTAAAATTATTTTGAGGGAATAAAAAAAGTTCAATAAAATTTTATGGTAATTTTCCTAAAACATGCATTATTGGAGTGAAACCTATGGTCACTAAGGCTATAGAAAAAAATTATTATTATTTAATTAATTAAGAAAATATCCTCAATTAGTGGAATGGATATTAATAAAAACTTCAATTTCTAGTGGGGGAACCACATAAATTACTTCACTAGTTGGGGTGACACTCATAACCAGTGGTAGGGGCCTTGTCCCATCAAGTTTAAGCTACCCAAGTACCCGGGTTTTTTCTTGATGATTATTTGATTCCATACTAATAATTAAAAATTAAATTTCTATTAATAAATTCCTAAGTAGATCTAATTTCAACATAAAAAATGCCTTTCCATTTATAAATAATTAATAAAGCACATTAATCATAATTATTTTTAATAATCAATTTATAAGAATTTATTGGAATAATAATTTAACATTTATGAAATGTTGTTTATTTAACCAAGAACACATACATACAAAAAATATTGAAATAAATGGAACCACCTACCTCAATCATTCCAAACCACTTGGAAATGTAATAAATTGATAATCAATGAGGAAGAAAGAATCATAAGATCCCAAAAGAATCCTAGAAATTGAAACGTACACCATTAAAAATAAGGTAGAGGTAAGCCTAGGATAGCATGGATTTGGGGAGAAGTGAAACCCATGAAAAATGTAGAAAATATTTTAAGGATGAATGAGAAATAACTTACTAGGTGATTCTTTAACAATTCCTTGAAGAAACCCACTTAAAATAAAAGTAATATAAAGGAGAAAAAATTAATCATGCATGAGAGGGGTTTTTTATGAAGTGGAAGAGAAAAATAGGGGTTAGGGATTTAATTCGAGGGAGGGTAGGAAAATAATATCCCAGTTTTAAATATCTATTTAGACTATACAGTTTGGGTATACATTTACCAATTAATTTTCTAACCTTCTATGTAGCACTAGATTCACATGGGTAGTTACATGGTTTGACCATACAATTAGAAAAACTATCCACAAACCATGAAAATAACCACCAATAAAGAATTACATATTTTTCATGGGTTTTCACATGGTCAGTTATAATCATGCACCAGCTATGTAAATCCCACTACTTTCCCATTTTCTACAATTTTTAATGAAAAGACCCAAAGAAGAAAGATTAAGCTAAAAATATATAATAATTTTAGTACTTTAAAATGAAATTTAGGTTTTGATAGATGTGACCCCCCAAATCCCATCTCATATAGGAAATAGGTTTTCAACTAGCATAAAGGGTATAAAATAAGAACATATGAGAGACATACCCTCAAAATTTCTTGGAAATTGTGATTTTTTCACCAATAAACTTCATAATAATAAATAAACTAATCCCAAAACATGAAATGTTATACAATGAAAAATTACAAAACATAAATATACCATAACAAAAAATATTATAATGACCATGAACACTATCCACTCATGAATTACCTCCATGATCTAGCCACTCCCAACTCAATCACCAACTCAATCATACAAACCTATATGTATATATATACATAGGTGTCGGCATAAAACTGTACCTAGTAGAATCATCCCAAAAACCTATCTTTCAAATGTTGAAAAAGAATACTAAATCCCAAGTGAATAAATAAAAATGGAAATAAACTCATTACCTTAATCAAGAAAATTATATTCTAATTCTCACTAAGGATCACTGACTAAATAATACACATGAATACGTAATATAATATGAAAATCATGTATATATATTAAGGTTAACATAATTACCCTTTCCCATTGAACCAATCACCTCAAACCCCAATTCCTTACGTCATGTTTCTCCTATCCCCTCTATAACTCACAGTTCACATCCGTGCTATCAAATCATAGTTATATCCACGTAATCACAACCATATCTCTAGAAAATCCCTATAATCACATAGTAAGAACTGATATCCATTAAAACCCAAATAAATACACACTATACCTTAAACTATTACACATCATGCAAAAAAACACATATAATAATCTCAATCCATTAGATCATGGATACATGTACACACCATAACCTTAAGATACCACATCACTCATATACATGTATTTCATATCTATGATCCACTTAAACGTGAATGAGTACATATACTATAACTATAATCCACCATAACATATATATTCCTACATACATACTATGTTTGGAAGAGAGAGTGGGTTAGGGGGAGTATTCATCCATCAATATCCTTGACACCCTAGATATTTTGGAATCACATGGATCCTTAGGATAAGTGATATAGCTAATATTTTCCTCGTTTTTATGTATTTAAATTATTTTAACCTTATCAATTTATCAATTTGATCTGATTAGAATTAATTTATGATTTATATTTTGTTTTGGGTTAAAATGTGAAAATTACATAATTCACAAATTTTAGTAGATTTTAATCACTTTTATATTTTATGAATAATTATTTAAATATTATTCCCATTGGAATGATTTTTTTATAATTACTTGATTTTTTGGACCCAACTTTTTCTTTTGAACTAAGATATTATTTCAACATCTTGATGCCTAAAAAATCAATCAAATTAAAAAACCTTTTGGGAAGGTAGAGTTGAAAACACCTTTGAAAATGAATTATAAATCGAGTTAAACACCTAAAATTGATGTGATTCCAAATGGATTTAAAAGAGGATTAATTTTAAGTTCCACCATTAATTTTAAAAGATTTTATCACTCATTAAGGTGGACATTCAATGATCAACATTGAAGAAATATTAAGGAATAATTAGTGTAGAATAAAATCTCAGAGTAATTGAGATATAACATATTCTACACGTGGCATATGGAGTTGTAATTTGTAGGTAAAACATGTAACAATGTTTTGAACAAATTTATATAAGACTAAATTCGAATATTTGACCAAAATGATGGGGGGGGAATATGGAAAATATTTAAGGACAGATTATGGAACCGAAATTTCAACCGTTAACGACCCATTATGTCCCGAAATAAATTAATGGTCATTTATGATGCTCAATGACTCTCACATTCCTATAATTAAGAGGATATAGGTAGATGGAATAAAATATTAATTGAGGAGGGAAGCTATGGACAACATCTACTTCTTTATTATTTCTATTTTCTTTTCTTATTTCTATTTAGTTCTAGTTTCCCATGTAAAGAATGTATCTTTTTTAACTAAAGTGTTTCCCTTTTATTCTTTAATCCCCATTTCTCTTACAACCCTAAAATCACTATATCTCTTCTATATTTCTTGTATGATGTTATTTCACTTTGAAATTGAAAGTGACTAACCTAGGCTTGGATCTAGGGGATGTTTCACGATGTTATTTATTATTTCTCTTTAATTAAATATTTTTTTATTATTGTGCTTTAATTCCAAGTTGAAAAAACACCACACCTATTCAAAGACACATATGGTGAAGCTGGGTATTTTAGGAATTGCATTCTCAGTTGATGTGTTATCCTATTTTACTATTGGAGGAGGTGTGTTTTGGTGCACCTAATTCATGCTAAAATTCCACACTAAATAAATCAAAGAAAATAAATTCATTAATTAGGTTTCATAAAAAAAATTAAAATTTAATTTCAAAAATAAATAATTAATTAATATACTTGTGATTTTAGACATTGGACCAAGTCCTTTCATTATATCATGTATTTTTTCTTCATATTCATTTTTATTAAGATTCTGTATTTCAATATTTTAATTCCACATTTTTAAAAACCATAACCATTGTTTTCCATAAATAATAAAAAACCCAAATAGATTCTGTTTAGGTGAATTAGAAATTAATTACTTAATGGACTAATATGCTCCTCAAGTGAGATGACTATGGTCAGCCTCTGTGCTGCATTCATAAAATATAGAAATTTACTTTTTAAATTACCTAACATAGGAATGCATAAAAAATGGAATCATTACTAGGGATATAAAATGATATTTCAATAAAATTTTCTGAATTCACATTTTTGTAAATATTTTTCTTTATTTTATTTATTAAAAAATCTAAAAAAATTCTTTCCATGATGTATAAAAAATCCTATTATTCTGTATGGAATAATAACTCACATGTGAAAGTATAAGAAATATAATATACTAAGGAGGAACTAGAACTATGCTTTGATGATCTAATGAAAGTGGCTAAATAGATGAAAAGAGGCCAAGAGACATGGATCTCACCTCAAGATTTTATGGTTATGGTCAATGAACTCAGAACCAATGTGCAAAGATTCAAGGCCAAGAAGAAGGTGAAATGGTAATTATTAATATTTCTATGGAAATCCAAGAACATGAGGACAATATTGATGTGGAGGATCCCAACTATATACCTCCATCCACTGAGATCATGCTTCAAGATTAACTTACTACTAAGGAAGTGATTTAACCAAAACCAACTCAGGGAGGTGATCTTTCATTAAACGTTTTCTTTTATGATTTTATTCAATCTGATTTGAGTATCACTTTTTATTGTTTTGAATTTTCATATTTGGTCAATCCTTTGTATGCCTTATAATAATATGAAGAAACTAAACATAAACCCATTAAGGAACATATGTTGCTCCTTGACTTTATTAAACATGAATTTGGGGAATCTCATGATGAATTCTATATAGGTAATCCTGAGTAAACCATGATAGAGGTAGATCACACTGAAAGGGCCCATGTGAAGCCAACATTGGAAGAGAAAGATGAGGTTTAACAAGTAGAAACTAAGGAAGAGGATGAACCATACTTCATCCTGGCCCGCCATGCAAGATATAACTGATTGTGAAGGGGATGGAGCTGGTATACTCTATCCATGGATCATTCATCACTAAGAAGAAATAAAAAAAATCCATGAATAACAACATTTGGTGGTTCGATTTCAATAAAATCCACCCCCATATGATTATGAATAACAGATGATACTTATTTATAGAGGTAGTAAAAAATTAGGTCCCACTTGGGGCATCATACTAAGATTTATCTTTACATGATTTCTATAAATTTAACTTTCAATTTCATTTTGCGTATTATTAGAGCATATGAACCAATCCCTCATATCTTTTTGAGATTAAATGATATGATCCCTATGATTAATTTATTAATTCAATTTTTTAGGACCATGATGGAATAAGGAAGTCCAACAATACAATAAAGAGGAAAAATACTCATGGGAATGGTATTTCAGTTTTTATTTTTATCTATTAAATTCCATACATTTTTTGGTCCAACAACATGTTGATATTTAGAGATGAAATTTCATACCCAATTTTGAATTTATGCATTACTAGACTTATCATGGATACATTAGATTCTTATGAATCCTAGGATTCTATGTTTTATATTTTATTGTTAATGAGATTAAATGAGTAAAATAGATAATAAAATGATTAAATTGAAGCACTGATATAGTGATGACTCATGATTTAAGGGAATTGATTAATTCACGTAAATAAAATTTACTAACCATTTTTCATGATTTAAATTTTTGAAATTTATTTGAATTGATTTTTTTATTATTATTCATTCCATGAGTGATTTTACAATATCATATTCCCATTCTTGAGAGAATTTCTAGAACAAATATTTATTATTTTTTCTTGAGCATATTTTTTAAGTGATCTTGGGACGTCACCAACTAGAACTTTAATTTGAACTTTTCAAAACTATTACTATAAAAAATCACATCTAAAATTATTGATACATCTTTCTAAAACCACTTTTCCATAAAATACCACCTTTAAATCAATCATTATTTATCCCATAGAGACCATGAATGACCTTTATATAAATTATCCATGATTCATTCCATTTTTATCCATTCTTAAATCCTCTTAGTATTTTCATTATATTGTACAATTAATGTGTGGGGGTAAAGGAATTCATGGTGTAAGGGATGAAATTAATTTTATGTAAAACGTGTGGTGGTTATGTTGTGGGAAAAAATAAATGTTTTTTGATTCATTCAATGTACTGAAGTTTTTTACCTTCTTAATAAAAAATGAGAAAAATGAATGTGTTGTGACATATAAGAATAAAAAATCACTATCACTAGATCAATAATTTTTATCATATGTGGTTAGGTGGTGAATTTGATTTTTTTATGAGTATAATTTTCATAAAAAAAGAAAAATACTTTGAAAAAAAGTATATAAGTGGAGAAAAAATGTAGAGGTGCACATGATTTTTTATTCAGGAACATTGCTATGAAATTTTGGGGGTTGTGAGAGTTTCTACATTGAAGGGGGAATTTCATTACACTTTTATTTTTGATATCATTAATTGTACATAAGAGATAAACCTTATCCTTAGGCCTTAGTTTTTAAAGCATCAAATCCTACCAACCCTAAGACTTAGAGTCATTTGAACCTTGATTGAAAAGTCCTCATGATTTTATGTGCCTTTTTTATTTAAAAAGTGAAGAAAGTAGTTCCCTTAAAATATTATGGATAATTATCATTTTCTCATTATATGATCATAAATATACTTGAATTGTATCATAATTTATTAGAGAAAAGAATCCACGGTGAGGTAGATCACGATTTGTTATTTTTAATAATAATGAATTGCGGAACTTAAAAGAATGAAAGGATATGTTCTATCATTTTTATGTGGAAAAGATAAATTTAATGAATTGATTATTTCTTTTAAAATTGAGAAATTAAATGGGTATTTAAAGTTTATTTTGAAAATTTTACTTGGTATTGAATTTTTTGATTTTATTAATTTGGAATTTAAATATTTTTAACATTGGTGCCCTTTTAATTCCATGTTGAGATTTTATGATTGAGATAAAGCATGACCTAAGTGTGGGGGAATTGATATAGATAATTTGATCGTAATTTTTTATATATATTTAAGTTATTTTAACCCTCCCGATTTATCAATTTGATATTATTTTCATTAATTTTAGATTTATGGTGTGTTTTGGGCTAAAATATGAATATTACGTAATTCTAAAATTTTAGAATATTATAATCAATTTAGAATTTTGGGAATAAATTTTAAAATATTATTCAAATTTGAGTGATTGTTTTTTTTCAGATGTATTTATTATGGCCCCCAACTTTTTATTTTGAACCAATAGCCGATTCCAACATCTTGAGGGCTGAAAAAAATAATAAAGATAAAAAACCTTTTGACCATACAGAGTGGACCCCACCTCTGAAAATGATGCATAAATTGGTCTATAGACCTATAATTGAGGTGATTTCTAATGAATTTGAATGACTATTCATTAAAATGATACCTTATTGATTTTAAAGGAGTTATTCACACATGAATTGGGATATTGAACTCTCAACATGGAAGTAAGATTTAGGAACCATTCGAACAGAATAAAATCATGGAGTAATTAAGCATAAAATATTCTACATGTGGTATATGGAGATGAAATTTAGAGGTAAAATGAGTACACAAGTTTGGAAAAACTTTATTGAATATTATGTTCTTTGATTCGACCAAAAAAAGAGGTTACCACATGAAAAAGTTTTAAGGATAGATTCGGGAACTGAAATTTCAATCATCGACGACCCATTCCACATCAAAACACATAAATGGTCATTTATGTCACCCTAAAGTCCCTTACATTCTTATAAATAAGAGGCAAGAGGTAGATTTAAAAGTCTATAAATTGACAATGGATGCTATGGATGAGGGATGATGCTTTATTATTTCTCCCTTTTTCCATTTTTTCATTTAGTTTTCTTTTCCCATGTAATACATGCATCTTTTTTTTATTAATGTGATTATATTTTCTTATTCCATCCCTATTAATCATCCAAAAATAATATCATTATATCACTTCTATATTTCTATCATGATAGTTTTTCAATTTTAAATGGAAAGTGACTAACCCAAGGTTTGGCCCTGGTGGAGGTTTTGCGGCGTTCTTTGTTATTGTGTTTCAATTGAACAAGTTTTTATTCTATTTGTGGTGGATGTGAGAGTATTGAATGATTGTGGAGATAGTACACCACAAAATTATTTTCAATTCCATTTATTTTCAGTAATTCATTAATTTTCCCTCTCTTATTTTGGGATAACCCTTCATATGATGGAGTTGGGGTTGCCTAAAGGGATGAAACAACATACGGTGGAGTTGAGTCTTTATGAATTTCTTTCTTGGTTGAGGTGTTATTCTATTTTACTATTAGAAGAGGTTTAGTTTGGGGCAACAAAGGAATGATAAAATAAAACAATCAATAAATGAAACTAAAGTAAAATTTTAATGAGTTTTCATCAAAATAATTATGAAATCTAATTAAAAAACAAATAAATAATGAATGGAGCCACATTATCAAACCCAGGACTAAAATATTTCATTATAATCTGTATTATATATGCATCTTCATTTTGATTTTGATGATGAATTTCAATATTTTAATTACACATTTTCAAAAACCAAAACAATTATTTTAAATAAAGAAAGAAATAACCAAAAAGAGTTAAATTAAGTGAATTAGAAATTAGTGACTGGACCAACAATGGTTCTCCTCAATTGAGATGACTGTAGTCAACCTCTGGATTACATTATGAAAACATATAAATTTGTTTTTTACATTCCCTATTATAGGAGTGTGTCACTAAGTATGTTCATTAGTCACCCCATATGACTAGGGGTGGAGTGTAAGATATATCAGAAGATAATAGATATACTAATACACAAACATCCTAAGGGAATCTCTCCTAATTTTGTTTAGTTAATGTCCAACATGAAAAACCAAATTCCATTACTAAATACTATGAAGTTATATATTTCCTAAGAACATAGTCATCAAGGGTTCACCAATTACACTATTAATTAATCACTGATCATTTAATAGTCATTTATAATATCTAATCATCAATTTTGGTTTAAAATTTTAAATTAATCATCTAAGGAAAATATAATTTTAAAATAGATCCCTAAACATCTTGCTTCATAACAATGCTAAGTACCATACCAAATTAATTAATTAATTAATTAATTACCATTACATAACCTTGAGTATAAATAAATAACTATACCTACATAAAAGAAGGATATACCTAAAGTTTAATTAAGAAATAATTTTAAATTAGTAATCTTATGAAAACAAAAAAAACATAAAAAAACAATAAGCAATATGAAAAAAACCAAATAGGGATCCCTTGTAGCACCCCTGACTCTAGAAACCCAAAGATAGTGCTTACATAATATATTGGTATATGATACAAGGGATTAAACTATAAAGGATTGATCAGTTTATTAGTCTTAGTAAAAAATATACACATATGATTTCCATATTATAATAAAAAAAATAAAACATAGCACATAAAACATTATTAAATACTTGAAGATCATTCAAAGATTCCTTCTTTATATAATTAATAAAGGAAAAATAAATAAATGGTAACCTCATATGCTTGTTAAGGATTTCATATAGAGAAATCTATCATGATTGAAAAAAGAATAATTAATACAAAAGAGTGGGTAATCAAAACACATTCAATTTATTCAACAACTTGAGTTAAGAGTACATCTAAGGATAATATCAACATTATAATTACATGAATAATAAAAAATAAATTTATCAATAACGGAAATAATAAATTCAAACATTCATGATCTTACTGTCAAGGACTTGACTAATATATCATGAATCTTACCATTAAGGTCTCATCCAAGACAGTTTCATTTTATGGGTAGGTATACATCAATTACCAAATTAATCTGGAAACATGTTTTTTCTTATGAAAAATTTCATTGCATCAAGGGACTATCTATAGTTGGAACACACCCATAACATGTAAACCCCATTCATTCATTATATATTGGATTATTAATAAAATATATTATCAAATTGACTTATAAATCACTATTTATTCATATTAAATCAAGATGTTGAATATTTCCCCTATTAATGGGAAACTTTTTTTTAATAAAATTATTTTAACTGATACCAAATATAGAAATGGTATATAGTTGAGACAACATCAAAGTGGTGGAAATGATGGAATATATATTCATGATAATTAAAATATAGAAATATATGAGAAAATAATGTCTAATTAAATGATAGAGAGTGATAGAAAATGTGATCTAGATAAAGTTAAAAATACCGCAATACCATAAATCAGAAAACGATGAAATAAAACCATCATTTCATAAAAAATGAACTATTTTTAGTTAAAACATGATTTTTTTACATATAAAATAAAATATAAGAAACAAATTAAAAATAACTTCATTGTAACATTGTTTTAGAATTAAGTTATAAATCACTTTAAAAATTATTTTCATTCCTTTAAGAAAATAATAACCTTTCATTTTGATATCATTTTAAAAAAAATTCCTTGAATATGAGAAATATATTTTATTTAAAAATAACCATGGAAAATTTTAAAATAATCTTCCAAGTAAAAAAATTCTATGATTGAAGGAAATTAGATTCATGCAGTAAACCTTAAAATAAATATTCCTTTAACACTTTTGGAAAAAAGTAAAAAAATTATATCACTTGGAAAATAAAAAAAAATCATTTTAAAACATTGTAAAGAAGGTTAAATATGGTTCTAAATTAATTCAAATGTTAAGTTTTTTTTAAAATTAAAATATTCTTGACACATTTAAAATAACCTTTACATGGAATAAAAATATTTGGAAGGAATACATTAAAACCTAAATTTTTAAAATAAAGTCACTTATATTTAACATACTTATTCATTTTTGATAAAATAAGAGAAGAAATATATAATAAAATAAAACACCCCAAACATAACTATATGATAATAAAATATATGGGTTTTAATTAAATAAGATCGTATAATTTTCCCAAAGAAAATATGTACATAACTATTATAAAATAAAATGAGATTGAAATAGAAATCCCTTACCTTGGGTCTCCACATAGTTTTAATTGTTTTATCCTATTGTATTGTGAATTTAAATTTATTAAATATTTTCTTAAGAACCTTTTTCAAATATATTAAATTTTTAGGGTCCTTTTATAATCATTTTAAATCCATTTATTTTATAGTTATTTCTTAGGTCAACCACTTAAGGTTGTTTAGTCAATTTATCTTAAATTACTTTTGGTATATTTCCCATGGGTGAATGAGTTATGAAAGGGTTTCATTATCTATATATTTTTAATAATTTAATGAATAAACTTTTTATTCATTATAAAAATATTTAGAATCATCCATGCGTGGTTGTAATAGAAAAACAAATCATGTCACTTTTTGGAGGTGGCAGTCCACACATATGAACAACCGACATTATAATTTCCCAATGGATAGAATGGTAAGAAGTTATAAGATATATTATATTTATATAATAATAATAATCTTATAAATATCATATATAATCATTAATTACATCTTTATAACTATCCAAGTAATATGGTGATGAAAAATGAATTACACCGCAACATGGAGATGGTAGGTTGTACGTACACACGAGTGATGTTTTTGTTTTTCATTGGATGGAAGAGGAGATGAATAATGGTTTTTCCATAATCATAATTAAATTTAAAAATATTAAAGTTACATATATTGTTATATCATCATGTTAAAGACATAATATAAGGAGGTAGAAAAAAAATGAATGAACTTGGTTAAGAGTTATTCATTTTCTTTGAAATCCTCTTCTATCTTACACCTCAAGACTCCATAGGATGTTCTTATAGAAATAATAGAAGCTATTAAATGTTTATAAGGAATATAAGAAGGTGTTTTTATAGGTATGTTTTAGGATAGGTGGCTCAAATTTTGTGAATAAGAGTGTATAAGTGGTTCCCTTTTATAAGTGAGGTGGGTGTAAAACTTATTAATAAATGAAATATTAATATATAATATGTTTCTAACTCATATAAACTTGATCAAAACAACCTTATATTAAAATATATGGTTCATAATGTTAAATTATAATAAAAAAATAAATGTTAGGGGTCATTTTAAAACTTATATTTTGGTTTAACCCACTCATTAACCATGCAAAACCTTAACCATTGTAATATATTTGTCACTCTTTATGAGTCATCAATGTAATATTAAAAATATAAAGTGGAATATAAATGAACCATGTATGAAATTATAAATAATTTACTATTAATTTGAGTAAATATATTATTTTTATATATTTCTAATGGTTTAAAAAATATTTTTAAACATTAAATACCATATAGTTCATTTTCATGACTATTCACATATCTTGACTTTAAAAGAATAAACAAGATAATATAATTAAAATATAAACACTTGAGCCCTAAATTATACATAATAATTATTCATGAAATTTCTTGGTTTCCCTAATTCAACAAAAATATATTACTTTTAATGTTTTAAAACTATTTATTTGATTTTTAACTTTTTACACATGCATTGCTTCAACGTTGCGTAAGAGTTTAAGGAAATTATATTATCTGTAAAAAATAAAAATAATTTTCCACCATAAATATAATTTATTAATATTATAAATATCCATTTATAACTATTCATATTATATTTTTTTCCTATGAAAACATATTTGATATATGAAAATAAAGAGAGTGATTCTTTTTAATTTTTCTTAAATTCAAATAATATAAAGGTGATAATCAAAGGAAAGTGGAACAAAAAATTACATTTTTTTTTAATTTTTGGATGTTTATGGTAGAATTAATTGCATAAAATGAAATAAATTCAAATTTGGGATTGATTTTTAGACTTTATTCCATAGTTTTAACCTTTATTGACCTATTTTATCCATTAGATTGATGTTCAAAGTTTACTACTACTACTATTCATTATGAATAAATTTGAATTTGAACAATTTAACAAATATGAGCCTCTGGATTATGAATATAAAATAAATCATTCTAGATTAAATTATTCTAATAGGATTAAATTTAATTTAATATAATTATGCATAACTCATTGAAAACAATTTCTTAAAAAATGTTTGTCTATGCATAAAAATGAACTTATACCAAAATAAAATATAATAATGATCCATATGGAATTAATTAGATTATATATAATCAAATGGATATTATTTTTCATTAAAGCCAATTAAAAAAATATCATGTTACTTTGAGAATACTTTATTTAATGAAAATAAAAGATGATTTTCTCCAAAATAGACATTTACAAAATTCATCCAAAAAGCATTAATAAAACAAAAATTAACCATAATATAATTTCGATGTTTTGATTTAAAAAAAATTATTCATTTTTTAAAATAATGTTTTTTTTTAATTTGAAAAAATTGATTCTAATTACCCATGTATAAAATGCATAAAAACTGATTTTAGATGAAAAGTGTTTTAAAAGTATACAAATAATATATTATTTATTATTTTACTAGTAATAATAATTAGATAAATGTTAAAATTAATGATTTAATTCACTATTTTTATTAATTAAAAATCCCATTACATATATTTTATAATTTGGATAATCTTATATATACTCGCCATCCCAATTTATAAGTTATAACGATCCTATTTAAATCTTATTTTTTTTGTTTGATTAATCTTGGTGTTATGTGTGGTGTATGATATCAAACACAATGCTCTTTTAAAATAAATATAAAATAAAATTTTAGGGTATTACATTCTCCCCACCTTATAGAAATTGCATCCTTATAATTTTAAATCTTCTTTCATAAACAGAATACATCAAAACATATTAATAAAATCTGATATAAATATTATCATAAAATTTAGTTTATATATTATAAATAAGAAAAATATTATGCATATAACTATATAATACTCATACATGAAAATGAGTTTTTGAAAATGTACCTTGGTAGTTGAGTGGTACTTTACATATAAGACTGCATAGATTTATCTTCAATTTTCTTGAGTTTGATAAATTTATTTACCATTGGATTAGAAAAATTTGATAAAATATACTTTATTTTTTTCCATTATATAATCATTATTTTATCCTTTTATGTGAATAATCATGATCATGATGAAATTCTCATGTCTGAATCACTAAAATAAACTTATAATCAACTATATGATCTAAAAAATCATAAAATGTTATTCATCCTATCTAAAACATAAATGGTTATAAAAATCTAAAATATAAAAAAATATGAATAAACCATCTTGTAAATATATCTTGAAAATATTTATTGTAATCAAATATTAATTTAAAACTCCATAAATATGATTTCTTAAATTTAAACCCAAAAATTGGAATGGTTTCATCCCCCATTCTTCCAAAATCATCTAATTTTTATCCCCAAACATCATTTATCATTCAGATATACATATTCCCTAATTACTTATTCCCAAATAAACTAAAAAATGAAGTAAACTACAGTAATTATCACCATTTCATATCACATAAAAATCTTATAGTCCTTTTATACATTATTCAATAAATATCTACCATAATATCACATTTTTATAATAGTCAATTTTCATTGTGATTAAAACCATTCAACATGTGTTTCCAAAATTTTTTTTTTTTAAATTTCTATATAACTAAATATTATCCGAACAATACTTGGATTTTTCTCTTAATCATCATATTAAGATACAATTGATAAATACCACAACATCATAATCATTTATTCTCAGATTTAACCAATATTACCCTAAATTTAAATCCTTAAAGAATAAATTTATCCACGATGGATATTATTTTATTTCTATTTTTTTATAATGATTAAAAGGTATTCCATTCATGCAGACAATATTTCTATGAAAAGAAACCTCCAGATATCAACATTCACGCTTATTAAATTTCTCATATTTGTCCTTTTCCCATAAAAACTTATAGAATGATTCTCAATTGATTATAATTCCCTTAATAACCCCCAGTGTCTATCAATATCTCATCAATAAATACCAAAACATAATTATTAGGGAAATAATTGATGCTTAAAGCATTGGTTTGTATAGATAACCAACCCGAGTCACCCAAACCACCACCTATAATGTAACTCTATAAGGCCTGAAGATTTTTACCAATCACCATATTCTTGTGAGAATCACTTGGGCATCAAAATAACCTTTTCATAATAGTTAGATCTTTTGAAAACAATCATGAACCATCCATGAATTAGATGGCCGCACCAACAGAATTAGCAAGATCAAAAGATAAAAAGGTACACCATAGATTAAACAATAATAAATAAACACAGATATCATCAAAAACATCACCTCACCATAGATAAAAATTTATATCCATGAAATACACATGATATCCATAGTAAAAAGTCAAAAACTGAAAATATGCATCAAGATCCAAAAAGACAATACATAACATTTCAAATACACAAAATCTAAAATAGCTCCACATGAGATAAACTCTATGAGATCATGTCTCATCAATTATAAAAACCTTGAATAACTGCAATCAAGAAGTACCATCAAAATTCATTTCCCCTTTCCTTTACCTGTTTCCTAAAAAACAATTGCTATATATTCTCAATGGAATATGAAAGATGTGAGGAACAAATCCTAGTATGATTTCACCAAGAATCTATATAATAATTATAAACAATCCAAACAATATATCTAGTTTGAAACTCTTTTTTAATTATTATTTCACTTCTTAAAACATGATCACTTGAAAAAAATCACCTATATAAATTCCATTGATTTCAGTCAAAATAAACCATGATTCAAAACATAAGTAATCACAGATCAAATAAAGGGATAATTCCACCCGACATAAATATGCTAAAATCCACCAAATATATAATAAAAGGTTATAATCATAAGAATAATCATATT
Organism: Viscum album; assembly: GCA_963277665.1. Lineage (NCBI taxonomy): Eukaryota > Viridiplantae > Streptophyta > Magnoliopsida > Santalales > Viscaceae > Viscum > Viscum album. The sequence goes on from OY728135.1 coordinate 540,979,245, forward strand.
TTAAAAGAAATGGAAATGGTTATAACACAAGATATATTAATAAAATAAGGCATTATAAAAATGTGTGAAAGAATATTAATCAATCAGGTATAAGTAAAATGAAACATATGATTTAACCATAATTTTATTGTGAGACTTAGTCTAAAATAATGCTTTCTTGTTAGCTATCATGTATAATAATTTCAAAAGCTCTATCAGTCTTCCTCAATCCCAAACATCCATGATATCACTTTGTCATTTTGTCAAAATTTTAGAAGCTCACTTGATCTTCTTTAAAAACACTCAATCAGTCCATTAGAAAATATTTTAGAATCTCACTCAGTAATCCTCCAAAAGTCTTACTCTATCAATTAGAAAATATCCTCTTGTCTAATTCGTTCTTATTCAACTTAATTCCAAACATGTAAAACCAGAACAAGTTTCAATAATACAATCCATTTTAAAAAACCAATCTCATAAACCATTTATCCCCATAATATGAACAACATTTAATACCATGAAATAACTTTATGAAAAAAACTTTCAAAAACCAATTTTAAAGCATTAAGTCTCTTTGATATCTTTTCATAAACACATGGAGTGCACTAAATCCAAATCCCTTTGAAAAAACACTTTAACACATGAAATTGGAAATAAAAACCATGTATCACATTAAAAATGGGTAAAACATCAATTATATATCAATTTAATGTAAATTTGATAAATAAAAACAAAAAAACATAGAATAAAAGGTTATACATAGAAGACACCCTTAAATAGAGATACATAAAAGAATCCAAACCCAAACATGTCACCTTGAAAAAAAACCACTTGAATTTTGAAAGATAAGTCCTTGTACAAATAAACCACAAATAATAAATCCAAAACCACCATAAATAACACTATGTTCATCTTTATGGCATGATAGGGTTCCACACTTCTATGTAAAAGGAATATAAAAGGTATAATATTAGAAAGGATGGTGAAGTTAAGAATATATATTCTAACCTCAAGCCAAACCACCAAGTAACCACATTTAATCCACCAAAAGGAGAGGGGTGATTCTCTAACACCATGAGATATGGTTTCACATGATGGGGAGGATATATGGGGGGTAAGAAACATAAAAACCCATAATGAAATTTTGGTAAAAACAATGCTTTTAAATACCTGAAAAAACCCCATGGTTTGGGATCACATTTTAGTAAATCATGTTTCAATAGTTTGGGAGTCACTACCACATCAAAATTCATCCCACATGGTTTTAATACCACTAACATGATTAGAAAAACCATGATCAAACTGTGCAAAAGACTCTATCACCCCAAAATACCTCTTACAAGGTCAACAACATGGTTAGAAAAACACTGAACTGACATTCATTAGGGCTTGTTTTCCCCCCCAAAATAGAAGTACTACAAGAATTAATAAATATATAAATAAAAAAAATAAAATAAGATATATTAGTGACTCAAAAGGCTTCACAAAACACCTCACTATTTAACTTTCTTCCACCAAATATTCCTCAAGAATCCTCTTAAGAAAAAAAGTGAGGATACTTCTCCCTCATGAATATTTTCTACTCCCACGTCCTATGGATATATCTACTATATCACCAATTCACATGGACCAATGGAATCAATTTACAATAGATCACCTTGTTTTGATAATCCAAGATGTGAATATGATTCTCCATAAAGATGAAATCAATATCCACCAATAAATTTTCCCACTATATCACATGATGTGGTTTGGGATGAAAGATTTTCAAATAAGATACATAAAATACATCTTGAATCGAGGGAAGAAACGATAGTAAATCCAACTTGCACGGTACCCTCCCAAGATGTTCCACAAATCAAAATGGATTGACATAACACATAGATATCTTCTCCTACTTTCGAATGTGATGGATTCCTAGTCAGAGGAATAGGTAAATAAAAACCTTATCACCGACCAAAAACTCTAAAGAGATATAAAGAAGAATGAAATAAGATTTATGGAGACTCTTAGATGTCACTTACATTTTCTAAATTAATATCAATTTCTTCATTGTTTCTTATATGAGACTCGATCATAATAAAAAATTCTAACCCACCTTATTCCAGCATAGTGGTGATTGGCCTGAATGCCCATATAACACCTCAAATAAGGCTATCCTAATAAATAAATGTTATATTTTGTTTTAATAAAAATCATTCAATGATATATTCTTATCCCAAAAACCCCCCAAATCCAAGAACACATGATTAGAGCATATCTTCAAGGATATAGATGGTCATATTAGACTGACCATGTGTTTTCAGGTGATATGGTGTATTAAACCTCGGCTTTGTTATCATATATTCCTAGATTCCATTCCAAAACTAAGAAGTAAAATGAGTATCCTGGTCAGAAACTATCATTTAGGGCATCCCATGAAGCCTAAAAACCACTCAGGCATATAAGTACCAGAGCTCCACTACCTTCATCGATTCCTTAGTGGGAATAAAATGGGATGACTTGGTCAAAAAATTGAAAATTTCACATATGTAATATTTCCCACTCGGTTGAAGAATTAGTATGATCAAAAAATAATTAGATATTTTATCCCTCCTCCACACTATAATGGGAACAGGCTGTAATAACCTGGTTAGATTTTGATGTTCATATTTGATCTTCTGGCAAGTGAATCATCATGTAACAAAATTAGAAACTAATTAACTCATCATGGGATACTAATACATACTCATGGTATAAAATGTATTGTTAGCCTCTAGTTTCATGAAACAATTGGAACAATTACCCTCATAAATCAACTCCCACCTCAAGGTGAAAGGAACCACCAACTAAATCCTAAAGAGGATAAAATAATGGGAAGACTGAGACCAATAACCTAAGGTCTCATAACTATTTAAAACACTTCCAATCTACTGGAATTCAGGGTCTTATTTATACTCAAACCAAACCTAATCATTGAGTGTGGGTATGACCTACACATTGTCCAAGAAAAACTTACACCACTATAATTATATTAGTAAATAGACTCATCAAACTTAAATCATCTTCTAATTCCCAAACAACCTAGGTTGTAACATTTCTTCTCAAAGAATTAGTGGCCAAATTTTTATTTTTGATGGTATAGGCTATATTGAAATCAAAGTTCCTATGATACTCTATCAAGTGTTTTTTATTATTTTAAATTACCTATTGGTTATGATATAATTTTGGATCTTATGATCATAGTGGATTGTAGAACTCTCTCTGAAGAGGTAATGGTACCATGAATTCAATGCACACATTACAACTTCTAACTCTAGGTCTTGAGTGGGGTACTTTTTTCATGTGGGAATAGATTCCATGGTCTGTAATCCACCACATGATCACCCTACATGGTCTTTCATCCCAAACCCACACTCGAGGTATCAAAATACATTATATAACAATTCCTAGGATCAAGAAGAATCAAGATAAGAGTGGATGTCAAATGAGAGTGAAACTCATCAAAAATAACTATATCTTTTATCACTCCACTTAGACTTCACCCCTTTATTAGTTAAGTATTCCAATGGAAAAGATTTACTGGAGAAGTACCAAATAAAGAGTCTATAATACCTAGCCAAGACCACAAAGCTTGATACACCAAACACATCTTTGGGTCATTCCTAAGACATAATTGCTTGAATCTTCTCTTGATCCATTGAATCCCCTTTATTATAAATTTATTGGACTAATAAATTCACCTATTAATTCCAAAACTAACATTTGTATAGATTGTAATATAGAATATTCACTCTCAAGATTCTAAAAAAACCTCCATATGCTTTGTGTGGTTCTCCACCATCATGTAATAAAAAAAGATTCCATAAAAAACTAGACCACAAAGGAGTCTAAAAAGTGATGAATGATCAAATTCCTCAACTCTAAAAAGAATGTAAGAGCATTAATAAGTCCAAAATACTTTAATAAATACTGAAAATTCTCATATTATCTTAGAAAGGAAATAATTAGTACATCCTCTTCTTATACCCTAACCTAGTGGAACCTCGATCTTATGTCAATCACAGAAAACCAACATTATCCTCTAAGATGAAAAAATATCACAAATTTTGGGAAATACAAATTTATTTTTTACAGTAACCTATTTAAGATTATGGTAATCTATGTAAAAAAAGGAGACACCCATATACATTCATTGAAAATAGGGCTGGCGAATCTTATGGTGACATGCTAGGGGAAATAAATCCCTTAATCTTAATGTCCTCCAAATGAAATTTCAACTCTATCAACTTAGATATAGACATATAGTATGAAAATAATGAAATGGGGATTATACTAGGGTGTGGATTGATAGTGAAATTGAACTCTCTATGTAGAGAAAATGCAAAAAATAAATCATTTGAAAAACACATCAGGATACAAGAAGATAACCACCAGAAGAAAACTGATTGAAATATTCTCTAATTAATCAAAGAAAACCATGTATATTTGACACAATATCAATCCCATCTCAGAAATGAAGGGCCCTATGCTCCATGATTGTGGATCCCACTCACCCTAGATATGCGCGTTCTCCCATTAGGATATATAAACTAGACCCTATAATGATATTAATTAATATGAGAATTAAACATTTACAACTAATCCATATTGATGATGAGGTCAAAAACGTGTAGTTTTAAGATGAGTAAATACCACACAAATTCAACGTCAATGACTAAAACACAATACATTAGGAACATAAATCATTAATCCTTACTCCTACTCAATTGGGTAAGAAAATACATCATAAAGGGAATTATCTCAGCTTATATTACCTATAAATTGAGAAAATTTAATGAGATAAATGATTACGAATCACCCATATAAAATAAAACTAATGTTATGAAAGAATAAATAAGCACCATACCTCTTATAGTTATTGGCCCTGAATTAGTGTCCAATGTTTCCATATATTATGAAAACAAAAATCCCGAATCAGGTATTCCCTATACCTTCATTTCCTAGTGAGAATATCCTTTAACCTAAGGGTTAGATCCTATACCCATCGAAGTATCTGATTTCTACTGTGATCCCTTAAAGAATGGTGAACCAAATCTACTCATCTATGGGGGAGTATAGAAGAAGTTTTAAAGATGACCTATATTTCCACATCAGTGGAACATATTTAAAGCCTTAGGGAAATAATTTTTGGTATAGCCATATTTACCACATTTTTAATATACCACAAAATTACAACCTAACGAAACCATTGAAACCAAGCCCGATGACTGCTTATAAATCCTACCACTACCTTGATGAGGTTTATCCCGCTTCCTCACTTGGGAATATAAAGAGATCTAGATACCACCATTTGAAGGAAAACCATTTATACCTATCTTCTTATCCATGTTCACCTCTTCTATATCCTTCTTGTTGATCACCTCAGAGTTGGTTAGTAAACAAAGAAGGAAAAATGTTAACCTAATCTCAGTCTTCAAGTCCATTTTAAAATGATGAGATTTAAGGAAATAATTGGAGAGGAGATCACAAGACACATGAACCAACTCAAAAAAACTAATAAATATACTCCAACACCAAATGATCTATTTTCTACAATATTTTTAACTCTTGATCCTTCATCGCCCAAAATGTCTCTAGATATAACTACATATTTAAATATGTTTTAAAGGTAGTCCATGTGATTTACTCTTGAAAATTATCTAACACTCTGAACTCCCACCATTTTCTATCTATTCCTTCTAAAGTATTAGGGGATAAGACAAACTTTGAGGTCTTAGGGATCTTCATAAACTAAAATATACCCTCAATACATTTCAGCGGATCCTCAAAATCTTGGCTTCGCTTGTCTCCATGGAATACTATTTTATTTTTATTAGTGAACTCCAGAGCATTTCCCACTTCTTTTTAATGGTCACAACTACACATGTGGAATAAGTATTGGATTATATGAATCTCCAAATCCATTAAATCTGGATCAACTAGAGGGTTCACCTATGTGACATGCTCTGAAAATCCCTCTCGATGCCTAGATGAGGCCCTTCTAGGAAGCATTGTCTATAAAGCACAATAGAAAAGTTCATTCATTACACACTTGAATCTCAAAAAATAATAATTAAAACATAATACGCCTCATAATTAACCTAAAATAATGATAATTATAATTAATATAAATTTCAAATGAAATAGGGGAGATAATATTAGATTTTTAAACATTTTCACTATTCACAGTTTCACCACATGTTTTGGAAAACCATGCACCATCTATGAAAGTTATACTTGGAGGTAATAGATAAGGATGTATCAATTCCACATGGTTCTTACTAACCATGATCCTAAACCACACACCTCCTGATATACCCCCTCTTTCACCCTGAAACTCAACATAACCCACAGGATCACCCCGTAATTCACAATCAACATGATGAAATATCAAATGCAAAAAACCCATACATGATCTCAAAATGTATACACAATCCTATAACACCCATAGTAACTCATGGTTAAACATAAATAATAGTTTTCCATGCACTCCTATTCTCCTACCTCTCGAGTACCAGCTGTCCTAACTTCAGTATACTACTAACCCCCAAATAACAAGAGGCTCTAATATAATTTTATGAAGAACTAGCCCGGGTCAACCAAACCAGTCCCCTGACCCGGAACACCATAAGGCTCTAATTACATTCCCGATAATCATGGTCTGGAGACAAGCACAAGGGAATCACAAATAACCTTTTAAGAATGTATTCTTCCATATAAAATAGACACGAACCACCCCTGAATTGGATTTACACACCAACCGAATAAAACAAATAAAAAAATATATACAATAGGGAAACACAAGAATTACAAAAGGAATATATCATAAACATCATCACCTCGCCATATATGACAAGTCATATCCAATATATACATATGATATCCATATTCAAAAGCAGAAAACCAAAATCAGGGAGCAAGACCCAAATGCGGAATACATAATATCATAATAGTAAAGAACCAAAAAAAGATCCACATAAGATAAAATCTTTGAGACCATGTCTCTTCTATTATAAAAACACTAGATGGAAGTAATAATGAATATCCACTAAAATAAATGGTTCCCTTTCATTTACTTCTGTACTTAAAAACAAATTCTTCATACACCCTAATTCATATAAAGGGTGTGAGGCACAATGCCCAGAAATATACAACTATGATTATATATAAGAAATTTAACTAAGGAAAATAATAAATATATTTGTAAAATCATTTTCAAATCTAATTTAACCTTTTTAAAACAATATCACTTGAAAATGTTTTTTATATAGAAATTCCTTTGGTTTTACTCAAAACAATCCATGTTTTAAAACATGAGTTAAAAAAGATGAAATAATTGGATGAATCCACCCAATATAAACATGATAAACAGATACAAACCTAAAATAAACAAGGGTATAAGAATATTCACCATTATACAACCAAATAAATGGAACGTTCCTTGAAATTAGATATCTTAATCAAATATGGCACTAACACATTCTGTGAAAGCATATAAATCAATTGGGCATAAGAAATAAGAAAAACGGGATCTTAAATTAATGGTATAGTGTGACATAGAGTAAAAGGCTTTCTAGCTTGTTAAGAATGTGTAACAAGTTGATAATATCTCTCTATATTCCTTGATCCCAAATTTATAAGAGTTCAGTTGGTCCCTTGGTCAATGTTTTAAAAGATGACTTTTTTTCCTTCAAAAATCTTATTGAGTCCCTTGGAAAAAAATTCTGAAGATCAGTTGGAATTTCTTCCAAAGGTTCACTCAGCCCCTTGGACAATATCCTCCTTTTCTAATTCATTCACACACCCACACCCAAGGTACCCCATGTGATACACAATGTAAAATATATAAAACCATTATAAGTTCTGATTACATGATCTATTCAAAAAAACCAATTTCATAAAACATTTATGCCCATGATATGTTAAGAAATTAATACCATGAAATACCTCTATGAAAACCCTTTAAAAAACCCATTTTAAATCAATAAACCTATTTGATCCATTTTAAAAAACACATGGAGTGAACTAAAGTCAACTCCCTTTAAAACCCCTCTTTAACACATCACATTGCCAATACAAACCACAAATCATATAAAAAATGGGTAAAACATAAATCATAAACATATTTAAATGAAATTTGATAAAAAACGAAATTAAAATAAGAATCAATGTTTAGACATGGAAAACACCCATAAATAGGGATACCTACCAAAAACCAAAGGTAAAATTGTCTCTTTCGAAGAAAAACACTTGAATCAAGTAGGAGAAGTCCCCACACACATAAACCAAAAAGAAAAAAAATCAAAACCCCCATAAAAACACAAAAAAAAAATTTGAGGTATTATATGTTTCTATAATTCCATGAAAGATGAAGAACAATGGTAGAATAGCGGAAATGAAAGAGAAATCAAGAAGAAATATGCTTAATTCAATCTAAACCACCAAATAACAAAGAGGAATCCACCAAAATCATAGGGTAAAAGATATAACACCATGGGAGAGAAATTATAATGATGGAGATGAGAAATTATATAGAGTAACATAAAATTTTATAAGGTAATTTTGGTTAAAATTCAATTTTATTAATGACAAAGATCCAAACATATAGAAAAATTGTGTTCCAACAATGCAGGATCTACTACCTTCCCAAAAAGAAACATGATGGATTTCAGGAGAACACAAATGGTTATAAAAACCATGATCAAATCATGAAAACTCGTTTTCTCCTTAATCATACCATTCACACAACCAACAACATGGTTAAAAAACTATGCAGCGACTATTTTCCAAGGCTAATTTTCCAAAAAAAAGGATTTATGACCCATGGATCTTTAGAATCCTAAGAATGAATAAATATATAAATAAAATTTTTAATAAGATATACAAGTGACCCATAGGGTGTCACAAATATCCCCACTATTTCTCTTTCCACCTTGAGAAAGTCCTCTAGAAACCTTAAAAGATAATAGGTGAGGCCATTGCTCCCTCAACAAGGCTTACCAGTATCATGTATCATGGATATAACCAACATGATACAAAATTTCATAATTTAATGGGATCTATGTACAATATAACACTATGTTATAATAATAAAATATATAAATAGGCTTCTCCACAACAGTGACTTGGGATCCACCTCCAAATCATGCAACTTTTTTATGTGACATTGGTATCGATGATATATTTTCAATTGGGATACATGAAATATATCATGAATTGAGTTCACACACGGTGGAAACTCCAAACATTAATCTAACTTCTGAAGATGTTCCACAAATCAAAATGAGTTGACATTACACAAAACCATTTCCCCTACTTTCCCATGTGAAAGTGTCCCAGTCAAATAGATACTTCATGAAACACCTAACCACTGATATAAAACTCTAACAGGTGAATAAATAAATCCTTATATGATTTATAGAGACTTTGATCTGTATCTAACATTTTATCAATAAAAAAAACATTCTTCATTGTCTTCTAGATGCCATTCAATCCTTATAATGAACACCCACCAACCACATCCCAACACAACATTGACTGGAATAACCACTTATATAACACCTCAAATGGGGCCATCTTGATCAAAGTATGATAAATATTATTTTAATAAAATTTATCCAATGAAATATTCCTCCTTCATGAACCCCTAAATTCAATAACACATTACCATATAGAATATCATTGATGATCTGGATGGCCCACTCTAATTGAAAATTCATTCATTGAAAATACAATGTTCTTAACCTTACCTCCATTCCCATATCTTTCCTAAGTCCCTTCTAATACTGATAAGAAAATCATAAATTCTTATAAAAAACTATCATTGAGTACAACCCATAAATCCTAAAAACATCATGGATATACAGGTTCCCAAAATCCTACACCTTCATCAGTTCCCTAGTGGGAAGAAAATTGGTTGGCTTGGTTAAATGATCAAAAATCACCCTTATGGAGTTTTCTATATAGGTGTAAAAAAATTTCCCATAAAAAAATTCCTATATTTTTTGTCTTATTTCTATACCAAAATAGGCAGTGGAAGCAATAGCTTAACTGGTCATTGATGCTCTACATTGATACTCTAGGAAGTAAAACATCAGGAAACAAAATCAAAAACTAATCGCCTATTCACAAGCTACCAAATACGTACCCCCAGGGTACAAAACATCTTGTTATACTTTAGGTGCATGAAATAACTATAATAATTCCCCTCAAGCATCAAGTTTGGCCTCATGATCAAAATAACCACAAGTCACTTCCTGAATAGGTGAGAACCATAGGAAGACTAAGACCAATCACATGATGCCTCCCTAATAGTTAAAACTATGTTAATATAATGACAGTAAAGATCAGATTAATTCTCACCCTAAAACCAATCTACATGAGAGTGAATTACCTATACACTAGAAAGGAACACCTTATCTCTATATACTCATGCACCAATAGACTAATATTAGAAAATAGGATCATAAAACTCCACTCATCTGTTGATTATCATACATCATGGACATGAAAATTTCTGCTCAAAGAATCAATGACCACATTCCCATTTTAAGAGATATTAGTTATATCAAAATCAAAGTTCCAAATATACCATAGTCATCATATTTTTATGAGGTTCATGTACCCATAGGTAAATATATACTTCAAGATCTTATGATTAGAGTATATTGCATAAGTCTCCCTAAAAAGGTAATGGTTCCATGACTACAATGCATGAATCACAACTGCTAACTCCAGGTCATGGGTGAGTTAATTAGATTTATGTTGTCATATATTACATGATCTATAAGCCATAACCCAATCAACTTACATAATCATTTACCCTAATCCCACACTTGAAGCATTTCTAAACACTAAATAACCTTTTCCATGCTCAGGAAGAATCATGTTTGGAGTAGACATAAAATGGGCCTACCACCCTTTAAAGTAACTATGACATTTCTCAATCCACTCAAAATTCATTCATTTTAGATTTATATCTATAAAGGTGGAAGTTATCCTATAGAAGTCCAGAAAAATGTAACTAAAATACCCATAAAATATAAAAAAAATCTAGATCTCAAACACATTCATGGACCATTCCCAAGACATAACTACTTGAATCTTCTCGGGATCCACTAAAACCCATTTATCAAAAAGTAGATGGAAAAATACCATTACCACATTAATCTTAAATTTATATTTGTATAGACTATAATATATATTATGATCTCTTATTATTATGAAAATAACATCCAGATAGTCCTTGTGGTCCTCCTCTAACTTGGAATACCCAAACATGTAATCAACAAAATAAATAATGAAGGAGTCCAAAAAGAGATGATATATCTTGTTTATCAATTCCATATAGACCATAGAAGTATTATTAAGGCCAAAATAAATAACCAAATACTCAAAATTTCTAGAATGGCTTTGAAAGGTAGTCTTAGGGACATCCTCCTCCCAGACCCTACACTGGTGGCACCCAGATCTCATGTCTATCATAAAAAATAAAAATATCCTTGTTGGCGCCAAAATATTGGATGCAGAGGGAAGGAGAAAAAGAATCATGCGCGTTGCCTCACGAAGCACAGACACGGTGGGCCCCCGAGCAACGCGGTCACCGTGAAGCACCAGAGGCGGTAACGCTCCGTGAACGGCCTGACATTCACGGCCCGCCGCGAAGCGCCAGAGGCGGTAACGCTCCGCGAACGACCTGAAGTTCACGGATCGCCATGAAGCCCCAGGGGTAGTAACGCTCCGTGAACGGCCTGACGTTCGCGGCCCGTCATGAGGCAGAGGAGATGGTACCCCTCAGCGAATCTGGTTGACGTTCATGACCTACCGCGAAGCCACCGCAGACCCCTTCATGTTGCATGAGTTCTGCTCCGCGGCCCTCCTTTCCTATAAATATCGAGCCCCCCCCCCCCCCCCTGAGGTCACGGGACGGACAATCCGACCTTTCGGCTTCTCAGATTCCAAATCGCGAAGCACCCTTTGCTCTGGGAATCATGAGATCCACGAGGAATTTTTTCTTTGCGAGAGGCCTTCGCCTTTTTTTGTTTTGAGCCCCTCTTTCGAGAGGGATGCCCTTCGCGAAGCCTAAGGGCCTACGCGAAGGAAGGGGATTCCCAAGGGAATCCGGGCAGCCACTGAGCGTTTATGCTTTGTGAGACACCCATCATGTACAAGTGATCCACATGCCAAGGTAGGGTCATTGTACTTCTCAAAGCACACTACTTCATAGCACCTTGCTTCGCGAGGCACCTTCGCTTCGCGAGGCTGTGCTCCACGAACACCCTTCCACTTCATGAATCACCTCCCACTCGTACTTCTACCCCATGCTAAGGCCAAGGCACTACACTTTGTGAAGCACACCCCTTTGCAAGTATTCTCCACTATTAAAATCAACCAAGCTCCACAAGGTCCATGCCTGTGGACCCCTTTGCTTGGAAATTCCTCTTCTCATGCGACCCTCCAGGTTTGCACGATGTGATTTCAAAGTCCCATGGACGACACCACCCGTAGTGTTGCTTCGCCTAATGCTTCTTCGCATAGGCACGCTAATGGCTATTGCTTTTTTTCATAACCACACTAACATGGACCCCTCGATGGTTCGCTCTATGCCCCCCTTTACCATGGCATTGTCGGTACCTTCCCTCCCCCAAGGGGCAGAGGGTATCGGTCATGTAAGTCTAGGGGTGCGGAGTAGACCCACCTCGTCCGAGCTGCAGGACGTTAAACTGCCAAGCACCTCGCCCTCAACACATGACGTTAAACTGTGACCTGACCTCGTGCCTTGCATGCAGGGTCCCCCTAGCTTGGACATTCTTTATGCCGCTCATCTCCACGGGAATGAAATCACCCACACATGGGATAACATCCTCCTTATCAGAGTGGCGTATGTCCACGGGATAAGGGTGACCACATTGGTGTATGCCCCCCTATCCCCTCTTGCGGAACGTAGCACCCATGCACCTCTGTACTTCCCCACTGCCAAAGCCAGTGGAGGGCGCGATAGGGAATGAGGCACCTTCTATCTTTGGTCCCAAATCCCTCTCTGGCTGCGCTTTGCCGCACTTTGGGCCTCCATCCTGGAGTAATTCCTAGCACCATGGTCCGCCTAACGTGTAATCCCCTCTTCGCTTCTCACGGACGCACCCTTCGCAACGTGATCGCTAGGTCTCTGCTACCTGTTGTTTCTTACACCGATCATGACTCACGTGGGCTTAGAGTAAGCATCGACCATGGAAATTCCATCATCCAGCATGATGTTAAACTGTATTCCCTCATCCAGCATGACGTTAAACTGTAATCCCTCGTCCAGCATGACGTTAAACTGTATGCCCTTGTCCAGCATGATGTTAAACTGTATTCCATCGTCCAGCATGACGTTAAACTATATGACCTCATCCAGCATGACGTTAAACTGTATGCCATCGTCCAGCATGACGTTAAACTCTATGCCATCATCTAGCATGACATTAAACTGTATGCCCTCATCGAGCATGATGTTAAACTGTATGCCCTCGTCCAGCATGATGTCAAACTGTATTCCCTCATCCATCATGATGTTAAACTGTATGCCCTGGTCTAGCATGATGTTAAACTGGATGCCCTCGTCTGGAATGAAGTAAAACTGCATACCCCTATCCCGCATGACATTAAACTGTACATCCATTTTTAACTATGAGGTCTTTGATCCATGTCAAGGCATGGTACGTAGGAAGCCTCCATGAGGTTCAAGCCCACCATCCTTCATTTCTTCACATAAGTTTCCACCCTCCTCCCACGTGACATTAAACTGCATTCCAGTTCGACGGTAAGCCGTTGTGACTATCCCGAACTACGATAACTTTGATCCATGTCAAGGCATGGTACGTAGGAAGCCTCGCGAGGTTCCAGCCCACCCCCATCGGACCAAGGTCCACCTTCACATCGGTTCACTAACAAAACCCTTCCCGAACTATGAGGACTTTGATCCATGTCAAGGCACGGTATGTAGGAAGCCTCCCTGAGGTTCAAGCCCATCACCCATCAGACGAAGGTCCTTTCTTCACATCGGTTCGCCGACACCCACCATTTACAACTGAACTATGAGGTCTTTGATCCATGTCAATGCATGATACATAGGAAGCATCATGAGGTTCAATCCCACCACCCTTTGGTCACTCTGACTCCCTTCATGTTGGTTCACCAACACCTGGGAAACCTAGTGTGTAAGCTCCACACCATCTGGACCAAGGTCTCCACTCACGTCGGTTCGCCGACACGCCATTATTAACTACGAGGTCTTTGATCCATGTTAATGCATGGTACATAGGAAACCTCATGAGGTCCAATCCCACCATCCACCTGGACCAAGGTCCTTCTTCACATCGGTTCTCCGACGCGCCCCCGTTCCGCATGATGCTAAACTGTATCCCAATCCATCGGTAAGCCGTTGTGACCCTACCCTCTAGTTGTTCTAACACCCCTTCGTGTTAGTATAACACCCCTCTTCTAGAACTACGTGGACTTTGATCCTTTCCAAGGCACGGTATGTAGGAAGCCTCATGAGGTTCATGCCCACCACCTAGTCATTTCAACTGCATCCATGCAATTCTCCATCATCCACCTTGATTCTTACCCGGGCCGCCACATCCCGGTGAGATCATGTCACCCCATTCCCCTCCACAGCATTTTGGAAGCCGCCCACGGGCTGGCCCTGATATCGGAATTCCCTCAAGGGGGATTCCTCAATCTGATCCACTCCAGGTGGTGTTTTGATCAGGCTGATCCGTCTCCGCTGGATGTTAAACTTGCGGCATACCCTGTGTTAAACATAGGAAGCTGAGGAAAACCTCAGATACATGCCTATGGCATATGATTCCCCACGCACGATGTGGGATGTCTCGAGCTTCAGCGCCCTTGAGATGCCCTATAATAAGGGACAAAAGATAGACACGCCAAGTCCCCAGCGTTCAGACACGTTACTGATGCCTCGACATGACTACTCCCTCGAATGAAGGTTGTTGCCCTAACCGGACGCTTTAGAATGTCCTGACAGAAGCAGTGTAATTAACTGGCACCCATGGAAACATGGCACTGGGAAGAGTTTCATGAATAACGTATTAAATCTATGAGGGAGACCCGGACTAGGTGACGAGTTCTGAGGATGAATCCACAGAAGAATGAACCGGCATCCCATCATCCCATTTCGATCAAGGAGAAAATGTCCCTGAACAAGGAGCAGATTCCGCCCACCTTTGGAAAGTGGGAATGCGGGGCAACAGCAGCACGTCCTCACGGACGAATGCGCGCACCCCGGCGAAAGCGTCAGAAACAGAAATGGTGAACCCGACGTGAACATATTCTTCTCAATGTAGAGATTAGTAGCGTTTGAAACATTAGTAGATTGACGTGTCACCGGATCCAGATATCTGGCACCGGGTCCCACCAAGAAAATAGCAGGCCTAGCGTGAAACTCACCAGAATTTGGGGCAGTAGAACGTGGGGTATTTCGTTCTACAATGTTGTCTGTGTTGATCCCTCTTGCTGACCATGGAATACAGAATGACATTTGGGTACTGGTGGTCGATCTCTTTTCCTCGCAGTGCTGATGAGTTAATCTCCCTGCTTCTCAGGAATCAGGTTTCTGCTATAGGGACACATCCGCCGCCCACCCGCCTATACAGTGGCAGGGGAAATACCAGCACAGCTGCTCCATGTGGCTCCACTGCTGCTATAATGGTGTCTGCATCCACGAGCGTGGGGTGCCCACGCCCCCTCTACCCATCAGAATTCATCCAACGAAGGGTGATTAACAACCTCGTACGTCGTTATGAGGAGGAGGGAATAATCCCAACTCGGGATATGGCCCATGTAAACCTGGAGGTGTCCAGGCCCCACCACCAACGCTGCCCTCGAGGGCCGCGCAGGGAGCCCCTGCTCCCCACCCCAACGTTCAATCGTTTCGGGAGCCTGTCCCTGGAACGCCTCAACAACTCCTCGCCTTATGCTGATGAGGTGGGTGATGTCCGGCTCAGCCCGGTCAGAGTCCTAATCCAAGGGATCCAGGCAAGGGCCCTTACCCGGCTGCGCCAGTGCCGTCGTCCGGGCTTACCAAAGGATCAGGTAGGCTATGCCCCTGCACCACCTGCACCAACTCGCCGGACCCGATGCCAGCGTTGGGACCGATCTAAGGGTTCCATTCAAGGGCCATCGATGTCGACAACTACTGTGGCCTGAGCCACCGCCAACGTATATCAAGAAGCCCCTGCACGCACTGAACATGAACACCCCTACGCCCGATCGGGGTCGAGGCCCCAACCGCCCCACGGGCAGGCTGGGTCGACTCTCTGGGTCGCAGACCCGAGTGGTGATCACCACGAACCAAGACGCGATGGCGTCACCCTGTATGGAGGTCCTCCCCGTACCACCACTCCATAGAGCATGGGCCTTCCCCACTCCAAAGTGCATCATGGAGGTATGCCTCGTGCTACCCCCAAACCGAATGAAGACCTTCCCCGCGGCAGTGACACTCGGCGCAAAAGTCTTTCCCGTGCCTATCACACTAGGTATGGAATTCCTCCTCCTACCCTCGACCGTCGATGTGAAGGCATTTCCCATCTGGTCCCTCTCCAACGTGGGGGTCCTCCCTATGTCCTTTCTGCAACCGACAAAGTTCCTCCTCACACTGGAAACCAAAGGGGTGATGGTCAGCCTCACTCCACCCGCACCAAGCATTGAGGTCCTCCCCATGCTCCCCCCGGTTCCAATGGAGTCTTCACCCGCTCAGGTGCTATCCATGGTGGTCCTCCCCATGTTCCCTTTGATATTTTCCCTGGTTCCCCTTGCTTCCTGGCTGTCTCAAGCCGAAGTACTCTCTTCCACGGCGTCAACAAAGCCCCGAGACTATATATCGGGAACCAGCCTCTTCCCGAAGAGCCATCTAGGGGCAGAAGGGCAGGCTGTCGCTGCCACAAGAAGAATCCTGGGAAATACCGGATGGAGATCAAACCGTCACACTTCTCAGATTCTGAAGAAGAATGCGACTCAGCATCGGAACCCTCCCCCCGCTTCTCCGCATTAAGGACCGGGGTAGGAACAAGGCATTTCAGCCTCATCCTTCAAGAATTCGAGGTCCACCGGATTCATGCTTCTCTTCACAGATATATCCAGGGGGAGGAAATTGTGGGAATCCTACAGGTTCTCACCGTACAGTCACCACCATTGTCACCAGAAGCCCCCTCTACCTCAACCAGAGATCACGGAGAGCTATTTTGGGTAACGATGGCAGTTGAGGGACAAGGGGACCCATCTCCAGTAACCGCAATTCTTGAACCAGAGGCTGTGGCTATCAACCCATCATATCATGATATTGTGGTCAAGTCACCTCACTCTTCGGAGGATGGCTCGGAATTCGGCGGCCATTCAGCTCGTTTGCCGTATTATCCGCCGCCCAGTTTACTGTCCCAGCGGTCTGCCTCAGTACTGCTACCTGTCCCTCATCCACCCCCGGTTGAAGAGTGGGGAAATACAGGGCCAGACCCTGAATCCGAGCCTAGGAATTTCTATAACATTCTTGCAGTGGATCACTTCTCAGAGAAGTTCTGGCCAGTGGCCATGCCGAACTTCTATGCGCCGGAAACCCTCACCCCGAGGGAAGTCGAGTGCTTCCGTCAAACCCTATAGGGAACGCACTTTCGTCCTCGCTATCAGTGAGTACTATACCCTATGAGCTAGGTGCACTTCGAGGAAATCGGCGATCAATGCCGTCTGGTTGATTTGGTTGCACTCACTGTGGCCCAGCACCCTGAGTCACCAAGTCTCCAGAGTGCCCTCCAACAAAAATGTGTTCATAGTTTCAAGGTACTCCGCAAAATCATCAGGGAAGCTACACCACATGTGCAAGTCCATTGCTGGGTACAGTATGCCGCCCTCCTCTTTAGTCCTATCTGATGGTAGCCTGATTCGTTATGCGACATTGAGGACATGCCCCCAGGAAGGTTTGTGGTCCATATGGCTGAAAAAGTGGACAAAGAGGACGAGCTGGAGTTTATCGATGGATACTTACCCCTTGAGGGTTTACCACCATTGTTGGACCCATCATGGAGGGTTACTCGTCAGCAGAGGAACCTTCTAGGCCTCCCTGCACCCACTGAGTCGCTGGTACTCAGCAGAAATGCCAATAAAGGCAAAGAGCATGTCGGAACCGTCAAGCACTCTGACTCATCCACCTCTGTACATAAGACAGACGAAGACACTGAGAAGGCCGCGTTGCACCAGCAACTTGCTGAGTATAAGAGGCTGGTTGAAAAACTCTTAGCCAAAAGCGCTATCGAGAGACGACCCGACTTTGGTGATCCTAAGCCGGGGCAGCAGGGGTTGGAACAACTCCCCCCGACAAGATGCCTCCGGGTAACCCTGATCATGCTACTCTTGCAAACAGGGCAGAAGCTGGAACACACGGCAAGAGGGCATGATACGTCTCACCAAACCCTTCTGGACGGTGAGGCAATCCAAGGAATCCAGCCTGGGTTCCCCCAACTGCCCCGAGGGCCGTTCCGCCAGTCACTCCATGATCCATTGAACCCGTTTACCGTGTTGAAGAGCATGTCAATTCACTCGTAGTTAGGTATCCCCGTCAAGACAGGGACCCCCACCTGGATGATCCTATTGCAGCACTCATCACCCACCTCAAGGCGTTGGAAATGTGGCAGGTGGCAGTCCCACTGGATGGCAAGCCATATCCCGCGTGGGTGGATGATATGCCCGCACCCTCGGGTTTTGTGAATCCCACTTTCTCACCCTTTAATGGGACTGGGGACCCACCGCAGCACATGGCTCATTTTTCCTCCATGTGTGGCCCCATTTTGGGGACCCCGGCATGGTAGGAAGCCGCCAAGCTCCGATGTTTTGTGCAGACATTGGAGGGCCCTGCATTCGTCTAGTACAGCCAGCTCCCTATTGGATCAGTGACTAGCTGGGAGGATCTCCGCTGGCAGTTCGTATACCAGTTCAGCTCCACCACATGAAAGACCAGCATTGCAAACCTCTTCAAGTTCAAAAAAGGCCTGATGAGAGAGTCACAGACTTCATCGCCAGGTGGAAGGGTCTTACATACTCCCTTGACATGCCACTAACTGAGGAGCAGTTAATGACAATGTGTGTAGGGAATGTTAAAATAGAATTGGTTCCTTCCCTGATCACCCAGAACTACCCTAAAGTGTTCTGGGATTTCTCAGATAAGGCTCAGCACCTCGAGGAAGCTCTGTAGCAGGCTAGTCAGACACGTCTGATGCCCCTTGTAATCTCATCCAGGAGGGCTGCCAGAGCCGAACCCGTCGCGGTGGCCCAAATATAAGCCCCCAGGCAGCTAGAATTACTGCCAGTGGCACTGGCCCCACAACCCTGCAGAGGCCCTCCACCTTAAGCGTATGCTCCTACCCAGTAGCGACCACCTCAGAATTGACAGGTTCCCCCGCGCAATGTGCCACCACCACCTAGGTGGGACAATCAGGCTCTGCCTCCTCAGCAGGCCCCTTCGACCCCTCGTCAGGGCTAGGCTCCCAGGGCCCCCTATTCGGAAAGAAGGCACCAGACTTACTCGTTCAACGAGAATCATGTCCCTAACTAGTTCTGAAGTGCTCTAGAGAAAGGGATTTTGCACTTACCCGAGTGCAGAAGGCCGGCAGAGGAGAATCTCACCGATCATCCCAACTATTGACCCTATCATCAGATTATGGGGCACACCCTCAAGTAGTGTTATGTGTTTAAAGACTGGATTCAAGACCAGGTCGACAAAAACATAGTCAGGTAGGGCCCAGCCCCGACACAAGTGGCAGGTGTCTTCGTAGGGTCAGAAATTGGTAGCGACAACGAAGGCGAGTGGAAACAGGTTCCCAGCCATGGGTCCTAGAAGTACGATGACTGGATGGCCTGTAAAACCATCTCCCATGCCCATGGCATCATTCAGGCACACCTGAATCAGCCAGAGCCCTCAGAAGATGCGACCAGTACCTCTACGCCGTCATCACAGCCGACCTCTTCCCAAAAGGGCAAGCAGCGACAGCGCAAGAAGAAACAACGCGCTCCACCACTACCATCGCCATCCTGTACTCTTGGAAACTTTATGCCCCATGAAATGGGGATTCCTCCCAGAATCCTCCCAGTGGTGGATTATTCGTCAAGCGACTGCCAAGGGTATGATTCGGTTAATACCGTGGAGCTGGTAAATCCCAATATAACTCCCAACGAGGGGGAATGCCAAGCTAACCTCCCCAATGTCCCCAGCCAACGTCAACGTCAGCAGAACCGCAACAAGCTCTTTCAGTCAGGCCGTGCATGATACTGAAACCAGACAACAGGCTCAGCCAGAGCTCATCACGTGCAACCTCATCTGGTGCCCTCAGATTTACCTCCACTGCCATTTATGCTAATAGATCAGGCAGAGATGCCTCGTTCATACCGCGGTCAGTCTTTCCCAACTACAGGCCAATCTGATTTGTCTAGTCCTCATCTGGAAGCTACTCATCAGGCATCAACTAGCGGGAAGCAAGATGTACCCAGTACCAGCCAGCCATCGGTCCAGCCGGCAGGGCCCGTTATGCCTCCAACTGTATAACGACCTCCTATAAGCAGAGGTACGCTTTTGGCATGAAAGTATGATGTCATGAATCACCTGGACAACATTCTAGCAATGCTTTCTATCCTTGAGGCTCATCGCCTGTCGTCTGAAATGCGTGAAGCACTTGCCAAGGCCCTAAGGAGCCCCCTCCAGTTTGAGACGGAGGTAGCAGCTGCAGAATCCTCCCATGCTAAGGCAATTGAGAACGCCAAATGCCAGGGAGTTATCTCATTCTTCGATGAAGACAAAGACCCTCCCATACATGGTCATATTCGCCCACTATACGTCACTAGCTAGTTCAATGGCGTGGAAGTCCGCTGCTGTCTGGTTGACATGGGTTCTGGGATTAACCTAATCCCAACTCAGACAGTACGAAAGCTGGGTTTGTCTGAGGATGATTTAACTCCCTATGACCTCAGAATCCAGGGATACGATAGGACCGAACAATCCGCAGTCGGAAATATCCACTTGAAGACCCAGTTCGGTGGCCTAATTTCCAGTACCGAGTTCATGGTTGTCTCCCAGGACACCGCATACAATGTATTGATGGGTAGGCGATGGTTCCATCTGCATACAGCAGTCCCTTAGTCATATCACCAATGCCTAAAGTACTCCCTCAATGGTCGAGTAGGCATGCTCCAAGTAGACGCGTCTCCTTTCACCTCTTGTGAAGCCCGCTATATGGACGCCGACTATTACAAGAGCAAGGATAAGAAAATCCTAGCAAGTGAGGATTAACTCGCACTGGTCACAAGTGATCCCTGGGCATGCATAGATGATGCCTACATCTTCCTGATCCATCGGTTGGAGGCCACAACCCCCGACATGGGGTAGTGTTTTTTTGTTTTGGGTACAAGAGGAAGTCACATTCCCATGTCCAAGAGATGGTGGAAAATCACCTTGTACTCCTACACCAACCAGGCTCAGGTGATCTCGGAACCTCCTACCCCTGTGCGATAGCAGAATGTCAGGCTTATGGCAATGGCAGTGCGTCATACGTGTCTCTTCCTCCAGGCTGAAATCAACCGGTTCAGGTCGACGCGTCACTACTTCTTTGATGTCATCAAATGTGGCCCCTTGGGCCGAAGTCCAAATGGGATAGGATCGAATGCCTTCATCGCTATGGTCTCAGTGGCGTATGGGTCTCCTGATATGATGACCACTGCTGCCCAGGCTGGCACCAGCTGCCCATCAGGGATTGATAACTCAGAAGCAACTCCCCCTGCGGGAAATACCTACATGGGTGGAGAGGAGGATCTGGATGCTCCCCCCCCCCCCCCCCCGCGCCTTTGAAGAAGGTGTCTCTACCACGGTTGATGAACTGGTACAGGTGAACCTTGGTAGCGAGACAGACCCGAGACCCACATTGATTAGTGTAGCCATTCCCCTCGAGGAGCAGCAATAGTATGTGGACTCTCTCAAATAGAACTGTGATGTGTTTGCCTGGAGTTACGACGAGATACTAGGACTAGATCCCTAGGTAGCCATCCACTGCCTTGGTATCTCGACAAACCATCGCGGGTTTTAGAAGCCTCCTAGAAAGATGCACCCTTCTCACGGTGTCATGGTTAAGGCCGAAGTTGACAAGCTTATCAAAGCCAGCTTCATCAAGGAAGTCTGGTACCCCAGGTGGCTTGACAACATTGTGCCAGTCAGGAAGAAGAACGTGCAGATCAGAGTCTGCATCGACTTCTGCGATCTCAATTACCACTGCCCAAAGGATTATTTTCCCCTCCCAGTGACAGAGTTGTTGATTGATGCCACGACCGGATTCCAAGCCCTCTCCTTCATGGATGGGTATTCTGGGTACAACCAGATCCGTATGGTCCCCGAGGACGAGGAGTCCACTGCCTTCAGGGATCCCCAAGGTACTTTTTGTTATCAGGTTATGCCCTTCAGCCTGAAAAATGCAGGTGCCACCTATCAGCGGTCCATGCATCGCATATTCAATCCGATTCTCGAGACGCTAGTGGAATTCTATGTGGATGATCTAGTGGTCAAATATCACCAATGCCAGAACCATCTTAAGGACCTTGAGAAACTGTTTGGCTTTCTCCGTTCCCACCACCTAAAGATGAACCTACTTAAGTGCGCCTTTGGAGTCACCTCCGGGAAGTTTCTTGGCTTTTTTTTAGATATCGGGGCATTGAGATTGACTTAGAGAAGATCAAGGCCATTAGCCAGATGCCTCCCCCGAGGAATATTCAGGAGCTTCGAGGTCTCCAAGGCCACTTAGCCTATTTACGCTGATTCATTGCGAACCTGGCTGGAAAGTGTAATCCCTTTTTCCAGCTAATAATGAAAGGTGTCGCCTATGAATGGGATGAAGAGTTTCGGACCACCTTTGAGGAAATCAAGCAGTATCTGCTCCAACCTACGGTCTTGATGCCGCCCATCTACGGAAAGCCGCTGGTCCTTTACGTTACCGCCCTAGAACAGTCCCTCGGTGTGCTTCTCACCTAGAAGAACAATGAGGGGATAAAGAACAAGCTCTACTATCTCAGTCATATGCTCCTCGATACGGAGATCAGATACTCCCCTATCAAAAAGAGATGCCTTGCACTCGTGTTCGCCATACAGAAGTTGCGACATTACCTGCAGCACCATGAGGTACATTTGGTCTCTCGGGTATACCCACTGAAGTACATCCTGAACCGCCCTATGTTAACTGGATGGCTAGCGCAGTGGGCGGTGATCCTCCAGTATTTCGACATCAGGTTTGTGCCTTAGATGGCCATCAAGGGACAAGCATTGACAGACTTCTTATCTGCTCATCCAACCTCCGCGGATCAATCCCTGGATCTATATTTTCCTGATGATGTGATTACTTAAGTTGATCATGTCGTCTCGTGTTGTAAAATTCACTTCAACGGTGCCTCCCAAAACCCCACCGGTAGGAGGCTCAACGATCCTAAGCTCAACAGAGTGGGTCTGGGTATCATCTTCATCAGCCCGGCGCAAGCCATTCTGCCATACTCATTCTTGCTGTCAGAAGGCTGCACCAACAACGAGGCAGAGTACCAGGCTCTCATCACTGGTCTCGATCTGGCCCTTAAGATCGATGTGCCCCATCTACATGTGAAAGGTGGTTCCGAACTGGTCATTAAGCAGGTCAATGGCGACTATGTCATCAGGAAGCTGGAGATTGTGCCATTTCTAGAGTGCACCCTCTATCTAATGGCCCAATTCTCTTCTCGACCAGAGGTTACCCATGTCCCTCAGTCACAGAAGGATCGATAAGAGGCTTTGGCCGTCTTAGATTCATCACTCGAAGAACCCAAGAAAGATGATTTTATCATACATGTGGCACACCAGAGATTCATTACCCCATCACCCAAGAGGACAACGATGGACTGCGGGTAAGTCGTCATACCATCGGACCTTCTATGTCAGGGGTCCCAGGTTCGTCAGACACAGTGGTTGAGGCCACTCCCGACTAGAGAGCACCTTTTGTCGAGTATCTCCAAAATGGTTGCCTCCCGGATGATCGGGCTGAGCGTGAGCGAGTCTGACACCGCGCACTGCAATTTACCCTCCAGAGTGGTACCAGTCTTGATTGGATCCTCTATAAGAGAAGCTTTGATGGTGTTCTCCTCCATTGCATTAAAGGAGTAGAGATTTATCAGGTCATGCAAGAGGTTCATGCTAGTTCCTGCAGTGCCCACCTGGCTGGGCCCAAGCTGTCCCATCAGATCTGGAGGTTGGGGTACTTATGGTTCTCTATGATCAATGATTGTATCAAGTTCGCCAAGAGATGCCACACATGCCAAGTTCACGCTAACTTCCTGCATCGACCGCCAGAGCCTCTCCACTCCACCAAGTATTCTTGGCCATTTGTGGTGTGGGGACTCGATGTCATGGGACCATATCCACCGGCAACAGCTCGCCAGTGTAGGTTCATCCTGCTACAGATTTCTTATCCAAGTGGGCAGAGGCAGTTACACTCAAAGAGATCAAGGCCCGCTCCATCGTTGACTTCGTGAGCTCCAATATCATCCACCAGTTTGGAGTCCCTCACACTTTCCTCACCGATAACAACACCAACTTTAGAGCAGCTGAGCTGAAGAAATTGTATGCCAAGTACAATATCCGTTTAAATCATACCTCTCGCTATCATGCATAGGATAATGGAAATATCGAGGAATTCAACAAAACCATCTCTAACATTCTGCAGAAAATGGTTAGTCAGAACAAGAAAAGTTGGATGGACAAGCTCCCCAACACCCTCTGGGCTTATCGGATGACAACTCGCAATTCCACCCAGGTGACCCCATACTCTCTGGTGTATGGGGATGAGGTCGTCCTGCCCATTGAGATCCATCTTCCATCGTTACGCACTACAGTATATGACCAGCAGGTTCCAGATAAGGTGGTCGAAATCCGTCTAGCTGAATTTGAAGCACTGGACGAGAACAGGCTTCATGCCCTGCACAATCTGGAAAGACATTAGAATAAGATAGCCAGAGCCTTCAACAAGAAGGTTCACCTTCACTCTTTTCTGCAAGGAGACCTAGTGTTGTCCATTCGAGTGCCAATGATTCCCGGTAGGAAACCGCCCAATCTTGATCCCAAATGGGAAGTACCTTACATCATCCATAAGGTTTACCCCAATAGAGCATACTCCTTGGTGATCACGGATGGTGAGCGCATAATGCCTCCCACCAACGCCATGTTCCTCAAGTAGTACTTTGCCTGAGCCCCTTGTTCTTCCATGATCTTAAACTGTACGGTCCCGCATGACCCTAAACTGCACCACCATCCTGCATGACATTAAAACTACGATATCATCCTACAAGACGATAAACTGCAAAATGGTCCAAGCTCTATGACCTTAAACTAAGATCTCCCTCGTCCTTACTATAAGACGTTAAATTGAAAGCACGTCAGGCCTTCTTGAACGAGGCTTAGCCTCATGTCCTTGGGCCTCTTCGGGCCCCTGGCCCCCTTCCTTACTATAAGACATTAAACTGCAAGCTGGTCAGGCCTTCCTGACCGAGGCTCAGCCTCAGGCCCCTTGGCCTTTGTCAACTCAGGATCTCTTATGGGATCATACGGTGTGGTGTGGGATTACGTCATCATTCACGTCGGGTTACCCATCGTACCGCACATGCCCCCAGATGAGACGCATCTTTCATCCAGCACAACATCAAATTGTGCTTCAAGAACTACGTATGTCTTGATTCCCATCCTAATGGGATACATATGAACACTCAGACATCTCGTCTTGAGTGAAACCTCGAGCTCTTCTCTTTGACTGTCCCCACTGGGTATAGCTTCCTCGGAGGATCCTTGCATGATAAGGAGTATGCTTCCTTAGACCCACTCATATGAGGATTATAATGGTCTCACCATGTGCCCACTCCCGTTATTCTATCCTCCCATGTCTTTACCACATGACGTTAAACTGCGTGACATTCAAGAACTACGTATGGCTTGATTCCCATTCTCATGGGATACGTAGGAATGCCTGGACATTTCGTCTGTTGGCCTAGCCCAAAAGCCAAAATCTTCCCCTCGGGTTATGACATATGGAAAAGTGCACACTTTTTCCCCAACTCACGTCAAGAAAGCCTCGAACTGGCTATGCATCCCCTCCCCTGGAGATGTTCTCCTCTCTCATAGATGGGTACGACTATGCTTCACCCACTCCTTGATTACATCACTTTCCTCATCCGGAAGGGCCCCTGAATGGTACGGATGCTCGGTATAAGGTCCCTCTTACCACTTCGGGCCAACGCCCTTGAGGATGTCGAGCAACAAGCCGATACAAGTCCCACGTTTAGAACATGGTTAGCGGTTGACGCTCATTTTTTTCTCCCATGTTAGGTCACCATCTTGGATCTTTGGGTCCACCCCAAGATGTCCCAATCATTGACTGCAGTGATTTGTTCTGCCCCATCCCGAAGCGACAAACTTCCCTTTGGGTGGTTCCAACGGTCGGGCGCACAACCCTGATTCTTTTATAAGGAGTGTACTGTGTTGTGTGGGATTATATCCTCATTCACATTGGTCTACCCGCCATGCCGTACGCATTCCCTTACCAAGGCCTAGCCTAAGGCATTTTGGCCTTTTTGGGCCCTAGCCCAAGTTCTTACCTGGAGTGTATGGTGTGGTGAGGGATTATCTCCACATTCACGTCGTTGTTTTCTCCGTACCATACACCTCCTCCATCCAGGGACTCCTATTCCCCGACCATCATCCTCACTGCAAGACGTTAAACTGCGAGTAGGCCAGGCCTTCCTGACCAGAACCCAACTATCAGGCCCCTTTGCCTTTTCGGTACCTCCCTGTCCCAGGTTCTTTCCTACAGGACGGTGCGGTGTGGTGCGAGATTATGTCCCAATTCAAGTCAAGCTACTCACCGCATCGTACGTATCCTCGTTAGGGTATCATGCCCCTGGGTATCTTCTAGAACTACGTGTGACTTTATTTCCATCTTCATGGGATACATAGGACCACCTGAATGTCTAAGATTTGGGTCCAGCCCCATCTCTCAAAAATCTCCATCCCACCTTGGCCCCTTGGCCTACCCTTCCTGAGCCACATTGCCGACCCTTTTCGGCGGTTCACCAATGTGCCTAAGGGTACTCTGGTTTAAGTTACCTGGAATGTAGGATTCTACTTGGACACATCCGCACCCGCTTTTCAGGCTTCGTGTCTCCCTTCATCAGGGATTTCATCACCTTTCACACTCAGAGGGACCCCCAAGAATGGCCTGGATACAAATCCCAAGGGCTCTCCTACCGTTACGAGCCAACGCCCCCAAGGGTTTCAAACAACAAATCCATAAAAATCCCACGTTGTAAATATGGTCAGCGGTCGATGCTTATTCGTTGTTCCCACCTCAGGCTAACGTGATGTGGAGACTATTTTTCCACCATGGTTAAAAGTTATCCACCATCGCCACACCAACCACATTAAGCCCAAAATTTTGGTTACACGATTCACATCCTTCTTCATTCTCATCATGTCCAAGTATAGTTTCGAAACTCTTGGTACTATTCCTCAGTGCACATCGGCATGTTAGGGGAACAAATCCATGTTAGAGGTGTCCTTTGGGGCTCTTCACCGACTTCCCCTTGATGGAAGTTTCAGGTATTGCGATAGGGATCTTCCCCCCTTGTTTCCCACACCAAGTTTAACTCACATGGGCTTAGGGATTGGGTTGAGGTCTGCGCTCACCTGGAAAGTTGTCATCCACCCACGGTTTGAGATCCAAGACCATAATCTAAGATATCCCAAGAACTATGTCTGGCTTGATTCCCATCCTCATGGGACACGTAGAAATGTGAATACCTCCTATCTTTGGGTCCAACTTGAGTTCAGCTAATTTGTCTCTTCTGTCCTGCCTTCGAGACCCTGACTACGGGACTGTGTGGTGTGATGTGGGATCAGGTCCTCATTCACATTGGGTTTGCAATAACCGCACCACACCCACCTAGTTCTCAGAACTAGTCCTCCTATTTCTTGTCCCGCACGACATTAAAAGGCACTATCAAGAACTATGTGTGGTTTGATTCCTATCTTTATGGGATATGTAGGACCACCTGAATGTCTAGACTTCGGGCCCAACCCCAATTAATAGAGATCCTCCGAACTCCCGGTCACCTAGGCCCCTCGGCCTGTCCCTCTCTAAGGGGGGGATATATAGTATTTATACAGGGTTTTTGGCACTATTCCCCTTTCCCGGAAAACTGCCATCTCTCGATCGCCCTCAAGTTGAGTCCCTTGACTCTTTGAAGTGATTCACCAATGTGTTAAGAGTACTCTAGTCTAGGATAAAGAGTGTCAGATTTGACTTGTTCAAGTTCCTTCCACTTGTGAAGCTTCGTGTTCCCCTTCATTCGAGCTTTTATCACCTTTCATACCCAAAGGGACCCCCAAGAACGGCCTGGATACAATGCCCAAGGGCTCTCCTACTGTTCCGAGACAATGCCCCTAAGGGTTTTAGACAAAAAATTGATACAAATCCCGTGTTGAGAACATGGTCAGAAGTCGATTCTCATTTGTTTGTCCCCATTTCAGGCTAATGTGACAGGATGCTGTGTTGAGAACATGGTCAGCAGTAATACTCTGTCGTCACGCCGACCCTTCCCGACCTTGAATGTTGGTTACATGATTCACATTATGTTCCACCCCATCGTGTCCAGGTGGAAAATCGACACTCTTGGCACTGACCCTCAGTGCACCTTTGCATATCAGGGGGACAAAGCTACAATACGGAGTCCTTTGGAGCACCCATGGTCCGAGCTCTAAGACCATAAACTAAGATCTCCTCAGAACTACGTTCATCTTGATTCCTATACTCATGGGATACATAGGACTGCCCAAACGTCTCACTTTCAAGTCCAGCTCATTTGGGAGCTAATCTCTCCCCCTTCACCTTTCACCTCTATGTGGGCCCCTCGGCCTGAGTTTCCTCTCTCGGGATTGCCTACGGTATAATGTGGGATTATATCCCCATTCACATCCGTTATGTCACACGACACCGTACACATCCCCTGTCTAGCATCGTCTCTGCTATGTCTGTGCTGCATGATGTTAAAATGCATGCTTGGTACTATCACATGACCCTAAACTGTGACATTATCGTCCTAGACGCATGACGAAAAATGGAACTGCATTGTGATGACCTCGTTGAAGAGGAAATCACATTGGGTATTGGTCACGTTCCATGGCATTTTTCAATTCCTATCACGGCATGATTCTTGTGGTGACACTAGGGCTTGTTACCCTAGGCCTGTTGCTTCAAAAAAAACCGCTCACCTAAAGAAAAAAAAAGTTTTATCAAATTCCACTTCTTTTGATGCAAGGTCCATTCCCGCACTCCCCTTATTCCCTGGCACCGGTACCTTACTGTGCCACCCTTCAGAACTACGTGTAGCTTGATCCCCATCCCCATGGGGTACGTAAGAACACCTTTTCACTTTGCTTCAGGCCCATCTCAACTTCAACTTTCGGTCCCCTGACCTAAAACCTCTCTCAAGGGGGGTTGTGCAGTGTGGTATGGGATTATGTCCTTGTTCATGTCGGGTTGTTCACCGCACCGTACACACCCTCAGTTCTAATCCACGTCGGGTTTTTTTGTAAATACCCATCACGTACCTCCTGTCTTTCCTCCCACACATGGTCCAAATTCTACAACCCTAAACTAAGATCTCCCTATGGGAAAAGACTTTTCTACCTCTATCTAATATGTCTCGTTGCCGTATTCAGATGTGTTTTGACAAAGAGCCCGAAGTGTGGTATTTTCATGGGGACATTCCCCTCATCCCATGACCAAGCTTCGTGAGCTCGCTATTTGGATACTCATTCTCTTCCACATCCAAAAGGACCCTCGGACAACATGAATGCTAGGCTTAAGGGATCTCCATGGATGTTGGGCCTAAGGGATCTCCTATCGTTTTAGGACAACCTCCCTAAGGATCTCTGACGACATTTGCGACATGGCCCTGTGTTTCAAACATAGTCAACGGTTGACCCTCATTTTTCTATCGCCATTCTTGGCTAACGTGATATGGATACTAAGTTTCCGCCACATTTAATGGTTATCCTCTATCGTCACACCGCCGTCATTGTGATTCAAATTTCGAGCATCATGAGTCACACATTTCTGCTTCCTCATGTTCAAGTGGAATTCCAACATACTCGGCTCTATCTATTCGCGCATCTAGGTGTGCCACATGGTCGTGTTAGTGTCATGGGGCCAGTATTCATCGATATTCCCTTCACCATAACCTTCCCCTT
The DNA here is from genome assembly GCA_963277665.1 of Viscum album. Classification (NCBI taxonomy): domain Eukaryota; kingdom Viridiplantae; phylum Streptophyta; class Magnoliopsida; order Santalales; family Viscaceae; genus Viscum; species Viscum album. Next base: position 541,009,582 of record OY728135.1, read on the forward strand.
TCTATGTCGGTAAAGTCCCACCACTACTTCTTGTTTCCCACACCGATCACGACTCACGTGGGCTTAGGGGTTTTGGCAGGATGTGTACCAATGCGGCCAGTCTTCTCATCATCCCACATGATGCTAAACTACGCTCTCAGAACTACGTATGGCTTGATTACCATCTTCATGGGGTATGTAGGAACGTCCGACCACTCTACATCGGGCCCAGCCTAATTCTCACTCTTGGTCCCTCAACCTGAAGAGTTTCCTTTGGGGGTATGTGGCGTGATTTAGACTTTAAGTCCTCATTCATGTCAGTTTCATAACTACCACACCGCATGCTCCCTGAACTCTTCCCTTTCACTCCACATCCTATCGTATGACGTTAAACTACAGGAGATGTCCTCAACGCACGACACTAAACTGTGATTCTACCCTGAACAAGTTTAGGATGCCCCATGTTAATCATGGGATGCACCAGAGCCTCTACCAGAGAGAATTTCACTTGTTAGTGTTAGTCTATGACTACAATATGCTTCCAGAACTACATATGGATTGTTTCCCATCCTCATGGGATATGTAGGGACACCCTGGTATTTTTCTTAGGGTCCAGCCCGCAAGAATCATTAATCATGTTCTTCCCCTTTCCGGCCCCCTGGCCGGACCCCTCGCCAGAGAGGCCCTGTCTCAAAGAAAGAATGATCCATGATCAAACCGATACGCCCATATGGTTTACTCCCACCATTGTGGTGTAATTACATGAGTGTGGGATTCTTTCTGGACAAACCATCACTCCATATTCCGTGCTTTGTGCACCCGCCATTCGTATCCCCATCCTCTTTCATGTCTAAAAGGACCCCCTAACGGCCTGGTCCTATGCCGCATCGGCTCACCTACCATCTTGGGCCAACGTTCCCGAAGACTGGTCATGTTTGGAAGGACCCTCTAACAGTATGGATGCTCGACGTAGGGCCCGCCTACTGTCCTGGGCTGACGTCCCGAGGGATTTATTGACAGCATTTGTGACATGGTCCCATGTTTCGAACATGGTCAACGGTCGACCTTCATTTGTTGTCCCCATTTCAGGCTAACGCAGTAAGGATACCGTTTCTCCGCCACGGTTAACGGTTGTCCTTTATTGTCACGCCATCCCCACAATGCTCCAAATCTTGGGTATCGTGATTCACACTTCTCATTTCCATTTGTTCGGACTGATATCAGCACCTCTGGCGTTGCACCATTCGTGCATAAGAGCATGCTGAAGAAACGGTAATTCGGCTATTTTGAGAACTTCCTTCTCCGACCAAGTCTCTCCTATTTTCTGGAAATCCAGACTAGTTATCAAAACCCAGGATGCCCGAAGCTTGGTTTCCACTCCTATGTTGGGTGGGACGATGAGGTAACTATCTCTTGTTTCTCACGTCGGGCTTGACCCACATGAGCTTAGGTAATTATCACCGAACGTCCTGCAAACATTGTAAGGATGTAATGAACTGATGAAAACAGTGGAAATTGTGCATGCTACGACATTCAAAGAAAGAAGAAAGTCGAAGGAAGAGAGTACCATTAAAGGGTTTGTAATTGTTACAGTACCCTAGGGTCGACTCTCCCCATGGATGGATTGACCCCATAAAAAGAGCGTTGCAGCTCTGCCACCCTTTGACTTGTGGCGTCCAAGAATTGTTGCTGCCGACTCAGCTCCCACTCCTCCTCTGCAGCGACGGGGCATAGTTCGTCAGCCTCGGCTCGGACCCTCTCTATGTCAGCCTGAATGGAAGCCATCTCTCCAGAAGCCTTCCTCATACGCTCTTCTGCCTCTTCCAGCTAGGCCTTCAACCGCGAGATCAGCTCAGATTGTGTATTAAGAGAGGCTGAGTGCTCATTGCAGCTATTGGACTTCATTTTCAGCCTCCTGGAGCTTCTTGTCATTCACCGCCTTCTTCCGCTTCCAGCCCACACTAAGCCCGTGATCTTATTCTTAGATCTTCTCTGCCATTAGATCTCGGATGAGAATATGAGGACACTGGGCATCCACTCCCCCAGTGCATAGTTCGCACAGCTGCGAGCAAAGTCTTTCCATTTCATTCAGCCATAACACTTGGGGGTGTCATTGATGAAGCGCGTGATTAGCTTCCATGATCGGCGATATACTATTTTGTTTTCCTCTTCATCAGAGGACGTCTCGTCCCAGTCCGCGCGATTAGCAGGCTCGTATGCAGGATATGCCCGTAGGAAATCTTCAGCAGGATCTGCATCTGGCGTTGAATCTGGCGTGACATCTGGCGCCGGGGTAGGCGTGGTGGGACTTGGGTCTGCCGGTTGATCCTCATCGTCGGAATCCACCTCAATAACTTTGGGCACAACACTGTTGGTGGTCCCGCCAATGATAGGGAGTGTTGCAGCTCGAGTAGATGGGGGGACTATCTCCACCATCACCGGCATGCCCCTAGGAGGGATGCCACCAGACATCCTGACTAGCCTTGCCGCAGCAGCCCATGCCAGTCGGAGAACTCTACGACAAGGCCAGGATATAGGCTCGATGCTCTTTGGTTCCCGGACCATCATCAGTGAGAACTCCCGTCGGCAATGGAAATGGGTGGAAGTTGAACTCATCCACCTTCCACACCTGGTTTAGCACCATTGGTACGGCTAATTTGAATGGGAAGCTCTCAGATGCATTCAGAATGGAAGGGTGGAAGTTTGATCCTGGTGGCGAGACAGGGTTTGGGTATTCGTAAACCCCCCTGATGTGTTCCGCAATCCACCCATACAAAAGGTGGAAGGGATCGCATATCCTTGGCGGATTCTTACCCCCGCTAACATGCCACATCATCCTGTACAATCTGGAGAGCAACGAAATCCCCAGATTAACCCGCCTTCCCATGGACAGCATGGATGCCATGATGAATGAGCTGGGACGCACCCCCATGTTGGTATCCCTCACCAGTAGGATCCAACCGCAGATAAGGGCTGCGATGAACGCCGCCAGCATGACTATTGGCTGTTATTCAGTGCTAACACTGAAACCCCAAGTCTTCCATTGGCTGTCCTCCAAGAGCCGCCAGTACGAGTTCTACTTTCCCCATTGATCCCCTTTCGTACAAGTTCAAGGCCTCGAAGGGAACTCTTGATCCTTTGAGAAGTTCAGGAACCACTTGAACCACTTCTTAAAGTGGACATCTCTCACCACCTCCTTGTTCTCTCCAAGGACCAGTTCCATCAGTGCCGATGCCAGTCGCGGCATCTGGTCCGGATCCTCCCACATGCTCATGATGGGGAGGAACTCACCATACATGGCCCCTAAGATCGGGACCCTCGAAATCTGATGGACATCCCATAGACTAATGCCCACCTCCCTATGGTGCAGGTGAAAAGTGTTGGTCCTAGACGACCATCTTCTCAGAAACTCTGACATCATCTATTTCAGTTGACAAATGTGAAATTGGGATGCCCATACCACCTCGTACAGGCCCAATCTCCTCAGATCGGCCCCAAACTCCACGCACGAGGCACCTACCCAGTAGGCCCATGCCTAGTTGTTGGTGAAGTTACCGCCTTGGTGCAGGTCTCACTCATCAGACCACCCCTTTTTCGGTTCCTACAGACTTGTCTTCAGTATGGTGTGGTACATGGGAGGGGACATCTCCAGTTGCAGTGGCTCCCTGTCGATGTTGTTTAGATGTTTGTACAGACAGTCAGTAGTGATGGGTGTGAAGTCCTCCCATGCATGACCATTGGCTGCCCTGAACCATTGGTGTTGGCATGGCGTGCTCCTGAACCAGCAAGCTGGTTCGTCCCTACTCACCTTAGGAATGAAGACATCATCCCTCAGCCCGAATCCATACAAGGGAAGCTTCTTGCACAGAAGATAGTTCTTTTGGCTTTCTGATAGGAGTTATATCAAAGAATTATGCTCTGAGTGACTTCAGACCATATCTCCAAGGCCCAAACGGTTGGCCATCTCATCCATCCGGGCGGCATCTGCAAGCACCCACAGCACAGCTTCTTGATGGGCCATTACGGTTTCAGAACTCAGAAAAAATTTCAGGTCGGGTCGCGGAGGTTGTTTGTGACGGTCGCTCGTGAATCTCGGGTGCAAATCAAAGACACGGACCCTGGCCTCAGCTTGCAAGCATAAGTTCGCTTGGTACAGTCGCGGAGTCAGAGACTCAAAGTTCGCCGCGAAGCTCGAGTCGCGGTGAGCAGAAGCGGAGTACGCGGGGCTTCACGAAGTCGAGAGCGTAAAAGGAAAAAATTCAAGAGAGGAAAAAAGAGAGGTCAGCCCCCTATTTATAGGCAGCAGCCCCGGAGCTTCGCGGCGCATCCCACCTGCACGAAGCATTGTGGCGCGTTCGGACTGCGCGGCCGCTGTCCGCCCCACACGCTCTCTTCATGAGTCAGCACCGCGAACTGCCGATAATTATGGCGATTTTCCCTCAGACTTCGACCCTTGGTCCCTCATGGGCTCCATGTATGAGGGGGGGAATTTATTGGCACCAAAATATTGGACGCAGAGGGAAGAAGAAAAATAATCTCGTGCGCTGCCTAGTAAAGCGCATACGTGGTGGGCCCCTGAGCAACGCAGACACAACGAAGCGCCAGAGGCGGTAACGCTCCTCGAACGGCCTGACGTTCATGGCCCTTAGTGAAGCGCTAGAGGCGTTAACGCTCTGTGAAAATCCTGATGTTCGCGGCCCACTGCGAAGCCCCAAGGGAGGTAATGCTCTATGAATGGACTGACGTTTGCGGCCCGCCGCGAGGCAGAGGAGGCAGTACCCCTCCGCGAATCTGGTTGACGTTCACGACCCGCTGTGATGCCACCACGGCCCCTTTCGCGCCGCGTGAGTTCCGCTCTGCGGCGCTCCTTGCCTATAAAAACCAAGCTCCCCCTGATCTCACGGGATGTATAATCCAACCTTTCGGCTTCTCAGCTCCCAAATCGCGAAGCACCCTTCACTCTGAGAATGATGACCTCTGTGAGGTATTTTCGCTTCATGAGAGGCCTTTTCCTTGTTTCGTTTTGAGCCCCTCTTCCGATAGGGATGCCCTTCACAAAGCCTAAGGGCCTACGCGAAGGAAGGGGATTCTCAAGGGAACCCGGGAAGCCGCGGAGCGTTTATGCTTCCCGAAACACCCATCATGTACAAGTGATCCACATGCCAAGGCAGGGTCACTGAACTTTGCGAAGCACACTGCTTGACAACACCTTGCTTCGTGAGGCTGTGCTCTCCGAACACCCTTCCACTTCGTGAAGCACCTCCCACTCATACTTCTTCCACGTGATACGGTCAAGGCACTCAACTTCACTAAGCACAACCCTTTGCATGTATTCTCCACTATGAAAAGAAACCAAGCTCCACAAGGTCCCTAACTGTGGTCCCCTTTGCTTGGAAATTCCTCTTCCCGTGCGACCCTCCAGGTTTGCACGATGTGATTTCAAAGTCTCATGGACGACACCACCCATAGCGTTGCTTCGCCTAATGCTTCTTCTCATATGCATGCTAACAGATATTTCTTCTTCTCATAGCCACGCTAACGTGGACCCCTAGATGGTTAGCTCTGCACCCCCCCCCCCCCCCCCGTTACCACGACATTGTCGGTACCTTCCCTCCCTCAAGGGGTAGAGGGTACCAGTCATGTAAGTCCTAGGGGTGCGAAGTAGACTCACCTCGTCCAAGCTGTAGGATTTTAAACTACCAAGCACCTCGTCCTCAACACATGATGTTAAACTGTGACCAGACCCCGTGCCTCGCACGCAGGGTCCCCCCCAGCTTGGACATTCTTTACACCACTCGTCTCCACGAGAATGGAATCACCCTAACATGGGATGATATCCTCCTTATCGGAGTGGCGTATGTCGATGGGAAAAGGGAAACCACCTTGGTGTAAGCCCCCCTAGCCCCTCTTGCAGAAGGTAGCACCCATGCACCTCCGTACTTCCCCACTACCAAGGCCAGTGGAGGGCGCGATAGGGAACGAGGCACCTTCTATAATTAGTCCCAAATCCCTGTCCCGCTATGCTTTTCTGCACTTTGGGCCTCCATCCTAGAGTATGTCCTGGAACCATGGGCCGCCTAACGCGTAAGCCCCTCTTCGCTTCTCACAGACGCACCCTTCGCGACGTGATCATCAGGTCTCTACTGCCTCTTGTTTCTCACACCGAGCATGACTCACGTGAGCTTAGAGTAAGCATCGACCATGGAAATGCCATCATCCAGCATGACGTTAAATTGTATGCCCTCGTCCAGCATGATGTTAAACTGTATGCCCTCGTCCATCATGACCTTAAACTGTATGCCCTCGTAGAACATGACGTTAAACTGTATGCCATCATCTAGCATGACGTTAAACTGTATGCCATCGTCCAGCATGACGTTAAACTGTATGCCCTCATCCAGCATGACGTTAAACTGTATTCCATCGTCCAACATGATGTTAAACTGTATGCCATCGTCCAGCATGACATTAAACTGCATGCCCTCATCCAGCATGATGTTAAACTGTATACCCTCGTCCAGCATGAGGTTAAACTGTATGCCCTCATCCATCATGACGTTAAACTATATTCCCTCATCAAATATGATGTTAAAATGTATGCCCTCATCCATCATGACGTAAAACCACAAACCCTTGTCCTACATGACCTTAAACTGTACATCCATTTCGAACTACGAGGTCTTTGATCCATGTCAAGGCATGGTGTGTAGGAAGCCTCCATGAGGTTCAAGCCCACCATCTATCATTTCTTCACGTCAGGTTACACCCTCATCCCGCATGATGTTAAACTGCATTCCAGTCCGACGGTAAGCCATTGTGACTATTCCGAACTATGAGGAATTTGAGCCATGTCAAGGAATGGTACATAGGAAGCCTCACGAGGTTCAATCCCTCCCCTATCAGACCAAGGTCCACCTTCATGTCAGTTCGCTGACAAAACCCTTCCCGAACTACAAGGACATTGATCCATATCAAGGCACAGTACGTAGGAATCCTTCTTAAGGTTCAAGCGCATTACCCATCAGACCAAGGTCCTTTTATCACGTCGATTCGCCGACACCCACCATTTAATCCTAAACTACGAGCTATTTGATCCATGTCAAGGCATGGTACGTATCAAGCCTCACGAGGTTCAAGCCCACCACTCGTTGGTCACTCCGAACCCCTTCATGTCAGCTCACCAACACCTGGGAAGCCTAGTGTGTAAGATCCACACCATCTGGACCAAGGTACTCCCTCACGTCGGTTCGCCGACACACCATTATGAACTACGAGGTGTTTGATCCATGTTAAGGCATAGTACTTAGGAAACATCATGAGGTTCAATCCCACCATCCACCTCGACCAAGGTCCTTCTTCATGTCAGTTCTCCGACGCGCCCCCATCTCGCATGACGCTAAAACGCATCCCAATATAGCGGTAAGCCGTTGTGACCCTACCGTCTAGTTGTACTGACACCCCTTCATGTCAGTATAACACCCCTCTTCTCAAACTACGCGGACTTTGATCCTTGCCAAGGTATGGTACGTAGGAAGCCTCAAGAGGTTCAAGCCCACCACCTGGTCGTTTCGACCACATCCATGCAATTCTCAATCATCCACCCTGATTTTTACCTGGGCCTCCACGTCCCTGTGAGATCATGTCACCCCATTCCCCTCCATAGCATTCGGGAAGCCGCCCACAGGATGGACCTGATATTGGCATTCCCTCAAGGGGGATTCCTCAATCTAATCCACTCCAGCTAGTGTTCTGATCAGGCTGATCCATATCTACTGGACGTTAAACTTGTGGCATACCCTATGTTAAACATAGGAAGCTAAGGAAAACCTCAGATACATGACTATGGCATATGATTCCCCATCGTCGATGTGGGATGCCTCAGGCTTCCATGCCCTTGAGAAGCCCTATAATAAGGGACAAAATATAGACACGCCAAGTCCCTAGTGTTCAGACACGTTACTGATGCCTCGACGTGACTACTCCCCCGACTGAAGGTTGGTTCCTTGACCGAACCCTTTAGAATGTCCTAACAGAAGTAGTGTAATTAACTAGAACCCATGGAAACATGGCACTGGGAAGAGTTTCATGAGCATCGTATTAAATCAATGAGGGATACCCGGACTAGGTGACGAGTTTTGAGGAGGAATCCATAGAAGGAAGAAACTACATCCCATCATCCCGTTTCAATCAAAGAGCAAACGTCCCTGAACAAAGAGCGGATGCCGCCTACCTTTGGAAAGCGGGAATTCAGGGCAATAGCAGCGCGTCCTCACGGACGGATGCGCGCGCCCCAACGAAAGCATCAGAAACAATCCTTTGATCTTATAAAAAAGATCATCAATTTTAGGAAATGAGTATTTATTATTTATGGTTTCTTGATTAATATTATAATAATATATTTATAAATATGGATACTCCTGTACACCATTGAAAATAGAACCAGCGATGCCCACATTGACTTGCTAGGGAGAATAAATACTTTTCTCTCAATGTCCTCCAGCTGATATTTGAACTCTATCAACATGGAAGGATCCATCCAATAAGATGGAAAAGAATTAGGGCTCATCTTGGGGGGAATATTTATAGTTAACATTACCACTCTCTTGGGTTACAACCCATAAAAATCTATCTAAAAAACCTCAGTGTGTTAGTCTATGACCACTGATAGACAACTAACTAAAATATGATCCATGGAATAAAATAACAACCTGTATAGTTTTCATGAGATCAATCCCATCTCAAAAATTATGAGCCAGGCCTTACTTATTAAAAAAAAACTACTCACCTTATAATATGTGAGTGATCCCATGAAGAGATAAAAACTAGGCCATGTGGAAAAAACAATCAATTTCATCTTTGAAGAAGACCAATGAATCTATATTGATGATGAGATTGAAAAATTCAAAATCTAACATAGGGGAATCCCACATGAATTTTAAATTGGTGATTAAAACTTGAAATTATGGGAAATTAAAACCTTTCTCCTCCCTATTACCGAATAGGGTAAGAAAATCTGTTATAAAAAGAATCAAATCATCTCATATTCCAAAAACATAAGGAAAACTTAATGATATAAATGAATGGAAAACAATCATATCAATGAAAATTGAATCCATTTCATAAGTAATAATCATTTAATATATTATGGTGGCTGATCCAAAATCTGTTTCCGAAATTTCCCAATATATTAAAAAAAGATTTCCTAAATCATGCTTGACCTTGGTCTTTTTTTACCGGTGATAATCCCCTTTAACCTGAGGGTGATATCTAGAACCCATAGAATAATATGATAATACCTACAAACACTTATAGAATGAAGAACTAACTCCAATACTTTAGAATGTAGTTTGGTAGAAGTGATGAATATGACATAGATTCTCACACTGATGGCACATCCTTAGAGACTCAGCGTAATATTGACTTGTATGGAAAGACTCTCTACATAGGAAATAGACAGCTAGCATGTTCCCTGACGAAACCACTAGCACTGAGATCAATGAAATATGAACACTCCTACCACTACACTGACAAGGTTTATCCTGCATACTCTATTTGCTAGATGAGGAGATCTAGCTATTACACTTTGAAGGAACACTATTGAGACCTGTATTCCCAACCATTTCGTCTTATGATATAGTCTCCTTATCAACCAAAATTGTGCAGTTTGGTAAACAAAGAAGGATAATCATTGAATTAATCTCAACCTTCAATACCATTTCAAAATGACTAGGTTTAATGTAATCATTCACAATAATCACATGATACACATGAACCAAATCAAAAAAATTATCAATATACTCTAACACCAAACAATATCCTTTCTCTGTCATTATGAACTCACAGTTTCCATCCTTCATGTATTTAAAAATAGTTGTTGATTAAAAGTTATTTTAAAGTTATTACATGTGAGTTCCTCATACTAATTCGATAGAACCATATATTTATACAATTTTCAACCCAAAACTTCTATTAGATAAGTCAAAAATCTAATCTTCAATATCTTAGGGGTCTTAAAAAACTGAAATATATAGTTGATCCATTCTAACCACTCCTCAGGATCATAGGATCAATTTTTTCCATACAAGATTGATGTATTTTTCATAGTGAACTTCTGAGAATGGTACATGAATCATGAATAGTCTTAACTACCCTTGTATCCTAAGGAATAGATCTTATGCATCACCTGCTCCATTAAAGATTGATCAATTGAAGTTTTTTCTATTAGGATATGAATCACATCCCCCTATCTAAACCAAGGTGAGTTATTTCTAGAATGAATTATATAAAAAACTCAATAAATAATCTCATTAAATTCACACATGAATATTAATAAAAAAATTAAACTAAAATAAACCATTTCCATAAATCTAAAATAATTATAATAAGAATCAATAGTAATGTCTAGTAAAAAGGGGGTTAAAACATCAAATTTTCAAACATTTTTTCTATATGAATGGTTTGGTCACATAGTTAGAAAAATACTAAGGGGTGAAAGAATAAATTTTTTAATCCTTTTACACTATTCATGGTTTGGTCACACAGTTAGAAAAATCATGCACTAACTATCCAAGTTCCATAGTAAGGTAACATACAAGGCCACCTGGTTTCTGCACTATTACTTCTAATAGTATTACTAAACCATGAAAATATAGTTTTTGACAACATTTTACCAAAAATATCAATATAACACATGATCACACCCAATAACTCATAATTAATTGGGATATATATAAAATCCCAATAAAAAACAAATAACTGAGTTCAAAACATAAACACAATCCCATACCACCCATGGTAACTGAAGCTTCAACATGAAGAAGATTTGTCTAGGGACTCATCCACTCCTACTTCATGAGCACTGGTGGTTCTAACTAGGGTTTAACAATGACTCCCAAAATAATAAGAGTCACCGATACCATTTTATAGTGTACTAACCCTATTCAACACAACTCGTCACCCGAGCTAGCACACCAAAAGGCTCGAAGTGCATTATCGATTCCCATAGACTGATGACAACCACCGGGGAATCAAAAATAAAATTTTAGAAAGATTTTCAACATTGAAAACCTATCATGAACCATCAATGAATTATATTACTAGGATAAATAAATAAAAAATAACAAATGATAAAAAAGGTATAAAAAAGAAAAAACAATAATAACTGAATGAATATATTATATAAATCATCACCTTAAAAAGAGTCTCCAAAACTCATGCTTACCTTACCTTTAACTGTGTCTTGAAAAAAAAATTATATATGACCAAAGACATATACTGGGTGTGTGGTACAAGGCTTAGTAGGATATAAAAGTGAATCAATAAAAGTCTTTTAACCAAGAAAACCAATACAACTATTTTAAAACTCATTTTAAAATACAATCTCACTTTTTTAAACAAGATTAATTCAACACATTTTAATTTATATATTCCTTTTTTTACTAAAAAACATACTATTTTTTAAAACATGAGTAAACATGGCTCCAATAAATGGATAAAGCCACCCAACATAGACAAGATCAAAACAACCAAGAATGGTAGAAACAAGGGTATTATAGTGACCCATGATTTTCATAAATTGATATTACATCTTTTTGGATGAATATTCATTATATTATATATATATAAACCCGATGAATATAATAGTTTAGTGACTTTGGAAACTTGGAACATAGTCTTCTACTATGGTGAACGAGATTCAATATTTTCCACAATGATCTTCCCATTAAGTACTCTTCATATACATACCATACATAAAACCATTCTTCATAACATGGGGAAAGAAAACATAATAAAGGGAGGGCTCACATTATCTGTAAGGGTAAAAGGATAAATACATAAATATAACATGATCCCAAGGGTATGATAATGTGAGAATGACATATGAAAAGCACAATATGAATATCAAAGCTAAAAATCTTGAGTTATGAAATAAATATTTGAAGATCAAAAGACACGAATCATAAGGAAATAAGATTACACAAGTCATGAGCTCATAAAATTAGAATAATACATATAATTGTGGAATAAAAATAAGGAAATAAAATATTTTCCTTAGTAGTTAAGGCTCATTGAAAAAAATTATCAGGACACTCAGTAGGTTGATACACCTCTTAAGAGAGAAATACCATTATCCCCAACGGAAACCCTTTCTTCATAGTGGAATGGGTTCACTCCCCAAACCATTATAGTATTGAGATCTCACTCCTAAGACCTTAATGGAGGAAAATTTCTGTTACTAATATGGTTTCACTCCCCGTTCCAATCCTATATATCTTATGCGATATAAATATTTACCCAATGCATTGGAGGGATATATTGGTCCCACCCATCTTTGGTTGTAACATAACCATAGCCCTTGGTTGTAAAGTAACCACTATCCTTGGATATATAATAACCACCATCCTTAGTTATAACATAACCACCACAACATAATGAAAATCATAAATATGTGTTCTAAAATTTCATAAAAAATATACCAAATCATAACCCATTAAATGAAATGGGTTTGTAAACATTTTATCATATCAAAACCTTTAGAAAACATATAGGTTTCATAATCATTTAAAAAATTTATCATACCATAAACCATGAATATAAATGTGTTTCGTTAACATTTTATCATGGTATAACCCGTGAGAGAGAAACATGATTCACAAAAATATTATCACCATAAAAATAAAATATTCAGAGAAAGTATTAAAATTTTAGCCTTGGTTCATATCCCTAGAAAATTATAAGTTATATCAAATTATGTTATCTTATATGGATTATGATTTTGAAAGATAAATTTCTTGGTATATTTATAGAGGGAGATAACATTACATTGAAAATAAATTTTTAAAAATAAAAATTCATAAAACATTTTGAAAATACTATCATTTGAAAGCGTACTTTGAAACTCATAATGGAATCTTTAAAAATCATGTAAATCATTTCCTGAGGAAAATATCATTTCCACTTTGATTTTTTTAAAAACCTTTTCAAAATAACTTTTTTACTTTGAAAAAAAAATTTAAAATAAAAAAAAATCCCAAATATGAAGGAAAAATTTTTCATTAAAAGGAAATTTGAAAGCTTATATGGTAATCCTGAAACCATTTAGTATTCATGACAATGATAAATATTGTTCATGTCATGCATGTTAATAAAACTAATATTATTTTCAAATTTTCAGTAAAATCCAAGAGGGAATTGTTTGAAAAAAAACATGAATATTAATTTCAAATCTTTTTTTTTAAAGTAAAGAATGGGTAAAAATTTCATTAATAAGTAATTTTAATAATGTTTAAAACATTTTTTTTTTGAAAACATGATTTTTGAAGAAAAAATGTTTTTGACAGAAAAGATAAATAAAGGTGATTTTTCTTAAAAACATCATATGAAAAATATTTTCCCTATTATTTTAAGTACCAAAGAGTTAAAAAATGCTACTATTACTTGAAAGATTCATGAATAAATATAGTAGAAGAAAACTCACGTGTTTTGCAAGATATGGATCATAATATTTTACAATCTGAAACATAAGCATAGACAATCCCAATAAATTATGGGATTGTAACATAAAATATTTACCACTTTGGTATCTTTGAATCAAAAGACCCATGAAATAATAACATTAAATGAAAATTAAATATAATGTGGATAAATATGTTATTTATATTAAATTTCAAAGGGTATGTGTATACACCTTGTGGAAGAATATATGTGCATAACATAACGTACATCCCAAAGAAGTATAATTAAAAACCCCTTACTTATTTTGTAACTTTTGAACCATAACCCCCATGAAATAGTGATAATAAAATGGATATAAAAATGTCCACAATTTTTTTTATTATAATAATAAAATAAATTTAGGTAAAATATATTCACCACATAAAGAAAATATGTGGTGAATATGGTATGCATCTCATAAAAGGAAAAAGAGAGACGAAAATTCCTTACCTTAAATCTTGAATTACTTCATACACATTAAAAACTCCTATATAATAAATATAATTTTATTATGAATATATTGAATAAAAATATTTATATATATCATAACATATATAATTTTTTATGACCATTTATTATCCGTTTATTAGGGATTCCATGTTAATGTTAAATTTTGGGTAATAACAACTTTGTTTTTTATATATGTTTTCATTTATTATTTTTTTGGGTGATATTAATATGAATATGTTTTCATAATATCCAAAATGTTAAAAATTATATTAATATCATATATATTCAGTATACATGTATTCAAACTCATCCATAAAATTTAGTGATAGAAAATTAAGTACATCGTTCATGGAGACTGTAGTTCGTATAGACACTTGAACATTGTTTCCATTTACTTTTCAGATTGAAAGAATTAAAATTAAATGAAATATTATAATTATAGAATAATTTTTATGTCATATTTATAACATATTTTCATCAAAACCATCCTTAATACATTCCATTTAAATTATGAAAGAATAACATCACTTCGCGAGGCGGTATTCAGACGTACACACGAGTGATGTTATCGTATTCCAAAAAAATAGAAATCATGAAGGTATGTGTGATATAGAAATTAAATAAGAATAAAAAAACTATAAATATACTATTAAAAAATAAATCTATAATAATTTTAATTATTTAAGGTGGTCATGGAAAATGAATGACATCAGTTTGCGAGGTGGTAGTCTACCGTACACACAAACAATGATTTCGTAACCCATTTGATGGAAGTGGAGATGTTTTTATATAATAAACTTAAAATAAAAACATATAATAATATATAATTTAATTATGTTATTATATAATAATGTTATAATAATAATTTAAGGAGGTGGATGAAGAAATAAAACAAAAAGACTCGTTGATGAAAGTTACCACTTCTTCTGGTATCCTCCTCAAGTTTGGCCTAAAGGATTTCTAGGATGGATTTTTGTCCAAAATAATTATTCTAGGATTATGGGAGTTTATTTTTTAAGTGATTTGGGTAGGTATTATACAATCAAAAATTGGTTTAATTTTCGAATAATAGAGTAGAGGGGGTGACCTTTTATAAGTGTTTGAGAGGACACACTTGATATTTTTCAAACGAATTGAGTGCTCCTAAGTTTTTAATATGTCTAAAGGATAGAAATTGTCAATAATTATAGGTTTAATGGAATAAATATTTATAGTAAATTGTTTTTTACTAGTTTATTGGTTGTTTTTACCCTTATCTTTTTAGTTCAACCTCGATAAACGCATTTTTACCTTAAACACGATAATATATTTTTACTGCATTCAGTATTCATTTTGGTAAAAAATTAAGTTGAATATATTATATAATATAAATTATACTTATTTGAAATATTGAATCCATTTTTCAAAATTCCATACAAGTAAGTGGTAAAATTTAATTTAAAATTAAGCCCAAAGACGTGATGAGAAAATATGTTTTTAAAGAAAAAATATTCAAAAGTTTACAATGTTTTTATATAACAATTCAATGTGAAATGGAATAAAATTACCTAAATTGGATCAATGTATTTAAAGTTTAACTAATTTAACTTTAAAACTAATTTAAAATATAATATAATATTATAAATTAAAATAAATGAAAAGGAAGTTTTCAATTAAAATTCAGTATTTTCATACGATTCATTAAAAAATAAAACTTTTCCAAAAAGTCCCAAAAACCCACCTCAAGATAATTTTTATATGATGATTTAAAAATTTATGTGTAATTTATCAAATTTATCGTCTAAAAGTTTTAAAAATTAAATTTAAAATAAGTTCACAAAATTAACAAAACTGTTTTTTAGAAAAATATAGTTTAAGCGTAAAATTGAATTTATTTTTATTTAATATCTAGAAAAACATAAGATGAATGATAAAAATTTTATTTAATATATAATATATAATTTTAATTAAAATAATTAATCAAATGTCATTTGATTAATTTTTTTAGCAGAATATGTTTATGGGAATAACAATAGTTTTTTCAGAAAATGATTTCCTTTATTTTCAAAAGGTTTTTATTTTAATTTATAACTAATTAGTCACCAAATAATTCATTATATATAATGTTTAAACCATATATTTTCAAAATTTAGTTAATACTAATCAAACCCACCATTATAATGGCTAGGTTACAACTATCATATAATAATATTTTAATAGCATGTCATGCTTCGTTTAAACTTAGTATTTCATGTAACACAAGATAAACTCGGTATTGTGCGTAATGCAAGACAAAAATAGAGTTGATTATAACACATTATTAAATCAATGTTACTTGTAATTCAAGAAAAAATTAGTGTTTTGTGTCATAAAAAATATAAAAAGATGAAATTATTTGAAAAAAATAATTTTACAAAATTTTGGGGTGTTATATTATACCCACCTTAAAATGAATTTTTCCGTAGAAATTTCTCTTGCTCATAAAAGGTTTAAAACTTGAAAAATTACCTCATAGAAACCCACATTATAAATAATAATAATAATAATTCCTTTAAAAAGGAAATTTGGAGATATAAATGTTTCCCAAAGTAACTAATAAATATGTTTCCACAGAGGAGAAAATAGGTGGGAAGTAATGATTTGGACAAAGAAAAATGTTTAAATAATTATATAGAGTGATAAAGATCACTGATGAAAAGAAATTACGTGATCTAGAGAAGGTTAAAAAAACAATAAACTAAAGAGGCATGAAAAAGGCCATTGATATCATCAAAAATTATGATAATAGGATAGAATTTTATTTCAAGATCATTTTACTAAAGCTGAATAATTTTCATGAGAATATATACTTACTCGATTTCATTCCATTTAATAAACATAATATTACCCTTTGTTTGTGCCTTAATAAATTTACACTTCATCTATTGCTCCATGAAATGAAGTTAAATTTTTTATACCTAAATAATTAACAAATCATAAGATCTATAAATAGAATGATAATTCATTTCATCTATATTTAGTTATCATCACAATGAAATAGTTATCATAGGTTATCAAATATTCATAAATCTTTATATAGTGAGGAAACACATTAATATATTGATCATCCTATAAAGTTCAACTTAAAAAACCCCATAAATGGTAAACCTTATGACCCCTCAAAAATATTAAAATACAAATCTTTAGAAAGAAGGTAATTAAATATAGAAAATGAACTTATCATTAATCCCCATATACCATAAAGTGGTTCTTTATTTTCACACAACAAACATGTAAATACCTTAATCATGTATTCTATTGAAGCATGGAAATAACCTTAATTACCATAAACCTTATTGAAAACCTACATTCCTCCTTATTCATTAAGTAAAGGAAATATTGTTGGATATATTCCTTAAATCAAGAAATGTGGTGAAATCCATAAATGATAGCATAAAACACTTTTTCAACTAATCATTAATCAGTTCCAAGTTAATTATTTTTATATAATTAACTTATTCATATGTAAAATATTCTTATCCCAACAATATAATCTCAACATCATAAAATTATTAAGTTTTATCTTCCCTTAACCGAAATATCACCTTGCTATTAAATCAATTTTCTAGTCCTTTAGTACCATTTAAAAAAAATATTGATAATCCTTAATGAAAATATTCTAAAAAATCGTTATATATATTAATATAACATAATTTTAGAATTAAAATACATAAACAATTCAATTATTCCACCATATCCTTAATCCATTAACTATGCTTACTTATCTTATTCTCTAATACCTATTTCCTTTCATATTTCATTCATAGTTTCTTCATCATTAGAAATATAACCATTTCATGTACCACCTTCACAATTCTATTCATGATATTTCTTCCATGAAATCGAATTGAATAATTCCCATACTTTCCAAATTTAAATCATTCATCCATTTATAATACCATAAGAAGTCCAGTACTCCCATCCATTGTGTTAACTGAACTATTCATTTTCCCTCGGTAATTACTTTCACTATGAAATTGTTCTTCCACAAATAAAACATCTTCTCATTCCATTGATACATTCCATAGAGTGATTCTTCCCACATTCTAGACATATAGGAAACTGAGTTTTCTTTCCTCTATAGTCACCACTACCTAAATTCTTAGAGAACTCTATCCCTCTCTTTTGTAGTGAGTCTAAGAGTTGGTTAAAGTGAAAATTGTTAAAGATGTTCTGTGATAACTAATTTGGAATAATCACAATATCAATCACTCTAGTCATCATCTCATTTAGATTCCCATGAGAAAAATTTCCATCATATTCAATGTTAACTCAGTTCCTTCTAGTTCCAGCCATTGAATAAAACCAAGAAGCATAGAGTGAGAAATACTAATCATAGAAAAAATCCACATAATCAAGGGAAAATATCTCCTATAGGATGTCTTAATGATGGAACATTCTTTTTAATCTATGAAACCTTAGTTTTATCCTAGGACATTAATTTTCATCATCTATTTAAATCCTTATTAATGGTCTATAAAGATTTTATGAATTTTCAAAGCATATCCACTAGGAGTGTCAAACTTGGTGTGCAATAAGGCATATTTCCATGCACTAGGTGATGATCGATTCTAGCACAATGTTCCCTTTTCACAGTTATTACCCATTAAGTACCTCTATTACCAATCCACATCCACTTTTACTATCCAAATAGGGATGTAACTTCTTGTAAAACACTCACTCTATCATTTACCAAAATTCCAGGACATTTTCTTATACTTAGACTCTTTATAAGACTTATCCTTAGAGAAATTCATAGACATATACTTAGAAATATCTATAGGGATCTCACTAATGTTTTATCATAATAGATTCTAAAGGTTATCTATTTATTTTTTATCATACCAACTACAGTGACCCTTGCTTATCATACATGTATATTACATCTTTTTAGATGAATATTCATTAAATTAAACAAACAGATGCTAGAGGACAATAATAGTTAAGTTCCTTTGGAATCTTGGAACATAAAATTCTAATTTGGTGAAAGATAGTAAATTTTTCCCACAAGGATATTCCTCTTTAGTAATATTCATAGACATACCCAACATAAAACATTTATTCATAACCTGGGGAAAGGGAACATATGAAAGGGTGAGATCAAATGCTTGGTTAGGGTAAACAAGGGAAGTATATAAACGTAACATATTCATAAGGGTATAAGAATATGATAATAAAATATTAAAACCATAACCTTTATATAAAAGATCAAAATATTTAGTCATGACATAAATATTAAAGTTCTTAAGACATGAATCATAAGGAAATAAAATAACAAGAGTCATGAGTGTATAAAATTGGCATAAGACATAGAATTGTGTCATATATATAACTATATAAAATCTATTCCTCAGTAGTCAAGTATCATTTTCAAAACTTATCAAGACACTCTGTAGGCTTTTACACCTCCTGGGCGGGACACACTAACATCTCTAGTACCATATCGTTCATCATAGTAGAATGGGTTAACTACCCAAACCATCATAGTAGTCAAGGTTCACTCCCAATACCATCATTATGGACAAAACCCCTTACTGAACTGGGTTCAATCCCCTTTCATGTCCTATCTATCTCATTAGATATAAATATTTACCCAATTTAGTAGAGGGAGGTATATGTCCCACCCATATTTGGTTATAACATAACCACCATCCTTAGTTATAACATAACAACTGACCTTGGTTATAATATAACCACTATCCTTAGTTATAACATAACCACAATTATTGGTTAAAACATAAACCCCATCACATAATGAAAATCATATATATTTATGACACAAGATCAAAATATATTTACCATATTATAACCCATGAAATGAAAGGGGTTTCATAAATATTTCATCATATCATAACCTATGGAAAAGAGACAAGTTTCATAATCATTTCAACATTTTATCATAGCATAACCATGAAAAGAAACAGGTTTCATAAAATTTTTATCATGGTATAACCCATGGGAGAGAAGTGGGGTTCATAAACATAATTTCATCTTAAAAATAAACAATTCAGAGAAAGAATAAAAATGTTATCCTTGGTTCATATCCCAAGCAAGGCATAAGTTACATCAAAGGATGCCACCTTTGATGTAAAATATGTGACATCCTGACCCAGATTCCACTCAATGGTGCCCGAATCTAGTGGTGAACATGGCCTGAATCACACCTCCACATATTCTAGTGTATTTTGAATAGTGGTAAGGGTTCAAGGTTGTACAATGGAGAGACTATTCACTAATGATCAAAGTAGAACAACAGAGGAATAAATAGATATGTATCTGAATAATAATAAATAAATAAATAAAAGAAGGTAAAACATCAAAGTTAATGAATATCCAATATAAAAAATAAATATTATCATATATAAAATGATTTAATGTAATGTTTCTAACAAAAAGAAACAGACAGGCATGGTAATAGGCATGTAATACTGTACGTGTATCAAAATAACAAACAAACCAAAATGATTATCTCCTATAACATCACTATCCATATCTCGGTCCTATGATTCCCTTCCACCATGCTATAAGAAACTCAAGTATCAAAAACTAGAAACATTCCTCTATCCCTATCTACATCCACATAATCTTATAGGGTACAATTGGAAGCCTAGATAGTGTGTGAGAAAATATCAATAGGCCACCACCAATGGTCTTTATAAATATTCAGTCAGTTTATATAATATGGAACTGTGTAGATAATAATAATAGGTAGTAATAAAGGCATAAAGGATCTTCACTAGTTCTATAAGGACACTAGGATGACATTACCTGATTTAGAATAACCCAAATAATATATGAATAAGTAGCCAGATATATACACATATATGGTCGTTATACGTAGTGATGTATACAACCATATATATGGCTACTTTTACTAGCCTAGACCCAAGTCATAACTCAGGAATCCATAAGATGTAACATGAGTCTCACAAGTATCAAGGGATTATATGCCCAGTATCATAGTAGTAGGGTCACTATGACCAAATCACAATAGTCGGGTCACCATGCCCATTGTCAAATCAATAATGGTCATCATACCCGTATATCATTTCAATATGGTCTCCATGTCCATATTTTAATTATAGGGTTTCCATGCTTGTATCATAGATTTTGGGTCTTCATGCCCATGTATCATAATTAATGTTGGTCACCATGCTCGTATCATAATATTAAAGGCCATAATTCCCATATATAATATCAAGAGGGTCTTCATGCCTATATCATAGATAAATCACCAAAATGTAGACAACCAGATAATAAGAAGTTAAATTAGAGTATGGGTGGGTGAGTTATCGATGAACCTAGGTGGGAGGATCTTGATAGCTTTAAGGGAGGATGCATGATGGAATGAAGAAAATAAAGAGGGTGTTTTATGTTATAAAACCCTTAAGGAAAAAATAATAAAATCAACCAAAATTAGGGGTCACATGGTTTGGGTGCACGGTTGGGAAAACTGTGTTCCAACCATTCTTAGGCCACTATCCTATGTAGGTACCCACATGTTTTGGACTCATGGTTTGAGAAATCGTGTACCAACCATTCCATTAGCCAATGCTAAAAAATACAAAGAACCTGCACCAACTTGTGGCCCTAAGAACACGGTTAGGAATAAATGTGCACCCTATTATGCTCTCTGAAATTACCCCATGGATAAACTAAATCATGTGGGCTAGGATGTATAATTTCTACTAACCATACGACCCAGTGTTTCTTCCATCACCTAGGGTTCCGATCTCTGGACAAGACGAAGACATCCCCATTTCCTCCATACCTCAACTAGGTTTTCATATTAGGTAAAAACCAAATAATTAGACTATAAATTAAACGATACTTACCTCATAGAAAAATTGGGTTATTAATGTCTTCCCCCCTTAAAGGAACATGTCCCTAAGTGACCCTTCCAAGGAAGACATAACATAATATGTGAATAAATCTTCCCACTAAGCATGTATATTGGCCCTCGCTCCCAAGTCTCATCTTATACATGGTTGTGCTTCCATAGAACCCATACTAAAGGTGAAAAATTGCCTTAGACAACCTTTATGCTCTAGTCAATGATGTATATGGGATACTACTTAAAATAAGAATCATTATCTATCTCACTATCCTCGGGATCAAAATAACTAGATGGGTCAACGTGATAACAGAGAAGCTGTGAAACATAGAAGATTTAATGCATGACACAATACCTCTGATCTAATAACAACAAATAGGCTACCATAATGACTCTCTCTAAGATCTAAAATGACATGATATAACGAGGTGAAAATTCCCTTTCCTTCGTATACTTATATGCATAAGTTTGGGTGGTACCCAAAAGAAAACATGATCCTTGAACTCGAACTCTAGAGGTCATTGAAAATGATTATTATATGAATTTTTTCAAGACCCAGAATTATACACATGATTTGTGATCAATTGAACCTTCTAAGAAGTCTCCTAAACATGATAAGGACCCAGTAGCACCACCTCTCCTACCTCTAACTAGTACATGGATGAATAACATGGCCTAACAATATAGCCTCATAAAGATCCATATAAATTGTTTCTAGATTTATATTATTGTAGGAAAAATATATTAGATGGATATTATTCTCTCATGAATCACCAAAATTAAGGAATCATTCTTGGAGAATGTCCTCCAACACCAATATAGTCCATTCTAAATGGAAACCAGTTTAAGGGTGAAAACATATGCTCATAAGCACGTGTGTACCCATAGAACTCTATAACCCCTACCAAAATCTCATTGTAAAACAAGTATACCAATCTGAAATGATAGTATAAGGGACCCCATGTAGCCATATAATATCATGTACATATAATCTTCGCATACCATCAACTGATAAAGTCTCACAGATAAGAAGTAAGTGGGATACTTTCGTTAATCAATCTATAACTACCCAAGAAAAATCTATACCTCAAGGTGACCTCTGTAAGTTGACTAAAAATCAATCACACCATCTTCCCATTTTCATTCTGAGACTAATAAGAACTATAGAATGTTAGTGAGTTGTTGGTGTTTTTCCTTCACCTACTAACGGGTGGAACACCTAATGATAAAACCTACATTCTAATGTTTCATCCTTGGGCACCAATACTATTGGAACATATCATGATATATATTGGAGAGACCTGGGTGCACTTCCCAATGAGAAGAATATAGCTCATGTATCAAGAACTCTCTCATGCTTGTAGGGACTCAGATACACCCATGTTTACACTGGATGTCGTTTCCTTCAACAAACTAATCTGGAGGTAGGTCCTCACTAGAAATACTCTATCATAGTTCCAAGACATAAATATCTAAAAGCTGACTCATATTTACTCTCTCTAGAAGTGAAGATCTCACTAATAGTGATGAAAATATATATTCTCCCTGATAGTCAGAAACCTATTTTGGCTTCTCAAAAAGATGATCCATAAGATGCCCCTCACTATTGGAAACCTGAACTACCCACATCCAAGTCCTCCTTCTTATAGAATCGAAAAAAAAAATGTCACTTATTGGATGAATAAGCAGGATAAAAGTCAAAGGGCTAAAAGTATTAAAACCAGTGTTGTTTCTTGGGATTCAAGTTACAATGTGTAATAATATACCCAAGGATTTTGTGGTATGTAAATACCATAAAATTCTCTCCTAGCAGTCAATTCCTTCAATAGTGCATGGCGTGAACAAAATATTATAACTCAAGATTTTACATCAGGTTATTATGATCATGAGGCATAAAATTCCATGACTTGTACACAATGAATTGATATTCCTAAATTATAACTACTACTAGCCTGATACCTAATGCATCACAATACACTGTATTACTACTGCCAATTTCTAGACGAATCGGGGTCAATGTTAAATTCAATCCTCCTTTTTACTCCTAAAATGATGTCTCATATTTTTATGACTATATACAATTCACACCATTATTATCCAATCCCATAAGTGGTGATGATAAGTATTAGAGGACTTGTATGAAATTCCTTTTATAATCAACTATCCCCACAAAAATTCATATGTCAAATCCATTCCTGGTATTCTCCTAGGAAACTACAACACTCACCTTATTTGGTTCAACTGAAAAACCTACCTCTGAGATAATGTGACCAAATAAGTGAACCTTATCAATCTAGAAGTGGAATTTACTAAGATTAGAATACATATGGTGCTCTATCAATGTATTCAGAATGATCTCAGGAAGTTTTCCATGGTTTCTTAGTGTATTAAAATACAGAAAGATGTAATATATAATGACCACCATGAATGAATAAAATTAGGGTTCCAAAACCATATTTATCATTGCCAAGAAAATGATAGACATTCTCATGAGATTGAATGAAATTACCAAATACTCATATAAACCGTACAGGCTGCAGAAATCCATACATGAAACATATGAAGGTTTGATTTATACATGATGATATAAATATATTAGATCGACCATGGATAACACTCTCACTCTTCAGAGCTAGTCAAAATATATGAGGTTAGAGATACTGATTCAACATTGTAAGTTAATTCAACTTTCAGTAACCCAGAAAAATCCTGATAATTCAATTCGCCTTCTTATAAAAAAGCACCAGTGAATCCCATGGAGAAGTACTGGGCTATATAAAACCTTTGGCCTCTAAGTCCTTTAGTTTTCTATTGAGATTATGCCTTTCAGTAGTATCCTTCCCAAAAGGAGTAATGGATACTTGTGTAGCTCTAGTAACTAGCTTAATAGTAAATTCTACCCCTCTCTCAGGAGGAAGTCCATAAAAGTCATCAGGGGAAAACATCCCTAAAATGATTAACTACAGGATGGAATTTCTTTTTATATAATCCATGATCATCCATATAATTTCTAATAATATTTATATTCACTCCAATTAGCCCAATATTATCTAGTACAACTCTACATTCCTAGACATCCCACCCACCCTTGTGAATACAAGTACCACCCTCTGAGGATGTAAAAAACATCCTCTAGAAATAAAACTCAATTTAGATGTGATAGGGGACCAACCAATACATCTCAAAAATGAATAAAAATCTTGTTCTCCCAAGTATAAATAGGTCCAATGAGATATAATGGATTCCTACCTCAATGGGTAATTCCTTGCACCGGCGTACACTCTCTAAATGTATTACCAAAGGAGTGTCAAGTTTTATAACACCACTAAAGTATAGAATATAAAGACAAATAATTTCCAAAATACCCACATATATAAAGTAGTGTAATGCTCTTATATCGAATAAGGAATGCACTATTGTAGATTCAACTGTAATCGTGCCTTGAATAGTAGATTCCCTAACACCTTCCTCCTTTGGTATATGATGCACTGAATAAATCTTACAAAATCCAAAACCATATTCTATATCCTAAATAATTGGAGTGGGTCTACTTTTATGTATCTATATATCTGAATCCCTTTTACCTAATCTATGAAATCATCTTATGCATATACGACTGGTAGTACTTCAGCTACATGGCTGGTGAGGTTCTACTGATACCTCTCTTGAAGGTGTAGCTAGTATGGATCCTCTCCCACTCGGGACATATGTAAAGGTCCAAGAAAAACAGTTAAGATACCCCAACATTCCATATACTCATCACTCAAAAGTGTCTCTAGTACAATGGGGCCTCTTCTACCAAGCCTTCCCACACTGGCGATAAACCACATAACTTTTGTGGGTGTCAGCTGGCTACCGCTACTCATGTGTGCTGTCTCAAAGTGTTACTTCTGAACACTTTCCAAACCACTAGCCTATATCGGGTTTTAACCACCCTTAACCAAAGCATATTCCCCCCATAGGTTTATCATAGTGATGAAATCCTTGTTTACTATATTACATATGGTAGTCAACTATAAAATTTTCACCAGATAACAAATAGGATGCCTAAGCCCATCCTTGAATCATCTCTCTTTCACTAGCTCAAAAGATATATAATTTGGTGAAAATAATATAAGATCTATAAAATGAGATGAATAATCCATAACTATAATATAACCATTCTTCAAATTTATTAACTCCCTAGAATGATCATCCCTCAGGGTATCAAGGAAAAAATATTCATAGAAGGTAGATTGAAAATACATCCAAATCATTTCCTGATACAGAACTTCCTAGTTTAAAATATCCCCCCAATGTTTAGTAGATCCATGAAGAATACAATTTGAGATATTAAATATCCTATAAATAGGTCTCTAAGGATTTTCAAAGATAGATAAGACGGTATCAATCCATAAATCTTTAGACTAGGGTCTACTATCCCCTGAAAACGTAGGTGGATTTGGCTATTAAACCTCCTATGTAAGATTTCCCATAGAAGGGGAAGGTCTTAAATCTCTATATATAGTATTAATAATCCATATAAACTCAACTTGAAACCAAAAATAATCTTCCACATATGAGATAATATGATTTACCATAGGTGGAACTACTGAACGTATCATTGGTGGTTTAGGGACAACCACCTATGGAGCATTGTCATCACCAACCTCCTGAAACATGACTAGAGAACATCATGGTTTAATAACTATGTAGATTCCAAATCCAAAACATAGATAGGGAAGATCATGTAAAAGATCATAGACATATGAATAGTAAAGTTACAATATTTCTATATAAGACTCACACCCCTCTGTTAGCTCATAAAGCCAGGTCTAGGTGAGAAATAAATTATATAGAAGATAAGAGATGCAACCTACTACCCACTAAAAAGTTTAGTTATGGGTAAAAATATGTGTTTTGAGTCTAAGGTCCTAGTATATATAGTTTCAAATGTAATTTATATTGGAAAACACCCTTTAAATGAAAACTGTAATCCCTATTTAATGGTGACCATTTCATTTTAGAATTCCATTTCATATAATTTTATTCTCATTTATATAGAAAATTTTTAAAGGGTTTTACTTTATGGATCACCACCTACATTTTACAAGGGCCCATACACTTATAAACTAGATTGTGGTGTCCATTTAATCCAAGACACTCACTTATCAAGTCATTGCATGAAGTGTTATCACAATTCATGGATATATAAATTAAGAACCAAAACATAATGATTGAAACAAACATAGTAAGTAAACATGGAATGGAATAATTCATAACATATAAATCCTTTAATATGTCTAAAATGATTCATTACTCAATTTTTTTTTAATATATCAGTCAAATTATAAAATATAATCATCAATCATAATAATAACCATTACATATTATGTATGTCACCTAATAGTGGAACCAAATCGACTGTAACAACAAAATACAGAATAGTGTGTCCCATCCCATGTTATTTGGCCTTTTTCTTATATGTGGGTTAGCTACTCCTAGGCAGAGCACATTACCAAATTCGAACACATTCCCAATCTCCTGTCTAATATTCCCAAATGATAAGATAAAATAAAATAAATTTGCTCTGATATCACTTTTTAACAATCTGACCTGGATGCCACTCAACAGTTCCCTGATCCAGTGGGACACATGTCCTTAATAATACCTCTATGTATTCCATAGGATGTCAACAAGAAGCAAGGTTTCAAGGTGGTATAGTAGGGATACTATACCCTAATGATTCAAGTAGCACATGAGAGGAATAAATAGATAAGTAGAAGGAGAATTATAAAACAAATGAAAAAAAGGTAAATCAACTAAGGTAATAATTATTCAACATCAAAAATAATTAGTATTGTATACAGAATGATGTAATGTGATGTTTTGGATATGAATAAACATGTAGGCATGGTAGAATTCATGTATTGAAATAGGTGTATCAAAAGAACAAAAAAACAAAAAATTCTATCTCCAATAGAATCGAGAACCATAACTTGGTCATATACTTCCCTACTACCATGTTATAAGAAAATCAAGTATCAATAAGTGGGAGCTTTTCCCTATCCCAACCTACATCCATATAATATAATTGGGCACCATCAATTACCTAGATAGGGTGTGAGATAAACTCAGTAGGCCACCACTAATAGTGTCTATAAAAATCTAGTCGATGAATATAATACGACATTGTGCCAATATTAATGGTTAGAAGTAATTAATTTTTAATGGGGTGACACTGGTTCTAAAAGGACAGCAGGAAGGAACTACCTACTTCAGCATAATCCAGATAATCTCTAAAAAAGTAACCAGATGTATACACATATATAGTTTTTATATGTAGTGACTTCTATAGCTATATATATTTCTACTGTTACTATCATGGAACCAATGAATAACTTGGGCATCCATAACCTGTTAGATGAGTCTCACATGTTTAAAGTGATTCCATAGTCTGTATCATAGTATTTGGATATCTATAATCAAATCATAATAATGGGGTCACCAGACATAGTATCATATCAATAAGGTTCACCATGCCCATATAGAATTTCGATATAGTGGCCATAACTATTGCATAAGTTTATAGTCATCTGACTATATCATAGATGTAGGTTCGTTATGCCCATGTATCATAATTAATGAGGGTCTCCATGACCATATCATAATAATAATGGTCTTTATTTCTGTATACCATATCAATAGGGTCTCTAGGCCTATATGATATCTATTGGGTCACTATGACTGTATCATAACAATATGGGTTGTCATTCCCATATATCATTTCAATAGTAGAGGTACACCATTCCCATATATATATATATATATATATATATCCAAAAGAAGAAGGGACACCATACCAATATAATTATATGTAAAGGGGTCTCCATGTCCATTTAAAATAACATTGATAAGTAGTTAAAGGATTTATTATGATCTAATGAATAGTTTTTAATTCAATATCATTTATCATTAATAAGCTAGTGACCATTGTTCAATTTAATATAGGAGACATGGTCGTATCACTCACCTATAATAAGATTCATTATAAATTGATAAGTGTGTTCGTCGTGCTATGCCACAAAAAGTGTCCATTTCATTTATGATATCAACGTAGTAGTCAAACCAAACACATTGGTAGGTGTTTTAGTTTTATATCCATGAAGGTAAAATATGTATTTAAGGGCACACCCAAAGGGGTGGATCATGTTGAGGTTGATGACCTCTAACATATTTTGGAATCTAAAACAGTCATGGGGTTCAAAAATAAGAAAACCAATTTAAGGATAATTCAATTTTGGGGAAATTCATGGTGAAACAAACATGCGACACATAATACATAATATAAATCATATCAAATTTTTGGTATAATTACTACACTAAACCAAAATCATACTTTAGAGACAGGTTATTAAACCACAACTAAACCTTTTAATTGTTTTATACACATGACACTTCTCCCCGACTCTCCCCCCACATGATGCCCCCACCCCCGAAGCACTACCAGTCTTGACTATCGCTGCCCCTTGCCGTTGGTCTCAACCCTCTCCACCCCTTATCGTCAGTCCCAACCTTCGCTCCACACCCATACCCTTCGCATCCCTCACCATCACTCCCGACATAGAATCTCACCACCCCTCTCCTCCAGTCCTGACCTAGCACCTCACTCCCCCTCACCACTGATCCTGACCTTTCCCCTCATAACCTATCCCAATATGATCCACTGATACCCTATCCCCCCAAGGTACAATTTGGATTTGTTATACATTAATTTATACATTATAAGTTGATTCTCAAAGGAGTTTTGGTGGATCTCTACTTATTATTGTTTATAATATATTTTCTTAGATGAAATGGGGTAGAAATCATTACATTATGATTGTTTTCCAAATATATAAATTATTATTATTTTTTTGTTATTAAGTTTCTATAAATCATTAGCTGAGAAGAAGAGGTGGTTGGATGAGTAATCTCAACTGTTATGAGTTATGTGGTTCTGTATATTTAAATGTATAATGGAGAAGAGAAATTGGTTTTACCTAAAAATTATACTCAACAAGACTATATCTAATTATTCATTCAACATTTATTCTCCTCAATTAATTTAGTTCTATTTTGTATTGGTTTAATATATCTTATGTGAAATAGTTTCAATTTCATTAAATAGTGAGTGAGCAATAGATGCAGTCAAACATTTTTCTTTCACTTTTCCCAAGTAACATTACGTTGGTGGTACTTGGTACCTCATTATAGTTACTAGATTATTAGAATTACTTTGATTTCATAAACTCATGTCTTCATCTTTAGATTAGCTAATTTCTCATCTAAATGCCTCATTATCATGTCCCATGAGGTCATGTTCATTCTAAACAAAATTTTAAATGTTGGAATCAATGATGTTAATTGATTCATAATGCAAACCATTGATCATTCCCATTCCTCATGAGAGTAGAAAAGTTTCCCATATAATACCTGAACATTCACTATGTCTCTGTTCACTACCATCAGACACTGATAAGGTCAATGGTGTCTTCATCCATCCATAAAAATAAAATTCTGGAAATGAAAAGAAATAATATAAATAAAATAATAATATACATAAAATATAGAAAATTTTAATAACACATCATTTACCATCATAAATCCACAAATTCACTCAATGAAAAAAATGTTATAAAATATATCCATTAAATAAAAAAGAGTTTTATGATAGTATATTAACAGTTTTGAGAACCATGTTGGTCCTCTAAAAAATTGTTAACATTGGATTGTGATACTTTTTTTAATGATTTCTTAAAAGAATATTTATATTAAAAATGGATTTAATCATTTATTTTTTATCATGAGTTTCTTAATGGGGTTTAAATGAAAAATTTAACTCTTTTACACATCATTTTCCTCACAACTAGACTTTATGGATTTCAATTGTCCTTTTTAAAATAATTCATTATTTACCATTTGTATTTATATAGGAAAATCTTATTTAACATATTCATTTTTTAAAATAGTATATACAAATCTATTTTACTATTTAGTAATAGTTACATGTTTTAATTTTTTTAAATAATATATTTGCACATTTTGATATATATGGATAAAAGCTGGATCATATTACCGAGGAACACACCTCAGTATGCTAATAATTTGGAGGAGTTTTTAGATTTTTCAATTTCTAATAGATCCGTTAATGGGAAAATAAGATGTCTATGTCCTAAATGTAAATTTAGAAGATGATTGAAGAGAGATGAATTTTATGAACACTTGATATTGAAGCTGTTACCTGCTCAATATTTTTGTTGGATATTCCACAAGGAATAAAACATTATATAAAGGATAATCATTTTTGTCCATCCATAGAATGATCTCCCAACTTCATCGAAAATGGACAATGAAATGGAAAAATTTATAAATGATGCATTCGTCATTCCAAGATACCAACATCAACATCAAAACAAATCAGAAAAACTAGCTGGGGGTTCTACAAATAGCAATGTGACAAGTGATTTTTTTGAGACTATAGGATAACAAGATCAAGATTATAACATATCATTAGATTCTACCCTTGATTCTGTGAAGACTAATGTAGGGGAAAAATTCACTGAGCAGACAGATTCATTTCATAGTTGAGTTAATGATGGAATTCAAGTGTTGTATAGTGGATGTTTGAAAAATTCAAAAATTTATTTTCTATTGTAATTGCACCATATCAAATTCCAATTATGAATTACAAATAAGGTGATGTACATCATATTTGAATTTTTTTCATGACACATTTCCTAAATTAAAGATCCATGATTCTTTTTATGATATGAAAAAAATTTATTAACAAACATTCTATGAATTATACAAAAATAAAAGTGTGTCCAATGATTGTATGCTTTATTGGAGAGAGGATTAAAGTATGAAGGATTCCAAAAAAAAATCTTGTTTTAGATAGAATTAAATGGGTGATATTGGAATTCCAAATCAACATACAACCATGAATAAGAAGAAAAGGAACACACCTTCAAAGTTTTTGTGTAACTTTCCTTTAAATCTTCAATTGTAAAGAATATTCATGTAATCGAAAACCACCGAACACATGAAGTGGAATTCTATAGATAATAACAATGATGGGTTAATTTGACATCCAAGACATTCAAAATCATGGAATACATTTGATTTATTACACCCAAATTTCCCATTTCATCCAAGGAATGTTTGATTGGGATTGGCTACCGATGGATTCAACATATTTGGGTCTTTGAGTACTAGTTATTGAATCTGACCAGTTGTTTTGATCCATTACAATATCCCCCCATGTATGTGTATGTAACAAACATCTTTTATCATTTAGATGATTATTATAGAAAAAAATTATTATAAATGATATTGATGTACACTTGAATCCTTTAATTGAATAATTATAGTATTTATGGAGAAACAATGTTGAGAAAAATGAAGCATCTTCTAGAACAATGTTCAAAATGAAAGATGATATAATGTGGATGATTAATGAATTTACTAGAATTGGGAATTTTGATGGTTGGAACACTTAAACGGGTTTGGATTTTCCTATTTGTAATTTTTATTTTGAGCCTGAATGTCTACCTCATTGTTGAAATTGGTGCTTCATGGGTCATCAACAATTTCTCAACGCATCTCATAGATTTCGGCAGAAAAATTAAAAATTCAATGGTTTCATTGATCGTATGACACCTAAAAAGTTATTAACAGGTTCTAAAATATTCTCACAACTTGGAAATGTTGAAACCGAATTTGGGAAGGGGAATCAGTTAAATGATAGTGGGAAAAGAGTTTGAAGTGCATCGATAAGTGAAATCAGAATTTAATAATGGAAGAAAAAATTATATCATTCAGACTTCCATATTAGGAATTTAATTTATTGAGGAATAATATTGATGTGATACATATTGATAAAAATGTTTGTGATAATTTAATATTCACATTTCTTAATGATCATGGAAAGTTGAAGGATCATCCCAATGCTCAGAAAGACTTATAAGAAATGAACATAAAGCGTGATCTCTAGCCAAATGAGAATGGAAAGTATGATCTGACAAGTTTTTCAATGAGAAATAGTGATAAAGATATATTACATAGAATTTTATAATAGGTGAAGGTATCTGATGGGTGTTCAAGTAACATATAAAGGTGTTTTGAATTAAAAAATCGTAGGTTACTTGGATTGAAAAGCCATGATTCACATATTTTGTTACATTACTTACTACCATTGAAATTGCGTACATTATTACCTGAAAAGGTTACTGCTATTGTTATCAAAATTATGACATTTTTTAGAGAACTATGTGAGAAAACTCTACATCCATTTTAGCTTCACAACCTTCAGGAGAGATTTATATTGACACTTTGTACAATGGAGATGATATTACCTCCATCATTTTTTATTGTCATCATGCAATTAACACTATATTTGGTTAAGGAAGCTAAATTAGGAGGCCACATAAATTATTGATGGATGTATCAAATTGATAAGTACTCTATTTATATATTTTTTATTTCAGTAAACAATAATTGGAACTTCATTAAATACATAATTATGTTTTTTATTTTATTTCATTTATATCTTGGGAATTTGAAATAATATGTGAAAAATAAAGATCAACATGAAGGCTCTATTTTTGAAAGATATTTTCTAGAGGAGTGTATTATCTTTTTTTCTAGATACTTGGATGATATTGATACAAGATTCAATCGAGTTAGACGTGTTAAATACACATCGACTCAGTCTCAAATAGATAGGAAATCAAAAATCTTTCCTACTATTGGCCGATCAGTTGGGAGGAGAAAAAATGTTACACTAACAGAAATGGAACTATTACAGGAACATATATATATGTTTCTGAATAGGGAAATTGCAGATCCATTTATTAAAGAGTTGAGGATACAAAAAAAATGATGAATAAGAGGAAGAACATGAAATGAGAAAGATATAAAAAAATATGTTAATAAAGAGCTTGTAGAATGGTTTGAATGATGTGTACATTCATAAATATGGAAATCAATATGTATATTAGAGTGATACATGTATTTTGTAAATATAATAATTTATATTACTTTTTTTAGATCATGAATATTGAAACTTGGGGAGAGTTGTGAGAATATTTGAAGCTTCTTACTTTAGGTCCTCTAAAACAAGCTATAAAGTTCGATGCTTACAATGTGAATGACTATAGATTCTATACAGTCGATCAAGAAGTGGGTTTAAAAATGTAGAATAGTGAAATATTTAATTTTTTTAAAGTGTGATACTATGTAAAGTTAGGTAATATTTTCGAATTAAACTACAATTGGAATCTTTTTGTTGTTTTATTCAAATTCAATTGGGTGGATGTTATCAAGGGTGTTAAAATAGATTCCTTGAAATTTACTTCTGTGAACTTCTCTTACTTGATGGATGTTGGTGATAGTGAACTACATGATCCATATATCTTATTATCATAAGAGAAGATTTTATATTATCTGAAAGATGTAATAGATGAATGGAGGAGTGTAGTTGATCACATAAAACAAAGAGACTAGTATGATATGGGTGATGAAGTGGAATATTTGACCTCTGACGTCAAATCCCATCAAAACAAAATCAAAATTATTCTTCCATCATGATATTAAAAATATTAGTCATGTACGGGTGGCTAAAGTAGATTAAGTTATGATGGAGAAGGAAACCGACATGATTGAAAGAGAAAATGATTATATGTGTAGTTATACATTCATTTATCAACCACTTATATAATTTTTACAGTCATTCATTATCATTGTTGTGTATATTTTGTTTGTTAGTACTGTGAATTTCTTATCATTTCTATTTTTTGCATTATTTTTTTGAAATATATGTTCTGAACAGAATTTTATTTGATTAAATGACCAGAATTTCAAGGAGGAAGTGTTATATTGATGCCTGTCGACTCTCAGTCAGTGTTCCATCGACCACACCAATAGATAATGACCCATATGTATCCCTCTATATAATAACTAAGACACCATCGAATTTCCACTACACCATCTCCTACACCCTCTGTTAGTGTCCCATCAACAGCTCAGTTGATGCCTTACCATTCAGTAGCCTCTACAGTGAGAGAGCAGGGCGCCACTCATAGTTCTTCATGAGGATTTTAGAGGGTGACTATTATAGGTAAATTTTTTAATATGAATAAATTTATTTTACTTTTTTATACTACTAAATAGATTTTTATAAAAGAGGGAAACAATGATACTATGAAGAAAAATATGAAAATTTCAGATATATGGGATCTGACTAGACAAAAGGTAGTTGTCCCATTTTATTCTTATGGGGTCTCTATGGATGATGCTACAAGATTACTTGGCCAGATTCTAGTCCAACTAGCAGTGAAGTTGGAAAAACTTCCCTTTACATATAATGATTGGAGTTATATTCCTTCATCTTTGAAAAATGAAGTTTTTGATTCATAAATAAAGGAAATTTTAATACATTATGGGGTAATTTAATGTCATTATGTTATTAAATGCTAATATTTTGAAAATGAATCTCTATGTACAGATTTTTTTTCCACTTTAATATTACTGATATACTAGCACAAAAGTGGTCATTTAAAAATTTGGTTAATAAATGGAATGATTTTAAATAGAGATTATGGAACGAAGTCAATGATAATTCATTGAGTGCCCCAAAAAATGTATGATAAGGTTACCAATAGGGTATATATAGAGCAATGAAATATTTTTATTGATAGGAATTGTGATGATAAGAACAAGTTATTTATATATATACTATAATATTATTATCATTTTACATTTATACATGTATATGAAAAGGATATGACATTGCATAAATTACTATTAAATTACATTGTATTTATTTTAGGATCTTTCATGGAAGAATGCATCAATTCAGGCTAAGAAAATCATCCCTCACACTACAGGGTCAAAGAGTTTTCCTAGAAGCTGACCAGCTCTGGTAATCTTTACATTAGTTTAAATATTTATAGGATAATATTATATGTTTAATATATTAATTTACTTATTTTTTTAATGCATTCATAGAGTTTATGGAAGCAAGCATCTTGAATAGAAGTGTTTCTGGAAGTCTATAAAAATATTATTGGATTTTTGTTAATGAGCATGCCAAAGAATTTGGGGTTTGAATTTATTTTTCATTTCAATAACTTATTATCAGTTGTCACTATGTTAATATATATTGATTCTAATATGACTAATATTTTATTTATAGGTAAAAATTAAAGAACTATGGGATGGAAATCTAGCATAGTCCTACTCAATCTCCCAAGATGACCCCATTGGTAAAGTCATTGGGAAGGAGCATCCTGGTCGAGTGTGCGGGATGGGTTTGGGACCATTAACATCTGAGGTCTTTGGTAGGTTTTGGTGCCAAAATATTGAACGCAAAGAGAAGAAGGAAAAGAATCCCACATGCTACCTCGTGAAGCCCCAATGCGGAGCTGCTCCGAGCAATGCGACCACCGCGAAGCAAAGGAGGCAGGAACCGCCCCACGAATTCCCTAACGTTCGCGAGCCGCCGTGAAGCAAAGGAGGAGGGACCGCCCCGTGAACACCCTGACGTTTGTGAGACTCTGTGAAGCAAAGGAGGCAAGAATGCTCCACGAACGCCCTGACCTTCGCGAGCCCGCCGCGAAGCCCTTGAGGCGGTAACGCTTCGCGAACCCCATTGATGTTCGCGACCTACCGTGAAGCACCCATCGTCCCTTCACGCCACGTGAGCTCTACTTCGCGGCACCCCTTGCCTATAGATACTGGGATCCCCCTGCGTCTATAAGATGGACAATCCGACCTTTCGGCTTCTCAACTCCCGAATCGCGAATCACTCTTCACCCTAGGAATCATGAGCTCTGTGAGGTATTTTTGCTTCGTGAGATGCCTTCGCCTTGTCTCATTTTGAGCCCCTCTTCTAGGAGGGATGCCCTTCATGAAGCCTAAGGGTATTCATGAAGGAAGGGGATTCCCGAGGGAACCCAGGCAGCCGCGGAGCGTTTATGCTTCGCGAAATACCCCTCCTGTACTAGTGGTCCACATGCCAAGGTAGGGTCGTTGTACATCATGAAGAACACTGCTTCATAGCACCTTTCTTCGCAAGGCACCTCTGATTCATGAGGCAGTGCTCAGTGAATACTATTCCACTTTGTAAAGCACCTCCCATTCACACCCCTGCCCCATGCTAAGGCCGAGGCACTCCACTTCACAAAGCACACCCCTTTGCTTGGCAATTCCTCTTCCCGTGCGACCCTCCAGGTTTTCACGATGTGATTTTATTGTCACATGGACAAAACCACTCGTAGCATTGGTTCGCCTAATGGTTCTTCGCATAGGCATGCTAACAACTATTGCTTCTTCGCATAACCAC
This sequence comes from Viscum album, assembly GCA_963277665.1. Lineage (NCBI taxonomy): Eukaryota > Viridiplantae > Streptophyta > Magnoliopsida > Santalales > Viscaceae > Viscum > Viscum album. The sequence continues at coordinate 541,046,721 of OY728135.1, forward strand.
ACTAACATGGACCCCTCGATGGTTCGCTCTGCGACCCCCTTTGACCATGGCATTCCCGGTACCTTCCCTCCCCCAAGAAGCAGAGGGTACCAGTCATGTAAGTCCTAGGGGTGCGCAGTAAACCCACTTGTTCTGAGCCGCAGGACGTTAAACTGCCAAGCACCTTGTCCTCCACACATGAAGTTAAATAGTGATCCGACCTTGTGCCTCGCACACAGGGTCCCCCCGGATCGGACATTCTTTAAGCCCACTGGTCTCCACGGAGATGGGATCACCCCTCCACAGGGGATGATATCCTCCTTATCGGAGTGGCATATGTCTACGGGAGAAGGGAAACCACCTTGGTGTAAGCCCCCAAGCCTCTCTTGCGAAAGGTATCGCACATGCACCTCCGTACTTCCCCACTGCCAAGGCCAGTGGAGGGAGCGATAGGGAATGAGGCACCTTCCATCTTTGGTCCTAAATCCCTCTCCCACTGCGTTTTTCCACACTTAGGGCCTCCATCCTGGAGTAAGTCCCAACACCATGGGCCGCTTAATGCATAAGCCCCTCTTCGTTTCTCACGGACGCACCCTTCACGATGTGATCGTCAGGTCTCTGCTGCCTCTTGTTTCTCACACCGAGCATGACTCACGTGGGCTTAGAGTAAGCATTGGCCATGACAATAACTCATCCAACATGATGTTAAATTGTATGCCCCCATCCAGCATGACGATAAATTGTATGCCCGTGTCCAGCATGATGTTAAACTGAACATCCATTTGAACTATGAGGTCTTTGATCCATGTTAAGGCATGGTACGTAGGAAGCCTCCATGAGGTTCAAGCCCACTGCCCATCATTTCTTCATGTCAGGTTCCACCCTCATCCAGCATGACGTTAAACTGCATTCCAGTCTGACAGCAAGCCGTTTTGACCAGCCCGAACTAGGAGGTCTTTGATCTATGTCAAGGCATGGTACGTAGGAAGCCTCCCTGAGGTTCAAGCCCATCTCCAATCGGACCAAGGTCCTTTCTTCACATCGGTTCGCTGACGAAAACCACCTGAACTACGAGGTCTTTGATCCATGTGAAGGCATTGTACGTAAGAAGCCTCCATGAGGTTCAAGCCCATCACTCGGTCGTTCCGACCTCATTCACGTCGGTCCACCCCCATCCCACATGATGTTAAACTATATCCCACATCTCATTTGAACAATGAGGTCTTTGATCCGTGTCAAGGCATGGTACGTAGGAAGCCTTCCTGAGGTTCAAGACCAAATATCATTGACCCAGACCATCTCCTTGTCGGTGTTCCAAGCCCCCCCTGTTTTCTCCTAAACTACGAGGAATTTTATCCATGTTAAGGCATGGTATGTAAGAAGACTTTCTGAGGTTCAAGTCCACCACCCGTTGGTCATTCCGACTTCATTCACGTCAGTCCACTAACACCTGGGCAGCCCAGTGCATAATCCCCACAGCATCGGACCAAGGACCACATTCACATCGGTTCGCTGACGACACCCATCGGACCAAGTTCCACATCCGCATTGGTTCATTGCCGACGCCCATTGGACCAAGGTCCACATCCACGTCAGTTCGCTGACAATGACCATCGGGACAAGTTCCACCTTCACGTCAGTCCACCGGCACCATCCCGAACTACGTGAACTTTGATTCCTTGCCACGGGGATACGTAGGGGGTCTCTTCAAGGCTCAAGACCAACTTCACTATCGCCCTTGCGATGGTTCCATTTCACCCCCCTTCACTTCATTCATCCATCTATCATCTATCCATATTCTCACCCGGGCCGCCACATCTCGGTGAGATCGTGCCACTCCACTTCCCTCCACAGCATCCGGGAAGCCGCCCATGGGCTGACCCCGATATTAGCATCCCTTCAAGGGGGATTCCTCATTCTGATCCACTCCAGATAGTGTTCATATCAGGCCGATCCATCTCCGCTAGACGTTAAACCTGCGGCATTCCCTGTTTTAAACATAGGAAGATGAGGAAAACCATAGATACATGCTTATGGCATATGCTTCCCCGCGCTCGATGTGGGATTCCTCGGGCTTCCATGCCCTAGAGAAGCCCTATAATAAGGGACAGAAGACAGACAAACCAATTCCCTAGCGTTCAAACATGTTACTGATGCCTCAACGTGACTACTCCCCCGACTGAAGGTTGCTACCCTAACCAGACCCTTTGGAATGTCCTGACAGAAGCAGTGTAATTAACCATCATCCATAGAAACATGGAACTGGGAAGAGTTTCACGAACAATGTATTAAATCTATGAGGGAGACCCGAACTAGGTGACGAGTTCCGAGGCGGAATCCATGGAAAGAAGAACCAACATCCCATCATCCTGGTTTTGATCAAGGAGCATACATCCCTGAATAAGGAGCAGATGCCGCCCGCCTTTGGAAAGTGGGAATGCGGGGCAACACAAAGAAAGCTGCGCCTGTCGCGCCCTGGCGGACGGACGCGCGTGCCCCGGAGAAAGTGTCGGAAACAGAAATGGTGAACCCGATGTGAATCTCTTCTTCTCAATATGGAGATTAGTAGCGTTCGAGACATCAGTAGATTGACATGTCACCAGATCTAGATATTCGGCGCCGGGTCCTGCTAAGAAAATAGCGGGCCTGGCATGAAACTCATCGGAAGTTGGGGTAGTAGAACGTGGGGCATTCCATTCTGCAATGTGTTGGCATGGATCCCTCTTACCAACCACGGAGTACGGAATGATGTTGGGGCACTGGTTGTCGATCAGTTTCCTCGTAGTGCTGATGAGTTGATCTCCCTACTTCCCAGGAACCAGGTTTCTACTCTAGGGAGACGAATACTGCCCGCTCGCCTATGTAGGGGCGGGGTCAACACCAGCACAGTCGCTCTGTGTGGCTCCACTGCTGTCACGACGGCCTCTACATCCATAAATACAGGATGCCCATGCCCCCTCTCCCCATCAGAGATTATCCAACGAAGGGTGATCAATAACCTAGTACGTAGGTACGGGGAGGAAGGGGTCATCCAAAATCGGGATATGGCCCACCTAGACGTAGAGGCATCCAGGCCCCACCGTCAATACCGCCCTCAAAGGCCGCACAAGGAGCCCCTGCTCCCCACCCCAATGTTCAATCGTTTCAGGAGCCTGTCCCCGGAACGCCTCGATGACTCCTTGCCTTACGCTGATGAGGCGGGTGATGTCCGGCTCAGCCCGGTTAGAGTCCCAATCCAAGGGATCCAGGAAAGGGCCCCCATACGGCTGCGTTAGCGCTGCCGTCCAGATTTACCATAGGACCAGGTAGGCTATGCCCCTGCACTACCTGCACCATCTCATCTGACCTGACATCAGCTTCGGGCCCAAGCTGAGGACGCTCGTCAAGGGGCGTCAATGTCAACAGTTACTGTGGCCCGAGCCACCGCCGACGTGCATCATGGAGTCCCTGCATACACTGAGCAGAGGAACTCCTTCACCTAACCAGGACTGAGGCCCCAACTGCCCCATGGGAAGGTTGGGTAGGCTCTCGGGGTCGCAGGCCCGAGCGGTGATCGTCGCAAACCAATCTGTGGCGATGTCAGCCCGTACGGAGGGCCTCCCCGTACCACCATTCCATAGAACGTGGGCCTTCCCTACTCCGAATCTTGTCATGGAGGTATGACTCATGCTACCCCCATCCCAAATGGAGACCTGCCCCGTGGTAGCGACGCTCGGTGCGAAAGCCTCTCCCGCGCCCACCATACAGGGAATGGAGTTCCTCCTCCTTTCCCTGACCGTCGATGTGAAGGTATTTCCCATCTGGTCGCTCTCCAGTGTGGGGGTCCTCCCTACATCTTCTCTGTAACTAGTGAAGGTCCTCCTTGCCCCGGAAACCCAAGGGGTGAAGGTCAGCCTCGCACCACCCGTACTAAGCATGGAGGTCCTCCCCATGCTCTTGCCAGTTCCAACAGAGGTTCCTCCCACATAGGTGTTGTCCATGGAGGTCCTCCCCATGTACCCTTCAACATTTTCCCTGGTGCCACTCGCACCGCGGCTGTCTCAAGCGGGAGTCCTCTCCACCATGGCGCCAACGCTGCTCCGAGACTACATGTTGAGAATCAACCTTGTCCCGAAGAGCCATCTAGGGGCAGGAGAGCAGGTCGTCGCCACCACAAGAAGAGTCCTAAGAAGGCCCGAGTGGAGGTCAAACCAGCCCGCTTCTCGGATTCTGAAGCGGAATGTGACTCAACGATGGAACCTTCTTCCCTCTCCTCCATGTCGAGGACTGGAGAAAGAACAAGGCGCGTCAGTCTTTTTCTTCCAGAATGTGAATCCCACCAGATTCCCACCTCTCTCCATAGGTACATCCAGGAGGAAGAAATTTTGGAGATTCTGCGGGTTCCGACCGTGCAATCACCACCGTTGTCACCAGAAGCGCCCTCTACCTCTACCAGAGATCAAGAGAGCTATTTTGGGGACCAAAGGCGGTAGAGCAATGACATGACCCATCACCGGTGACTGTAGTTCCTGCACCATAAGTTGTGGTTATCAGCCCATCGTATCGTGATATTGTGGTCAAGTCACCTCACTCTTCAGAGGATGGAACGAAATTCGGCATCCAGTTAGCTCGTTCTCCGTATTCTCCACCGCCTAGTTTACTGTCCCAGCGGTCCGCCTCGGTACCACTACGGGTCCCTCAGCCGCCTCCGGTTGATGAGTGGGGCAATACAGGGCCAAAACCTGAGTCCGATCCCAGGAGATTCTGGAAAATTCTCGTAGCAGATCACTTCCTGGAAAAGTTTTGGCCGACGGTAGAGCCGAACTTTTGTGTGCCGGAGTCCCTTACCCGAGAAGAAGTAGGGTGCTTCCGCCTAACCCTATGGGCGACACACTTCCGCCTTCGTTATGAGCAGGTAGTGTACCCCAGGAGTCAAGAGCACTTTGAGGGAATCAGTGAGCAATGCCGCCTAATCGATTTGGCTGCACTCCCTGTGGCCCAGTGCCCTGAGTCACCAGGCCGCCAGAGCACCCTTCAAAGGAAATGCGTTCAGAGTTTCAAAGTACTCTGTAGAGTCATCAGGGAAGCTACCCCCCATGTGCAAGTCTGTGGATGGGGACACTATTCCACCCTCATCTTCAGTCCTATCCGATGACAGTCCGATTCATTATTTGACATTGAGGACATGCCCCCGAGAGGGGTCGCGGTCCACATGGCTGACGTAGTGGACAAGGAGGACGAGCTTGAATTTCTCGATGGAGACTTACCTCCTGAGGGTGTACCACCACTGCTGAACCCATCAGGGAGGGTTACCCGTCAGCAGAGGAGCCTTCTAGGCCTCCATGTACCCACAGAGTCACTAGTACTCAGTCAAAATGCCGGTAAGGGTAAGGAGCACGTCGTAACTTTCAAGAACTCAGACTCGTCCGCCTCTGTACAGAAGACAGACGAAGATTCCGAGAAGGCCGTGTTGCGCCAGCAGCTTGCTGAGCAGAAGAGGCTGGTTGACGAACTCCTGGCGGAGCATGCTGCAGAGCGGCGACCCGACTATGGTAATTTCAATCCAGGGCAGTAGGGGTAGAAACAATTTCCTCCTTGCGAGATTCCTCCGGGAAACCCAGATCACGATACTTCCGCAGACAGGGCAGAATCCGAAACTCACAACAATAGGGCACGATATGTCTCGCCAAACCCTCCTGAACGACGGGGCAATCTGAGGAATCCAGCCCAGGTTCCCCCAGCCGCCCCACAGTCCGTTCTTCCAGTCGATCCATGAGCTGCTGAATCCATCTACCGTGTCGAATAACCCGACAATGCACTTGTTATTAGGGATCCCCATCAAGAAAGGGGCCCCCACCCAGATGATCTTATAGCTGTACTCATCACCCACCTCGAAGAGTTGGAAACGTTGCAGGTGGCAGTCCCACTAGATGGCAAGCCATATCCCACGTGGGTGGATGATATTCCCACTCCCCGGGTTTTGGGAACCCCACTTTCTCTCCCTTCAATGGGACAGGGGACCCTCCGTAGCACTTTGCCCATTTTTCTTCCAGGTGCAGCCCCATGCTGGGGACCACGGCCCAGCAAGAATCCGCCATGCTCCGATGTTTCGTGCAGACATTGAAGGGCCCCACATTCATTTGGTACAACCTGATCCCTATCAGATCGGTGACCGGCTGGGAGGATCTCCACCAGCAGTTCCTATACCAGTTCAGCTCCACCACGTGAAGGACCAGCATCGCAGACCTCTTCAAGTGCAATCAAAGGCCTGATGAGCGAGTCGCGGATTTCATTGCCCGGTGGAAAGGGCTTACATACTCCCTCGACATGCCACTGACTCAGGAGAAATTACTGATGATGTGTGTAAGGAACGTTAAAATGGAGCTTGCTCCTTCCCTGATCACCCAGAACTACCATGGAGGGTTATAGGATTTCTCATATAAGGCTCAGCGCCTCAAGGAGGCTCTGCAACAGGCTAGTCAAGCATGTTTGCTACCCCATGTGATCCCAGCCAGGAGGGCTGCCAGAGCCGAACCCGCCACGGTGGCCCAAATAGAAGCCCCTAGGATGCTAGAATTACTGCCAGTGGCACCGGCCCTGCAACCCCTCAGAGGTCCTCCACCCCAAGCACACGCTCCTGCCTAGCAGCGACCGCCTCATAATCGACAGGTTCCCCCACGCAATGCGCGACCCCCACCTAGGCGAGAAAATTAGGAACCGCCTCCTCGGCAGGCCCCTACGACCCCTCGTTAGGGCCAGGCTCCCAGGGCCCCCTATCTGGAAAAAAGGCACCAGACTTCATTCAACAAGAATCAGGTCCTTGACTACTTCCGAAGTGCTCTAGAGCAAGGGATTGTGCGCTTACCCGAGTGCAGAAGGCCGACAGAGGCGAATCTCACTGATCACCCCAACTACTGTCCCTATCATTGGATTCTGGGGCACACCCTCAAGAAATTATATGTGTTTAAAGACTGGATTCAAGACCAGGTCAACAACAGCATAGTCAGGTTGGGCTCAGCCCCGACACAAGTAGCGGGTGTCTTCGTAAGGTTAGAGATCAGTAGCGACAATGAAGGTGAGTGGCAGCAGGTTCCCAGCCATGAGTCCTAGAAATACAATGACTGTATGGCTCAAAAAACCATTGTTCATGCCCATGGTATCATTCGGGCATGCCTGAATCAGCTGGAGCCTTCGAAGGAAGTAGCTGGTACCTCTGCATCATCATCACATCCGACCTCTTCCCAAAAGGGATAGTAGCGACGACGCAAGAAGAAGCAACGCGCTCCACCACTGTCATCGTCATCCCACACTCTTGGTGACTTTATGACCTTGGAAATAGGGATTCTTCCTAGAATCCACCCAGTAGTGGATGATTCATTGAGCGACAGCCAGGGGTACGCTTCAGTTAACATCGTGGAGCTGGTAAAGTCCTATATGGCTCCCGACTAGGGGGAACGCCAGAAGAACCTCCTCAACGTCCCCACCCGACGTCAACGTCAGCGGAACCGCAACCACACAGGTTGTCGAGGCTCATCAGTGGGCACTTTCAGTCAGGACGTTCACACTACTTAAACCAGAAATCAGGCTCAGCATAGAGATCAGCACACGCAACCTCATCTGATGCCCTCAGATCTACCTCCACCATCGTTTGTGCTACTAAATTAGCCAGAGCTGCCTCTTCTGTATCATGGTCAGTCTTGCCCAGCTGCCGGCCAATCTCTATTGTCTGGTCCTAATCCGGAGTCTACTTTCCAGGCTTCAACTAGTAGGCAGCGGGATGTAAACAGTACTAGCCAGCCACCAGTTCAACCGACCGGACCCACTATACCTCCAACCACAGAATGACCTCCTGTAAGTAGAGGCTCGCGTTTGGCATTAAAGTATGATGTCCTGAAGCACCTAGCTGGCATTCCATATAGGATTTCTATCCTTGAGGCCCTTCGCCTATCGTCTAAAATGCGCGAAGCACTTTCCGAGGCCCTAAGGAGCCCCCTTCAGTTTGAGACGGAGGTAGCAGCTGTGGAATCCTTCCACGCTGAGGCAATTGAGGACACTGAATGCTAGGCAGTTATCGCGTTCTCTGGTGAGAATGAATACCCTCCTATAAAGGGTCATATTCGCCCACTGTACGTCACTGGCCAGTTCAATGGCATGGAAGTATGCCACTGCCTCGTTGACACGGGTTCTGGGATCAACTTAATCCCGAATCGGACACTGCAAAAGCTAGGTCTGTCTGAAGATGATTTAACTCCCTCCGACCTCAGAATCCAGGGATGAGATAGGACCGATCAATCCCCAGTTGGCAAGATCTTCCTAAAGAACCAGTTCGGTGGCCTAATTTCCAGCACCGAGTTCATGGTTGTCTCCCAGTACACCGCCTACAACGTATTGATGGGAAGGCCATTGATCCATCTGCATGCAGCGGTCCCTTCATCGTATCACCAATGCCTCAAATACTCCCTCAATGGTTGAGTAGGCGTTCTCCAAGGAGATGTGTCTCCTTTCGCCTCTTGTGAAGCCCGCTATCTAGACGCCGACTATTACAAGAGAAAGGATAAGCAAATCCTAGCAAGTGAGGATGAACCTGCCCTGGTCACAAGTGATCCCTGGGCAGGCCTAGATGACGCCTATATCTTCCCGATCCATCGATTGGAGGCCACAACCTCCGACATGGTGTAGTGTTTTGTTGTTATAGGTACGAAAGGAAGGCATGTTCCCATGTCCAAGAGACGGCGGAAAATCACCTCGTACTCCTACACCAACCAGGCTCAGGTGATCCTGGAACCTCTTACCCTTGTGCGGTATCGGAATGTCAGGCTTATGACAAAGACAACACGTCATACGTGTCTCTTCCGCCAGGCTGGAATCAACCGACTCAGGCCGACGCGTCACCACTGCTTTTATGTCATCATACGTGGCCCCTTAGGCCAAAGTCCATATGGGATAGGATCGACTACCTTCATTGCTATGGTCTTAGTGGAGCATGGGTCTCTTGATATGATGACCACTACCGCCAAAGCCGGCACCAGCTACCCATCAGGGTTTGATAGCTCAGAAGCATATCCCCTTATGGGAAATCCCTCCACGGGTGGAGAGGTAGATCTGCAGGATGCTTCCCCCACCTTTGAGGAAGGTGTCTCTACCACGGTTGATGAACTGGTACAAGTGAACCTTGGTAGTGAGGTAGATCCGAGACCCACATTGATCAGTGTAGTCATGTCCCCCGAGGAGCAGCAGCGGTACATAGACTTTCTCAAACAACACTGTGATGTGTTTTCCTGGAGTTACGAAGAGATGTCAGGACTAGATCCTCAGGTAGCCGTTCACCGCCTGGGCCTCCCGTCAAACCATCGGGGGTTTAAGCAGCCTCCCAAAATGATGCACCCTTCTCACGGTGCCCTGGTTGAGGCCAAAGTTGAAAAGCTTATCAAAGACAACTTCTTCAAGGAAGTCCAGTACCCCAAGTGGCTTGCCAACATTATTCCAGTCAAGAAGAAGAACGGGTAGATCAGAGTCTTCATCGACTTCCGCGATCTCAATCACCACTTCCCAAAGGATGACTTTCCCCTCCCAATGACCGAGTTATTGATTGATGCCAAGGCTGGGTTCCAAGCCCTCTCTTTCATGGATGGGTATTCCAGGTACAACCAGATCTGGATGGCCCTCGAGGACGAGGAGGCCACTGCCTTTAGGGCTCCCCAAGGTACCTTTTGTTACCAGGTTATACCCTTCAGCCTGAAAAATGCAGGTTCCACTTATCAGTGAGCCATGCATTGCATATTCAGGCCGATTCTCGGGACGCTAGTGGAATGCTACGTGGATGATCTGGTGGTCAAATCTCACCAACACCAGGACCATCTCAAAGACCTTGAGAAAGTGTTCAGTTTCCTCCGTTCCTGCCACCTGAAGATGAACCCGTTAAAGTGTGCCTTCGGGGTCACCTCCGAGAAGTTTCTTGGCTTTGTTGTTAGATACAAGGGCATTGAGATTGACCCAGAGAAGATCAAGGCCATCAGCCAAATGCCTCCCCCGAGCAATATTCAGGAACATCGAGGTCTCCAGGGCCACTTATCCTATATACGCTGATTCATCACGAATCTGGACGACAAGTGTAAGCCATTTTCTCGGCTCATGAAGAAAGGCGCCTCATATGTATGGGATGAAGAGTGTCGGACCGCCTTCGAGGAAATCAAGCAGTATCTGCTCCAACCTCCGGTTTTGATGCCACCCGTCTTTGAAAAGATGTTGGTTCTTTACGTGACCGCCCTGGAATGGTTCCTCGGCACACTTCTCGCCCAGAAGAACAACGAGGGTACGAAGAAAAGTCTATACTATCTCAGATGCATGCTTCTAGATACGGAGATCAGATACTCCCCTATCGAAAAGAGCAGCCTTGCACTCGTTTTTTCCGTACAGAAGTTACGGCATTACCTGCAGAACCATGAGGTACAATAGGTCTCTTGGTTAGACCCACTGAAGTACATCCTGAATCGCCCCATGTTGACTGGCCGACTAGCGTGGTGGGCGGTGATCCTCCAGCAGTTTGACATCAGGTTCGTGCCTCATAAGGCCATCAAGGGATGGGCATTGGCAGACTTTTTAGCTACCCATCTAACCTCCGTGGATCAATCCCTGGACATGGATTTTCCTAATGAGGTGATCCTCTCAGTCAATCATGCCATCTCATGTTGGGAAATGAACTTTGACGGTGCCTCTCGGAGCCCCACCGGTAGGAGGCTCAATGATCCTAAGCACAACAGAGTGGGTCTGGGTATCTTCTTCATCACCCCGGTGCAAGTCGTCATGCCATACTCTTTCCTGTTGTCAGAATGATGCACCATCAACGAGGCAGAGTACCAGGCTCTCATCACCGGCCTCGAGTTAGCCCTCAAGATCGATATGCCCCATCTACATGTGAAAGGATATTCCGAGCTGGTAATCAAGAAGGTCAATAGAGACTATGTCATCAGGAAGCTGGAGCTTGTGCCATTGATGGAGTGTACCCTCCGTCTAATGGCCTAGTTCTCTTCTCGACCAGATGTTACCCATGTCCCTCGGTCACAGAACGGTCGAGCTGACGCATTGGTTGGCTTAGCTGCGTCGCTTGCAGAACCCAAGAAAGATGATTTGGTAATACATGTGGCACACCAGAGAGTCATTGCCCTCGTCACCCCAGTGGACAACGATGACCTGCAGATAAGTCATCTTACCACCGGACCCTCTACGTCAGGAGTCCTAGGTTCGTCAGGCATAGCGGTTGAGTCTACTCTCGACTAGAGGTCACCTTTTGTCGAGTATCTCCAAAATGGTTGCCTCCCGGACGGCCGGGCCGAGCGCAAGAGAATCCGACACCGCATGCTGCAATTTACCCTCCAGAGCGGTCCCAATCTTGAGCAGATCCTCTATAAGCAGAGCTTTTATGGCGTTCTCCTCCATTTCAATCAAGGATTCGAGATTTCTCAGGTTATGCAAGTGGTTCATGCCGATTCCTATGGTGCCCACCAAGCTGGGCCAAAGCTGTCCCATCAAATCTAGAGGTTGGGGTACTTCTGGCCCTCTATGATCCATGATTGTATCATGTTTGCCAAGAGATTCCATCCGTGCCAAGTTCATGCCAACTTCCGGCATTGGATATCGGAGCCTCTCCACTCCAGCAAGTACTCTTGGCCATTTGCGGTGTGGGGACTCGATGTAGTGGGATGATATCCACCGGTGACAGATCGCCAGTGTAGGTTCATCCTAACTGCTACAGATTTCTTCTCCAAGTGGGAAGAGGAAGTTCCACTCAAATAGGTCAAGGCCCATTCCATCGTTGACTTTGTGAGCTCCAATAACATCCATCGATTTGGGGTCCCTCAAATTGTCCTCACCGATAAAGGCACCAACTTCCGAGCGGCCGAGCTGAAGAAATTGTATGTCAAGTACAATATCCGTTCGAACCATACCTCTCGCTATCATGCATAGGCAAATGGAAAGATCGAGGAATTCAACAAAACCCTCTCTATCATTCTGCAGAAAATGGTTGGTCAGAACAAGAAAAGTTGGTCAGAACAATAAAAGTTGGCCGGACAAGCTCCCCAATGCCCTCTGGGCTTATCGGATGACGACTCACAATTCCACCCAGGTGACCCCATATTCCCTGGTGTATGGGGTTGAGGCCGTCCTACCCATTGAGATCCAGCTGCCATCGTTACGCACTGTAGTCTATGAACAACAAGCACCAGATAAGGTGGACGAAATCCATCTAGCTGAATTGGAAGCACTGGACGAGAATAGGCTTCGTGCCCTACAAAATCTGGAAATGCATCAAAATAAGAAAGCTAGATCCTTTAACAATAAGGTTCGCCTTCGCTCTTTTCTGCAGGGCAACCTAGTGTTGGCCCTTCGAGCGCCAATGATCCCCTGTAGGAAACCACCCAAGCTAGAGCCCAAATGGGAAGGACCTTACGTCATCCATAAGGTTTACCCCAATAGAGCATACTCCTTGGTGACCACGAATGGTGAGCCACCAACACCAAGTTCCTCAAGCAGTACTTTCCATAAGCATCTTTGGTCCTGCACGACCTTAAACTATACGGTCCCGCACGACCCTAAACTGCACGTTACGATCCCGCATGACCCTAAAATGCACGTTACGGTCCCTCATGACCCTAAAATACACCACCGTCCTGCATGACATTGAAACTGTGATATCCTCCTGCAAGATGATAAACTGCAAAATGGTCCGAGCTCTATGACTTTAAACTATGATTCCCCCGTCCTTACTATAAGACATTAAACTGCAAGCCAGTCAGGCCTTCCTGACTGAGGCTCAGCCTCATGCCCCTTGGCCTCTTCGGGCCCCTGGACCCCATCCCTACTGCAAGACGTTAAACTGTGAGCCAGTCAGGCCTTCCTGACCGAGGCTCAGCCTCAGCCACCTTGGCCTCTTCGGGCCCCTGGCCCCCATCCTTACTGCAAGACGTTAAACTGCGAGCCAGTCATTCCTTCCTGACTGAGGCTTAGCCTCAGGCCCTTTGGCCTCTTCGGGCCCCAGGCCCCCGTCCTTACTGCAAGATGTTAAACTGCAAGCTAGTCATGCCTCCTTGACCGAGGCTCAGCCTTAGGCCCCTTGGCCTCTGTCGAGTCAAGCTCTCTTATGGGATTGTATAGTGTAGTGTGGGATACGTCCTCATTCATGTCGGGTTACCCGCCATACCGTGCATATCCCCAAATGAGATGCATCTCTTGTCCAGCACGACATTAAATTGCGCTTCAAGAACTATGTGTGGCTTGATTCCCATCCTAATGGGATACGTAGGAATGATCGGACGCCTCGTCTTGAGCCCAGCCCCGAGCTCTTCTCTTTCACTACCCCTGGGTATAGTTTCCTTGGAGGATCCTTGCATGATGAGGAGTAGGCTTTCTTATCCCCACTCATACAAGGATTATAAGGGTCGCACCATGTACCCACTCCCGTTATTCTATCCTCCGACCTCTTTACCACACGACGTTAAATTGCATGGCCCTCAAGAACTACGTATGGCTTGATCCCCATCCTAATGGGATACGTAGTAACGCCTGAACATTTCGTCGGTCGACCTAGCCCAAAATCCAAAAATCTTCCCCTCGGGTCAAGACATATTTTAGGATGCACACTTTTGCTCAAACTCACGTCGATCAAGCCTCAACCCGGCTGTACGTCCCCCCGGAGATGTTCACCCCTCTTGTGGATTGATACATATATGATTCACCCACTCCTTGACTGGGATTCCATCACTTTCCTCACCCGGAGGGACCCCCAAGAACGGCCTGGATACCACACCCAAGGTCTCTCCTACCGATACGGGCCAACGCCCCCAGGGATTTCTGAGCAACAAACCGATACAAGTCCCGTGTTGCGAATTTGGTCACCGGTAGACGCTCATTTGTTGCCCCCATATTGGGTCACCACAGGGACATTGTGTTTCGAACATGGTCAACAGTGTCCTGGATCTTCGGGTCTACCCCGAGATGTCCCAAACATCGAGTGCAGTGATTCATTTTGCCCCATCCCGAAGCGACAAACTTCCCCCCAAGTGGTGCCAGCGGTCGGGCCCACAACCTCGATTCTCTTATAAGGGATCTACGGCGTGGTGTAGGATTACTTCCTCTATAACATCATGTTACTTCCCATGCCATACACATCCCCGAATGAGATACAATTATCTCTTTCCACATCCTCATTGCAAGACGTTAAACTGCAAATTGGCTAGGCCTCCCTGACTGATGCCTAACCTCAGGCCCCTTGGCCTCTCCGGGCCCACGACCCCCATTCTTGCTGCAAGACGTTAAACTACAAGTTATTCAGGCCATCCTGACCATGGCCCAGCCTCAGGCCTCCCTCACTAAGGCCTACCCTCAGGCCCCTTGGCCTTTTCGGGCCCCCTGGCCCAGATTCTTTCCTACAGAACTGTGCGGTATGGTGTGGGATTTTGTCCTCATTACCGGCCGCACCGTACACCTCCTTATTAGGATATTCTGCCCCCTGGGTATCCCTTCAGAACTACATGTGGCATGATTCCCATCCTTATGGGATACGTAGGACCACTCGAATGTCTATGCTTCGGGTCCAACCCCATATTCCGAAAACCTCCATCCCACCTTGGCCCCTTGGCCTACTCTTCCTCTATGAGGGGATTATATAGTGTGGTGTGGGATTATGTCCTCATTCACATCGGTCTTGTAATGAACACGCCATGTACCTCTACCTCCCGAGCTATTTTGTCGACCCTTTCTGACGGTTCACCAATGTGCCTAAGGGTACTCCGGTTTATTACCTGGAATGTCAGACTTTACTCGGACACATCCGCACCCGCTTTCTAGGCTTTGTGTATCCCTTCATCAGGGTTTCCATCATCTTTCACACCCAGAGGGACCCCCAAGAACGGCCTGGATACAACGCCCAAGGGCTCTCCTACCATTACGGGCCAATGCCCCCGAGGGTTTCGGACAACAAATTGATAAAAATACCACGTTGTGAATATGGTCAGCGGTTGATGCTTGTTTGTTGTTCCCACCTCTGGATAACACGATACAAAGACTATTTCTTTGCCACGGTTAATGGTTATCCTGCATCACCATGCCAACCCCATCAAGCCCAAAATGTCAGTTACACGATTCACATCTTTCTCATTCTCATCATGTCCAAGTAGAGTTTCAAAACTCATGGTACTATTCCTCTGTACACGTCTACGCGTTGGGGGAACAAAGTCGTGTCAAAGGTGTCCTTCAGGGATCTTCACAGACTCCCCCTAGTTTTATGTCTTGAGTATTGCGATAAGGATCTTCCCCCCTTGTTTCCCACACCGAGTTTAACTCACGTGGGCTTAGGGATCGGGACGAGGTCTGTGCTTACCTGGAAAGTTGTCATCCGCCCCTGGTCCGAGCTCTAAAGACCATAAACTAAGATCTCAAAAGAACTATGTATGGCTTGATTCCAATTCTAATGGGATACATAGGAACACCCAGACCTCCTGTCTTTGGGTGCATCTTGTGTTCAGCATCCTGCCTTTGGGACCCTGACTATGGGACTACGTGGTGTAATGAGGGATCATGTACTCATTCACGTCGGTTGTGTTGTATGACACCATACACATTCCCCACCTAGCATTGTCTCTGCTACGTCTGCACTGTATGACGTTAAAATGCACACTTGTTCCTATCACATGACCCTAAACTATGACATTATCGTCCTGGCCACACAATGAAAAATGACACAGCATTGTGATGACCTCATTGTAAAGGAAATCACATTGGGTATTGGGCATGTGCCATGCCATTTTTCAACACCTATCACGACTTGATTCTTGTGGAGACACCAGGGCTTGCTACCCTAGGTCTGTTGCTCTACAAAAAAAACACTCTCATCTTAAAGGACAAACAAGATTTGTCAAATTCTGCTTCTTTTAGTGCAAGGGCCATGTACCCACTCACCTTTTTTCCCTGGCACTGGTACTTTACCGTGCCACCCTTCATAACTATGTATGGATTGATCTCCATCCTCATAGGATATGTAGGAGCGCCCTGGCACTTCCCCGCAGGCCCAGCCTAACTTTCATTTTCGGTCCCTCGACTCGAGCACTCCCCAGATAGTCCGAATTCTACGACCCTAAACTAATACCTCTCTATGGGAAAGGACTCTGCTCCCTCTATCTAAAACGCCTAGTTGTCTTGTTCATATGCATTTTGACAGAGCTCAGAGAGTGGTATTTTCATGGGGACATTCCACTCGTCCCATGACCAAGCTTCGTGAGCTTGCTATTTGGATCCTCATCTTCTTCCACATCCAAAAGGACCCTCGGATGACATGGATACTAGGATTAAGGGCTCTCCATGAATTCTGGACCTAAGGGCCCTCCAATCTTTTTGAGAAATGTCCCTACGGATCTCTGACAACATTTGTGACATGGTCCCGTGTTTCGAACATGGTCAACGGTCGACCCTCATTTGTTTGTACCCATTCTAGGCTAACGTGATATGGATTCTGAGATTCCACCATGGCTAACAGTAATCCTCTATCATCACGCTGCCATCATTGTGATCCAAATCTCGAGCATCATGATTCACACATTTCCACTTCCTCATGTTCAAGTGGAATTCCAACATACTCGGCTCTATCTCTTCGTGCATCTAGGAGCGCCACAAGGTCGCATTAGTATTATGGGGCCGGTATTTACCGAGTGTCCCTTCATCCTAACCTTCCCCTTTCTATGTCGAGAAAGTACCACCACTACTTCTTGTTTCCCACACTGAGAATGACTCACGTGGGCTTAGTAGTTTTGGCAGGATGTGTACCAACACGATCAGGCTTCTCATCATCCCGCATGACGTTAAACTGCACTTTCAGAACTACATATGGCTTGAGTCCCATCCTCATGGGGTACGTAGTAATTCCTGAACACTCTGATTTGGGCCCAGCCTAATCCTCACTCTTGGACCCTCGACCTGGAGAGTTTCCTCTGGGGGTACGTGGTGTGATTTGGACTCCAATTCCTCATTCATGTCGGTTTCATAACTACCACACCATATGATCCCTGGGCTCCTCTCTTTCACTCCATGTCCTATCGTATGACGTTAAAATATAGGAGTCCATATGTTCTCAATGCACGACACTAAACTGTGGTTCTACCATGATCAAGTTCAGGATGCCACGTGTTAATCATGGGATGCACCAGAGCCTCTGCTAGAGAGGATTTCACCTGCCAGTGTTGGTCTATGACTACACTATGCTTACAGAACTATGTGTGGATTGATTCAAACCTTCATGGGATACGTAGAGACACCCTGGTGTTTTTCCTAGGGTCCATCCCATATGAATCAGTAATCCTATCCTTCCCCTTTCCGGCCCCCTGGCCGGACCCCTCGTAGAGGACCATGTAACTATGACTTTTCCATGAACAAGTTCAGGATACCCCAAGATCCCATTGGGAAGCGACATACCCCCTCGCTAGATAGGCCCTCTCCCAAATAAGGAAGGATCCATAATCAAACCGATGCGCCCATCTAGCATACTCCCACCATGGTGGTGTTATTACATGAGTGTTGGATTCTATTCAGAAAACCCATCACTCCATATTCCACGCATTTCGTGCCGCTTATTCTGACCCTTGTCCCCTTTCATGTCTGAAGGGACCCCCTAACAGCCTGGTCTCATGCCGCATAGGCTAACCTACCATCCTGGGCCAAAGTTCCGAAAGACTGGTCATGTTTGGAAGGACCCCCTAACAGTATGGATGCTCGACCTAGGGTCCGCCTACTGTCCTGGGCCAACGTCCCGAAGGATTGATCAACAACATTTGTGACTTGGTCCCGTGTTTCGAACATGGTCAATGGACGAACCTCATTTGTTGTCACCATTTCAGGCTAACATAGTAAGGATATCATTTCTCCACCACATTTAACGGTTGTCCTTTATTGTCACGCCATCTCCACAGTGTTCCGAATCTTGGGTATCGTGATTCACACTTCCCATTTCCATCTGTTCGGACCAGTTTTAGTGCCCCTGGAGTTGCACCATTCGTGCATAAGAGTATGCTGAAGAAATGGTAATCTGGATGTTTTGAGAACTCCCTTCTCCAGCAAGGTCTCTCCTATTTTTTCCGAAAATCTAGACTGGTTATCCAAACCCCAGACACCCGAAGCCTGGTTTCCACTCCTATGTTGGGTGGGATGATGAGGCAACCATCTCCTATTTCTCACATCGGGCTTGACCCACATGAGCTTGGGGAATTATCGTCGGACGTCCCACAAACATTGTAGGGATGTAATGAATCAATGAAATTAGTGGAAATCATGCATGCTACGACATTCAAAAGAACAAAAAATGAAGCATGAAAATACCATTAAAATGTTTGTAATTGTTACAGTATCAGAGGGTCGACTTCCCCCATGGATGGATTGACCCCGTCAAAAGAGAGTTGAAGCTCCAAATCCCTTCGAATTGTGGCATCCAGGAATTACTGCTGCTGACTCAGATCCTGCTCCTCCTCAGCAACGGCGGGGCGCAGTTCGTCAACCTTGGCCCTGGCCCTCTCTATGCCAGCCTGAATGGTAGCCATCTTTCCAGAAGCCTGCCTCATATGCTCTTCTGCCTCTGCCATCTGGGCCTTAAACCATGAGATCAGCTCAGATTGTGTATTAAGATAGGTTGAGTGCTCATCCACCCAGGCCTACAGCTGTTGGATCTCACTTTCAGCCTCCTAGAGATTCTTGATGTTTGTCTCCATCCTCAGATGCCAGCCCATGCTGAGCCCGCGATCATACTCCCGGATCTTCTCAGCCATGAGATATCTGATGAGCGCATGAGGAAGTTGGGCATCCACTCCCCCAGCACACAGTTCGCACAGCCACGAGTGAAGTCTGTCCATTTCGTTCAGCCATAGCGCTTGGGGGTGTCCTTGATGAAGCGCGCAATTAGCTTCCACGATCTGCGGCGGACTATGCTGCTATCTTCTTCATCGAAGTCCATTTCGTCCCAGTCTATGTGATTGGTAGGTTCGTACGCAGGATACGCCCACAAGAAGGTCTCGGAAGGATCTACATCTGGCATTGAATCCGGCACGACATCTGGCACTGGAGCAGGCGTGACGAGACTTGGGTCGGCTGATTGATCCTCGTCATCGGACTCCACCTCAATAACCTCGGGTACAACCCTGCTGGTGGTCCCACCAATGATAGTGTGTGTTTCAGCTCGGTGAGATGGGGGGACTATTTCCACCATCACCGGCATGCCCCTAGGAGGGATGCCACCAGACATCCCGACCATCCTTGCCGCAGCAACCCATGCCAGTCGAAGAACTGTACGACAGAGAGGGACATAAACGTTATATGGCACAATCTACATATGAAAGCAATGAATCCAGTAGAGGAAACTTACGGAGATCGAACTCCTGGTGCTTCTCTTGAGTCTATGTTGATGGGACCCTGAGCTGTGGCACTCCGTATACTGTTGGAAGTTCTGGAGATTCTGGGGGAGCCACCTCGGGCGCTCTGGCCCCACCAAATGCAGAACTGGACGCAGCCATAGGAGTAGGTTCTGAAGGTCCAGCATCATCACCCACTAAGGGGTGAGAGCGAGGCCTACGTACATGTTCCTTCTGCATGGTTCAAATATCGGTAAGAAACCCATGATGGCCTGAGAACGGACCATGGGGAAAGAAGCTCGGAATGCTACCTCGAGAGCCTCTGCGAAATCAACAGAATATGATTCTTGATATCCGACTTCACCCTCCTCCAATGGGCTCCCCCCGCTAGCCTCATCCTCTCGAGAGGAGTCCTCTGATTCTTCCAGCAGGGGGAAGCGCTCCCTCAGATCGACGGCTGACAGTTGTGGCAGAACCGTCTGATCCAGCAGTACCCTCACCCAGTCTATCATTGGGTGTGGGACACTACTGGAGTGAACATAGTCCTCCAGCTCAACCAAATATTGCTCCGCCTCCTCTGGAGACGCTGTGAAACCAGCCCGGACTGGGCCAATACCGGAAAAAACCATCCTGCGACGGTTCATGAGTTCCCACATCTCGGGCATACTGAGGTGTTTCCGGTTGACATCCCAAATTTTCCAGGCCTCCGGGAAGACAACATCCTCTGGCATGTCAATGTGATGCAGCCGCTTCCCTAGAGCTTGAGCGGATATCCTGTAGAATCCCCTCGGCGGCCACCCCTCTGGATGGCCCTGCTCTTCTGGAATCACCAGATCCGCCACTGCTGCCACACACTCGGCCGGTGCAGGTCTCGCTGCCACGGAAGCCCCAACACCACGAGAGGCCCTTGCTGCCCTCTGACCCTGACCTCGGGATAGGGGAGGCCCGCCGTCACCAACCTGAATGGTTGGCTACCTCAGCATCTCTCCTGGATAAGCAGCCTCCCAGCTGATGGCATACTCCCTCACCAATCCGAAAGTGGCGGTGGATGGAGGCAATGAAATTCTCATCTTCCCATCTTCCCGTGTGAACATGAGCCACAACTACCTCATCACACATGGGTTCTCCTTGTGACGCACCTCACAGTAGACCTGCGGGGTCAGCTACTGGAGGCACCGGAACTGCCTCGCAAACCGATGCGGGGTGTACGGTTCATAGAGCGGCTCACGATCCACTCGTGCCACAAAAACTCCGCCTCGAAAGGCCAGAATATAATCCCAGTGCTCTTCTGTTCTCTGCCTGTCGTCAGTAAGTACCCTCGTCGGCATTGGAAATGGGTGGAAGTTAAACTCATATGCCCTCCACACCCGGTTCAGCACCATCGGTATGGTTAGTTTGAATGGGAAGCTCCCAGCCACATTCAGAATGAAGGGGCGAAAGTTTGATCCTGACGGATAGATAGGGTTTAGATACTCATAAATCCCCCTGATGTGCGCCAAAATCCACCCATACAGAAGGTGGAAGGGCCCGCATATCCTTGGCAGCTTCATGCCCTCGCTAACGTGCCGCAACATTCTGTACAGCTTGGCGAGCATTGGGATCCCCTGATTGACCCGCTGCCCCATGGCCAGCATGGACGCCATGATGAATGAGCTGGGCCACACCCCCATGTTGGTATCCCTCACCGATAGGATCCAACCGCAGATAAGGGCCACGATAAATGCCACTGGACTGACTATCGGATACTGTTCAGTGCTGACACTGAAACCCCAAGTCTTTCATTGGCTGTCCTCCGAGACCCACCAATACAAGTTCTCCTTGCCCTGTTGAGCCACCTTCGGACAAGTTCGATTCTTCGAAGGGAACTCTCGATTCTCCGGGAAGTTCAGGAACTGCTCGAACCACTTCTTAAAGTGGACATCTCTCACTGCCTCCTTTTCTTCTCCAGGGACCAGTGCCATCAGTACCGACTCCAGTCGCGGCATCTGCTCCATATCCTCCCACGCGCTCATGACGGGGAGGAACTCGTCATACATGGCCCCCAATATTGGGAACCCCGAAATCTGATAGATATCCCATAGACTAATTCCCACCTCCCCATAGTGCAGGTGAAAAGTATTGGTCCTAGATGACCATCTGCTTAGCAGCTCCGGAATCAGCTGTTTCAGTTGGTAAATGTGGAATTCGGAGCCCCATACCGCCTCATACAAACCCACTCTCCTCAGCGCGGCCCCAAAATCGTCGCATGAGGTGTCTACCCTATAGGCCCATGCCCAGTCGTTGGTGAAGTTTCCGCCCTGGTGTAGGTCCCACTCATTGGACCACCCCTTCTTCGATCCTGCAAAGCCTCCTTCAGCATGGTACGGTACAGAGGAGGGGACGTCTCTGGTTGCAGCGACTTCCAGAAAATATTGTTCACATGGTTGTAGAAACATTCGATGGTTACGGGTGTGAAGTCCTCCCGTGCATGGCCATTGGCCGCCCTGGCGTTGGCATGGCATGATCCTGAACCAGCAAGATGGTTTGTCCCTACTCGCCTCAGGGATGAAGACATCATACCTCAACCCGAAGCCATACAATGCCAGCTTCTTGCACTGCGGATAATTCTTCTGACTCTTTGATAGCAGTTCTGTCAAAGAATTATGGTCCGAGTGGCTTCAGACCATCTCCCCAAGTCCCATACAGTTATCCATCTCATCCCTCCGGGTGGCGTCTACAAGCACCCCCAACACTGCTTCTCGATGGGCCATTTCGGTTTCGGAACTCGAAAAAATTTCGGGTTGGGTCACGAAGGTTGCTCATGAAGATCTCTCACAAAGCTCTAGTGAAAAACCAAGACACAAAACCTAGCCTAGGCCTACAAACAGAAGTTCTCTTGGTGCGGTCGCAGAGTCGGAGACTCGCGGTTCGCCGCTAAGCTCGACTCGCGGAGAGAAGACATGGAGTACGCGGAGCTTCGCGAAGTCGAGAACGCAAAAGGAAAAAAGTCGCGAGAGGAAAAAAGAGAGGTCAGACCCTCTATTTATAGTCGGCAACCCCGGAGCATCGTGATGCGTCCCACCCGTGCGGAGCATCGTGGTGTGTCTGGAACGCGTGGCCGCTGTCATCCCCGCACGCCCCTTCGCGAGTCCGCATCGCGAACCACCGATAATTTTGGTGATTTTCCCTCAGAGTTTGACCCTTGATCCCTCTGTGGATCCAAGTCTAAAGGGGGTATTTGATGGTGCAAAAATATTGAACACAAAGAGAAGAAGAAAAAGAAGCCTGCATGCTGCCTCACGAAGCCCCGATGTGGAGCTCTTCCGAGCAATGTGGCCGCCGCGAAGCAAAGGAGGCGGGACCGCCCCGCGAACGCCCTGACGTTCGCAAGCCGCCGCGAAGCAAAAGAGGCAGGACTGCCCCACGAATGCCCTGACGTTCACGAGCCGCCATGAAGCAAAGGAGGTGGGAACGCTCCTCGAACGCCCTGATATTCGCGAGCCCACCGTGAAGCCCCTAAGGCGGTAACACTCCGCGAACCCCGTTGACGTTCGCGACCCGCCGTGAAGCACCCGTCGCCTCTTCGCACCGCGTGATATCTGCTTTGTGGAGCCCCTTGCCTATAAATACTAGGATCCCCCCTGAGTCCAGAAGATGGAAAATCCAACCTTTTGACTTATCAACTCCCGAATCGCGAATCACCCTTCGCCCCGGGAATCATGAGCTCCGCGAGGTATTTTTGCTTCGCGAGATGCCTTCGCCTTGTCTCGTTTTGAGCCCCTCTTCCGGGAGGGATTCCCTTCACGAATCCTAAGGGCATTCGCGAAGGAAGGGGATTCCCAAGGGAACCCGAGCAGCCGTGGAGCATTTATGCTTCATGAAACACCCATCCTGTACTAGTGATCCACATGCCAAGGCAGGGTCGATGTACATCGCGATGCACACTACTTCACAGCACCTTGCTTCGTGAGGCACCTCTGCTTTGCGAGGCAGTGCTCTGCGAATACTATTCCACTTCGTGAAGCACCTCCCATTCACACCCCTTCCACATGCTAAGGCCAAGGCACTCCACTTCACGAAACACACCCCTTTTCTTGGAAATTTCTCTTCCCATGTGATCCTCTAGGTTTGCACGATGTGAGTTTAATGTCCCATGGACAACACCACTCATAGAATTGATTCTACTAATGCTTCTTCGCATAAGCACGCTAACAACTATTGCTTCTTCGCATAGCCATGCGAACATGGACCCCTCGATGGTTCGCTCTGCAACTCCCTTTGACCATGGCCTTGCCGGTACCTTCCCTCCCCCAAGGAGTAGAGGGTACCAGTCATGTAAGTCCTAGGGGTGCTGAGTAAACCCGCTTCATCTGAGCTGTAGGAAGTTAAACTACCAAGCACCTCGTCTTCAACACATGACGTTAAACTGTGATCCAACCCCATGCCTCGGACGCAGGGTCCCCCTGGCTCGAACATTCATTACGCCCACTGGTCTCCATGGAGATGGGATCACCCCTCCACATGGGATGATATATTCCTTATTGGAGTGGCGTATGTCCACGGGAGAAGGGAAACCACCTTGGTGTAAGCCCCCAAGCCTCTCTTGCGGAAGGTAGCACCCATGAACCTCTATACTTCCCCACTGCCAAGGCCAGTGGAGGGCGGGATAGGGAACGAGGCACCTTCCATATTTGGTCCCAAATCCCTCTCCCGCTGTGCTTTGCTGCACTTCGGGCCTCCATCCTAGAGTAAGTCCCAGTACCATTGGCCGCCTAACGCGTAAGCCCTTCTACGTTTCTCACAGACGCACCCTTCACGACGTGATCGTCAGGTCTCTTCTGCCTCTTGTTTCTCACACTGAGCATGACTCATGTGGGTTTAGAGTAAGCATTGGCTGTGACAATACCTCATCCAGCATGACGTTAAACTGTATACCCCCATCTAGCATGATGTTAAACTGTATGCCTGTGTCCAGCATGACGTTAAACTGCACATCCATTTGAACTACAAGGTCTTTGATCCACATCAATGCATGGTATGTAGGAAGCCTCCATGAGGTTCAAGCCCACCGCCCATCATTTCTTCACGTCAGGTTCCACCCTCGTCCAGCATGACGTTAAACTATATTCCAGTCCGACGGCAAGTTGTTGTGACCAACCCGAACTACGATGTCTTTGATCCATGTTAAAGCATGGTATGTAGGAAGCCTCCCGGAGGTTCAAGCTCATCTCCCATCGAACCAAGGTCCTTTATTCACGTCGGTTCACTGACAAAAACTACCTGAACTACGAGGTCTTTGATCCATGTCAAGGCATGGTATGTAGGAATCCTCCATGAGGTTCAATCCCATCACTTGGTCGTTCAGACCTCATTCACATCGGTCCACCCCCATCCTGCATGACGTTAAACTGTATCCCACATCTCATTTGAAATACGATGAATTTGATCTGTGTGAAGGCATGGTACGTAGGAAGCCTTCCTGAGGTTCAAGACTAACAAACATTGGCCCAGACCGTCTCCTTGTCGGTGTGCCATGCCCCCCCCCCCCCCGTTTTCTCCTAAACTATGAAAACTATGATCCATGTTAAGGCATGGTACGTAGGAAGCCTTCCTGAGGTTTAAGTCCACCACCCGTTGGTCATTCCGACTTCATTCATGTCAGTCCACTAACACTTGGGCAGCCTAGTGCGTATGCCCCACACCATCGGACCAAGGTCCACATTCACATCGGTTCGCTGACGACACCCATCGGACCAAGGTCCACATCCACGTCAGTTCGCTGACAACGCCCATTGGACCAAGGTCCACATCCACGTCGGTTTGCTGACAACGACCATCGGGCCAAGGTCCGCCTTCACATCGGTCCACCGACACCATCCCGAACTACACGGACTTTGATTCCCTGCCACGGGGATACGTATGAGGTCTCTTCAAGGCTCAAGACTAACTTCACTGTTGCCCTTGCGATGGTTCCATTTCACCCCCTTCACTTCATTCATCCATCTATCATCCATCCTGATTCTCACTCGGGCCACCACATCCCGGTGAGATCTTTCCACTCCACTTCCCTATATAGCATCCGGGAAGCCACGCACGGACTAAACTCGATATTAGCATCCCTTAAAGGGGGATTCCTCAGTCTGATCCACTCCAGCTAGTGTTCTGATTAGGCTGATCCGTCTCCGCTGGATGTTAAACCTACGACATACCCTGTGTTAAACATTGGAAGCTGAGGAAAACCTCAGATACATTCCTATGGCATATGATTCCCCGCGCTCGATATGGGATTCCTCGGGCTTCCATGCCCTTGAGAAGTCCTATAATAAGGGACAGAAGATAGACACACCAATTCCCCAGCGTTCAGACACATTACTGATGCCTCGACGTGACTACTCCCCCGACTGAAGGTTGCTGCCCTGAATGGACCCTTTGGAATATCCTGATATAAACAGTGTAATTAACCGGAGTCCATGGAAATATGGCACTGGGAAGAGTTTCACAAACAACATATTTAATCTATGAGGGAGACCCGGTCTACGTGACGAGTTCCGAGGAGGAATCCACGGAAGGAAGAACCGACATCCCATAATCTTGGTTTCGATCAAGGAGCAGACGTCCCTGAATAAGGAGCGGATGCCGCCCACCTTTGGAAAGCGGGAATGCGGGGCAACACAAAGAAATCTGCGCCTGTCGCGCCCTGGCGGACGGACACGCGTGCCCCGACGAAAGCATCGGAAACAGTAGGCCACTAGGGATTGTAGCTGTATCTACTCTTGGTTGTAGTCACTCCCTATACTGAGATACTGAGAGAGAGTTTTTTTCTATGTAAAATAGAATTCAAGATTAGGGGGCTCAGATACCTGCTTTGTAGAAATCATCGATTGATTTATATTAGAAGACAAACAGATCTATCCTCAATGATATTTCATCGATGATTGGTGGTGAGTAGGAAAATCACACAATTTTAAAATAACTTAGTTCACAAAAATTTATTTTTTTAAGTTTAAATATAAATATACAACATTATTTAAATTTAAAAATAATTATCATATAGGTGCTGGTCGTAGGTAGTAAAGACGGAGACAGATAGGGTGATAAGCAGTGTTCATCATCAGACAGTGATTAGTGGTGTTTTATATATTTTGAACAAATATAGAAAGACAGGGTGCATTCATGTATCATGTGTGGCATAGAGTATTCACCTAACATTTTCATGACCTAACATTTTCATTATTTCCCATGTTTTAAGAGGCTGAAAACCTTTCAGGGCTGCAGTGATAGTCACCCATTCATATAAATACAGGATTGAATATGATTAAAATAGTTATCTTGCAATGGTCTTCATGATATTTAGTAAAAACCATATTATATTGTATTTTAGCATTAGTAAACATCTTTTACGTAATACAGTATAGTAATAACTATGTGGCATTTATTTCTTATTAGAATCCCACAAGGTAAAGTTCAATCATTTTGGTTATAAATTTTCTCCCCATTAGAAAACTTTTCATGCATGATTTTTTTACTTCAAGCCTATACATGTGCATGTTTCTTGTTCACATTGTTGTTCCTTATAGTTGGTAGGCCCCAAATCCAATTTATAACTTATGTTCCATCATCCCTTTAAGATGAATCAACTAACTATTTGACATCAATCAATTTACATCATCATTCATGATGTATATCCTTATCCATTCTTCCTCTCAAAGCCTTCCAAAGCCTCCCACATTCCCATGGACATTGATGGTTTCACCAATATAATCTATCCCCATGCCACCACCCTACTATTTCTACACCAACAAGTATCATTCTAGTTATCACCCTGCAACGCAACAATTGACTCTCCCTTCAAAAAATACAAATTTTAAACCTGAATCCCACCTTATCCCCTAAATTTTAGAACAAAGGTATATGATTATTGATATGTTTAACTATTTTAAAATATATTTCCAGTTTTTTGGGTGTTAATTAGTTTTATTGTTCACTTATAATATTTTTTTATTATTCATGGGTTTTAAATGTGCCGTTCTTATAATGGGTGTTATTCTAGATTCTAATTATGGTTTTCTTTTGGTTTTTTAATATGAATAATTACTTTTAAAAAACATTATACCATAATAAATATAAATTTATAATTATTTATATAGATATTGTGTTCTGTTTATGCTTTTACATAACCTTTTTAATACTTATATATACATCGATGAATTATATAATATATTATATTATACTTGTATAATTTTTATGTAATTTTTTTATCCCATGTTCTTTAATGAAGATTTTTGAGCCCATGGTGGAAGGTGTGAGGATAAGATAAAATGGATATAATTGGTGTGTTTTATTTTTTTTAATATATAAATTATGTGTAAAATTATTTATTTCAAGTTTTTTATTTTATGTGTCATTTATTCCATGGTTTTTGGAATGATAAGAAGAACTTGAAGGAATATGAAGATTTGAACGTGAATATTAAGTTATTTAATTGTTACTGTTATTTAAAATATAGATAAACACCAGAGAGAAGAGAATATAGAGGATATATATAAATTGTATATACAATATGTAGAGATTATCCAAATGGGATAAAATGGAAAAAATAAGAGATGTGAATAAGTGATTGTGTGCATAGTTTTTCCATACAAAGTGGATAAATTATTTTCTACTATTCATGAAAAGAATAAAAATAATAAAGAACTATAATATATAACTTGATAGTAGCCCAATTAAGGATATGTTCACCATGAAAAGGGGGTTGAATCAATTTTGATGACTTTTTATCCAATTAAAAACATTTTAAACCCTATCCTTTTATCTCTTCACTTATTAAGGTGAACAGTTCGCTCACTCTATCTACTCAACACCATTTTTTCTTACAAAAAATTTAAACACACACCAAAATAAATGTCAAAATAGATTTATAATGTTAAACTTTAAAAATTGGAAGGAAAATACTTTGTGTGATATAGATTACTATGATATTACACTACCCACTAGTATCAACCTATATATATAAGTGATAATGTTTTACCCTTGATCATATATTACATGCTTCCCAACTATGTTTTAGTGCATCCCAAACTCTTTAAAAATCTCACTAGGTCCTTATACTACCATACTAATAGTTTAAAATAGAGTTTTCTAACAATAATAAATCTTTCACTAGTATAGACTGCTACTTTATATTGATGTTCCAAATTTTTTTTCCTTATATACTTTCACAATAGATATAAACATATTACCTTATTATGCACAACGCATGTAAAAAAAATATTCTTCTTTTTATTCTTTACAAAAAACTAGAAGGGGTTATATAATAACTTTTTTTCTTATGTTCTTTTAAAAGTTCAAGATTCTGATTTTTGTTAAAATTGAAATACAAAACCTATTTCTTCCTCTTCCTTCCAAAAAACACAAATTTTCTTCAAATCATCCCATAATAATATCATTTTTATTCCCTATATGGCCTCTACATGATTAAAAATTGAAAATGAAATACATTATTCTTATTAATCTTACATAGTAGTAGCAACACCTTCTTCTCAATTGAATTTGAATTTTGAATTCAAATTCAAGATTCCAAATTCTTTCAATCATTTCTCAACTTATATTTATTTTTTAAAACCATTAGATATTGTTAGACATCATAGTACCCATTGATGATGTTAAATGAATGTATAGATCGATTATGAGAGGATATTGAGTAAAAAATAGAGAAATTTAATTAGATCCACTCGAAAGTAGAATTATCCATTTGAACACAGCTGAAAGCATGGTGTGTTAGAACCTGTTTTGGTACATCTTCACTAAACCATGTTGGGATTTTTCCTTGTAAAAGTTCATAAATGGAATAGATAAATGGAATTTGGTTGTTTTTAAATGGTTTTTATGCATTTTACATGTTTTCTAAAATTACAAGGGTGGTTTTCATTGAAAAAAATACTTATTCATTAGGTTTTAATCCAAATATGGGTTTAATAGCGGGTTTACCTTTTTGTGTGTTCACCTAGTTTTAGAGGCATGGTGTGGGTTTATAATGTAAAATATAGTTTCCTTTGACATATTTAGTTATGAATAGATTTGATGTATGTACACCTTGGGTTATATGTTCTTTGCATATGTTTCTTTTTTAGGGTATTGTGGCTGCAGAATCTACAATCGATTTTTATTTGTAAATCAATATATAGGGACATTTTAAATTGCCACTAAATATGATACATTTTTAGAAGTTGTTTAAACTGCAACTATATGTTGATAGTTTTTTATTGGTGGTGGTCAAAAATGCTGCTAAAAAATTATGAATATTTATTTATCAGTGGTTTTATTGGTTTTAGCAGTAATGCCCATGTAATAAAAGGAATATATTTAGTTGTGGTTAAAACCACCACTATATCCTTACAATATTTTCCCACTTAAAAGAACCGATTAAACCAGCAAAACTGCCACTAAATATGGTGTCTATGAAACATCCCAAAAAATGCCTCCAAATGGAAGAAACTACTGTGTGTTGGATGCCTACAACAATTTTAGCAGCAATTTTTTGAAACTGTCACAAAACCATATCTTGGAGGTTTAAACCATTGATATTTTTTGGTTTTATTATAGTGATATACCCCCTACAATACATTTACATAGGATCACTAATCCATTATCAACCTTTTGTTTGGTCCAGATAAAAATAGGTGAATTCCATTAAAATAGGGAACATGATAATGCACCAAAATAAATCCATCAATAAAAGGAAAAATAACAAAAGGAAAAAGTTGAATAGAGAAATCACTAGTTCATATACAATGAGATGATCAAAATTTTAATCATACTCCAGATGAAAGAGTTATTGATTTACCTAGGTGGGAGGATCTTGAGAGCTTAAATGGAGGAGAAAATGCACCTCTCTACTAAAATAAAGAAAATAAAAAGGGTTTTCTAAGTTATAATACCCTTAAGGGATAAATTTTAATATCATCAAAAATTAGGGGTTTCATGGTTTGGAATATTTTTGGGCCAAAACATTCACCAACTGTGCTTAGGCCACTATCCTAAGATTGGACCTGTATAGTTTGGCCGCACGGCTTGATAAACCATGCACCAACTAAGCCATTAGAGTCTATTAAAAACTTTATAGAATCTACAGTGGCATATGGATCGGGGTACACAGTTATTAAAAAACATGCCACCTATTTCACTCACTGAAATTCACTGATTGGTTAAGAGAAACTATGGTGTCTCGATGGCATAAAATCATCTAACTATGCAACCCAAGGATTTCTTCCACCAACCAAGGTTTTGAGCTATGAAAAGGCCCCAGACACCCCATTTTATTTCATATCCCCACTATAATTTCATATTTGGTCAAAACTAAAGTATTTTACCCAAAATTAAAGGATTTTTATTCCATAGAAAAACTGGGTTCTTACAGAATGATTTCGAAAGATAAATCACCTGGAACATTTCTTTAGGAATATAAATTTTATTTAAAACATAAATTTCATACTAAAAATCCATAAAATACTTTTAAAATAATATTATTTTAAAATATACATTGAAATATAAAAAGTAAGATTTAAAATCATTTAAAAGATTTCTTGAGGAAAATATCCTTTCCACTTTGAGTACAATTTTTAAAACATTTTCAAAATTTCCTTTTTACATTAAAATCATTTATTTTAAATCTAAAATTACCCCAATTATTAAGGAAAAAATTTTCATTGAAAATAACTTTGAACACCTTTAATGGCGGATTGAAATTATTGATCAACGACAATAATGGGGAATGTTATTCATGTTGTGCTTGTTAAGAAAACAAATATTTTTTTGACATTTTCTGTAAAATTCAAATTGTAATTATTTGAAAAAAACATGAAGATTCATTTAAAAAATGTTTTGTGAAAAACTATACATGGGTAAAATTTTATTTAATAAATAATTTGAATAATATTTAGAAACATTTTTGATTTTTTTAGAAACACGGTTTCAGAAGAAAAAGGGTTTTCAACCGAAAAGATAAATAAATCCAATTCTAATTAAAAATATTTTTTAATTATTTGATGTACCAAAGAGTGGAAAATGGTACTATTACTTGAAAAATGATGAGTAAAAATATTAGAATAAAAATAATGAGTATCTTGAGATATGGATCATAAAATTTTATCATTTGAAACATAATTATAAACAATCCTAATAAATGATGGGATTGTAACATAAAATATTTACCACTTTGGTATCATTGAATTTTAAGACTCGTGAAAAAATAAAATGAAATAAAACATAAAATATCAAGAGGATAAATAATTTCATAACATTACATGTACAAGGGTCTGTATATAATCCTCATGAAAGAATATATGTGCATAATATAACATAAATCACAAAGTAGAAAAAATGAGACAAAAATCCCTTTCCACTTTTGAAACTTTTGAACCATAAAACCCATGAAAGGGAGATTATAAAATAGACATGTAAATACCAATAATTTTAACAAGAAGAATCATAAAATAAATTCATGGAAAATATATACACCACATAAAACAAATAGGTTGTGAATATGGCATCTTTCTCATTGAAGTAAAAGGTGAGACAAAAATCCCTTACCTTAAGTCTTGACTTCCGTTGTACACATTCAAAACTCCTGTATAATAAATATAAGTTTACTATAAATATATTAAAGTAAAATATTTACATTTATAATACCATATATTATGTAATTATGACCTTTTATTACCAATTTATTAATTATTCCATGTTAAAATTACATTTTGGGTAATAACCGTTTTGTTTTTCATATACATTTTGATTTGTTATTTTTCTAGTCCTATTAGTTTTATAATGGTATCATAATCTCCATAATGTTAACCATGATAAAAATATCTTATATATTCATTATATATGTATTTATATTAATCCATAAAATTTAGTCATATAAAATGAAGTACACCATTCATGGAGATGGTAGGTTGTACGTATACAAGAATATTGTTTCCATTTTATTATCGTATTGAAAGAAATAAAATAAAATTAAATGATATATTATTATTAAATAATCATTTTAATTTCATATATATCACATATGTTCATTAAACATATCTTTAATAAATTCCATGTAATGCGTGAACAAATCATATCACTTCGTGAGGTGGTAGTTCACCATACACATGAGCGATGTTATCCTGTTCCCATAAAATGGAAATAATTATGGTATGTGTGATATAAAAATTAAAAAATCATAATAATATTATAAATATAATATATAAACAATAAATCCATCATTATTTACAACTTTTATTGGTGGTAATGAAAA
Organism: Viscum album; assembly: GCA_963277665.1. Classification (NCBI taxonomy): domain Eukaryota; kingdom Viridiplantae; phylum Streptophyta; class Magnoliopsida; order Santalales; family Viscaceae; genus Viscum; species Viscum album. The sequence goes on from OY728135.1 coordinate 541,079,334, forward strand.
AAGGAATGACATTGGTTCACACGTTGATTGTTTACCATACAGAAAAACGATGATTGCATAACCCATTTGATGGAAGTGGAGATAATTGTTGGTCATTAACTTAACATAAAAAAATTTAAATATATTTAATATAATGATATTATTATATAATCATGGTATAAAAAGAAATAAATCAAAAATTCTCATTGATGAATGTTACCTCTTCTTCAGGTATCCTCCTTAGGCATAGAAAAAATATTCTAGGATGTCTTTCTATCCAAAATAAGGATTCTAAGATTAAGGGAGGGAATTTGGGAGGTGATTTGGTTAATTCATGGCTGAAAAAATGGATTTATGGTGTTAATAATATAGGATAAGTGGTGTCATTTTATAAGTGGGGGAAAGGACATAATTGATATTTTTTAAACGAATTGAGTGCCCCCATGTTTTTCAGATGTCATAGGGGTCCAAAATGGTCCATTAAAAAAATTTATTTGTGTAATGGTATTAATATATCCAGAAAATAGTATTTATACAATTTTATAGGTTATTTTTACTCTTATCATTTTATTTTAACCCCCAGTAAACTCATTTTTACCTTAATAGTGGCAATTACTTTTTACTGCATTCACTATTCATTTTGGTAAACAAATAAGTTGAACATATTAGATAATATAAATTATTATTATTATAAATATTTAATTAGTTTTCCCAAATTAAATTTATATAAGTTGAAAATTTTAATTTAAAATTAATCTCACAGACGCGATGAGAAATCAGGTTTTTAAAGAAGAAATATTCAAAGTTATACAATGTTTTTTTATAAAAATTAAATATAAAATGGATTCGAAGGACCAGAATTATATTAATTGATATATAATTTAAATAATATAACTTTAAAATCAATTTAAAATATAATTTAACTTTATAAATAAATTAAACAAAAATACAGTTTTAAATTAAAATTCAGTATTGTATCACTATTCATCAAAAATGAATCTTTTCAAAAAAATACAAAACATTAACCCTAATATAATTTATATATTTTAATTTTAATTTTTTTATGAAATTATATTTCTAAAAGTGTCCAGAATTAATTTTAGAATAATTCTGCATAATATAACAAAACATCATTTTTATAAAAATATAGTTTAAACAAAAAATGGGATTTATTCTTATTTCTTGTCTAGAAAACACATAATAAGAATATTAAAAACTTTATTTAATATATAAAATATAAATTTCATTAAATTAATTCACCAAAAGTGATTCATTTAATTTTTTGAGTTAAATCACTTTTATGTTAATAAAAATATTTTATCAGAAAATGATTTCTATTATTTCCAAATGGTTTTAATTTACATTTATAACTAATGTTTCACAAAATACTTCATCATATATAATTTTTAAACAATATATTTTTCATAATTTAGTTAATTTCACTCGTACCCACTATTTGAATGACTAGGTGATAACTATCATATTATAATATTTTAAAAATATGTCACATTTCATTTAAACTCGGTGTTTCATGTAACACAAGAAAAACATGGAATAATGAGTAATATAAGAAAAACAATGGGTTGTGTGTATCACAAGATAAAATAAATGTTACTTTTAATATAATGAAAAATCAGTGTTTCATGTCAAACAAAAATATATACAATATTATTTTTTTGAAAAAAAGAATTTCACAAAATCTTGGGGTGTAACAAGTATAATCATAAACCCTACTTTATAATCAAATAAATGGAAATGGGTATAATTAAAGATACCTCAATAAAACAAGGAACTTATATAATGAATCAAATCATATAAATCAATTGGGAATAATACATATTTAATGTGGGGTCTAACTATAAGGTTATAGTGTTTCTTAGTTAAAAACAAGGTTTTGTACCTAGCTACGAAAGTGTAATAAGTTTGATATCTCTATCTACCTTCCCCAGTAACAATCTTCAAAGATATCACTCCGTCCATTGGTTAATGTTTTTGAATATAACTCAGTATACCTCCCAATGAAACACTGAGTCCCTTGGAAAACTATTTAGAAGCTCACTCAGTGTTCCTCCAAAATGCTTACCCAACCCCTTGGTCAACATCATCTTTTTCTAAGTCATGAAAACAGAAACACATCCATGGACCCCTATTTTCTACTTAATTATGAACATATAAAACCATAACAAGTTCTAATCACATTAATGATTTAAATAAAACAATTTTATATCCATATATTCCCATAATATGTGAATAATTTAATACCATGGAATTCCTCTATTAAAACCATATGAAAAAAACCCATTTTAAAGAATTAAACATCTTTGATTCTTTTTAACTAATACATAGATTTCACTAAAGCCAACTCTATTTTAAAAACAACTTTTTGACATCAAAGTTTTGACAAATAATATATAACATCAAACAAGGTAAAAAATCAATAATAAATCAATTTATAGAAAATTTTATAAAAAAAATTAAATATAAATAAGAATAAATTGTTAGATATGAAAAACACTATTAAATATAGAAACCAATTTAAAAATGAACTGAAAGTTGTTTCCATTTATTTAAACCACTTAAATCAATAAATACAATTCCTTACATAACTAAAACACAAATAAGCAATCCAAGCCCCCCCATAAATCACCATATTTTTTGATATTGGTCATGCTACTATTCTATAATTCATGGAAAAAGGAATAAAAAAGTTAGAATAAGGGAAAGGAAAAAAATCATTAATAAATAATATTACCATAAGAAAAAATACTAAGGAACCACGAGTAATCTTACAAAATAATAGGGGATAAGCTCATATGATAAGAGATAGGGTTGTATATAATGTGGAGGAGAAACAAGGGAGAGAAAATTAAAAATGAATTGCATAATTTTGGTAAAACCTAGGTTTTTAATGACTAGGAAAGACCACATGGTTTAGAAGTATGGTTAGGATTACCATACCACAACTATACAGGAGCTAGTGGCTCCCCAAAACTCATATAACATAGTTTTTAGGGAACCAAAATAGTTAGAAAAACCACACTCAAACAATGAAAACACCCTTACCCCCCAAACATAACTCTCACATGGTTAACTGTACTATTATAAAATCCATTCACTGACCATGAGTAAACTTATATTTTCACCAAAAATATGACTTCCAACCCTTGAAACTTAGAAACTCCAAGAATGAACATATAGATAAATAAAAATTTAAATATGAAATACCAGTGATCTAGTGGGTGTCACAGTTTTCATAATGCCCCACCTGCTTACAGGTAAAGAAATAGACCTTAATGGATTCTTTCAACCCATTTCAAATATGAGCATGATGGTCCTTTCCTAAATAAGTATAACAAACAGTAATTTCCTTTAATCATTTACCCAAGTGCTTCTTTCCACATTATTAGTACATGGAATGTTGAATCATTTTCCTTCCATGGTCTTTAACACATGACCATTCATGCAAATCCACTTTTCCCTTATTTTTAGAAAATTCTTTAGGTTTAGATTATTTTTCATAACTCAAGTTAGTTGTTTAGGAATAATCATATGATTCTTAATTATATATTCTATAATTTTTGGTTTCTACATACGAGAAATGATATCAATCAAATCCCAAGTTAGTTTCCCTAATACATCGTTGATATTTTCTGCTCTAACACCCATTATATCAACATTCCTAATAGCGTAATCCCTGCATTGACCAAGGTCTTTGATTCACTTTAATCTTATAGGTTCCATACCTAAACAATTAAAATCATTAGTTATCCAATTCATTACGAATTTTTATTAATGGAATAAAAATACATAAAAGGTTCTCAATTTTTTAAAGGATTTATCATAATTCTCATGTTAGCTATGTTAATATAAATAATAATTCCCAAAGATCCAATTAAATTATTTTGATACTAATGGTAGCATCCCAGAATCTAGTAACCTCGATCTAATGCTTATTTATTACATTGATACAAGATATAGGGGATATCACCATGAAGTATCAACCAGTTTATTGGACTTAGTAAACTAGATACATATATGATTTTTATATTATATTGGAAATATAAAATATTTCATGAAAAAAATTTATTACATCATTGAATATCATTAAAAGATTCCATATTTAGATCCCAGAGAAATGGAAAAAATAAATGATGATCTTATATTCTCAGTAAGGGTTTCATACATCATAAGCTATCACGAGTAAATAATGCATAATTAATATAATAGTGTTGATAATCTAAACACATTCCATTAAATGAACAATTTTTGTTCAATGTACATTCATGTATAATATAAATATTTTTATCACATGGAGAATAGAAACTATATTCTAAAAAAAGGAAATGTATAAATCTTGGAACTCGTGTTCTTACCATCATGGCATCAACCAAGATATTATGAATCTTTCTATAAAGGACTCATCCAAGACACTTTCATTGTATGGGTTGGTATGAACCAATTACCCACCTAATGTGGCCAACTATTTTGTCTCACGATACCTATTGATGCATATAGGTGATATCTATAACTGGGATCCACCCTTCAATCTTACATCCAATGACTACCTCATATATTTAATGATAAATATTATCCATTCTCAAATTTCTTCATAAATCAACATTTATTCACATTCAATCATGAATATACAATATTTCCCTAGTCAATGAAATAAATTTTATAATAAAATCATTTAAAATAATACCATATTTAGAAATAGTATACAATTGAGACTACATCAATATGGTAAAAAATATTATCATATAAATCCATGACACTTGAAATACGGACATAGAGGAGAAAATTATATCTAATGAAATGATATAGTGATATATATTGAGATCATGAGAAAGTTAATGGCCAGAAAACCATAAATAAATAAAGTATTAAGGAAGAAAATTAATTCATTATAAATGAAGGTTATATAGAAAAAGACAATAATTTATAAAATTGAAAATAAAATTGAAGAAAAAAATTTTAAAAAATTCTTTTTCACTTTGTGTAAGAAAGATGTTATAAATTATTTTCAAAATTATTTTCATTTATTTATAAAAAATTTTACCACTTTATATTGATATAATTTTAATAAAAATTCCCATAATATTGATAAAAATATTTTCATTAAAAATTAGCATGTAAACATGTAAAGTATTCTTCAAAGAAAATAACAGTTATGATGATGGGAAATTAAATTTATGTGGTAAACATTACAATAATGTTCCCTTTCACACTTTTTGTAAAAAGTATAAAATAATTTTATTTGAAAAATTAATAGAATATTACATTTAAATTATAAATAAAGTAAAATATTACTGAAAATTATATCAAATAATAATTTTAGTATAAATAATAATATTCTTGAAACATTTAGAAGAACAATGACATGAAAAAAGAGTTAGAAGGAAAACATTAAAACTTAAATTTTAAAAGAATGTCCCTTAAATGTAACTTACTTATTGATTCTTGATAAAATAAGAGGATATATTAGAAATAAATTGTAAAACCAAAAAATAAATTAATTATAAGATAATATAATGGGTTTAATATATTAAGATCATTTAATTTTCCCAACAAAATTTTGAACATAAAAATTACAAAATAAAATGTGATTTAAAGTAAAATTCTTTTTCTTGGGTCTCCTCTTAGTCGTACATGTTTGATCCTCATATATAATGAATTTAAATTTATTAAACACTTATTAAAAACATTTTATCTATATTATTATAAATTCTAAGAATGTTAAAGGGTTAAGAGGATAAATTTTACTCCACATGTTAATAAAATGGAAAATTCTTTTCAAGTACCTACCTGATTAGAACTCCATACTTAATGAGGTTTTCCCTTGAGAACTGATCAAGATGGGTAACTTGTAGAGATTTTTCCAAGGGTGTGTGTGGGTGAGAAAAAAGAAAACTAAAAAGATCATGTGTTCACCTATGGTGATAATCATTAGTTAGATGACCTGTTCATACATGTGGGTTGGCCCTGGGAGGATTACACATGTCTATAAGGTAACTAGAGTTCCTTAGGGACACAATTGTTACATTCTTATCAGGGGAGTAACATAGTTAGAAGTGTGGTAGTAATACCTTGGTTGAGATATAGGTTTCACAATGAGGATGTTGTAGTCTTGGCGGTGGGGGTTAATGTTAGATCCAATAATGATAAAGGGTTAATAGGATAAATGTTACTTCCCATTTTACCAAGGTTCACCTTTATTTTCAAGAGAATACCTGATTAGAACTCCACTTTAAAGAGTTTTTTCCTAGAGTAGTGATTAAATTGAGTGACCTCGTGGGAAGTTTCCCATTGTGTGTGAAAGTGTAGAAAAACAAACTGAAAGAACACATGTTGGCCTATGAGGGAATTCATTAGTCCGAAGACCCATTTAGATATGTCCTCATGGGATGTTTCCTTAGATGTGTGTGAGTGAGGAGAAAACACACTAAAATAACATTTGTTGGCCTATGGGGACAATCATTAGTCTGATGACCCATTCAACCATGTTGGTGGGTGCCATAGATGGTACAACATGTGGTTGAGGGATAACTAGGGTTCATGAAAGGCCTATTTTTTTACAATTCCACTTTAAGGTTCATTTATAATAATTTGAAATTCATTCATTTAATAGTTTTTTCTTAGGTTCACCACATATGTTTGTTTAGTCAATTTCTCCAAAATTGCTTCAGTATATTGTCCTTGGTTAACGGAGTTATGAAATTTTTGAGTCATATAAAAAATGATAATAATTTCATGAATATAATTTTTATTCATTTTAAAAAAAATTAGAATAAAATATTCATGGTGGTAATAGAAAATTGAATCACATTGATTTGTTGAGTTGGTAGTCCACATGTACACATGTGTGAGACTATCATTTTCCAATTGACAAAAGGGTTAGAAGGTAGACGATGAATTATATTTCTGGAATCATTTTTATGTAATAAATATCATATATTTTTATTAGTTCCATATTTATAACCATCCAAGTAAAGTAGTGATTAAAAATGAATTACACCGCTATGTGGTGACGATAGGTTGTACACATGTAAAATCGATGTTTTCTGTTTTCCATAGGATAGAAAAAATGATAAATAAGGGATATTTCATCAACATAATGGCATTTCATTATATGGAGGATACTAATAGTATTATATCTGAATGTTTAGGGAAGAATGTAAGGATTTAACTGAAACAATAAAATGAAATAACTTGGATAAGAGTTATAAATCTTCTTTGGAATCATCATTTGTCTTAAATATTAATCCTTTATAGGATATTATTAGAGAAATACCATAATATATATAATGTGGTAATAAATATTTGATGTTGTTTTTGTAGGTATTAGTTTAGGTAAGTGGCTTAATGACTGTGCATATGAGAAGAGAGAAGGTTCCCTTTTATAAGTGAGGTGGGTGGAAAAGTTGTAAATACTAGAAATATTAATATATAATATACATATAAGTCATTTAAAATGGATACAAATTGACATATATTATATGATAAAAATTATAACATTGAAATATGCTAAACCAATAAATTTTAGATAAGCTTTGTTTTCATTTTAAACTTTATATTTTGGGATAATCTCCTCTTTAACCCTATTCAACCTTAATAGTTGTAAAAAATATTTCACTATTTAAGAGCCATGAAAGTAATTTTGAAAACTATAAGTTGTAGATAAATAATATATACATGTTATTTTCAATAATTTCAAGTTAACCTGATTCAATATTATATTTATATACTTTTATAATTATTTAAATTTGAATTTTGATATTAACTACCATTTAAACATTATTTTCTGTACTATTTATATATCATGGATTTAAAGGAATCAAGATAAAAATGAAATTCTATTATAAACTCCTTCATCCAAATATATACATTATAATAGTCATTTAAATTAGTGTGTAAAAATAATTCATCCAAAATATATTAATTTAAATTTTTTAAAATCATTTATTTTATTTTTCTTCTACTTTTACAAGTGATTCATCGACATTGTGTAAGAGTTCAAGTCACTTACACTTATCTAAAAATTAAGGAAAAATAACTATTATAAAAATAATTCATATATAATTAAAATAAATATTTATTACTGTTAATATACTCTTTTTATACCAATGAAATCATATTAGATATATTAAAATAACTAGAGAGAAATTTTATAATTTTTCTTAACATAAAATAATATAAATGTCATAATAAAAGGTATATGGAATTCAAATGACATATTTTAAAAGTTATAATGGGTACAGTTTAATTAATAAAATAATATTAAATCACGGAAGGTTTTGGGTTGATTTTGAGACCTTATACCATATTTTTAATCTTAATTAACATGTTTTACCCATTAATGTGGTGATAAACATTTACCATGATCACTATTCTTTTTGAATAAAAATGATATTAAACTATTTAAAAAAATTAAACCTTCTTGTTACTAAAATTAAATATATATTTAAAGATTAAAATTTTATAATTGGAAGAAATTAATTTTAATATATGCACACAAAACACATTGAAATAGTTTCTAGAAAAAATGTGTTTTTAATCATAAACAAAACTTATACCAAAATAAAATATAATGCAGATTACTGTGGAATTAATGAGATTATTCTTAATCAATAATAAAATTATGTTACTTCAAAACTATACCTAAAATATGATGAAACTTTTAAATTACTTTATTTAGTGAAAATAAATGATACTTTTTGCTAAAATTTGTATATTTCACTATTCTCCCAAAAATAAATCTATTTAGAAAAATTATGAAAATTCACCATAGATAATTTTTATCTGTTGAATTGGAAATGTATGTTTATTTTTCAAAAATAGTTTGTAAAATTATAAAAAAAATTATTTCTAATTACCCATGAATAGAATGCCTAAATACCATTTTAGATAAAAATTACTTTAAAACCATAAAATCAATTTATTCTTACTCTTTTCCTACTTACATAAACTAGATGAATGATAAAATAATTTTTTGAATTCACAATTTTTATCACATAAAAATTATATTACATATATTTCATAATGTGGTTACACTTTTTCATGCCTGCGAACCCAATCACTTGGTTATAATAGTTATATTTAAATATCATTTCATGGTTTGTTTAAGCTCTCGGTTGTATGTGGTGTATGCTATCAAACATTGTGTTATTTTAAAATAAAATATAAACTATAATATTTGGGTAATAAATCCCAATTACATCCAACTTACCAAACATTTTTCATACCACCTTTCCATATCATTCATACCATCCCTCCATCAACCACATCAGGCCGCCACCGTAATGATATCACAACAACGCCACCCTTTCCATTTTAATCTACCATACCAGGTTCCCTTAAAAAATCAAAACAAGGGATTAATATTATTATATATATATATATATATATCATTGTAAATGATCATTATGGTAAAAAAAATGGCAACAAATAACATCCCTGGATTCAACCATGAAGAACAGACTTGGTGAAAACAATACTATTATTATACTACCTGAAACTTTAATACTTGAAATCCAAATATTCCTATACCATAATTTTTTTAATTGATTATGAGAAATTGTTAACTTGAAAAAAAATAATATGACAATAACTAATATTATAAATAATCATTCAAGTAATATTTTCATTGAAACATTTTATTATGGTGAATAATTATAAATAAGAATGACATCATATTGAATGTATAGTTCATTAAAATCCTTATCTTATAGTCTATAAATTATTTACCATATTCTAGGTAATTAAAATATTTAATAGAAGGCATAGATAATAATATTAATATAACACATTATCTAGAAAATATCATGAAGTAATCTATATCAAGAATAACATAATCAGATGTGAAGAAACACCATCACATTTAATTCTTTATTTCAAGATTATTAATTTCATGAGGTCAATATCTTCTATTTAACCATTTTAAATCAAATCATGTTAATCCCATATTTACACATAATATAATGTTTAGACTCAAATCGACTTCCTCGATATAATTCTTTAATGGTCACTGAACTAGAATGGAATGATATATGAGTAACACTTACTAAAAACCATCCAACGAACCTAAAAAACCCATGTACATCGTCTAATAAAGAACCTATATAAATAATTGATAAGAAACTAGAAAAATCAAGAGGGTAGTATTACTATGGATTCATAAGGATGAGTTGTAGTAAAATAAAAAATAGAAACAGGTAAAAAGGGACACCTCTGATCGAAGGAAGTCATTGCACAAAAAGTGATAGAGGATTAATAAAAACGTCTTAAGTTCCTAAATGTTTTCCCACAACCACCTAGGGTTTTATAAAAGAATATATAAATAGGATAAAGATGAGAGGAATTGTGAATTTATAGAAAATCTTGGAAAACCCAACATCATTGAAAGGAAGGGGTCTTGCACACTATGATGTGCTTAGATTCTAGGATCATGGTTTTATCCCCCCATGTGGTTCCTACTTTTACTCATGGTCAATGAATATTTATTTTATAAAAAATGGGTTCATAGTATAGAAAATGTTTCCATGAAATAATGTTCAAAACCATAAGAATCATTGTGTGTTACTCCATAATTCTACCTCAAATTGCTTGATCCAAGAAAATATCCACGATGTGTTATAAGAACCATGGTAGAACAACTAATAAAAAAGAAGAACCAAGGAACTCAACATATAGATATTCATGTAGTGGCTCAAATTATTTACTCTACGACCATATACAGGAGTAAAACTATATATGTAAAGTTTATATAATTATGTAATATTTTTCTATTTTACAAAATGAATGAAACCCATTTGAATGAAACTATCATGAAGTGAAAAAATAAGATCACATTTAAACTATCATTCATTACACCCCAACTTGAAAAATTAAAACACAACAATCATGTCCCACTCAACATAGGTATTCCTATCTCTCACAGCTTACACCATCCAATTTTTGGCACATTATCATGAAATTCCACCACTATCACTCTAAAACCCAACATTTATGGTGGTATCTCCTTGGAAAATAAGGAAAACTGTTTCCTTCACCAATAATACGACCAAAAAACATCCTTTAACTCTGAAAAACCTTAAAATGACAAAGTAATGGGGCATAAAAAGTCATGACCTTACATCAGATACCCCTAAAATGATTCTCATCCTCAAGAATATAAATCAAATACATGATGGAAATAGATTAGGGATCAACATAAAGAAAACATCCTATGAGATACTTCTCAAATTGGGATCTCACTCTACAAAAAGGGAACCACCAAATAAACTTAAGTAAAGAACTTCAAATAAAAAAAATAATCAATAATATTTTAAACCAAGGTAAAGTTATATATATTATTAAAAAAACAAACAAACCATCAAAAAACCTGAGATAATGACAGTACATCTACAATTCACATTCCTATGTACACTCTTGTTAAATACCATGTCTATATAGGACACATATCATAGTAATAAAATTCCAACTGAATACATACTCTTGATGGTACTGAATATTGATAGGTTATTTCTAAAATTTCACAAAATATTAATCATATTACTCACACTATTCAATGAAATGGAATTCATTATGAAAATACTAATGAATCTGTGATATAAGTAAGACTTTATAGATCTGGGATACTTGTGGAGGAAGTGCCAATAGATATATAACATCACCGATACATTCTAACACCTTGAATGGTCCAAAAAATACGGGAGAAATCTTACTCCCATGACAAAACACAATATACCCTAGATGAGGATATATCTTTAAGAACACACAATCTTCAATGTTAAAAGTTAGAGGTCTCCTCCTATGACCACCGTATTACTTCAAATTATCTCATTTTTTCTTTAACCACTCAAAAATCACCAGCACCATATATTTCATACTATAAACCAATTCTAGTATTATAAGTCCTAACTCTGTAAACTTGATCAAACACAATGGTGATATCTATGTTTTTCATAAAATATTTTGAATTGGTCCATAAAAAGAGTGGAGTGATAACTATTATTATAGGAAAACTCAACCTAGGGAAGGAGCTTCTCCCAAGAGCCTCTAAAATCATGTAATATTGTGCCTAATATTTCTTCCAATGTATAGATAATAAGATATATTTGACCATCCATCTATGTATGTAAAGATTTTATAAGTTATAACTATAATCTGATATCATGCTGGAGACCTCTTCATACTTTGAAGGTCAAATGAAGATCATGGCTAAAGATGATCATCCTTGGAACCCCATAGAGCATAAAAATTTCCTTCAAATACTTCCTCGATAATATATCCACCATAATCAACACATTAACTATCAATAAGTGGTGTAAATTCATCAAATAATAAAAAATTACTTATATAACATCATATCCACCCTCATATCAGGGTATACCAGTTATAAAATCTCTCATAATATCCTCCCACTTATAATAAGGAACATCTAATAGCTGAAGTAATCCACCAAGAACATAATTTTTGTCCTTCACCTTCTATTAAGAAAAAACTAGGATAAATATTTTATTACTGATATCTTCATCCTTGACTCCCATAAATAACCCCTCATGGAATGATACATATTGGACATAACGGTATACATTACCAAGGGTTATCTTTGAAACATGTGAAGAACCACATCTCACATCAACAAGGGAATATGGAGCCTCCCTAGAAACAACACATGCAACTGATTATCCTCAGACCACCACTAAAGGGAATCCCCATAAATAACATGATCACACAAAATTGTAACCTCAGAATCACCCAATAGAGATTCCTCCACCTAATACACCAATTATTAATGCACATTCATCTAGTAGAGACACCCTTTACTATTTAATTATTCCATATCAATCTTCATTGTGGAAATCTTATCTACTACACTTTAGGTATGCAGTACCCCAAGGTTTTACTATGTATTTTTTAAATAAAAAATATATTTAATAGATTTTTTCATGAGAATCACCAAACTAAAAAACCATGATACATTTTATTAATATAAAAAAAATACACTGTAAGATAAACATTAATACATAATAAAAATTCAATATGAAATAATTTTAATAAAAATACAAGAGGAATACAACCAAAAGTAAACAGAAATACCATGAACATAAAATATTTATCATCATGGTTTTCCATGAAGATCATCACCCAATTGTAACTGTAGAAATAATAAAAACTATTATAAATATTACAAAATTTATGAGAGAGAAGTAAATAAATAGGATTAATGATTCTAAGAACGTATATAATGATATATATAGGTATGAAATCTGACTGTTATATATTTGGTCATTGGGAATATGGTCATGCAATATATTTATATTGTAAATATAGTCATTAGATATATGTTCATAAGTTATATCCAATGGGTAAGCTATGAAATTGAAAATTATATAATTACCAATAATACATGATAAAGAAAAAAGATAATATTTAATAAAAATATTTTATTATAAAAATATATTTTTTATGATGTATGTATTATTATTATTAAATAAATATTTAATGTATTTATAAAATCAATATAAAGACTCTAATAAAAATTTATTGATAAAGTGAAATGATTTTAATATGAGTAATTAAATTTAAATAGATAGAGTTAAAATAATTTAATTTGAAAAATGATACTATTCAAATAATTGTTATTTAAAAATTCTTTATTTTTAAAAATTAAATTGATCACTTTTAAAACAATAAATATAATAAAAAATTTCAATGTATAAAAATTAAGTTATCACTTATTTAATTAGTAATAGTTTATTAAATAATGTTAATAACAAATAATGTTTAAAAAAGTCAATTTTCTAAATATCATTTTTCTATATATATTATGATTTCTTTTGAAAATTAAATTTATCGTATTTAGAAATTGAACTGGATTTAATGGATTCCGAAATTTAGAATCATCAATTTGAAATTTGATAATAGGGGTTATCTAATATATTTAGTAATATAATAATTACTATGGTAAATAATTAAACAAGATAAAATGAGGTAAATAGAGGTATATTAATGTGGTTTGATTTTTTTGGTAATTAATATGATATTTATGCATTTTAGAATTCCATTTTTATCTTTAGGAGACAATACTAAATTTCTTACCAAAATTTTATTACCAAACATATCTAAATCCCATGTGTTTCACTTTTTTCCCTTAACTATACGTAAGTTTCTAAAGAAATATTCCTCATTTTCAATTATAAAAGGATATGTCCATTAGTCCTTCCAAACCACTATATTTCTTAGAAATTATCTTCAATAACAACTGACTTTTCTTTCCAAAATCATTCTTAGATTTTTATAAATTTTTCTTTACAATAAGGAATCCTAACTCCTTCATTCCGAAGGAACCTGTATCCAAAATTAGTGAATTCATCCAGTATGTTTCTAAGTTATTATCTCAATTATTCAATTAACTTCCCATATAAACTCTTTCAAAACCTCAATATCTACTATAATGATGTTATATTTACATAATTATGATTTGAAATAAACTATTATACTATTATATTAGTCTAAACTCTTACTCATTCTCTAGTACAACATGTTATTATTTGAGTTGGATCAACCCACTACATGAACGACACTATTCCAAAATCATCATCTTCACCATAAATAAGTATCCTGAAATTAATAATGTAAATATATTATATTTAATATTAATATATGTCATGAAATTTTCTTGAGGTAATGACACATACATTAATTATAAATATTAGGTAACTCATTATTATTGGTACATTACGGGAAAAATGTTTGTTATGGATTCCTTTCTCATAAAGTATTCCCATAATTTCAATAAAATTAACATGGGAATAAATAATTAATTTTAAAACAATGATCTTATTAACTTTAATAATCTATGAATATTTATCTTAGTATCAAATAATGTGGATCGACATCTCTATTTTGAAACTTGTATGAAATAATAAATATTACTAACATCTGATGATGAAAATAAACTATATCAAAATAATATATGTGTAATTAATGATTATAATTGAATATTATAATGGTATAATATATAATTGTTTTTTAAATAATTTATTATGGTAGTTATATTCATATATGGGAGGTTAAAATTCTTTTGTAGAAGTTAGGAGTAAAGGTAAAAATTAATTTTCTAATATCATTTAAAAATTTAGATTGTTTATGTTTGAATTTACATATTGGGAAATACTTTTTATTTCTCTATTAATACATATATATTTTCGTATCCTATAGTTATTTTTTTGGGTTTATGAGTTTACTTACCATTTCATTTCCCTTTGGTTCACTATTCGATTGAAAGTGTATTTGTAAATAAAGTCAACCTTATCTCTTATTTTTTGGTTGGTAATAATTCTCCTCAGTGCCCATATTATTTTTTTATAGATGTAATTATCTATAATTATATTATTTATTATTTCATTTATTAAAATTACTTAATTTTTTTATAAAATTAATCTTTTTATAATGCTTTCAATAAATCTGTTTTCTGTAAATTTTGATTCTTTTTACAGAAGTGGGAAAATAATCTTCTTTTTTCTAACACTTTACACAAGTATTCCTTTTATAGATTTTATAACCATTTTTCATAATTATGATTACTCTCCAAGTTTTAATGTTTCTAAAAATTAATATATAATCCCATTTTAGTGAGTTTTTCTTTTTAAAATGAAATTAATCCAAAAAAATTATATTTATTCTTATTTTCAAAATCAATTATCCAATGTGATTATAAAATGGGATTTAGTCTATGTTAATATATTTTGAGGTTTTTTATGATTCACTATGTTTATGGTCTAATTATACCATCAAGAATATTTTTTGGATGGATTACGATCATGTTATTATAAAATTTTAATGAAACACATTCCTTTCCATAGGTTAATTATGCTATGATGGAATTATAATTTTTTACAAGTTCAAGTGTTATATGTATGAATGTTTTTTCATTATGTGATAGGTAGACCTGGAATTCTATATAACTCTAATTAATTAGGTGAAGAACTATCTCATGAGTTGGCTGAGAATGGGGAGTGAACCCAAACCATTAAGGGACTATAATGACCCAAGATTATCATATATAACTATCACATATTTTTATATTAACAGTCAATATATTTCACCAATACACACCCACATACTGTAATGTTTTAGTGTGTTTATAGAATAATTACAAAATATTATTATTTAATGAATGATCTTCAATATCAACCATTAATACCTTTTCATTTTGATACTTTTCATAAACATACCCCAGTTATTACATTTCTTTATAACTTGGGAAAGGAAAGAGAAGAAATGTTGAGATTATATGATCAGTAAGGGTAAACATAGAAGTTATAGTTATATAATTATATTAAATAATAAGATAAGAATAAGGGTCTGATATCATGAACAGAAATTATAAATATTGTACCCAACCATTAATAGATCATAAACATGAGTTGTGGCATAAAACATTATCACTCTAAAATACATGATTCATAAGATTGTGAAATCATCCCAATTTATAAACCATAATATCTTGTTATAAAAGTATAGAACCAACATAGGTATATAAACCATTTCATTTTTCATGTTTAACTATCAATACCATCAAACATATTGGATCATGCTTCATCACTTATTTCCCATTGTGCCCAAGACCATCAACATATTTCCCATTGTTGATCAAGCCCGTCGAATTGTTTTCCATTATTATCTATTGAGATAAAAATATTTATCCTATTACTTATAGGGATATATAGTCAAAATACATTAAATAATTAAAATAATACATATGTGTTCCATAAGATCATAAAATATTCATAATATCAGAACCCATGTAAAGAAATGGTTTTTATAAACATTTCAACTTATCATAACCCATGGAAAAGGAAAATGTTTTATAAAGGTTTCGTCATCATAATCATAAACCATTAAAATAAATAATAATAATGGTATTATTGGATCATATAACCACTAAATAATGAGTAAAATAAAATTATATCATCTTATATGGAAAATTATTTTGAAATTTTAGTTATAACATTTATTAATTAAAATAGCCTTTGCAATTTGAAAATCACATTTTAAAAACAAAAAATAATAAAAAAACTCCAAATCCCTTCCCTGGAAAATAAAATTTTAAACATATAATGGAATATTTAAATCATTTATCAGTAATGATGATAGAAAATTCCATTAATTCTATACAGGTTTAAAAATAATGATTCCTTTCAAATTTTCAGTATAAAGTGAAAAGAATCTAGTTCAAAGAATTAGATGAGCATTAATATTAAAACATGTTTAAAAAATTAAAAAATGGTTAAAAATGTATTTAGAAAATAATTCTATATTAGTAATAGTTTTATTTAAATAATTTTATAACACATGGATATGGAATAAAACAAATTTTCGACCGAAGAGAGAAATAAAGTCCATTTTTCTATAAAAACATATTTTTGATATGTTAGTTCATACAGAGGGGAAAATTAAAGGAAAACATGTAATATAAATAAATAACAAGAGGATAAGAAAATTACTGAGTTTATTGAGAGATATATTATAATATATCATTATTATAAACTTAATACTAAATAATCTCAATAAACAATGAGATTGTAATATAAAATCACTACCACTTTAGTAACATTTGATCATAATAATCATAAAAGAATAACATTAATTTTTTAATATAATTAAAATAAAGTAATTGAAGATGTAAAATCTGAAAGGGGTAGTATATACATCTTATAAAAGAAGGCAAGTTTATAACATAACTTATGTCCCAAAAAGGAAATTTGAGACAAAAATCCATTTCCTCATGTACTGACTCTCCTTATACACATTCAAACCACCCGTATATTAAATATAGGTTTATTATATCTATATTAAAGAACTATATATATATAACCAAATATTATTTACATATAAACGTTAATCACATGTTTATTAATAATTCTTGGATAAAATCCTTGTTTTGGGTAATAATTACATTGTTTTCTAATTTATATTATCATTTTGTAGTTTTGGTAAATATAATTTGATCATTATGAAATTATATCCCGAATTTAAACCATAGTATTAATATCATATATGTTAATTATATTCATATTTATAATCATTCAAAAAATTTATATCTATAAATATGAGAT
Source organism: Viscum album (assembly GCA_963277665.1). Lineage (NCBI taxonomy): Eukaryota > Viridiplantae > Streptophyta > Magnoliopsida > Santalales > Viscaceae > Viscum > Viscum album. The sequence goes on from OY728135.1 coordinate 541,097,438, forward strand.
ACACTGTCCATGGAGACGGTATGCCATACACACACATGAACATTGTTTCTATTTTTTGATGGATGGAATGAAGGAAAGGTAAATAATAATTCAACATTAAAGAATAATTATTATTTTATATATATCATATATATTCATTTAATTTATCCTTAATATATTCCATGTAAAGTGTAAGTGGAAAACGAATCACATTGTTTTGTGAACCTGCAGTCCTCCATACACATAACTGACGTTATCATATTCCCATGTAATGAAAATTCAGAAGGAATATATAATATTATAATTTATAATTTATAATTATGTCATGAATATAATATATATAATTTAAATAAATCATTACATCTTTTCCTGATACGTGGTGATGGAAAAAATTACATTGGTTCGTGAGGCGGTATTCTACCGTACACACGATCGACATTTTCATTTACCATTTGACAGAAGAGGGGATAGATGTAGGTTATTCCATTAACATAATAATATATCACTATATGGTATGAAATAATATTATTATGTCATAATATTTAAATATTATTTTATGTATATAGAAAATAAATAAAACAAAAATGCTCGGTTAAGAATGATTCCTCTTCCTCGGACAACCTCCTTATATTAACTCCAAATGCCTTCTTTGGACGGTTTAATAATTAAAATAAGGAAAATAGGAAGTTTAGAGAGAATTAGGGAATTTATTTAGTTAGGTAATTACTAAGACAAATGGGTTTTTAAGTGTTAAGTGAATAGGAGAGGGGGTGCCTTTTTATAAGTGGGGGAAGGAACCCACAAGTATATTACCATGTAATTTCCCAAAAGAATCCAAAATGATAATGTCATTCCCAAGAATAATGCATCAATATTACCATATACTTGAACCTAGGATATGATAATGTTTAAATATGGTTATAAAATAGGATTTAGTTATTTTCTATTGGTAAACTACCCTTACCTTTGTAGTTTAACCCCTCAGTAAACCCGCTTTAACCTTAACCACAATAATTATTTTTCATTTTTCACTATTCATTTTTATGAAAGAATTAGTTGATATTATTTATTAATATTAATTATTTTTATTCCAAATATGGAATATATTTTTCCTAATAACATTTATATACGTGTAAAATTTTAATTTAAAATGAAACCCCAGACGCGGCGAAAAAAAAAATTTCCAAAGAAAATGTTCTCATATGTTTAAAAAGAATTTATATCAAAATTCATCATGAATTTGAATCCAATAGAATTAATTGGAATAATAATAATATATTTGAGTTTATTTTTCGTTTAAAACCATTTTAAAACAATATTTAATTTTTAAAATTCTTTAAATAAAATAAAAATTCTTAATAAAAATCAATATTTTCTACTATTCATTGAAAAAATTATCTATTCATAAATTTATCAAAAATTAACTCTAATATAATTTTGACATGATTATTTTAAAAAAAATCCATTTTTAAAATAAATTTATTAAAATTTATAGACATTAATTTTTTAAAAAGTGCGTAAAATGGAAAAAAAACTTGTTTTTAGAAAAATATTGTTTTTAAGCGCAAAATTGGATTCATTCTTATTTCATAACTATTAAACACATAAGATGAATTTTAAAAAAATTTATTGAATATATAATATGTAAATTTCATTTTAAATATTCAAAAAAATTATTTATTTTATTTATTATGATAAAACATGTATGTGTGCATAAATATAATTGTTTTTGAGAAAAATATTTCATTTATTTTCAAATGGTTTTTTAATTTTATTTATAATAAATTTATAATAAAATAATTATATATATATATATGTGTGTGTGTGTGTTTTTAAACTATATATTTTCATAATTTAGTTAATGATATTCATATCCACCATTCCAATGGCTAGACGAAACCCATTATATTAAATAAAAATATTTTAATAGTACGACATATTTTGTTTAAGCTTAGGGTATCTTATAGTGCAATCTAAAAAAGAAATTAAATTTATTTGAAAAAAATTCATAAAATCTTGGGGTCTTGCATTTTATCCCCTTAAAATGGATTTATCTCCCAAAATTCCACCACAATGATAAAAAGAAGTGTGGATACTTCTACCTCATCATATCCTTAGGTTCCAATGTCACTTCCATAAGCTGGTGGTTTTGCAAAAAAAACTTAGACCAGGTGAGTGGTAATGTTTCATTGAAATTTATCTCTATGATTCAGAATATCCTCAAAATTCTCCTCATAAGAAATAACTTCATCCAGTGGTATAACCTCAATTTTTAGTACATGCGAATGGTCATGTCCATATTTTTTAGGAGAGATACATAGAAAACATCGTGTACTTCATATAGGTTTGGTATAAGTGACAAGCAATAAGAAACCAAACCTCCTCCATCAAAAATCTCAAAAGTGATAATATAAATCACACGTACCATTAATTATTTCCTAAATCTTATAACATTATTCGATGGATAAATTCATTGAAACACCTTTTCACCATATCCAAAATATAGATCATGTTGACGATTGTGAGCCTAAATTTTCTGTCAACTTTGTTCTTCCTTTTTGTGCTAATAAATCAATATTGAATTCTCATATATTTATTAACCTATCTCTTGTCCCAATATTTTTCTTTCTCGAACTTCATTCCAATACACTAGAGCTTAAAAAGATTTTCTATAGAGGGATTCATAAGGATCCATAAGAATTATCGAGTGAAATATATTATTGTAAGAAAACTTGACCAGAGGAATGTGTTGATCCCAAACCACATTAAAATCTATAGAAAAATATCTCAACATAATCTCTAGGGTTTGAACTGTTCTCTCAAATTTACCTTCTATCTAATGATGATACGATGTGCTGAAAATCATATATATATCAAGTGATTACTAAAGATTTCACCAGAAATTCGAGGTAAACTGTGGATCTCCATAAGATAAAATCGAATGTGATACTACATGAAACCCCACCTTTTCTTTAAGGTATATCCTAGAAATATTATCTATAAAATCAATATTCTCTGAAAGTGATAAATTATGATTAATTTTTATAGATATTGACTCAACCCATATAGCATTATTCTCCTCAGATATTTTGTGGAGTCCGACAAAAACAATCCATAGTAAAGTTTTCCCATTTCAATTTTGGTTTGGGTAATGGTTGTAACATCCCCGTATACGTTTTTCTCTTATCCTTAACTTACTGATATACTAATAATTGAGATACATATTCGACAATATCTCCCTTAATGTCATCCCACCAGAAATACTCTTTCAGATCTCTATACATATTCATACTACCAGGAAAAATAAATAATGAAGAACTATGATCCTCCTATAACAACTCAGTCTTTAAATCTGTTATAGATAGAGACATACATGGTTTATGAACCTTATAATTCCCTAAAATTATATGTTAAATCAAATTAATCTCTCACCTTATTCTTTATATCTACATATCTTTTATCACCTAGTGAATGGTAAAATTTATCCCCTTCATTCAAGATTTCAAGATCCATCCTTTGAAAATTTTGGTATATTGGTAATTTTTTATCCTCATTATGGATAATCTAACATTATCATTTCAAATTAAGTCATCTCCCATTTTTTTCACTTTCCATGTGTGGTAATGTATTGAGTAGTCATAAAATTTAATCATCTCAAACCATATTCTCTAGTTCATGTTCAACTCCTTCTATGTGAATATATAAATTAAATTTTTTTGATTTGTTCATATATCACACTTTTCTATATAAAGATAATCCCCCCATATATTTAATGAAAAAATTACTGCATCTAAATGTAAATCCTGATTTGGGTAATTTTTCTCACAAACCTTCAATTGTTGTAAGGAATAAGCTATCACCAAATCTGATGGTTATCTATATAATAAAACATAAGTAACCAAAAATAAACTTAATATTTATCTATCAAATCATTGAAAAAAAATTAAATACTATCCAATACATTACATTATTAATTATTAGGAATTTCAACCTTATCACCCTTCAATTGTGAATTGAATCCCCATGGCCTTATCAGATATGACAAGCCATTCTTTTTTTCTAAAACAATATTAATATAATTATTATAAAATCTCTTTAAATATGATTAATTTCCTTGAAAATAACTTTACTCATAAAAGATTATATAAACCTTTAAGGTTAGCAATACCTTCAAACTTATGAAAATACCCTTCTTCTCAAATAGTACTTCATGTTAACCCTAAGGGTAAACATACATTATCTTAACAATACTTATCCCAAATTTTTGTTAATCCCACAATTTAAAACCTCAAAAAGTGGCATTTAGTTCTTTGAAAATATGATCAAAATTGAAATCATAAAACCATTATGGTATCCATAACTCTTAATTAAATCTAACATGAAGACATATACACATCCAAAATTAACACAATATTTAAATGATTCATAATTTTTATAAACAAAATACCATTAGTAGATATAATTATACACCATAATTTTTGATTCCTCATTCATAAATACTACAATACTTGAATATCAATTATTTTTTACAACATAGTCCCTTCTTTGGTATATGGGATGAAATATAGTTTAGGGTACTGACTCGGATAATTTCTAATGTTCCTCACATATAAGACATTGAATTCCTTGTCAATTTTTTTCTCTAGGACATTCATTTGAACATATAAAAAACACTCCCCTCCATTTGATATATTCATATAGGTTTTTATTCCCACCTTCATGAAATTTTGGAAGCTAAAACTTCTTTCGCATGTGTTCATTACCACAAGAAATTTCATAAAAGTCAATCTTCCTCTTATTTTATGTGTTCGGAATCAAGATGAAGTTAAATTTTTAGTCATATATCATGATATATGATTAGGAATAATAAAAATATATTTATATTCAGTCATTATCTAATTTAGTTTATCATAATAACCAAATTTTCATCACATTTAGTGTTACCAAGATTTTTTCCAAATCGTATACGTTGAGTAAAACCAAAAAAATAGTGAGAAATAATAATCATAGTGCGAAACCACATAATCATAAAAAATAAATTTTAGGATGTATAAATCATGAAACCTTATTTTTAATCTATGAAACCTTAGGTTTTTCTTTGGTCACTCATGATAATCATCTACTCAAATCCTTCATGATGGTTCTTAAAAAAATGTGAATTAACCAAAGCATATCCATAAATAATGTAAAATTAGGTGTGTAGTAAGTTGTTGTATTGGGTACTAAGTAATTCTTGAGTCATACATGAAAATAATTTTTGGTTTTATTAATCATAGGTACATTGGTGATAGAGATATATCTACTTTTAGTATCCATACATGATTATATTTCTCAGTAAACCACATAACATCTTCCTTACCAAAATTTTATTATATTATCGAATACTTAGGATTATTTTAAGGGTTCTCACTAAAGTTTTCTCATCTTAGTTTTTAAAGGTTAAATAAACCATTTTATAATAGTAACTATAATGACCCATGTTTTTTATATATAAATATCACATCTTCTTATTTAAATATTAAATATATTTCAAAAAAACATGCCAGAGGACCATAATAGTTCAGTGTAATTGGATATTAGGAACAAAATATTCTTATTTAATGAATTATATTCAATATATCCAAAAAATATCTTCCCATTTTTTCAATTTATAATTATACCATACTGAAACTTTTATTAATAACCTAGGGAAACAAAGCATAAGAAAGAGTGATCTTAGATGTTCATTAAGGGTAAACAAGTGATATATCATTCTATGATCATATGAAATCATAATATATGAATAAGGGTGGAGATAATGAAAATAAAATACCATGTTCATACCCAACTTTTCATAAATAATAAACATGAGTCATGGAATAATAAATTATCATCCCAAAAGACATGATTCATAAGAGTGTGAAAACATTATAATTAGTCAATTGTATGCTCATGTCATTAAAGTGTAGCATCCACATAGGTATAGAAACCATTTCATTTTTAAGGTTGACTACCAAGTCAAAAAACATAGTATATCATGCCTTACCCCTTATTTCCCATTATAGATCAATCCCATTGGCCTATTTCCCATTGTAGATAATGCCTGAATTCTTGTTTCCCATTATTATCTCATAAGATATAAATATTTATACAATGAATTTGAGAGAGATATAGGTCCCACACATCACATAATGAAAATAATACATATGTGTGCTATAAGATCATAAAAAATCATTATATCAAAACTTTGGAAAACAAATGGGTTTCACAAACATTTCATCAAATCATAACCCATGGGAAAAATGGGTTTTATAAAAATTCCATCATTATAATCATAAAACAATCAATGACAGAATAATAATGGTATCCTTGGATAAAATACCTAGTAAATCATGAGTAACATCAAATTATTTCATTATAAATGGAAAATTAATTTGAAATATCACTTGGAACATTTCTTAAAAAAATTGCATTTCTCCTTTAAAAAACACATTTTAAAACTAAAAATTTATAAAAAAATTAAAATAATTTTCTTTTAAAACAAGATGGTAAACTTATAAATTAATATTTAAATCATTGATCAATCATAATTATGAAAAATTATATTCATGTCGTACACATTTAAAAACAATGAATTTTGTCCATGATATACACGATACTAATGAAAGGGGGGATAAATGTAGGTAGTGACATTAACATAATAAAATATCAGTATATTTAAGATAATTATATTGTTATATTAACATATTTTAATAAAATTATACATAGGTGAAAGAAAAAATAAAATAAAATAAAAATGATTAGTTATGAATGATACATCTTCTTCAGAAAATCTATTATGGTTAGCACAAAAATCCTTCTTAGGAGAGTTTTGTAATAAAATTATGGCCTATAAGATAATAGGATAGAATTAATGAATTTATTTGGGTAGGTATTGGATATAACTAAGTGTTTTTGAAATTTTAATAGAATAGGAGAGGGGGTTCCCTTTTATAAGTGGGAAAAAGAACCCATATGGAAATAACTTATAAATTTTGAAAAAAAATACAAAATGATAAATTCATTACAAAGGAAAGTACCTTTAAATGAATATAGATTAAAACTATAGATATTATAAGGCTTAAATATATCTATAAATTATTATTTATAAAAGTTTCATTATAAAAAATAACCTTATCTTTTTAATTTAACCCCTAGGTAAACTTGTTTTAACCATAACCACATCAATTATTTTTTACAGTTTTTACTGTTCATTCTGCCATAAAATTTAAGTTGGAATTATCATATAATATCAATTATTATGATTCTAAATTTGGAATCTATTTTTATAAATTCCACTTATATAATTATAAAATTTTAAATTTGAAATTAAACCCGAAGAGAGGAAGAAATAACGAATTTTGAAAGATAAGGTTCTCATAAGTTCTGAAAGTTTATATATAAACAATATGAATGAAATTGATTAAAATTAAATAAATTGGATTAATAATAATATAATTGAACTAAGTTTTCTTTTAAAACCATCTTAAAACAATTTTAATGTTTTTTATGTTTTGAACTAAAAGAAAATTCATAAAAAAACCCCAGTATTTTTCACTATTCACTAAATAATAAATCTTTTTAGAAAATTATCAAAAATTATCGCTAATATAATTTTAAAATTTTAATTTAAAAAAAAATTCACTTTTACAAATACATTTTCTAAAAATATCAAAAATAAATTTTAATATAAGTGCGCAAAATGCGAGAAAACTGTTTTTTAGAATAATATAGTTTTAAGTATAAAATTAGATTTATTCATGTATAATACCTAGAAAACATATAAGATTAATTATAAAACATTTAATTAAATTTATATTTTATAATTTTCATAAAAATAGTTCACCAAAATTTCTTTATTTAATTTATTGGGATAAAACACATTTTTGTGCATAAAAATAGTTTTTCAGAAAAAAAAATTCCTTTATTTAAACTCTGTGTTCTGTGTAATAAAAGATATAGAAGAAATAAAATTTATTTGAAACTAATATTTCCTAAAATATGGGGGTGTTATAGGGTATGAATATACTAAGTTATAATTGGGATTATAAATATAAATCTCTTTTATTTATTGGGTAAATAGTTTTATCTCACGAAATGACATGTTTGGGATTATGGAGAAAACTCAATCCGCCATAGAAATCTATCCACTCTGTGATGATTATCATAGTAGTGATCTTAGAAAAAATAAATTAATTTCTATTGTTATGTTTATTAAAATTTTTATGACTATGTTATGTTTTCTTGGCTCATAATGTTTTACTCATATTTCCACGCTCTGATTGATCATGTCTTATGTCATGCCAAAATATTTATACCATGGCTATTGAATTATCATCTATGATTTATTGGGTATGATTATCATATTTTATGTTTATATACCTTGATATTATTCTCATATTCACATGTTTAATTTATTCCAACTTATGATCTTAGATTGTTTTTCTCAAGTTTACCCTAACTGAGTATATAAGCTCATCTATTCATATGTTTTAATTTTAATAGGTTATAATGAATATTATTACATATGATATGTCTATTTGGGTGTCATGTAAAAACAATATTTGTGGGAGACATTGAATAATGGTTGTAAAATATGTTAATTTTTTATCTACTTTCTAAATAAACTAATAATTAAGGTTTTGGGTTTCAATTTATTGTGATTTGTAATAATGATTAATATAAAATGATGTAATATGTGTGTTTGTTGTTGGTGGGTCACCCTTAGTTTTTATTAGAGAAAGGTTTAGTTATTTTTGGAGATTAAGATATTAATAATTAGATTATTGAAATTAAAATGACATATGTTGAACCAATGGTGATGTAGGATAAATCTATAATGTTGTAGGTTGAAATTAAAGTTTCATTATATAAAATATATCAAAATTAATTTTCCTTACAATATGATTTCCTACACGATTTATTTTTTATTGATACTCATAATATCCCTTTTTGTTTTAGCCAATACCTAGAACTGATATGAATCTTGTAGAAAAGGATTAGGATGGACAATATAATGATTGTCTTAATTATTAACCAAAAATGATGAGAGATGGAGTAAAAAATATCATATCCATTCTCACCTAACTCTCTCAAGATATTAATATTGACAAAAATCATACCAAACAACCTAAAAAACCAAGGAATTAACAACTCTTCATTGATTTCTTTTGTGAAAATTCTCACCGTCCCTTAGTTGGTATTCTAACACACCTTTTTCTAGGAAATGGATAAACTCTATAGAAAATATATTTTATATTCTCCAGTGACTAGAAAAGTAAAAATTAATTTTATATGTTTATCATTTGGAATTTCACGATGATCTATAGTGGAATATCATTAAGAATTTAATTTTTAAGGAAGAAATCAACTCAATATAATGGGAGGAGCATAAAAATGTATTCTTCAATAAACACCTTCCTAAAACTATTTCCACTTAAATTGGGAGGGAATTATTTGTGCCAAAAAAAATAGAGGATGAATCCATTAGTATATATGAGGAATAATTTTTAAAAAATTAAATGTTAACTTCTAATTTTATAACTGACCATGAGATCAAATTGATCTTTTATTTAGTGGATTAAAATCATTTATTAAAAAGGAATTTACTATAAGGGGATTTTGCTGATATGGATAATTTTTTTGATTTTATATCTATGTGGAAATAGAGATTAGGGACTCATATTATTATCATTTTTTTGTGAAAAGAAGACCAAAATTTAGTTTTGAGGAAACTCAAATGCTAAAACCCACAGAAAAAAGAAAATTAATCTTCTTGTATGCTGAAAACATGGGAAGAAGCATGAATTAAATTACCTTAATGGAATTGGTAAATTCTTTAAAGTGTCAAATATATTCCCATAAAGAATTTGAATACCATATAGATATGAAGGGTCCAACCAAATAAATTGATGAAAATAAATCTCATCCTAATGAACTACCTGCACTCCAATGCTTTAGATGTAATGAGTATAGACATTATGCTAACTAGTGAACTAATCATAGGTTCACTGATGTAAATCAACATAAACAAGATCTAAATACATGGTAGAAGGAGGACTACTATATAATCACAACTGTCGAAGTGGGTCTTGACAAATAATTGGTGAATGTACTCTTGTAATCCATTATAGAAATGTAAAAGTCTTATTTTATATTGTATCTACCCACTTCTTAATATCTATAATGTTTACTAAGAATAGAAAAGTACCACCCTAATGGATATATATTGAATCATTAGTAAAAAATACTAGTGGTATAATGATTGAATACCAGGTATATAAATCATCTCTGATAGAAGTATGCTGGAATTTAATCCCTATAACTCTTATTTTTCATTATGGATTTTGATATGATTTTTGGATTAGAGTAGAACATTCAATATAGATCCCATATTAATTTATTGAATAGAGATGTCATGTTTCATATCCTGAATCTTCTTATGAACATCTATTGATGGATGTCTGGCTATGATCTCTGTATATAAATTACTTCCAAAATATGGGTCTTAACTACTAATCATAAGAGGTAATTATCCCAAATGGTTGGGGAAAATGTTTATATTTAAGATAATATTATTCTGTTGGAATATGTCAATTTATTTTTGGAATAGTTTCATAGTCCTCCCATTGATCATGATGTTTAATTTTCAATATAAATCATACTTGGTGTCATAAAAATATCTACAAATCTTAATAAAATGACACTAATTGAATTGAAGTAATTAAAGAAGATACTTTGAGAGAATATTAAATATTATTTTTAAAACCAAGTTCTCCACTATGGGGTTCTCTAGTCCTCTTTTTTAACAAGAAATATGGATAAATGAATACTTTCATTGATATCATGAACTTAACAAAATCATAATTAAAAACAAGTATCTACTACCCTATATTAACGACTTGTTAAACCAACTGCAAGGGGATCAATACTTCTCAATGATTTAAATTTGATCTAGACATCATCAATTAAGGTTAAAAATAGTGAATGTACCCAATTTTTTTAGGAGATATGGAAAATATGAATTGATAGTGATTCTATTAAAACTTATAAATTCCCCTTCTATATTTATAGATCCAATTAATAGAGTCTTTAAAGATTATCTTTATCAATTTTTGGAATTATTTGTATATGATATTTCAATTATTCCAAGAGAAAGGAAGATTGTGAAGATCATTTGAGGATTGCGCTGAAAATATTGATATAGGATAAGTGATATTACAAATTTAGAAATTGTGACTTATGCCTATAGAAATTATCGTTCATGGGTTATGTAATTGAAAATGATGGTATATCTATAGACCCTTCAAAGATAGTGGTGATTGGGTAATTTTCAAAACTAACCAATAGAAAAAGATCTATAGTTTTATTGGATTTGATGGAAATTATTAACACATTGTGATAAATTTATCATTACTATAAAATATAATAACCAAGTTAAATTTAAATGGAGTCAAGTTCCTATGAAGAGATAAATTTGATGAAAATTTCAAGGATCTCAAGAGAATGTTGGTCACTAAACCTGTACTCACATTACCCTGAAGTACAGAAGGATTTGTAATATACATTGATTCATCACATAATGTATTAGGAAGTGTCCCCATGCATAATGACATGGTTGTAGCTTATTTCTCATGTTAATTAAGGATCAATGAGAAAAATTACCCTGATCATGATTTAGAGCTAGCAGTGGTGATATTTACATTGAAGTTATGATAAAATTATCTCCATGGAGAAAAGTGTGAAATATATACTAATCACAAGAGATTAATATATATTTACACATAATGAGTTACACCTACACTAATGGAGGTGGTTTGAGTTCAAAAAAGACAATGAATTATAAATACATTACCACCCTGACAGTGAAAACAATGTGGCTAATTTGCTAAAAAAGAAGGATCATGATACCTATCTATGATGAGAATTGAAAGAGACCCAATACTCATGGATTTTTAGAGTATGGGCCATAAAATCATGAGGTATATAGAGAAATCATATCTTACAAAACTTATTGCCCGAATATCCATTATTGTAAAGATTAAGGTGTCACAAAAGAAGGTAAGTAATATTATAGAGTTTAACATTGATAGTGATATAATTATAGGATCCGAGTAATCAATATGTGTTCCATAAATGCAAAAATTGAATAAAGAGTTATAAGATGATGCATATATCACATTATTTTATATCCATATTAGAATCACCAAGATATATAAATATCTCAAAAATCATTTTCTGTGGGATAAGATGAAGTGGGGTATTGTAGGTCATGTATCTGAATACTTGTTATGCTAGAAAGTTAAGAAAAAATGATAGATGTATTAGGATATGTTGAAACCATTACCGATACCTATACAAAAATGGGGGAACATCACCATGGATATCATGGCATGTATTTCTAAGACATCAAAAGTCCATAATTAAATTTAAATTATTGTTTAATACCTAATGAATTCTATATATTTCATTTACTTTCAAGAAGTCTTATTTCTCAATAAAAATGCCAGGATAGAAATTAAAGATATGGAAATGATCCATGGAGCACTGAACTCAATTGTATCTGATCAATATTTGAGGTTTAACTTGAATATCTATAGAATTATTAAAAAAATTGGATACATAGATGATCTCAAACACATCTTATTATCCTCAGGCTGATGATCAACATGAAAGTACAATTCAAACTATTCAAGATATACTGAGATCGTATTTAATTGATTTTAATGGAGATTGGGAGAGACAAATTACATTGGTAAAGTTATCATATAAAAACATTTTTCATTCAGGAATTTAAATTTCACTATAGGATTCTATGAATGGAAGGAGGTATAGAACATCAAAACATTAGGTTGGATATAGATATCATAAGATACTGGGATGGAATTATACAAAAAAAGTGGTTAGGAATATTTAAACAATTTATGGTATATTAAAACAGCAAAAAGATGATAGAAGATATATGATGATAATATGCAGTGGGTTTTGGAGTTTGAAGTTAAATATATTGTATTACCTGAAATATCACGGTGGAATAGGGTTATGAGATTTGTGAAAAATGTAAAGTTGTTTCCTAGATTAATTTTCCCTTCCAAATCCATGAACATATGGGGATAATAGATTATCATCTTTCACTTACAACAAAACTAACCCTTCTTTATGATATGTTTCATGTGTCAATCTTGATTAAGTATATATCTATCCCTTCATGTGTATTAAACTTATATGCAGTTTAACTGGAACAAGATATTTCTTATGGGTAACAATCAGTAGAAATATTGGATTATAAAGGCAAAGTACCATAAAAATAGAGCACTCACATGATTAATGTTCTATGGAGGAATCATAAGTTTGAGGAAGAAACATGGGAACTTGAAGATGTAATATAATATAAGTACCATCATTTTTTTCATTACTATAATAGAATTTTTAGGGTGAAAATATTTTAGTAGCTAGAGTATAACACCCCATGATTTTACTATATATTTTTTAAAATAAAAAACTATGCTGAATTACTTGTTTCTCATTCAACACTGAAAAAAAGAAACCATGATACATATTAACGAGATATAATATTATAATGAATGATAGAAACTAATGCATTATGAAAATGAAATATTAAAAAATATTAAGACAACTACAATAGAAATAATACAAAACATAAATAAAAATACAATGAAAATAAAATATTTATCCTCATGGTTTTCCATGAAGATCACCATGATGATTGGAAATAAATAAATAAGTAGATGAATTTGAAATATAATAGACATGTTGAGTCCTAATTAAATGAATTGAATGAATAATTATAAGAATGTATGTAAGGCGATATAAATGAATGAAATCTAACCGTTATATATATAGTCATTGGTAAAATGATCGTTGAATATATGTTCATTTGAAATATAGTTGTTGGGTATATCCAATTGGTAAGTTGTGTAATTGAAAATAATATAATTGAAAATAATAAATTATGAATAATAAAGATAATATTTTATTAAGAAAATATGGTTATTAATGAATTAGTTATTATTGATAATATTACATATTGATTTGATATATTTATAAAACTCAAAAAAAAATAATACCAATGTATTGATAAAATATAATGGTTTGAAGATGAATAATTAAATTTAAATAGATGTGGTTAAAATTATTTAATATTAAAAATTATAATTTTCAATGATTTTTTTCAAATATTTTTTATTTTTATAAATTATATTGATGTAACGCCCCGCCCCCAGTTACCCAGAGCATGTGCATTATTTTAATTCATTGGCATGATTACAAGGAATCAAGTCCCAAAATACTGATCAGTTTAGCAGTCTTGGAAAATATATTACATACATGAATGTTATATCACACTTTATAACGTACAAAACAACATAAATAATCCTTTATGAATGCCTTTCTTCCTTTGTCTTAACCCTGCATATCAATCATAATACACTTCTTGAAATCCTGGTAAAAATAAAACATAGAAAGGGGTGATCTCAGATGCTCATTAAGGATAACAATACAGTGGAAACTTTCATAAAGAAGCATAAAAATTTAAGGCAATGTATAAATAAAACAAAATCCTTTTAAACTTTAAATTCAACATAATATAGAAAAAATAAAATGAAGTAATGAAATTTATAGATTCACATGGATATTCTACTAGTCGAATAATCACATGCAATATCACTAACCACATTCATAATGATGGAATTCATAATGCCAAACTATCATAACCACATAGTCAAGGCCTTATTCCAAGACTATAAATAAGATTTTGTCAAGGCCTTGTTCCAAGACACTAGTTTGTCTCATGAGACCTAACGATGCATCGAGGAGCTATAGCGGGATCCAATGGTTACTTACTATGTCCAATGCATTCCTCATATGAAAAGGTTTAAACATAACATAAAAATTCGTATTAAAACTAGCGTACGAAATGTCAATACTATACCAATAAACCATGAATGGTATACAAATAACACATCCACAGTCAAACATATCACAAAACCTCCATTACAATACAGAATACTTGTATCATTGTAACGCCCCAACCCCAATTACCCAGAGTCGGTGCATTATTACATAACATTGGCATGATCACGAGAAAGATCAAATCTTTAAAGACCGATTAGTTTAGTAGCCTTGGAAACACTAGATATATTCATAAGTCTTACATTACATCATAAAAATGAAAACTACAACAACATATTTTCTTCATAGTCCACACTCATATCCCCACATACTATCCCTGCAGGTCATTCATAAATTACTTCTTCACATCCTAGGAAAAATAAAACATTGAAAGGGGTGAGCTCAAATGCCCAGTAAGGATAACAATATAGCAGAAACTTTCATAAATAAGAATAAATATTTAAGGCAATGTATAACTAAAACAAAAGCCTTTTAAACATGAACTTCAACATAGTATGGAAAAAATCAAATGAAATAATTCCATTTACTTATTCACATGGATATTCTACTAATCGAATAATCACATGCAATATCAATAACAACTTTCATAATGATGGAATGCATAATGCCAGACTATCATAACCACATAGCCAATGCCTTGTACCAAGACTACAAAAAAGATTTTTTCAAGGCCTTGTGCCAAGACACTAGTTTGTCTCATGAGACCTACCGATGCATCAAGGAGCTATAGCGGGCTCTACCCGTCACATATTAAGTCCAATGCATTCCCATATGAAAAGGTTTAAACATAACATAAACATTCATATTAAAACTAGCATACTAAATGTAAATACTTCATCCATAAACCATGAATGGTATAAAAATAACACATCCACAGTCAAACATATCACAAAACCTTCAATACAATATAAAATTTTTGTATCATAATAAATCAACTTCAAATAAGCCTAAAATCCACCAAAGGATGTTGACATAGATGAAATAAAAACTCTTTTTATAGAAATATCTCTTTCTATTTTGAAATCATTTAAGAGTCATATATTTATAAAATAAAACATTTTCTTTGAAAATATTCTTATAATCTTGTAAGGGAATCTTCGAAAATTTTATAACGGTGGAAAATAGCCGCACCCACCGTATAAGTTAAAAAAACATTCTTACCTTAATTCTATCGAAAAGGTTAAAAAGGACCTTGTTTGGAAAATGACGGAAATATTCCTTTCTAAACCACTTATAAAAGAAAAAAAGGGTATAAATGACTTTATCCCATATTCTACTAAATATTAAAAATGTTTTGAAATACATTTTTAAGAAACATGGATGTGGATGTTAAAGAAGTCCTAGTAGATTATTACGTATAGACAACCTTGGATAATGAAGAGATTGAGAAATAAACCCTTACCTTGTACTTTTCCTTGGTTGGGTGTAGGTTAACCTCCTGTATAATGGTGAAATAATTGTTATTAAATTATAAATTAATTATATACATTAATATGATATCATATATGATCTTTTAACATTGATTTGTTAATAATATCTTAGTATTATCATTGTTTTGGGTGTTAACTTACTTGTTTTCTTTTATATGTTTTGTTACATAAGACGTGTTTGTCATGGATAAGTTGTATCTTATTCATATCCAGAATGATATCAAGTCCTTAGATACTATTATTAATCATCAAATTATAATTATACTAGAATTGATACGATGGAGAATGAATCTCATCGCGTTCGTGGAGACGGTAGTCCGTACGTACGCACGAGCGACAATATCATTATTTTGATATTAAAATAATATATAATTGGATGTTATATCATATATAAAGAATTATTATCATGTTATATTTATTATTTAAATGAATTAAACATCATTATTATACCCATCCAAATAATAATTTATTGAATAACAATTACACCACGACGTGGAGACGGTAAGTCATACGTACGCACGTATAGTGACATGTTATTCAAAGGATGGATAGAATACTGAATATGGTTGTACCATATTTATAATAATATTAAAGTATATATGATATTATGGATTCATTATTTTATAATGGGAATAACAAAGAAAGAAGAAGTTGAAGAAGAAATGAATTTGAAAAAGGGTGGTGAAAACATTACCTCTTCTTCGGGTTCTTCCTTTTGATTTGATCAAAAGGGCTCCTTAGGTTGGATTTCTGATCAAACTAAGGCATCTAGGTTGTATTGAGGGAAGTTGAGAGATTATGTGGGCAGGGGTTGGCCGAACCAAAAGGCTTTGAATGTGTGAATTAGTGAGAAGGGGGAGTGCCCTTTTATAAGAGGGGTGAGGGTCACCTTTGGAAAAGCTAGAAATATTATTTTATAATAAATTAATATTCGGTTTCTAATGGATAAAAAGTTTATTATTTAAAGGTAAAGGTGTGGACGGGTCGAAAACCACTCAACCAATAGAATTTAGACAGTTTTGGGTTACTATATTAACCTTATCATTAAGTTTTAACTCTTAGTTATTTAGTTTCACTTTTACAATGTCTCTTTGTATTTTTATATTATATGGTTAATAAACATACTATATACATCCAAGAGACCCCAAGTAGTCCATTAATGATACAAATATCATGATATAAGTCTCTTGGATAAACATTAGTTTTTTATGAATTTAATATCAATTAATAATATAATATTTGTTTTAAAAACTCTTTTATGTCAATTTTGACACTATTCAAAAATTGATTTTTTTAAAACTCATAACAGAATTACTAATTCCAAAAAAGTTCATTAAATCACTCCTAACATGTCATATTTACCTATAAAATTAGTGTAATTCATAAAAAGTCTCAAATTATATTTATTTGGGTATTTATAATATCAATTATTCTATTTTTTCATTAATTAGGTAATTACTTCATCATCATTGTGTCATAAATAAATTAAATTATTTAATGTATAAAAATTATAAATAAAATATAATTATGTAGTAAAACTCCTTATATTTCTAATGAATATTTATAGTCGAAAATCCAACATATATAACCCTATGTAAAAATTGTTTTCCTAAAGGATATATGCTTATGTCATTTTTGTATTTATTTTATCTTAATCAATATAAAGTGTCATTATCACTTACAAGTGGCCCCATGGGATCCAAAAATCTACCCAAATATGCCCATGGTCATACATGTATCAACCAATAAGGTTAGGCCACGTTTTAGGGTAATTTGTTATTATTATAATATTTTTTTAACCCTTATTTACCAAATTTACCCTTAACCATGGTAAATAAAATATATACCGAAGTAATTATTCAAAATGTCTAAAAATAAAAGTCACCGATTTACACAATATGAACATACTTATTCCAAATATGGAATCCATTTTTCAAAATTCAAAACAGAGAAGTGGAAGAAATTAATTTAAAATTAATTCCCGTTATTAAAACAAAAAGCGTGTTTTTAGGAGATAATAACTATCAAAAGATTGACACTTGTTTATGTCTGGTTTAATTGTAAAATTATGTAAAATGACCAACATTGTATTAAATGGAAAAAATATATTCTAAATATACTTTAAAGCTACTCAAATTCATAATTTATCAATATAAATTATTTCGATTAAAAAAGTTGTTTTTTATTAAAATTTAGCAATTTTCACTATTCATCAAAATATAAATGTTATCCGAAAAGTTACAAAATTTGACCCTAGGCTAAATTCGATATTACAAATCCAAAAATGAAGTCCATTTTGATAGATAAAATTTATAAAATTTCAAAAAGTAGGTATTACTATTCATAACGGCTAGTTTGATTGGTTGTGGTGTGTTAGAACTCGATGTTGCGTACAACAGACGTTATCGCATTATTCAAAGAGAAGCATACCGTAGAAGCTTGGGGTGTTACATTCTCCCCTCCTTCAAATAATTTCATCCTCAAAATTTATATAATACTACCTCATGAAAAGGATCAGGTGGTTCTTCATCATAAGTTCCTCAGGTTCCCACGTTGCCACTTCCATCTTATGGTTTCTCCTCAAGACTTTTACCAGACGAGTCGTTCGGTTTCTCAGTACTTGTTCTCTCATATCAAGAATCCTGACGGGCTCTTCACAATAAGACAGATAAGGTTCCAGTTCTAATTCTTCATAGGTGAGTACATGTATTGGGTCAGGCATGTATTTCCTCAACAGAGATACGTGGAACACATCATGAACTTTGGAGAGACTTGGCGGCATTGCCAATCAGTAAGCTACAACCCCAATTCGTTCTAGAATTTCGAAAGGTCCGATGTACCTGGGACTCAATTTACCTTTCTTACCAAAACGTATGACACCCTTCTATGGAGATACCTTCAGGAAAACATGATCACCGACATGAAATTCTAAATCCTTCCTTCGATTATCGGCATAGCTCTTCTGCCTACTTTGAGCTGGTTTGATGTGATTTTGGATTACCTTCATCTTTTCCATCATTTCCTCCACCAATTCTGGACCTACAAGTTTTCTTTCACCAACGTCATCCCAGCAGGTTGGTGTGCGACATCTCTTTCCTTATAACGCTTCATATGGTGCCATCTGAATACTCGAATGGAAGCTTTTGTTATAGGAAAATTATACCAAAGGTAAATATTGATCCCACATACCCTGAAAGTCAAGTGAGCAATATCTCAACATGTCTTCTAAGGTTTGAATAGTCTATTCTGATTGTCCGTCTGTCTGAGGGTGGTAGGCAGTGCTCAAATGAAGTTCAGTATCCAAGGCTTTCTGAAGACTTTTTCAAAATCTTGAAGTAAAACGGGGACCATGATCAGAAACAATCGATAGGGGTACTACATGAAGTCTCGCAACTTCATCAATATATAGTTCTAGACTTTCCAGTGGTAGATCTTCTCTTATAGCAAGAAAATGTGCCGACTTGGTAAGATGATCAACAATAACCCATATTGCATCGTTCCTTCTAGGATTCTTTGGTAGTCCCATGACAAAGTCCATTGTGATATTATCCCATATCCACTCTGGTATGGGAAGAGGTTGCATGACTCCTCCAGGCTGTTGCCTTCCAGCTTTCACTTGTTGACAAACCATACATCTTCATACAAAATCAGCAATCTCCCTCTTCATGTTGTCCCACCAAGAATGTTCCTTCAAATATCTATAATGTTTTGTGCTCCCAGGGTGTATAGAAAAATTGGAACTACGAGCATCATCCAGCAATTCCCTTTTTAGATCAGGTATATCAGGAACACAAAGTCTCTTCCCGAATTTCAAAATTCCTTCTTCATACACAAAGTCTCTCAATCTCCCATCATTCACAACTTTAATCTTCTTTTGAAATTCTTCATCATCGGTATAAGAACTCTTAATCATTTCTAGTAAAGATGTTTTGGAAACCATTTGAAAAAGCATTGATGTTTCACCTTCCATGGTTATTCCCATGTCCATCTTCACTAGATCCATGAAAATTCGGTCCCTTTCAATTCTCATATTGTTCAAAACTCCATGATCTTTTATGCTCAAAGCATCTACCACCTTTTTTTCTTTCCCCGGGTGGTAGTGTATCGTACAATCATAATCCTTGAGTAATTCAAGCCATCTCCTTTGCATCATGTTGAGTTATTTTTGTGAGAAAATATGCTTCAAACTCTTGTGATCAGTATAAATCTCACATTTTTTACCACAGAGGTAGTTCCTCCATATCTTCAAAGAAAAGATCACAGCTGCTAACTTGAGATCATGAGTATGATAGTTTTGTTCATGAGTTTTCAACTGTCGTGATGCATAGGAAATAACCCTATCATTCTTTATAAGGACACAACCATGTCCTTTCTTCGATGCATCACTATAAATAACGAACCCATCATTCCCTGATGGTAGAGTCAATATAGGAGCATTGAATAATATTCTCTTTAGTTCTTCGAAACATTCTTCACACTCTTTTGTCCAACAAATTTAACCCCTTTACATGTGAGCTTCGTTAATGGGTTAGCCAATCGGGAAAAATTCTGGACAAAACGTCGATAATAACCTACTAAACCAATAAAACTATGTACCTCAGTTATACTCATAGGTGCTAGCCATTATTGGATTGCCTTGGTCTTAGAAGGATCAACAGAGATTCCATCTTTAGAGATAATATGGCCAAGAAAAGAAATCTCTTGAAGCCAGAATTCACACTTGCTAAACTTCCCATATAATTCATGTCTTCTCAGAGTCTTTAGGATAATGCGCAAGTGATTTTCATGATCTTTGTTGATTTTGGAGTAAACCAAGATATCATCAATAAATACCACCAAAAATTCATCGAGATATTACTTGAAAACTCTATTCATCATATCCATGAATACATAGGGTGCATTAGTCAATCCAAAAGGCATTACTGTAAACTTGTAATGCCCGTACCTGGTTCAAAATGCTGCCTTCAGAATGTCTTCCTTCTTCACACACAACTGATGATATCCAGATCGAAGGTCAATCATTGAAAAGTATTGAGCTCCATGCAGTTGGTCAAATAAATCATCAATGCGAGGTAGGGGATACTTGTTCTTTATTGTTATAGCATTGATCTCCCTGTAGTTGATACATAAACTCATAGATCCATCTTTCTTTTTAACAAAAAAGAACAGGGGCTCCCCATGGAGAAACACTAGGGAGAATAAATACCTTATTACTCAATTCCTCTAGTTATTTATTTAGTTCAACTAATTCTACAGTGTCCATTCTATAAGGGGTCTTAGATATAGGCCTTGATCCAGGAATTAAATCAATGGAAAACTCAACTTCTCGTTCTGGAGGATGTCCAGGTAAATCTTCCGGAAATACATCTACATATTCTTTCACAATAGGTACATCCTCTATTTTAACATTCCTTTCCTCACCCATAGTCATTTCATTCTCTTCCTCCCCAATAATTGAATTTAGTTGAGCTACTATGGGTGGATCTAGATAAGAATTAGGTGGTGACGATTATGCTCTAAAGATAAGGTGTTCCTTATCATCATCATCGAAAATCGTAACCTCCTTCTTCTTACAATAAATCATCGCATCATAGTCCGAATGGAAATCCATACTGAGGATTATATCAAACTCAATCATAGGTATGACGATGAGATCAGCAGATAAAGAACATTTATGTGCTCTAATGGGGACTGATTCACAAAACTTTGTTGCAATGATACTTCCCTTAGGAGTTTTAATTGAAAACTCCCTTGTTAAATCAAATTGGAAATATCTAATTTTCTTAGCAAACTGGGAAGATATGAAACAATGCGATGATCCAGAATCAAGTAATGCATTTTCTAAACTTGAGGAAACCATTAAATTACCTGCCACCACGTCTTTCGGAGCTTCTACCTCAGCAGTAGTGATAGTATAAGCTTGGCCTTGATCCCCTGGCCTTTTCTGAGGTAAGTTCCCCTGAATCTTAGGATATTCATTTTCATAATGTCCAATCTCCCTGCAATTATAGCACTGAACATTGGTAGCTTCCTTATTCCCTTTAAAATCACGAGCTCGGTGGAATTTTTCACCACACTTGTAACAGACACCCATTCCCTTTAAGCTAGTACCGGGGTGTTTCTTTCAACATTTACCACAGGATGTATATTCAACCTTTCCCTTATTCCCCTTATTTCTATTCCCAGATTGATCAGCAGATCTCTTCTACTCTTTCTTTTCTTTAAAGTCATAAGACTTAGAGAATTCCTTTTTAGTCTTGATAGCACATGAGACAATGTCTTCATACGATGAAAAGGATTGTGAGACTAATTCTCGATGGAGAAATGGTTTTAATCCATCAAAGAAATGATCAATCTTACTTCTTGGGTTACGTATATAATCTCCAGCATACCTTGCTAACCTTTTAAAGTTAGCCTCATACTTTGCGACATTCTCATCCTCCTTTTTTCTCAGACTCAGAAATTGCCTTTCCATATCTACTCGATGGTCACGAGGAAAGTATTTTTCTAAAAACAGATCATTTAACTCCATCCATTCCATATTTGATACTTCATCATCTTCCTTCGAGTTTTAAATCAATGACCACCATTGATCAGAATCTCCAGTGAGGCGGTAAACTGCCATGATAACTTTTTCCCTTTCACTACTCCCCAAAGCCTAAAATATTTTCTCTAGGGAATTTATCCATTGCTCAGCTACTAAGGGATTTGTAGTCCCATTGAACTTTGGTGTTTGTTGTCTCATGAATCGATCTAACATTGATCCTCCATGCTCCAGATCAGGGTGCTCCATACGGGTAAGGTTATTATTCATAACCTGAGTGAGTTGTCCCAGTATGGTGATTAGCTGATCGGCACCAGTTGCATCACCATCTCTACTATAATTATCTTGAGTAGGAGGTAAATACCTACATGGAGTGTGTGTATTGATACGGTTTCCATTTCTTCCACTATGCACCATTTCTAAACAATGGCATAAACTAGATCAGTTTATGAATCAAAATACATAATCCCATACTTATGAAACACTTAACATAAATTGAACTATTTATGGATATAATCCATAATCATAAAAATGTTTTATTTGAGGAATTATATACTCATAAACCCTTCATAATGATTTGTAAAGAAAATGAGAGTTATCCTAAGCATATCTCCCGGGAATGTCGTAACCAAGAGTGCAGCAAGGCCCGTTGTCGTGGACCAGTTCCCATTCGAGTCTAGCTCAAAGCGGTGTTTTCGGGTTTTACCCCTAGGTACATCTGTGCCAGAGCTGCCTCTACCTGCTCGTATCCAGACAGGGATGTATTGCTCCGAAAACTCAAAAATCTCTACAATACCAAAATTCTAGGAAGTTCTTATATACTAATCCTCAAAGTCCATATTAAATCTATGTGCTCTAATCAGAGTTTAT
The DNA here is from genome assembly GCA_963277665.1 of Viscum album. Taxonomy (NCBI): domain Eukaryota; kingdom Viridiplantae; phylum Streptophyta; class Magnoliopsida; order Santalales; family Viscaceae; genus Viscum; species Viscum album. The sequence goes on from OY728135.1 coordinate 541,121,210, forward strand.
CTAAATCTATCTTCCAAGGTTTGTACTAAACTTCCTCTGATACAAACTGTAACGCCCCGAACCCAATTACCCATAGTCGGTGCATTATTACATAACATTGGTATGATCATGAGAAAGATCAAATCTCGAAATACAGATTAGTTTAGTAGCCTTGGAAACACTAGATATATTTATAAGTCTTACATTACATCATAAAAATGAAAACTACAACAACATATTTTCATCATAGTCCACACTCATATCCTCACATACTATCCCTGCAGGTCATTCATAAATTACTTCTTCACATCCTAGGAACAATAAAACATTGAAAGGGGTGAGCTAAAATTCCCAGAAAGGATAACAATATAGCGGAAACTTTTATAAATAAGAATAATCATTTAAGGCAATGTATAACTAAAACAAAAGCCTTTTAAACTTGAACTTCAACATAGTATGTCAAAAATAAAATGAAATAATGACATTTACTTATTCACATGGATATTCTACTAATTGAATAATCACATGCAATATCAATAACCACTTTCATAATGATAGAATGCATAATGCCAGACTATCATAACCACATAGCCAAGGCCTCGTGCCAAGACTAAAAATAATATTTTGTCAAGGCCTTGTGCCAAGACACTATTTTTCCTCATTAGACCTACTGATTCATCGAGGAGCTATAGCAGGCTCCACCCGTCACATATTAAGTCCAATGCATTCCCATATGAAAAGGTTTAAACATAACATAAACATTCGTATTAAAACAACCATACAAAATGTAAATATTTAATCCATAAACCATGAATGGTATAAAAATAAAACATCCACAGTCAAACATATCACAAAACCTTCAATACAATATAAAAGTTTTGTATCATAATAAATCAACTTCAAATAAGCGTAAAATCCATCAAAGGATGTTGACATAGATGAAATCAAAACTCTTTTTAGAGAAATATCTCTTTCTATTTTGAAATCATTTAAGAGTAATATATTTATAAAATAAAACATTTTATTTTAAAATATTATTATAAGCTTGTAAGGGAAGCTTTTAAGATTTTATAATGGTGGAAAATATCCGCACCCGCCATATAAGTTAAAAAACATTCTTACCTTAATTCTGTCAAAAAGGTTAAAAAGGACCTTGTTTGGAAAACGATAGAAATATTCCTTTAAAAACCACTTATAAAAGTCAACAAGGGTATAAATGACTTTATCCCATATTCTAGTAAATATTAAAAATGTTTTGAAATACATTTTTAAGAAACATGGATGTGGATGATAAATAAGTCCCAGTAGATTATTACGTATAGATAACCTCGGATAAAGAAGAGATTGAGAAATAAACCCTTACCTTGTACTTTTCCTTGGTTGGGGGTAGGTTAACCTCCTGTATAATGGTGAAATAATTGTTATTAAATTATAAAAGTATTATATACATTAATATGATATCATATATGATCTTTTAACATTGATTTGTTAATAATATCTTAGTATTATCATTGTTTCGGGTGTTAACTTACTCGTTTTCTTTTATATGTTTTGTTACGTAAGACATGTTTGTCATGGATAGGTTGTATCTTATTTATATCCAGAATGATATCAAGTCCTTGGATACTATTATTAATCATCAAATGAGAATTAGACTTGAATGGATACGATGTAGAATGAATCTCATCGCGTTCGTGGAGACGGTAGTCCGTACGTACGCACGAGCGACAATATCATTTTTTGATATTAAAATAATATATAATTGGATGGTATATCATATATAAAGAATAATTATCCTATTATATTTATTATTTACATGAATTACACATCATTATTATACCCATCCAAATAATAATTTATTGAATAACAATTACACCACGACGTGGAGAAGGTAAGTCGTACGTACGCACGTATGGTGACATGTTATTCAAAGGATGGATAGAATACTGAATATGGCTGTACCATATTTATAATAATATTACTGTATATATGATATAATGTATTCATTATTTTAGAATGGGAATAACAAAGAAAGAATAAGTTGAAGAAAAAATGAATTTGAAAAAGGGTGGTGAAAACATTACCTCTTCTTCGGGTTCTTCCTTTTGATTTGATCAAAAGGGCTACTTAGGTTGGCTTTATGATCAAACTAAGGACTCTAGGTTGTAGTGAGGGAAGTTGAGAGAGTATTTGGGCAGGGGAGTCCGAACCAAAAGGCTTTGAATGTGTGAATTAGTGAGAAGGGGGAGTGCCCTTTTATAAGAGGGGTGAGGGGCACCTTTGGAAAAGCTAGAAATATTATTTTATAATAAATTAATATTCAGTTTCTAATGGCTCAAAAGTGTATTATTTAAAGTTAAAGGTGGTAATGGGTCGAAAACCACTCAACCAATAGAATTTAGACAGTTTTGTGTTACTATATTAACCTTATCACTAAGTATCAACTCTTAGTTAATTAGTTTCACTTTACAATGTATCTTTGTGTTTTTATATTATATGGTTAATAAACGTACTATATACATTCAAGAGACCCCCAAGTGGTCTAGTAATGAAACACCTATCATGATATAAGTCTCTTTGCCTATACTTATATTTTTAGGAATTTAATATCAATTAATAATATAATATGTTTTTAAAAAACTCTTCTATGTCAATTTTGACACTATTCAACAATTGATTTTTGTAAAAATCATAACAGAATGATTACTGCAAAAAAGTTAACTAAATCAATACTAACATGTCTTATTAACCTAGAAAATTATTTTAATTCATAAAAAGTCTCAAATTATATTTATTTGGGTATTTATAATATCAATTATTCTAATTTTTCATTAATTAGGTAATTACTGCATCATCATTGTGTCATAAATAAATTAACTTATTCAATGTATAAAAATTATAAATAAAATATAATTATGTAGGAAATAGTTTTATCTTTCTAATGAATATTTATAGTCGAAAATAAAACATATATAACTCTATGTAAAAATTGTTTTTCTAAAAGATATATGCTTATGTCATTTTTGTATTTATTTTAACTTAATCAATATAAAGTGTCATTATCACTTACAAGTGGCTCCATGGGATCCACAAATCGACCCAAAGATGCCTATGGTCGGACATATATCAACCAATAAGGTTTGGTCACGTTTTAGGGTAATTTTTTATTATAATAATATTTTTATCCCTTATTTACCGGATTTACCCTTAACCATGGTAAATAAAATATTTACCGAAGTAGTTATTCAAAATGTATAAAAATAAAAGTTACCTATTTACACAATATGAACATCCTGATTCCAAATATGGAATTAATTTTTCGAAATTAAAAATACAGAAGTGGAAGAAATTAATTTAAAATTAATTCCCGTTATTAAAACAAAAAGCGTGTTTTTAAGAGATAATAACTATCAAAAGATTGACACTTGTTTATGTCCGGTTTAATTGTAAAATTATGTACAATGACCAAAATTGTATTAAATGGTAAAAATATATTCTAAATATTCTTTAAAACCACTCAAATTCATAATTTATCAATATAAATTATTTCGATTAAAAAAGTTGTTTTTAATTAAAATTTATGAATTTTCACTATTCATCAAAATATAAATGTTATCTGAAAAGTTCCAAAATTTTACCATAGGCTAAATTAAATATTCAGAATCCAAAAATGAAGTCCATTTTGAGATTTAAAATTTATAAAATTTCAAAAAGTATGTATTACTATTCATAACGGCTAGTTTGATTGGTTGTGGTGTGTTAGAACTCGATGTTGCGTACAACACACGCTATCGTATTATTCAAAGATAAGCATACCGTAGAAGCTTGGAGTGTTAAAATCATAATAAATCAACTTCAAACAGGTTTAAAATCCATTAAAGGATTTTTACATAGATTAAAATGATTTGTAAAACTCTTTGAGAGAAATATCCATTTTTCATGAAAACATTTAAAAGTCACACAATTTAAAAATGAATAAATTTAAATAAATTTTTGAATCAAAGTGATCCATACCACTTAGATACTTTTGAAAGTAATTAACATTTTAAAACAATCATATCCATTTAAATAAATCCTTAAAACCATTTTGAAAACTTGGACATTAATGAGAATGGTTTAGAAGAATAAATCTTTAAAAAATTTAAAATGATGTTTTAGTAAACATTCCCTTAAAATAATTATTTTGAAAACTATTTTATGAAATATGGACATGGATAATAAATATTTCCCAGTAGATACTTATGTAAAAACAACCTCAGATGATAAAGAGATTGTGAAATTAACCCTTACCAGTTTGGTAACTTATGAAACATACACCCCGTGAAAGAGGAATCATACAATGAATATGTAAATACACATAAATTAAAGTGTATTACACAAAGAATACAATTCTGGGAAATACATACACCACACAAAAGGTAATAGTGGCAATATGGAACAAATCTCACGAGAATAAGGAGTGAGATGAAAACCCCTTACCTTGCACTTTCCTTTAGTTGAGGGTACGTTTAACCTCTTGTATAAATATTGTAGTATGTTATTAAATTATAACATAACCATATTAATATTTATGATATCATAAATTATTCATTTATGACTTAATACTACCCATTTAATAATAATTTCCATGTTAAATTAACATTTCGGGTAATAATTGCTTTCTTTATCATACTTGTTTTAACTTGTTACTCTTGATTGTATAACTAAGATCATGATTTAAATACATCCAGAATATAAAACATGATTTATATATCAAATATATTTAGAATATAAATATGTATAATAGACATATATATGAAATGGAAAACACCATTTATGGAGACGATAGGCCGTACGTACGCTTAAACGTTGTTTCCGTCTTCACAACGTATTGAATGGAACTAAGTGGATTAAATATATGTATATACAAAGATATATATTAATATATATATCTACAGTAGAATTATTATGTCATATATTACAAACATAATAATAATATATATTTTTATAATCATTGATGAATGGTGAATGTGGAAATGAATCTCATCGCGTCGTGTAGACGGTAATCCGTACGTACGCACGAGCGACAATATCATTTCTTTAAAGGCATGGAATTGGATGGTATATTAATTTTATAGAGACATTATCGTGTTATTTTCATTATTTATATACATATTACTCATCATTATATCCATCCAAATAACATTGTGTTGAATAATAAATTACACCACGACGTGGAGACAGTAAGCCGTACGTACGCACACATGGTGAAATTATCATTCATAAGATGTATAGAATAATGAATATAGTTATGAAATATTTATAATAACATCCCTGTATATATAATATACTAGAGTTATTATTTTAGAATGGAAATAACAAATAAAGAATAAGTGGAAGAAGAAAGGAACTTGAAAGAGGGTGGTGAAATCATTACCTCTTCTTCGGGTTCTTCCTTTTGATTTGATCAAAAGGGCTCCTTAGGTTGGCTTTATGATCAAACTAAGGCCTCTATTTTGAAGTGAGGTAAGTTGGGAGGATATTTGGGTAGGGTTTGCCTGAGCCAAATGGCTTTGGAGGTGTGATTTTGAGAGAAGGGGAAGTGCCCTTTTCTAAGAGGTGTGAGGGTCACTTTAGGAAAAGATTAAAGTATTAATTTATTATACAATCATATTCAGTTTATCATGGTTCCAAATGAAATTATTTAGATACTTAGGTGGTTATGGGTCGAAATACTCTCAACCAATAGGTTTTAGAGAATTTTAGGTTACCATTTTAACCTTATCATTTAGATTTAACTCTTAGTTAAATGGTTTAACTTTTACAGTGTCCTCTTGTATTCTGACAATATATGGTTAATAAACATACTCAAAACATCCAAGAGAATCTCCATTGGATCATTAATGACATATATAAAATTATTTATTCTCTTTTGCCGAACCTTAGTTTTTTAGGAATATTATATCAACCAATAATATAGTATTTGTTTTAAATATTAATTTATATCAATTTTGACACTATTTGGTATTTTGTTTTTGTGAAAGTAATCACAACATGATTACCTATAACAAGATACATTTAATCCACCCTAACATGTCATAGTCACCTAGAAAATTCGTGTATTACATAAAAACATTAAAATTATATTTATTTTAATACTTATAATAACATTTATTTGATTCTTTCATTAATAATGTAATTACTGCATCATCATTGTGTCATAAATAAATTTGATTATTTAATCAATAAAAATTGTAAATAAAATAAAATTATGTCTAAAATATTTTTATCCTTCTATTGAATGTTTATAGTCGAATTTATCTTATGTATAACCCTATATTAAAAATGGTTTAGTTATTAAACATTGATTTTAACTCTTTTAACTCTTCTTTAAATAAAATAATAATAAATATCTTAATCTAATCCAAGTGGACCTATAGGGTCATATTTTATTCATAAGGTTGTTTTTGGTCAACTTATACTTATCAAATATAATTAGGACATGTGTTAGGGTAATAATAATATCATTTTTACTCTTAATTACCCTATTTACTTTTAACCGTGGTAAATAGAAGTAAAAAGATACTATTCACTATAAATTATTTTTATCATAGTTAACCACATTTTACTCCTTTATATTAACCATGTCTATCGTATTTTTGAAATTCAACTCACAGAAGTAGTAAAATTAAGTTTTATATGAATTTAAAAATTCTCCTAAGAGGTGGGTAAAAGACGGTGAAAAGTTCAATAAAAATTTTATATATATAAAATTTTTATAAACCGACTCCAATTAATTACATTGAAATTATATAGGTATTATGTATCTATTTTGACCTAAAATAAATTTAAATAAAATAAATAATTATTTAAATAAAAATTTGGTTTTAAACTATAACTTAGTATTTTTCACTATTCATCAAAAATTAAACGTTTTCAGAAAAATACCAAAAATTCAACCTAAGCAAATTTTTATATTCCAAATTCAATAATTAAGTCTATTTATCCAAATTAAAAACATAGAAGTTTCATTTATTAATTTAAAATTAATCCCCGATGTCAAAACTAAAAGGCATAATTTTAAGAAATAATAAAAATCAAAAGTTTGACACTTGTTTATGTCCAATTTCAAAGTGAAATTACATACAATGACCAGCATTTCATTAAATGGTAAAAATATAATCTATTTATACTTTCAAACCATTAAAATGTATAATTTAACACTGAAAATTATTTTGATTAAAAGAGTTGATTTCTGTTAAAATATAGTACTTTTCACTATTCACCCAAATATGAAAGTTATCAGAAAAACACCAAAAATTTATTGAAACTAAATTATTATGTACTGATTATAAAGAAGAATTTTATTTTGTAAAATTGAATATATAAAAGTTTAAATATTGGATTTATAAAGGGTTCTCCATTAAAAGGCGGTAAAATTGCATTTTTTGAAAAAAGCTTCTTTTATTTGAAAAAATGTATTTGTTCTTACATTATGTCTAAGAAACTCACAATATGGATTCTAAAATTATAAGGATTATATAAAGGTCAAAATTCAGTTAATAATATTCATAACCGCTTTTGAACGGCTACTTTGGTAAGTCGTGGTGCACTTGAACTCAGTGTTGTGTGTAGTGCAAGTTATTGAATTACTTTGACGAAATAACGTACTATGAAATCTTGGGGTGTTACAATTGATAAGTATTAAATGATGAATATAATATAATCTTTCATTGTATAAAATATAGCTTATAACTTACTTTTTTCTTAATTGATATGAAATATTTTTATAAACACTTAAAATTTTAAAATATTATTTATCTAAATTTTGTTGGTTCTATATATAATATTTTTAAATTTAAAATTAAATTTACCATTTATGGAAATACATTTATATTATTTGGAGTAAAAAATTTGGAATCAACACAATAAAATGCAGTAATAGGGGCTATCTTATATTTTTAGTAAAAAACAATTAACATGGCATATAAATAAACAAGGTTAAAGGGGGTAAAAATAAGAAAAATAAATTGGATTGAATTTTTTATAACTAAAATGATTTTTATACATTATAGAATTAATATTTTAGGTTTAGGAAACATACCTAAATTTATTACCAATAATTCCGCACATAACTTACCAATCCATCATGTGATTCCATATTTACCCTTCACCCAATGTAAGTTTCCAAAGAAATGTGTAACACCCCAAGATTTCATAGTACGTTATTTCTTCAATGTTATTCAATAACTTGCACTACACACAACACTGAGTTCAAGCACACCACAAGTTACCAAACTAGTCGTTCATAAGCGGTAATTAATAGTATTAACTGAATTTTGAATTTTATATATTTCTTATAATTTTAGAATCCATATTATGAGTTTCTTAGAGATAATATAAGAACAAATTCATTTTTTCAGATAAAATAAGTATTTTTTTTAAAATGAAAATTTACCACATTTTAATGGAGAACCCATTTTAAATCCAATATTTTAATCTTTTATATATTAAATTTGGGAAAATAAAATTATTCTTTATAATCGGGACAAAAAAATATAGTTTTGATAAATTTTTTGTGTTTTTCTCATAACATTCATATTTGGGTGAATAGTGAAAAATACTAAATTTTAACTAAAAACAACATTTTTAATCAAAATAATTTATAGTGTTCAAATATACATATGAATGGTTTCGAAGTATAATTATATTATATTTTTACCATTTAATCCAACGTAGGTTATTGGAAGTAATTTCACTTTGAAATTAGATATAAACAAGTGTCAATCTTTTTGTAGTTATTATTTCTTAAAAATACGCTTTTTGGTTTTGACAATAGGAATTAATTTTAAATTAATAAATGCAATTTATATGTTTTTAATTTTGTAAAATAGAATTCATTTTTGAATTATGAATATCAAAATTAGCTTAGGGTGAATTTTTGGTATGTTTCTGAAAACATTCAATTTTTGATTAATTGTGAAAAACACTGCGTTATTTGTTAATACCGACTTTTCATTTAAATAATTATTTATTTAATTTAAATTTATTTTAGGTCAAAATAGATACATAATAACTATATATGTTCAATGTAATTTATTGGAGTCATTTTTTAAGAATATTATATATATAAAATTTTATTAAAATTTTCATCGTCTTTTACCCACCTCCTAGGAGAATTTTCAAATTCACATAAACCTTAATTTCACTGCTTATGTGAGTGGAATTTAAAAAATCTGAGAGGAACAATTGATATCAATAAGAAAAATGTGGTTCAATAAGATGAAAATAAATTTTGGTGAAAAGTAACTTTTTACTTTTATTTTCCACGATTAAAAGTAAATAGGCTAATTAAGGGTAAAAATGATATTATTATTACCCTAACACATGTTCTAATTCTATTGTATAAGTGTAATTCGACCAAAAACGACCTTATAAATAAAATATGATCCTTTAGGTCCAGTTTTATTAGATTAAGACATTTATTAATATTTTATTTAAAGAAGAGTTAAAAGAGTTAAAATCAATGTTTAATAACTAAACCATTTTTAATATATGGATACACAGAAAATAAATTCGAATATAAATATTAATTAGAAAGAAAAAATTATTTCCCAAATCATAGAATTTTATTTATATTTTTTAGACATTGAATAATTAAATTTATTTATGACATAATGATGATTCAGTAATTACATTATTAATGAAAGAATCAAATAAATGGTATTATAAATATTAAAACAAATATAATTTCAAAGTTTTTATAACATCCACTAATTTTATAGGTGAATATTATATGTTAGGGTTTATTCAATGTATCTTTTTTGAATCAATCATGTTTTTGTGACTTTCACAAAAACAAAATACCAAATAGTATCAAAATTGACATAAATTATTTTTTAAAACAAATACTATATTATTGGTTGATATTATATTCCTAAAAATCTATGGATCGGAAAAAGGGATGAAATACTATTATATATGTCATTAATGAACAAATTGAGTTTATCTTTGATGTTTAGAGTAAGCTTATTAACCGTATAGTGTAAGAATAAAGGAAGATTCAGAAAAAGTTAAACTATTTAACAAAGAGTTAAATATAAAAGAGAAGGTTTAAATTATAACCTAAACTTGTATAAAACCTATTGGTTGAAATTATTTCGACACATAATCACCATAGAGTTGAAATAAATAATTTTGGAGCCATTATAAACCAAAAATTATTTTATTATAAAATACTATTTCAAACTTTTCCTAAAGTGACCCTCACCTCTCTTATAAAATGACACTTTCCCTACTCTCACATTCACACCTCCAAATCCATTTGGCTCAGCCAAAAACTCCCCAAATATCCTCCAAACTATCCTACCTTCATCCTAGAGTCCTTAATTTTGTCATAAATCCAACCTAAAGAGCCCTTTTGATCAAATCAAAAGGAAGAACCTGAAGAAGAGGTAATGATTTCACCACCCTCTTTCACGTTCTTTTCTTCTTCCACTTACTCTTTCGTTGATATTACCATACCAAAATAATTAACCCATTACCTTATATATACTGTGATGTTATTATAAATATTTCACAACCATATTAATTATTCTACCCATCCTATTAATGATAATGTCACCTTGCATGTGTACGTACGACTTATCGTCTCCACGCCATGGTGTAATTTGTTATTCAACACTATGTTATTTGGATGGCTATAATGATGATTAATATGTATAAAAATATTAAAAATAACATGATAATGTCTCTGTAAAATTAATATAACATCCAATTTCACACCTTTAAGTAAATGATATTGTCGCTCGTGTGTACGTACGAATTACTGTCTCCACAACGCGATGCGATTCATTTCCACATTCACCATTCATAGACAATTATAAATATATAAATATATATATATTACTAATAAATATGTAATATATGACATAATAATTCTACTAGATATATATATATATATGTATTTATTTACTTACATATATCTTATTCACTTACTTTCATTCAATACGATATAAAAATAGAAACATCGTTTATGCGTACATACGACCTACAGTCTCCATAAACGGTGTTTTCCATTTCATATATCTACCTATTATAAATTTTTATATTCTAAATTTGTATGATATATTAATCAAGGTTTATATTATGGAAGTATTTAAATCATGATCTAAATGATACGACCATGAATAACAAGTTAAAATATGAACTATAAAGAAAGCGATTTTTACCCGAAATGGTAATTTAACATGAAAATCATTATTAAATGGGTAGTATAAAGTCATAAATGAATCATGTATGATATAATAAATATGAATATGGTTCTGGTATAATCTAATAACGTACAATGGTCATTATATAGGTGTTTACACATACCCTCGAACAATGGAAAGTGGAAGGTAAGGGATTTTCATCTCACTCCTTATTCCCGTGAGATTCTTGTTATTTTGCCACTATTTCCTTTTGTGTGGTGTATGCACTGCCCATAATTGTATTATTTATGTAAAAACCTTTAATTTATGTGTATCTACATCTTCATTGTATGGTACTTATTTCATGGGGTGTATGTTTCGTAAGTTACCAAATTGGTAAGGGTTAATTCTACAATCTCTTCATTATCTGAGGTTTTTTATATGTAATTATCTACTGGGAACACTTTATCATCCACATCTGTGTCTTCTTAAAAAACGTATTTCAAAACATTTTTACTATTTACTAGACAATGGGTTAAAGTCATTTATACCCTTATTTTACCTTATATGTTTTGAAAGGAATCTTTTCGTCGTTTTCCAAACAAGGTACTTTATGACCTTTTCAACAAAATTATGGTAAGAATGTTTTTTAACTTATATGGTGGATGCAGTTATTTTCCGGCATTATAAAATCGTCAAAATGTTCCTTACAAGATTATAAGAATATTTTTAAAATAAATTTTTTCTTTATAATTATGTGACTCTTAAATGATTTCAAAATAGAAAGAGATATTTCTCTCATATAGTTTTGATTTAATCTACATTAACATCCTTTGATAAATTTTACACTTGTTTGAAGTTGATTTATTATGATACAAATCTTCCAAATTTTATTTATGGTTTTGTGACATGTTTGATTGTGGATGAGTTATTTTTATTCCATTCATGGTTTATGATTAAATTATTGACATTTCATATGCTAGTTTTAATATGAATGTTTATGTTATATTTCAACCTCCTTTTAAGATAAATGCTTTAGACTAGTATGTTCTGGGTTGGGGACTGGTAAAATTAACCCTTCCAGGTTGCGGTCCGGTTACATCAGACCCTCCGGGTTAGAGTGCAGTGACAGAGGCTCTTCAGGTTTGATTCGGGTTAGAGAGGCTCTACAGGTTGGAGTCCGTTTACAGAGGCTCTCCGGGTTGGAGTCTGGTTACAGAGGCTCTTTGGGTTGAAGTCCTGTTACAGAGGATCTCCTATTTGGGGCCTGGTTATAGTTATCCCCTAGGTCCTGGTACGAGGCCTTGACACAAAAATTAAAGTTCGGTACTATACATTCCATCATTATGAAATTAGTTATTACATGTGATTATTTGACTAGTAGAATATCCATGTGCATGTTTATATGGTAATGTTTGACTTATGTTTTCAATATTATATTCAAGTTTATGTTTGAATGGCTATTGTTTTTATTACACATGTTTCCGTAAAAGTTTATAGATTTCACTAAATTATTTATCCTTACTGAGCATCTGAGATCACCCATTTCTTATGTTTTATTTTCCCAAGATATGAAGAATTTAGTTATGAGTGACTTGCAGTCATAATCTAGGAGGCTTGGAAATTTAAAATGGAATAAATTACTGTTGTTTTTTTTTTCATGTTTTAATGTTGAACTTCATGTATGAAATCTATTTTCCATGACTACTAAATTGATCAGTCCTTCTGGACTTCATTCCTTGTAATCATGCCTATGTATTAAAATAATGTACCGACTCTGGGTAACTAGAGTTGAGGCATTATAGTTGGTATGATATAAATTTCAGTACAAACCTTCGAAACTAGATTTAGATATACTCTGATTAGAGCACATTATCCTAAGATAGACTTTGAGATTTAGTATTGAAGAACATCCTATCATTTTGGTACTCTAGAGATTTTGTGAGTTTTATAAGAAATACATCCCTGTCTGGATACAAGCAGGTAGAGGCGGCTTTGGAACAGTTGTATCTAGGTATAAAACTCGGAAAAACCGCTTTGAACTAGACTTGAATGGGAACTAGGACACGACAACAGGCCTTGCTGCACTCTTTATTATGACACACCCAGGGGATATGCTTAGGATAATTCTCATTATCTTTAAAAACCACTATGAAAGGTTTATGGGAATATACTTCCCCAAAGAAACCATTTTTATGATTATGGATTATGTCCATGAAATGTTCAATTTATGTTAAATTTTTTACAAGTTTGGAATTATGCATTGCGATTCATAAACTAACGTAGTGTATTCCATTGTTTTGAAATGATTCCTAGTAGATGGAATGATACCTCTAGCAATACGCATGATCCAGAGTAAGAAGGATCATATATTTCATGGTATTAAGCCAAAAATTATAAAGGAAATAGTCTCCCATGTATTATCATCTTATAAAGAAATAGTATCATGTGTTAATAAGATAAGTAGAGAATTTTCTGAGTCCTATGTCTTTGAAGGGAAGGAAGAGAAGAAAAGGATTGTATAGAGAAAGATGGATAAAGGGAATAAGGGAAAGAAGGATTTTCCCATGTGTGATAACTATGGAAAGAACCACCTTGGTAAATGCTTGAAGGGAATAAGATTTTGTTATAAGTGTGGAGAAAAGGGCACCAAGTTTGTGATTTCAAGGGTGAGAAAAAGGTTTCAAATGTAAAATGCTTCATCTCCAAGGAGTTGGGACACTATGCGAATCAATGTACAAATCATTAGAGTATACCCCAAATGCTGATATTGGATTATAATCATGTTATGATACTACTGAAGATGAAGAGGAATGATAAGGAGATTTTATGTTATTAAAGTATTGTTTCATTTGAGTATTGTATTAATGATGTACATGTTATAATAATTATAGAGTATATATGTATTGTACTGCAGTACTATTTCATTAAGGACTTGAGATTGTGTGGAACCAAGAAAAGTGACTCAATGGAAAGTTAATTTTTTTGGAAAATACATGGTTGAAGGAAAGACAAAATTGTAATATGGTCCTGATATTGAGGTATTGATTTTGGAATAAGAGCTGGTTCATTTGGATAAATTATATTGTATATTCTTGACTATCTTGGAACTGATTAATGGTTTGTTTATTTCATCATTGTTGGAGTATTCAAAATTTTTGGATATAAGGAATATATCTAGTATTCTATAAGGAATAAAAGAGCATGAATGTAATCAATAAGGTTTTATGGTAATTCAGGGTGTTACTTTCTTTTAATATAACACATGATGATGGTATTCACATGTTATTACGTGGCAACAAGGATTTTCATTGTGTTTAACATCTTTATAAATTTTGGATTGTCAATTTGGAAAGAATTGTTTTGGATAAGTCTAAAAGTTGGAATGGATTAAGCTTGACATTGGATTCTATTGTTAATGTAAAAACATTTCTTAAGATTATTATTTTTAGATTTTTTATAAAAGGACAACCCAGAGGTCGGTCGATAACCAGTTGCGTCCAGAAAGGCTACGAGACTTGAACCCACAACCGAAGGGGGAAAAGGGGGCATCACTTACCACTAGTCTACGTGATGTCCTGGATTGTATAATATAGTTTTTTTTAAAAGGTCTGATATATGAATTATAAATTCATTTTTTTGGAATCATATACGGTTAGGATAAATAGAGTATTTTTATTATATTTTATAGTGAAAGATGAGTTTGTGGTAGAAATTAGTTAAAGGATGGAACTATACTTGTCAAGTATATTTTTTTCTCTCTTATTCTATGAAGAAATTAATTATTAAACTTTAGTTAATGGATCTTAAAACCAAAAATGTGTTATCCTAATACATTATATTTTGTTGAACCGATGATATTTTAAATCATAATAGATTGATGGATTTGAGGCCCTCAATTTTACACTAGTTTGGGATTGATGACCTCAATCACTCCCAATAAATATTTATGTTTTCCTCCAATTATGTATCTTTTTATTGCCACCAATGTTCTCCTAATCGAGATCATAATTTGGTGGTGACTTTTGCATTTCCCTTTCCCTCTTATTAAGACTAAATTTTATTAACCCAATTTTCGATGTGGCTTCTCCACAAAGGTATTTTTCTATTTTTAACCTTTTATTTTTGATGAAAAATTTCAAATTGTGAGGATGAAATTTATTAAAGGATGGGAGAATGTAATACCCCATGATTTTATAGTATGTTATTTCTTCAATGTAATTCAATAACTTGCACTACACACAACAATGAGTTCAAGAGCACCAAGACTTACCAAACTAGCCCTTCAAAAGAGGTTATTAATAGTATTAACTGAATTTTTAATTTTATATAATTATTATAATTTAATAATCCATATTATGAGGTTCTTAGACATAATATAAGAACAAATTCATTTTTTTCAGATAAAAGAAGTATTTTTTTAAATGCAATTTTACCGCTTTTTAATGGAGAACCCTTTTTAAATCCAATATTTGAAAATATATATATTAAATTTTAAAAAATAAACATATTATCTAGAATCGATACATAAATATTTAGATTTGATAAATTTTTGGTGTTTTTCTGATAACTTTCATATTTGGGTGAAAATTGAAAAATACTTAATTTTAACTAAAAAAAATTTTTAATAAAAAAAAAATAGAGTGGTAAACTATACATATGAATGGTTTAGAAGTATAATTAGATTATATTTTTACCATTTAATCCAATGTAGTTCATTATAAGTAATTTCACTTTTAAATTTTACATAAACAAGTGTCAATCTTTTGGTAGTTATTATTTCTTAAAAATACGTTTTTTGGTTTTGACAACGTGAATTAATTTTAAATTAATAAATGAGATTTATAAGTTTAGAATTTGGTAAAATAGAATTAATTTTTGAATTCAGAATATCAAAATTATCTTAGTGTGAAGTTTTGGTATGTTTTTGAAAACTTTCAATTTTTGATGAATTGTGAAAGCACTACGTTATTGGTTAAATCCGACATTTCATTTAAATAATTATTTGTTTTATTTAAATTTATTTTAGGTAAAAATATATTCAAAATACTTATATATGTTCAATGCAATTCATTGGATTCATTTTTTAATAATATTAGATATATAAAAGTTTATTGAACTTTTCACCGTGTTTTACCCACCTCCTAAGAGAATTTTCAAATTAGCATAAAACATAATTTTACCGCTTCTGTGAGTGTAATTTCAAAATTCTGAGAGAAAAGGTTGATATCAGTAATAAAAATGTGGTTTAATAATATGAAAATAATTTTTTGGTGAATAGTACCTTTTAATTTTATTTACCACAGTTAAATGTCAATAGGGTAATTAAGGGTAAAAAATGATATTATTATTAACCTAACACATGTCCTAATTCTATTGTATAAGTTTAATTCGATCAAAAACAAACTTATGAATAAAATATTATCCTTTAGGTCTACTTGTATTTTATTAGGATATTTATTACTATTTTATTTAAAGAAAAGTTAAAGGAGTTAAATTCAAAGTTTAATAACTAAACCATTTTTAATATAGGGATACACACAATATAAATTCAACTATAAATATTCATTATAAAGATAAAAATATTTCCTACCTCATGGTATTTTATTTATAATTTTTATATGTTAAATAATTAAATTTATTTATGACATAATGATGATTCAGTAATTACCTTGTTAATGAAAAAATCAAATAAATGGTATTATAAATATTAACATAAATATAATTTCAATGTTTTTATGACATACAAGAATTTTATAGTTGAATATGACATGTTATGGTTGATTCAATGTATCTTGTTCAAACCATTCAAGTTGTTATTACTTTCAAAAAAACCAAATACCAAGTAGTGTCAAAATTGACATAAATTAATTTTTAAAATAAATACTATATTATTGGTTGATATAATATTCCTAAAAATATAAGGTTCAGAAAAAGGTATTAAAAAATATTAAATATGTCATTAATGAAAAACTTTAGGTTCCCTTCAAAGTTTAGAGTATGTTTATTAACCATATAGTGTAAGAATACAAGAAGACACGGTAAAAGTTAAACTATTTAACAAAGAGTTAAATATAAATGATAAGGTTAAAATGGCAAGCTAAACTTGTCTAAAACCTATTGGTTGAGATTATTTCGACCCATAAACACCTTATCCTCTAAATAAATCATTTGTTTTCCATTAGAAACGGAAAATTAGTTTATTATAAAATAATATTTCAAGCTTTTCCTAAAGTGACCCTCACCTCTCTCATAAAAGGGCACTTCCCCTTCTCTCAAATTCACACCTCCAAAGGCATTTTCCTCGAAATAACCCTACCCAAATACCCTCCCAACTATCATACCTTTATCCTAGAGGCCTTTATTTTGTCATAAAGCCAACCTAAGGAGCCCTTTTTATCAAATCAAAATGAATAACCCGAAGAAGCGGTAATGATTTCACCACCCTTTTTCCAGTTCTTTTCTGTTCCACTTACTCTTTCTTTGTTATTACAATACCAAAATAATAACCCCATTACCTTATATATAATGTAATTTTATTATAAATATCTCACAACCATATTCATTATTCTATCCATCCTATGAATGAAAATGTCACCATGCGTGCGTACGTACGAGTTACCGTCTCCACGCCATGGTGTAATTTGTTATTCAACACTATGTTATTTGGATGGATACAATGATGAGTAATATGCATATAAATAATGAAAATAACATTATAAAATCTTGGTAAAATTAATATACCATCCAATTACACACATTTAAGGAAATGATATTATCGCTCGTGGGTACGTATGAATTACTGTCTCCACGACACGATGTGATTCATTTCCACATTCACTATTCATCGACGATTATAAAAATATATATTACTAATAAGTATGTAATATATGACAAAATAATGCTACTGGATATATATATATATATATATTTATATATATATGTTTTTATGTACTTAAATATATCTTATTCACTTACTTTCCTTCAATACGATATGGAAACAGAAACATCGTTTATGCGTACGTACGACCTACAGTATCCATCAACGGTATTTTCCATTTCATATATCTATATATTATAAATATTTATATTCTAAATATGTATGATATATAAATCAAGGTTTATATTATGGATGTATTTAAATCATTATCTAAATGATACAACCAAGAATAACAAGTTAAAATATGTATGATAATGAAAGTGATTATTACCCGAAATGGTAATTTAACATGAAAATCATTAATAAATGTGTAGTATAACATCATAAATGATATAATAAATATTAATACGGTTCTAGTATAATATAATAACATAAAATTGTCATTATACAAGAGGTTAAACATACCCTCGACCAAAGGAAAGTACAAGGTAAGGGGTTTTCATCTCACTTTTTATTCACATGAGATTCATGCTATATTGCCACTTTTTCCTTTTCTGTGGTGTATGTACTGTCTATAATTGTATTATTTATATAATAAACTTTAATTTATGTATATATACATCTTCATTGTCTGATACTTCTTTCATGGGCTGTATTTTTCATTAGTTACCAAATTGGTAAGGGTTAATTCTATAATCTCTTCATTATCCAAGGTTATTTATACATAATTATCTTTTGAGACCTCTTTATCATCCACATATGTGTCTTCTAAAAAAATGAATTCCAAAAAAAAATTACTATTTAATATACAATGGTTTAAATTCATTTATACCCTTATTTGACCTTATATGTTTTGAATTTAATCTTTCCATTATTTTCCAAACAATGTACTTTGTAACCTTTTCAACAAAATTAAGGTAAGAATGTTTTTTTAACTTATAAGGCAGGTGCGGCTATTTTCTTCCATTATAACATCGTCGAATCTTCCCTTACAATATTATAAGAATATTTTCAAAATAAATGTTTTCTTTATAATTATGTGACTCTTAAATGATTTCAAAATATAAATAGATATTTCTCTCAAATAGTTTTGATTTAATCTACGTCAACACCCTTTGATAAATTTTACACCTGTTTGAAGTTGATTTATTATGATACAAATATTCCAAATTGTATTTATGGTTTTGTGATATGTTTGACTATGGATGAGTTATTTTTATTCCATTCATGGTTTATGGTTAAATTATTGACATTTCGTATGCTAGTTTTAATATGAATGTTTATGATATATTTCAACCTTTTTTAAAATGAATGTGTCGGACTAGTATGTTTCGGGTTGGGAACCGATAAAAGTAAGTCGTCTGGGTTGTGGTCTGGTTTCAATAGACCCTTTGAATTAGAGTCTGGTTATAGAGGCTCTCTAGGTTGGAGTCCGTTTATAGAGGCTCTCCGTGCTGTAGTCTGGTTACAAAAGCTCTCCGGGTTGGAGTCCGGTTACAGAGGCTCTCCGGGTTGGAGTCTGGTTATAGAGGCTCTCCGGTTGGGGGTCCGGTTATAGTTAGCCCCTCGTTCCTAGCATGAGGCCTTGACACAGAAATTAAAGTCCAGTAATATACATTCCCACATTATCAAATTATTTATTACATGTGATTATTCAACTAGTTGAATATCTATGTGTATGTTTATATGGTAATGTTTGATTTATTTTTGCCATATTATGTTCATGTTTATGTTTGAAAGGCTATTGTTTTTATAACACATCATTCGGTAAAAGTTTACAGATTCTACTAAATTATTTACCCTTACTGAGCATCTGAGCTCACCCCTTTATTATGTTTTATTTTCATAGGATATGAAGAAGTTAGTTATGAGTGACTAACATGCATAATATAGGAGGCTTGGACATTTATAATGGAATAAATTACTGTTGTTTTTCTTTTCATGTTGTAATGTTGAACTTCATGTATGTAATCTATTTTCCAAGACTACTAAACTGATCAGTCCATATGGACATTATTCCTTGTAATCATTCCAATGTATTAAAATAATTCACCGACTCTGGGTAATTGGGGTTGGGGCGTTATAGTTAGTATCAGAGGAAGTTTATTACAAACCTTGGAAACTAGATTTAGATAAACTCTAATTAGAGCACATTATCCTAAAATAGACTTTGAGAATTAGAATAGAAGATCTTCCTAAAATTTTGGTACTGTAGAGATTTTGTGAGTTTTCCAAGAAATACATCCATGTCTAGATACATGCAGGTAGAGGCGGCTCTGGCACAGATGTACCTAGGGGTATAACCCGAAAACACCGCTTTGAGCTAGACTCGAACGGGAACTGCGGCACGACAACATGCCTCACTACACTCTTTGTTACAACACTCCTGGGGGATATGCTTAGGACAGTTCTCGTTTTCTTTACAAACCCCTATGAAGGGTTTATGAGTATATACGTTTTCAAAAAAAACATTTTTATGATTATGGATTATATCAATAAACTGATCAATTTATGTTAACTATTTTACAAGTTTGGAATAATTCATTGTGATTTGTAAGCATACCTAGTGTATTCCATTATTTAGAAATGGTGCCCAGTATATTGAATGAGACCTCCATCAATACAAATGATCCAAAGAGTAAGAAGGATCATATATTTCATGGTATTAATCCCATATTTATAAAAGAAATAGTCTCCCATGAATTATCATCAAATGAAGAAATAGTATCATGTGTTAATAAAGGAAGTACATAATTTTTTGAGTCCTATGGCTTTGAAGGGAAGCCATAGAAGAAAAGGTTTTTAGAGAAAAAGATTGATAAAGTGAATAAGGGAAAGATAGATTTTCCCGTGTGTGATAACTATGGAAAGAGTCACCTTGGTAAATGATTGAAGGGAATGGGAGTTTGTTATAAGTGTGGAGAAAAAGGACACCAAGTATGTTATTTCAAGGGTGATGAAAAGGTTTCAAATGTACAATGTTTCATCTACAAGGAGTTGGGACACTACACGAATCAATGTCCAAATAATCAGAGTATAGCCCAAATGCTGATATTGGATAACAATCATGTTATGATACTACCAAAGATGAAGAGGAATGATTAAGAAATCTTATGTTTTTATTAAAGTATTGTGTCATTTGAGTATTCTATTAATGATGTAATTTTTATAAGAATGATATAGAGTATATAAGGATTGTACTGCAGTACTATTTCATTAAGGACTTGAGATTGTGTGGAACCAAGAAAAGCGACTTAATAGAAAGTTAAACTTTTTGGAAAATACATGGTTGAAGGAAAGACAAAACATTAATATGGTTCTGATACCAAGGTATTGATTTTGAAATAATAGATGGTTGATTTGGATAAATTATATTGGATATTCTTGACTATCTTGGAACTTATTAATGGTTTTTTTATTTCATCATTGTTGAAGTATTCAAATTTTTTGGATATAAATAATATATCTAGTATTCTATAACGAATAAGAGAGCATGAAAGTAATCAATAAGGTTTTATGGTAATTTAGGGTGTTACCATATTTTAAAAGAAAAAATGATGATGGTATTCACATGTTATAACGTGGCAAAAAGGATCTTCATTGTGTTTTATATCATTATAAATTTTGGACTGTGAGTTTGGAAAGAAGTATTTTGGATAAGTCTAAAGGTTGGAATGGATTAAGTTTGACATTGGATTATATTTTTAAGGTAAAATCATTTCTTAATATTATTTTTTTGGATTTTTTATAAAATTACAACCCATAGGTGGGTAGAAAACAAGTCGCATCCGATATGGTCGCAAGATTTGAACCCACAACAGAAGGGTGATAAGGGTGTATCACCTACTACTGGCCTATGTGATGTCCTGGATTGTATAATGTAGTTTTTCTTAAAAGTTATGATAGATTAATTATAAATTCATTATTTTGGAACCATATACGATTAGGTTAAATAGAGTATTTTTATTATCTTTTATAGTGAAAGATGATTTTGTTGCAGAAATTAGTCAGAGGATGGAACTATACTTATCAAGTATATTTTTTTCTCTTATTATATTAATAAATTAATTCATAAACATTAGTTATGGGATATTAAAACCAAAAATTTGTTATCCTAATACCTTATGTTTTATGGAACCGGTGATATTTTAAATTATCATAGATTGATGGCTTTGAGGCCCTTTATTTAACACTAGTTTGTGATTGATGACCTCAATCACTCCAAATTAATATTTACGTTTTTCCTCCAATTAAGTGTCTCTAATTTCCACCAATGTTCTCCTAATCTAGATCATAATTTGGTGGTGAATTTTTCATTTCTCTTTCCCTCTTATTAAGACTAAATTTTATTAACCCAATTTCTGATATAGGTTCTCCACAAAGGTATTTTTCTATTTTTAACCTTTTATTTTTGAAGAAAAATTTAAAATTACAGGGAAAAAATTTATTGAATGATGGGAGAATGTAACATACAAAGATTTCATAGTATGTTATTTCTTCAATGAAATTCAATAACTTGCACTACACACAATACTGAGTTCAGGCACACCACGGCTTACCAAACTAGCCGTTCAAAAGCGGTTATGAATAGTATTAACTGAATTTTGAATTTTATATAATTCTTATAATGTTATAATCAATATTATGAGTTTCTTAGACATAATATAAGATCAAATTCATTTTTCAGATAAAAGTAGTATTTTTTAAAATGTAATTTTACCGCTTTTTAATGGTGAACCATTTTTAAATCCAATATTTGAAACTTTTATATATTAAATTTGACAAAATAAACTTCTTCCTTAGAATCAGGACATAAAAATTTAGTTTTGATATCTTTTTTTGTGTTCTTATGATAACTTTCATATTTGGGTGAATAGTGAAAAATACTAAATTTTAATTGAAAACAAATTTTTTAATCAAAATTATTTATAGTGTTAAACTATACATATGAATGGTTTGGAAGTATAATTAGATTATATTTTTACCATTTAATACAATGTAGGTCATTGGAATTAATTTCACTTTGAAATTGGACATAAACCTGTGTGAATATTTTGGTAGTTATTATTTCTTAAAAATACGCTTTTTGGTTGGGACAATGAGAATTAATTTTAAATTAATAAATAAAATATCTATGTTTTGAATTTGGTAAACTAGACTTTATTTTTGAATTCAAAATATCAAAATTTTCTTAGTGTGAATTTTTGGTATGTTTCTGAAAACATTCAATTTTTTATGAATAGTGAAAAACACTACGTTATTGGTTAAAACCGACTTTTCATTTAAATAATTATTTATTTTATTTAAATTTATTTTAGGTAAAAATAGATACATAATACCTATATATGTTCAATTTAATTCATTGGATTCATTTTGTGAAAATATTAGATATATAAAATTTTATCGAACTTTTCACCGTCTTTTACCCACCTCCTAGGAGAATTTTCAAATTCACATAAAAGTGGAAATTCAAAAATCTGAGAGGCATGGTTGATATCAGTAATAAAAATGTGTTTCAATAAGAAGAAAATCATTTTTGGTGAATAGTAATCTTTTACTTTTTTTTACCACGGTTAAAAGTAAATAGAGTAATTAAGGGTCAAAATGATATTATTCTTACCCTATCACATGTCCAAATTCTATTGGATAAGTGTAATTCGACCAAAAACAAACTTAGGAATAAAATATGATCTTTTAGGTCCACTTGGATTAGATATGGACATTTATTATTATTTTATTTAAAGAAGAGTTAAAAGAGTTAAAACCAAAGTTTAATAACTAAACCATTTCTAATATAGGGATACACACAATATGAATTAGACTATAAATATTAATTGGAAAGATAAAAATAGTTCCTAATTCATGGTATTTTATTTATAATTTGTAGACATTAAATCTGTAAATTTATTTATGATATAATGATTATTCAATAATTACCTTATTAATGAATGAATCAAATAAATGTTATTATAAATATTAAAATAAATATAATTTGAAAGTTTTTATGACATCCACGAGGTTTCTAGGTTAATATATCATGTTAGGGTTGATTCAATGTATCTTGTTCGAAGAAATCAAGTTGTGATGACTTTCACAAAAACCAAATAACAAATAGGGTCAAAATTGACATAAATTAATTTTTAAAACAAATACTATATTATTGGTTGATTGATATTCATAAAAATCTAAGGTTTAGACAAAGGTATTAAAAAATATTATATATGTCATTAATAAACTACTTGAGTTTCTCTTCAAAGTTTAGAGTAAGTTTATTAACCATGTAGTGTAAGAATACAAGGAGACACGGTAAAAGTTAAACTATTTAACAAAGAGTTAAATCTAAAATATAAGGTTAAAATGGTAACCTAAACTTGTATAAAACCTATTGGTTGAGATTATTTCGACCCATGACCACCTTATCCTAGAAATAAATCATTTGTGAGCCATTAGAAACCTAATATTATTTTATTATAAAATAATATTTCAAGCTTTTCCTAAAGTAACCCTCACCTCTCTTATAAAAGGGCACTTCCCCTTCTCTCAAATTCACACCTCCAAATCCATTTGGATCAGAAAAACCCTACCCAAATATCCTCCCAACTATTTTACCTTCACCCTAGAGGCCTTTTTTCGGTCTAAAATACAACCTAAGGAGTCCTTTTGATCAAATGAAAAGGAAGAACCCGAAGAAGAGGTAATGATTTCACCACCCTCTTTCGAATTCTTTTCTCCTTCCACTTACTCTTTATTTTTTATTACCATACCAAAATAATAAATCCTGTAACTTATATATACTGTGATGTTATTATAAATATGACACAACCATATTCATTATTCTATGCATCCTATGAATGATAATGTCACCATGCATGCGTATGTACGACTTACTGTCTCCACGCCATGGTGTAATTTGTTATTCAACACTATGTTATTTGGATGAATATAATGAAGAGTAATATGTATATAAATAATGAAAATAAAATGATAATGTCCTATTAAAATTAATATATCCTCCAATTCCACACCTTTAAGGAAATGATATGGTCTCTCGTGCGTAAGTACGGATTACTGTCTCCACGACGCGATGAGATTCATTTCTACGTTCACCATTCATCAACGATTATAAAAAATATATATTACTAATAAGTATGTAATATATGATATAATAATGATACTGTAGATATATATATATATATGTACTTACATATATCTTATTCACTTACTGTCATTCAATATGATATGAAAACCGAAACAACGTTTATGCGTACGTACGACCTACTGTCTCCATTAACAGTGCTTTCCATTTCATATATATATCTATTATAAATATTTATATTATAAATATGTATGATATATAAATCACGTTCTATATTCTGGAAGTATCTAAATCATCATCTAAATGATACGATCAAGAATAACAAGTTAAAATACATGCGATAAAGAAAGCGATTATTACCCAAAATGTTAATTTAACATGAAAATCATTATTAAATGGGTAGTATAAAATCATAAATGAGTCATGTATGATATAATAAGTATGAATATGGTTCTGGTATAATCTAATAACATAAAATTGTTATTATAAAGGAGGTTAAATGTACCATCGACCAAAGGAAAGTGCAAGGTAAGGGGTTTTCATCTCACTCCTTATTCCCGTGAGATTCATGCTATATTTCCACTATTACCTTTTTTGAGGTGTATAGACTACCCATAATTGTATTATTTGTGTAATAAACTTTAATTTATGTGTATTTACATCTTCATTTTATGATACTTATTTCATGGGGTGTATGTTTTGTATGCTACCATATTGGTAAGGGTTAATTTTACAATATCTTCATTATCCGAGGTTGTTTATACGTAATTATCTACTGGGACCTCTTTATCATCCACATCTGTGTCTTCTTAAAAGATTTATTTCAATTTTTTGTACTATTTTATAGACAATGGTTTAAAGTCATTTATACCCTTATTTTACCTTATATGTTTTGAAAGGAATATTTCTGTCATTTTCTAAACATGGTACTTTATGACCTTTTCGAAAAAAAATTAATGTAAGAATGTTTTTTTAACTTATATGGAGAATGTGGATATTTTCCACCATTTTAACATCGTCTAAGCATACATTACATGATTATAAGAATATTTTCAAAATAAATTTTTTCTTTATAATTACGTGTCTCTTAAATGATTTTAAAATAGAAAGAGATATTTCTCTCAAATAGTTTTGATTTCATATATGTCAACATCCTTTGATAAATTTTACACTTTTTTGAAGTTGATTTATTATGTTTCGAATATTCCAAAAATTATTTAATTTTTTGTGATATGTTTGACTTTGGATTAGTTATTTTTATTCCATTAATGTTTTATGGTTAAATTATTGACATTTCATATGCTAGTTTTAATACGAATGTTTATGATATTTTTCAACCTCTTTTTAAGATGAATGTGTTGGACTAGTATGTTCCGGGTTAGGGACTTGTAAAAGTAAGCCCTACAGGTTGGGGTCCAGTTACAGTAGACCCTCCAGGTTGGAGTCTAGTTACAGAGGCTCTCTGGGTGGGATTCTAGTTACAGAGGCTCTTCGGGTTGGAGTCTGGTTACAGAGGCTCTCCGGGTTGGAGTCCGGTTACAGAGGCTCTCCGGTATGGGGTCCAGTTACAGTTTTCCCCTAGGTCCTAGCATGAGGCCTTGACATAGAAATTAAATTATGGTACTATACATTCCCTCATTATGAAATTAGTTATTACATGTGATTATTTGACTAGTATAATATTCAGGTGAAAGTTTATACGGTAATGTTTGATTTATTTTTTCCATATTATGTTCAAGATTATGTTTTAAAGGTTGTTGTTTTTATTACACATCTTTCCTTAAATGTCTATAACTTTCGATAAATTATTTACCCTTACTGAGCATTTGAGCTTACCCCTTTCTTATGTTTTATTTCCCCAAGATATAAATAAGCTAGTTATGAGTGACTTGCAGGCATAATCAAGTAGGCTTGGACATTTATAATGGAATAAATTACTGTTATTTTTCTTTTCATGTTGTAATGTGGAACTTCATGTATGTAATATATTTTTCCAGACTACTAAACTGATCGGTCCTTCAGGACTTGATTCCTTGTAATCATCCCAATGTATTAAAATAATGCATCGACTTTGGGTAACTGGAGTCGGGTCATAACAAAATGTCCCACTTTTTTCACCTATAAAAGGATATGTCCTTTACCCCTTCTAAACCAGTATATTATATAAAAAATATCTTTATTTTCTACCAATTTTCCTCTCCCAAGTCCTTATAAAATTTTTGGTATCTTTTTATATATCATCCCACCAGAAATCCACTAAACAATTCCTTGATAAAGTTGGCCACCTGACCTTAAGTGTGCCTCCTCGTATTTCAGAGGCTACCAAATAGAAATAAATACCTAGGGTGTGTCTTTGGGGATACTATATCATCATGTATTAGAGTATGGAATAATGAAATATAATAATGGTAAGTAGTAGAAATATAAATAAACAAGTAGTAGTGAAATAATAAATAAACATCTAGTTGAATAAATAAGAAAAATATAAATCTTAAATTGATACAAAATGAAGATAATGAGATCATGTAGATATAAAAAAATGATGTACATAGAATACGTGGAAAAAATGAGTACACGAGAGGATATATAAAAAATGCCAAAATCTTCCACTACCAAAACCATGAGTATAGGCTTGGTCCTTTTCTCCCATATTTCATCCCAATACTTATAATCATACATCAGAAGCTATAATTTTCCCTTTATATACACCCAGAGTCATGAAGTATGCTCAGGTACCATGGGATTCCTAAGTAGGGAGTGAGATATACTCAGTAGGATACCACCAACAGTGTCTAGAACTATCCAGTCTGTGCATATAAAATGAGCAGTATGAATGTATATAATAAATAAAAATTAATTAATAATAAAATATATCACCTAGGATTCCTCATGGGTACTCAACTGAAACTACTTTCTTTAGCCTAAGACAAATTTCTTTGAACCAAGGTAAACATTGAGAATTATTATATGAGTGTAAAATGGTTCTCTAACAAATATGGAAGGATAAATAACCGAGCATATCAATAAGGCAAGTACCAAGTATGAACCGAACCCAAGCATGTAATTTTTCTTGGTGGATGCATCGTTTAATTTAATCACACAGAATGCTTGGAATTATAAAGTAGGAATGTATATAATTTAAATAAGTATCATCCTAGGCCCATCCAAGGTGAAATATATAAAGGAACCTAAGAATAACTCCTGAAGTACTAAAATTACCCATCACTTATATGTCCATCCATGGAGATCTATAAAGGCATCATAAGTACCACTATCATTATAGTGGAAATCATGACCCTCTGAGCCAATCCCAAGTGTACCATATTAGGTACTAAGTATCACTCAAGGATGGTTTAACCATATCTCCCACTAAGCCCATACAAGGTATCTCTCCTAGGGAACTGATATTGCTCATGGGTATGTTAGAAATCCTCCCGGCGAGCCCATCAAAGGAAATCTGTAGAAAAGATCCAAGTATCACTCTCAAAATAAATGTAGTCATTTCCATTACTAATTATAAAGCATGAATAGACCATCCAAAATGTCATTAGAAACCTTATATATCTATCAGTGTGAGTGGAGGGAAGGTTATGGTTAGCACTAACTCAAGCTATACCCACCAATCATTGCTAAAAAGTATGAAAATCCAATTAATTCAAGTAGTTAAACTATGTCATAAAGAATAGGGGCCTAAATCATGGACAAATAACATTCATTTCACATTCCATTATATTTTTTAAATGAAATTCATACACCCTAATTATCATTTAGTTATTCTCATTGCCATAGCATAAGGAACTTGAGAATTTAAAAGTGGGAATAGAAAAATGGCTAGATCATGTAAATTTAAACATCCAAAGACATGTATTTTCAGGTAGAAAGAGTCCAATTAAACATAAGAATAACCTATAATTTAATAAATTAAATATTTTAGTGGAAAAAACAGGAAGTTAGGAATGTGATACAATGAAACCTGATAAAATAAAACTCGATATTGAGTGTAAAAGAACTATAACACCAACCTTAGGTTCATATCACTCTCCTCATCCAGTTTCGGACCTTGAATCAAGATAGAGTGGGAGAAATCAGAAGAAATTACAATAACCCTAAAAATAGGGAATATGATCTCACACCAAAATAGAACATGTGTTAAGAGTATAAATTAAAAATGGAACTAAGGGGATTTGAGAGATTACCATTGTAAATCCAATGCACCTGATGATGAAGCAAATGGAGATTGTACATAAGAGATGTAAATAATCATAGATTTTCATGAGGAGAAGCTTCATGAGAGGGGGGGAGGATGCTGTGTGTGGAAAATGAGGGAGGAAGGAGAGTTAATGATTAAAACAATTTAGGGAAAAAGGTCATTTACCCCTTCATTAAGTGGGTCACATGGTTTGGCCTCACGGTTGGACAAACTATGCACCTACTATGCACCCAACACTGCCCTAAGAACCCCCCCGCACAGTATAGGCACACAGTTTGACTAACCATGCATATCCTGTACGAAATGGATCTATTAAGATTCTTATAGAAGCTATATGGTCATGAAACCAAGGTTCATTTTTAGGAAAAACCATGCATCCCACTACTAAACACGGTGTTCCCCGTATAGTTGAGTCACACATTAAGGACTAACTTTGTGTTAACCATGTGGCTCAATCTTCTGCTCCAAAATATAGAGATTTGAGCTCTGAACGAGCCCTAGAATCTCAAAAACCACTCCTTAGTCTTTTGATAACATTTTTAACATAAAATGATGGTTTTTGGAAAAGTTTCATAAGTGTTCATACCTCATAAAAAATCTGAGACGTTACAACCTCCCCTCCTAAAAATAATTCCTCCCCAGTTGCCCTTTCAAAGGTAGTAAAGTGTCATTTGGGAAAGGGCCTAACCACTGAGAACATACATCAACCTACTACTCCAAGGTATTATATTTTATACAATCATGCTACCATAGCATCCAGGTGAGATGAACTGAACTACCTTAGCGATCCTTCATGTTCTGAGCGACGATACGTATTAGATGCTCATTAATGGATACATCTACCTCCATCTCAACATGCACTGGATAAAATAGACGAGATGTGTCATAATGACAATGATAAAGCTGAAATATCTCAATGAAATAGTTCATATCCTAGTACCTATGAGGTAAATCCAATAGATAGGATATTGACCAAACTCTATCTAAGATATTGAAAGTCCCGACATAATGAGGTGATAACTTTCCCTATCTCCATATCCTTTAATGAACAAATATTGGAGGAACTCAAAAAAATACCTGATGTCCCACCTTGAACTCTAGAGGTTGAAAATGATGACTGGTATAAGACTTCTTCCTAGACCATGAAATATACATAAGTTTTATAATCAGCTATATCTATTCTAAAGTCTCCAGAATGAGACAAGGAAATAGTATTACTGCCTCACCTAACTATATCCTACACAGGGGTGAACATAATGACCTACCGTAAAGAGCTACATAAGGACCATTCTGAGTTTTTTTCCCAAAATCCATTATTGTAGGAAAAATAGACTATAGGTATATTCTTTTCCCATGAACCACTAAAATTAAGGATGCATGACTGGAGATTTTAATTTAACACAAAAATCGTCTACTTGGACTACCCTTCAGTTTGAGGGTGATAAGCTAAACTCTATAACACTTGTGAACCTAGTAATTTTAGTAACCCAAGAAAAAATTCCAATTTAAACTAGGAATCTCGATCTGATAAGTTAGAATGGGGTACACCGTGAAGGAATATAATCTCCTGAGTATAAATCCCCCCAATCTCATCAACTGATAAGGTCTCTCAGATAGGTAGGAAGTGTGCGACCATGGTCAACATGTCGATTCTCATCCATACTGTATCAAATCTCTAATCGGATATCAACAATCTCATCATTGAATACATAGATATATCATCCCTCTTCCACTTAGGAATGGAAAAAGGCTATAAAATTATAGTAGGTCACCGGTGTTCACCCTTCACCTACTAATAGGTGGAGAACTGAGTGATAAAACCTCAAATATGCCTCTTTATACCCACCCACAAATACTGATGACGTACATCCTGGCATATCTTAGTAAATCCAAGGTGTAACTACCAAATATTGGAATTAGATTCCCACATTAACTCTTCTCATATCTCAATATATACCCATATATATCCAAAGAAGTTAAGAATCTCAACCTTATTGATAAAATATCCAAATAGCGGGTCCTCACTTGAGAGCATCTCCCTCAAGATGAGGCCTTCAGAATCTAAAAGGTGTCTCATAAAAACCCATTAAAAAAGATAGGATGACACTAA
Organism: Viscum album; assembly: GCA_963277665.1. Classification (NCBI taxonomy): domain Eukaryota; kingdom Viridiplantae; phylum Streptophyta; class Magnoliopsida; order Santalales; family Viscaceae; genus Viscum; species Viscum album. The sequence goes on from OY728135.1 coordinate 541,152,656, forward strand.
TAAAGCTATGAGAAAAGGTTTCCCATGACATTCCTAAACTTTTAGGTCCATATTAAAAAAAGAGGGATATCAACATCCACTCACTACTGGCCTCCTAGATGCTATGTGTCTGAGTCTTCCAACCCATGGTGTAAGCTACTACATTTTACCTTTTGGGGATATAGGAAAGATAAAAGTTTAATTAATGATAATATTATACCCATCTATACTATCTAATATTCAAGTACCTCTTTTTGTAAATGTATTTGAGACTTTTTGATCAGTGTAATTGAATAACCACTCACCCAAAAGATAATGTCTCTAACATCATAAAGTATGAACCACGATTATTTTCTTGAGGCCAAGTGTAGGGTACGTCAACTCATGAGGACTCATATGGAGGAAACCATATGCTACAAATTGATCCCCCTTAATCAAAAATACTCTAATATTGATTCATAAATCTTCATAGTAAACAATATAGCCTATTATTGGATCTGGAAGAATCATGATCAATGCTAATGTCAGTCTCCCTTTCAACTTATAAAATTTTGTCTCACATCCATCTGACCACAAGAACTTCACAACCTTCTTAGTAAATAAAATGAGTGGTTCTTATAGTCATGATAAGTCCTAAATAAAATTATTGTAATATCTAAACAGTCCCAAGAAACTGTATGTGTCAAATACATTCTTGGGATTCTCCCAGGAAATAACGACTCTCACCTTCTCTAGATCAACTAAAAATCCAGCCTCTAAAATAATATGACCTAATATGTAATCCTTATAAATCAAAAAGTGAAATTTAGTGATACAATCATATATATGGTTCTCTATCAGTGTATTCATCATGATCTCAAGATGTTTGGCTTGGTCGTGTCGGGTGTGAGAATACATAAAGATTTCTTCCACAAAGTCTGCCAAAAACAAATTTAGATATGGGTGGAAACCAAAATTTATCAGATCCAAAGAGTCTGCTGAAACATTCTTAATAATGAATGACATATCTATATACTCGTATAGGCCATATCTACTCCAAAATGGTGTACATGTTATGTCTATAGGTATCACATGCACATGATGGTATCCCAACTCTAAATCCATATTAGTAAAAACAATTGATCTTTAGAGATGGTCGAATAGGTATTCTATTGAGGTAGTGGGGTACCTTTTATTAACTATAAGATGGTTCAACTGATGATAATATCACACAACCCAAGGGTACCATCGGCGTTATTGGTGAAAAGGATTGTTGAACCCCATGGTGAGGTACTAGTTGTATAATCCCCTTTGCTTCCACATCTTCCAATTTCTTCATGAGTTTATGGATCTCTATAGGTGCCATCCTATAAAGAATAGTGGAATGTGGTCACACTCTAAGAAATATCTCAATGGTGTACTATGCCTCTCTATTAAGAGGTAAACCGTAAAATTCATCAGGGAAGATGTCCCTAAAATAATCCAACATAGGATGTAATTCTATACAATTCATTCCCTACTCATTCATAAAGAGACTAGCCATTTGGTCATTCACTCCACCCATCCCACAATTCTTGGCTTCATTTAAACTTGCACACACATCCCATTCCCCTGTATGAATATAAGAAATTCCATCAGGTGATGTGAAGGACACCCTTAGGTGATAGCAATCAGCATGGTCATGATAATGTACTAGTCATTCCACCCTAAAAATGACGTTGAATCTAGTAATACTGAGGGAAAATAAATTCCATAAAAATTTGTGACCACCTATCTAAAGGGGGAACTCCTTTCGATGGCACACACTATCCGAACAAACCCCTAATTGTGTGTCATGGTTTATAACACCACAGAAGTACTCCATCTCTAGTTCCATAATTTCCATAATTGATACAGATATAAAAGAGTGTGAAACACCTATATCAAAAAAGGTAGAAAGTAAATTAGTGGGTACTATAATAATAACTCATACTATAAAAGGTCATAGGCCCTGCTCCTTAGGTATAGGATACACTCCATAGATTTGGCCTGATCTATGACCCTAAGATACAACCTGACTACACTAGGTATGTTCACTCAATTAGAACAAAACCTATAATGTTTTCCTATATCATCCACAACCACCTCCTCGACCCGATTGGCTAGTAGTAGACCAACTCCCACTTTGATGTGGAGCTACCGATCCTCTACCTAAATGTTTTGTCAGTACATATCCATTCTCAATAGGTATATGAGGCAAAGTTCAGTAGATGCAGTAAATGTGAATCCTCCTACCATAAGCTCAACACTCTATTGGAATCCTCGTACACTAGAGCTTTTTATGGCATGTCCTTCCATACTAGTGAAAAATCATATAGCTGTCATTTAATTTCATTTGGCCAGCATTTCCCCCACATGTACCCTCGAAAAGTTGTTTCTTTTAACTTGAAGAACCACCCCCTAACATGATACCGAACTTCATTGACTCGCACTTTCAACGTCCTTTAGGTTATTATTATGATTAGGGTTGATTTAATATCTTTGAAATGGTGGTCAACAAAAATACATTCACCTATGATCGAATGAAACACAAAACCCCATCCTCAAAATATCTCACATTTATTATCTTTTCACCAATAAGAGTCAGTGAAAAAAGATAAAGTTTCATAAAATGAGATGAATAATCCCTCACAATCATATCACCCAGCTATAAATGTATAAACTTTATAGAGTGGTCTTCTCTCAAAGTCTAGAATGAAGTAGTCATATAAGGCTTCCTAGAAGTCCACCCAAATCCTATAATTTATTTATAGAGTCATGAAGAATATATGTATGCAACATGAACCTTTACCCTAGAGGAATATCTATATTATCTAAGATCAATAACATAGACTCTATCCAAGACTAAGAATCCTGAAAAATTTCATCCCCCAAAAAAGGTGGGAGGATGTTATTTCTCAAATCCTCACATCAATTATACCATGGTAGGGGTAGGTCATAGATCTCCATATATTCACTACATGAAATGAAGAAATATATCTTGAAACGGAGCAACATCTCCCAGTTGAAGATCAATATGAGGTTTCTTAGGTGGAACTACAAGATGTAATACTTGTGTCTCCGGGACCACCACCTCTAGATCATGTTCATCACCACCCGCTTAGTGTACAACACATGGACTTAATGGTGTCATAGCTCTAAGGATGGGTTCAGTTTAAGGTCTCAAATAAATAAGTATAGGTTACACTATATATAGTTTAAATAGAAATGTATATAGAAAAATTCCCTTTACATTTCCATTGGAATCCCTATATAGCTGGTAACATTTAAGTTCAAAATTTAAAATTATTTAAGTTCATTATTTTTTAAATTCATATAGATGTCAATGTACAATTATATACATCACTTTTCCAAATTTATGAATTCCCATACACTTTATGAATTTCAATTGGTATGTCTAGTAATTGTGATCAGACCTGTACATATGATACCAGAATGTAACATGCCATGTATACTGATTTGATTAAATAAACTACCATTCCAAATTTATAAAAGTAAATTCATCATAAATTGAAATTGGAATTCAATAATAAAATAATATAACATTTTAGTTCATAGAACTATTGGTTCATGGATCAAATGTGGCATAATTGGTTAATTAACGAGTCACCACCCTATATAGTAAAACACTATTTAGATTGATGTCACATCCCACCTCAAAATCCACTAAGCGATGTCCTGTGACAATTGACCACTTGACCTCAAGCATGCCTCCCCATACACCAGAGGCTACTTACTAGCAGTGAGGTATATGGTGTTTCAATGGGGAGACTATGCCTTCATGGATCAGAGTGTGGTGAAACTGTATATAATAATTATAAGTACCGGAAAAATAAATAAACAATAAAAATGGAATAATAAATAAATATACAGATAATGAAATACGTGAATTTTTAATAATAAATAGATATAAAATTATGTTCATGATTTAATGTATCTATAAAAAAATTATTTACATGGAATATTGGAGAAACAATCATATAGCACATATAATAATCTAGGTAATAACTATATATAGAATAAAATTCCCATAAAAATAAACGTGGTATGAAAAAATGAATGGAATATTTGTCCAGAAGTGCTTATAATGATGCCTAAGATTATACCTCTATACCATACCCGACCAAGGAAGGTGAATCCCATAATAATAATATCAACAATAATAATGTCACAAAACATTTGTGTCACCCAATGGTGAAATCAATACAACTATAACTGGTACTAACCAATAACAAAAATATCCCATCCTAGGTAATTTGGGTTTACCCAGTATATGGGTTTACTACTCCCTAGCATATTCTCATTAAAATTTTTTGATACATCCTATTCTCCTATATAACACTAAAATAGTAAGATGAAAGGAAAATAACCCTTCGATACCACTTTTTAGCATCCCGCCTCAGAATCCTCTAAGAGGTTTTCCGAGACGGTTAGCCGCATTACCTCAAGTGTGCCTCCTCATATGCAAGAGGCTTCCAACTAGCTACAAGGGCATAGGGTGAGTCTATGGTGAGACCATTATATCAAGGATCATAGTGTGTAATAATGAAATATAATAATGGAAATCAGTGAAAACATAAATATAAAAGTAATAATGTAATAATAAATAGGCAAAAAAATTAAAAATAGGTGGAAGGTGAATCATAAATACATAAAAAATGATGATGATTATTTCATGTATCTATAGAAAAATGAGGTAAACAGAATATAGGGAAAACAAGCATATGACACATGCTATAAAAAATTAAATAGGAAAACATTTACCACTACTAGAATCATAAACATAGGATCGCTCCTCTAATGACATACTCTATCCCAAATAATCAGAACCATACATTAAAAGACGGAGACTTCCTTTTATCAACATGCATAGTCATGAATTAAACTAATATACCATGGGATATCTGATAAGAGGTGAGATATACTCAGTAGGCCCCCACCAATAGTTTCTATAATTATCCATTCTATTCACATAAAATGAACAGTTTGTAGGTATATAATAAATTTAATGTAATAAATAATAAAACATATCGATCTGGGTTCATCATGGGTACCTGAATGATACTAGATTATTGAGACTAATATGGATATCTATTAACCAAGGTGAAATTTTACAAGTATGATATGACTATACAAAGGTTATCTACAATACATGTAAGGATAAAAAACTATTCTTATCAACAATTAAAGGACCAAGTATGGACCAAACCTAAGAATGTTATTTGGATTGGCATATGCTTCCTTTAATTTAGTAATTTGGAATGGTTGGAATTATAAATAAAACACCTCTATAATTTAAACAAGTGGAATCCTTGACCCATCCAAGGAAAACCATATAAAGGAACCTGAGTATCGCACCATGATAACTACAATTACCCAACACCATAAGAGTCTATCCATGATGATCGATAAAGGCATCCCATGTATCACTCTCAGCATGGTGTAAAACATAACCCTCTAAGCCCATCCAGAGTATACACATATGGTACCATGTATCGCTCATGGATGGTGTAACCATATCACCCACCGATCCCTTACAAGGTATCTCCCCATGGGGACTGGTATCACTCATAGACAAGTATGCAATCCACCTGATTATCCTGTCCAAGTCAATCCATAAAAAAATCCAAGTATCGCTCCCAGCCTAAATGTAGTCATTCCCATTTAAAATTATGAAGCACGATGATCTCGTACAAGGCATCCTTAAGTCAGGACCCTTGTATAACTTTTAGAGTAAGTGAATGGAAGGTTATGGTAAACACTAACTCATACCATACCCATAAATAATTACTAACAAGCATCGTAATCCATTTGATTCAAGAGTTTCAACTATGTCATAAAGCATAGGGGCCTAAATCATTACCAAAAAACTTTCACTTCACATTTTGAATCATTTTTTACAAGGATATTCATACACCCTAATTTACATTTAGTAATTCTCATTTCCAAAGAATAAGGATATTAAGCCTTTAAAGAGGGGAAAACCCAAAGGGGTGGATTATATCAAGGTAAACACCTCATGATGTTTATTCAAGGGTATCTAGAGCCTTGTTACACATAAGAATATCCATTAATTTATTAAATTAGACATTTTGGAGGTGACGACAGGAATTTCAGTGCATGTAATAATGAAACATGATAAAATAAAACTAAAATTTGAGTAGAAAAGAACCAGACCACCTAACTTAGGTTTATATCACTCTCATCATCTAGTGTCATCCCTTAAATCTAGTTAGAATAGAAAAATAGGAAGAAATGGTAAAAACCCTGAAAATGGGGAATATGAGCTCATATTCCATACTATTGGGCTATCTCTTTACCAATTACCTTGTGTCCCACTAACCCATGCCACCAATCTAGGGTCACAAACCATGTACCCCAATCGTACACATCCCTTATTCATGGAGACATTGAAAATGAACTTACATGACACTTCAATGTATTCCAAAACCATTCCAAATAAACCAATTCAAACCATTTCAATAAAACCGTTATTTTATTGAAAACCCCTAAACAAACCAATTATAATAAACAATTACATTTCAAATAAATCTTTCCTTTTATTAAATTTTTTTTCATCAAATACAATTACCATAATTCAAGAAAAATACCATTTTAAAATCTTCATTTTAAAAGAATGAATCAAGCACATTATTCAAAAACACCAATTTTACAGATTTCAACAAACCGACATTCATGTTGTTTTCAAACAATCAAAAACAACCAGTTCGTCATCATTCCATCACAAGATAATAAAATTAAAATAATTAAAATTAGTTCTAATAAGAGAAGTCAATATTGAACCCACCTACATCAAAGGTTTTTATGAAAACTAAAAATGGATGAAGAACACCCAAGAAACCATGTAGGAAATCCAAGAAACTGCCTCTGATCTCTTCTCCTATCATAATCAAGATCAAATATCATCATATTTGGCATCCTAAATATTAGATCTACCCATAAAGAGCATAAATATGATAAAATAAGAGGAGATGCGAAGTAAATATAATTAGAATTAAGAAAACATGATAAGAACGAAGAAGAACGATGGAATACGTCAAGAATTTTCCTTCTAAACACCATGGAAAGGCTTGAGATCAATTCCAATTTTCATGGGAGAGGTTTTCCAACCATAAATGGAGAATAATCCTGAGTTAGGGATCCATAGGAGAAAAAAAGGGAGTTAGAGTAAAAAATGTGTGAGATACACTTTTTTAGGATCTCACATTAACCCTACACATGGTTTAGTCGCACGGTTATACAAACTGTGTGCTAACCATGCATTAGCTACTACTTGAGAAAACCATCACACGACTTCCTTGCACGGCCTCCTTAACTGTTCACCCACCGTGCTGAAGCTAGTATCCAACATCTGAAACTATGCATGGTTTCTCCTAAGATTCTGCATGGTTTAGACAAACCGTGCACATCCCATGCACATCCCGTGCACCTCCCCATTAGCCTCAAAAAACATTCCCCAGGATCCAAAAAACATCTGAAACATCACCTTAATATTAAATAAACAAGATAATCATAAATAAAGGGTTACATACTTGAAATCAAGGTACTAAGTTTTCCCAACTATTGGAATTTCTTTCCCCGAAAACTAGAAAACCATCCATTCCCTGAAAGAGTTATGGGCACTACTATTTCATTTCCTTATCACATTCCTAAGTCTCTTCCTAAATCTGACTATGTTGACATATAACCCACACTAGAATGATATTTTTTCCATGAAAGAATTTCTCTTTCATATCCACAATCCACATTAGGATATGTACCAGTGAAGCATCCTGATCTAGGTCAACACGATCCCATATGATCACATTGTCAAGATCAGGTTGATACTTTTTAGCTGAGATATGTGAAACACATTATGTACCAAACTGAATGATGGTTGCAATGATAACCAATATTCCACCTCCCCAACCCATTCCAGTATCTCGAAAGGTCATATGTATTGAGGAGATAACTTGTCCATCTTCACAAAACAATGATGTACATGCCTCGTAGAGATCCTTAAGAACACATGGTCACTCACCAGGAAAGATAATTGTCTTCAACAATGATTATCATACGATTATTGACAAATATGAGTCGTCTCTATTATCTTTCTAATCAAATTAATCATCTCCATTGTCTCTTAGAGAAGCTTTTTCCCAACTAGTGAAGTCTCACATGTTTCCACCCAAAAAAGTGGAGAATGAAAAGGTCCCCAGTACAACGCTTCAAATGGATCCATATGCATTGATGCTTGATAGCTATTATTATATGAGAACTTCACAAAGGGTATATAATCCTCCCATGAGCCATAAAAATCCATTATACAATCCAAAAACATGTATTCCAACGTTTATATCAGCCTTTCATATGGTCCATACATATGAGGGTGATACACAATACTCATAGTGAACTAAGTTTGAGGGGTTTCCTGTAAATATCTCTAGAAATGATATGTGAACATCAGATCACTATCTGACATGATTGAAACTGGTATTCCATGTATCTTAACAACTTATTTAATATATATTTTGGAAAGATCCTCCATCATCTGAGTTTCACGAATAGGGATGAAATGAGCTGACATTGTAGCTAATTCACTATCACCCATATGGAATCGTGATTCTGGACCATTCTTGGGAGACATATAACAAAATACATAGAAATATACTCCCATTTCCATACAATAATAAGTAAAGGATTCAATATAAACAATTTTCATTGATGGTCTGGCTTAACCTGTTGACAAGTTAAAATCTATGAAACAAAATTTGACAGTTTCTTTTTCATGCTGCTCCACCAGAACTTCACCTTCAATGCCTTATACATCTTTTGTATTCTAGGATGGATAGCCCATCTCAAATGGTCGTAAGAAAGAAGAAGTTTCTCCCGACAAGCCATAGGTACAACTATCCTATTTCTGAACAATAAAATTGAACTCCCATCAAGTTTTCATCCCTCAATGGTCTCCCCACCATTGAATTTTGAACTCTTAACCAAGAATTATGCATTGGATATTTGTTCCTCTTTCACCATTTTTTCCAAATCAGGAATAACCATGGATAAAAATAAAATTGAAAGTTCACCTCAGTCTTCACATTCATCATACATATTGGCTAAGACTGACATCAACTACCATTTCTCTGAAGCTTATTTTTCAAAGAGAGCATATGAATTTATTTTTAATGCATCAACCACTTAATTTCCTTTTCCTGATGTATATATCAAATCAAAGATGTACAATTAGAGATATTGCATCCATATTCTTTGCCTCTTATCCAAATCTCACTGTGAGAAATTATGTTTCAAACTCTTATGATCTATAAACATAGTAAATTTCTCACCAAAGAGATAGTGATGCCAAGTCTTAAAGGCATGAACAACTATAGATAATTCCAAATTATGTGTTGGTTAATTCCTATATTGCACCCTCAACTGCCTTGAGCCATAAGTAACAACATGATCTCCTTACATGAGGAAACATCCCAACCCAGTTCCTGAAGTATGGAAATATATCAGGTACCCCTTCCCTAATTCTTGAAATATCAAGATAGGTGCTAATTTAAGACAAACTTTCATCTCTTGAAAATATTTCTAGCATTCCTCATTCCATTAGAATAGAGAATTAGTTTTCTTCAAATATTTCATAGGCAAAGATAGCTGTGAGAAGTCACGCACAAAGCATCATTAATAACCAGATATACCAAGAAAGCTTCATATCTCAAAGATGTTCTTTGGTAGTTTTTAATATGTAATAGCTTCTATCATTTATGGATCCACTAAGACACCTTTTTAGAAATTACATGGCCTATAAAATGCACCTCTTTTATCAAAAAATCAAATTTTGATAGTTTAACATAAAAGTGATAATATCTCAATATTCCCAACACTATCACCAAGGGTTGCTCATGCTCAACCTTTTTCTTTGAATACACCAATATATCATCCAGAAACGAAACAAAAAATAATATAGATATCCCTAAAATATAGGATTCATCAAATACATAAGATCATTGATGCATCTATATTAAAGAAAGGAATTATGACATATTCATAATGATCATATCCGCTTCTCAAAGATTTTTTTAGAATATCCTCCTTCCGAAATCACTATTGGTGATATCCAGATTGCAAGTCAATTTTAGAGAACCACTGATCTCCCCTCAATTGATTGAACATATCATCAATTCATGGAAGTGAATGTCTATTCTTTATCATAACTTGGTTAAGATTATGATAATACACATAGCCTTAGAATTCCATTTGTTTTCTTCATGAACAAGGTGGGTTCTACCCATGAATATGTGATTAGATGAATGAAATATATTCTTTACATCTCTTAAAAATGAACGTTAAATTCTTATAACTCTTTTGATTTCATCCTATAGGACGAAAATGAAATAGGGCTTGTCCTCAGTAAGAGATCAATCATAAACTCAACTTCCCTTATAAGTGGTAACCCTGAGAAGTTCTTGGGAAAGAAATCTGGAAATTGATCCACAACTTCTAGAAAACTGATATCCTTGATCTATTTTATTTATTCCAAACACAATGTCACCAATTTGTAAGAGATTATGCTCACCACTGGTTCCAACATATCCGTCAAAATCTATCTTTACAACCATTTTTCCTTTAAAGAGATGCTCGATGCCATCCTCAGTTGTGAAATTTTCTATTCTATTATAACAGTCAATGTGAGGCATAAATATTTTCAACTAATCCATTACTAGAATTACATAAAATACATCCATCTCTAACAATAATAATTCCCATTTTTTATGAGCTCCATCAATAGTTATAGAACATTCCCTACACTCAAATTCTCAATATTATCTTTCACTAATAGGGGTTTGAAGATTTAACATGGAAAGTATCATCTCACGTTTAAAACTTACCAAATAAATAAAAAAAGAATAAATGAAAGAATGAGATAAACTAGTAACTAATGGTACTTTTATAAGGTTATAATTCAAAAGAATCATACCTATCACTGTATATGGTCTAGCCTAATCAACTACAATCACCTGCTCTGCTCCATAAAATTGCTTCATCACTGCACTCTGGTCCTTATTGACTTGGGGATATTTCCCTTACTGAGGAGTCATGGTGTTCCTCGAATCACCATGGTAAGAACTATTCTATAGATAAGCCTGATTTAGCTTTCCTTGCCTCGTCGAAGCATAAAATTCTTGCGGCACCTGAGAAGTGTCTCGAGCACCTGACCTCAGAACACTATGACAATAGCGCTAAAGATTCCCCATATTCTAGTAGTTATGGAATGCTCAAGGTTGTACAGTACACTTTCATGTGGTCAAGTAAACCACATTGGAAACATACCACTTTTCCCTCGGGTCATGGAGGAAGGTTCACTGATTAAGCTATCTAATTTTGATTCTCACTACCACCATAGAAATAGGTGTCCCTCTTCCGATTTCTCCATATATTTGTGTTCCCACCATTTACCATAGGTATCATTATAATCCCTCCTCACACAGATCATGTGATATCACGTTCATCAATTTTTTCTCTATTCACTATCTCTGTATGATCCGTAATTCAGAGTACCACAATCTTCGATCAAATATTCTGCCCTAGCCCTGATTGTAAGATGTGTTCCTTCAACTCATTACCTAAATCAACTAACTATATTCCCATACTTGTGAAGGATCTCTCAAAAAATATTACACAAGAACAAATAACATATTATCAAATGAATTTATTGAAAGGAAAGTGCAGTGCACCAACCCATCTTTCCACCTGAATAGTTTTTAGGGATAGCTGACCTTTAGGCCTAAGGCATGGATCCCCATATATCAAAGTCTAGAAACTAGTAGTGAGGGTGTAAACAAGTTATAGTATGGAGACTTTAACCTCTTGGTGATAAAAAGATAATGGTATAAATATAAATAACACATCATAAGAAATACAGTAAAATACCAGGACAAGCAACCCACAATAAAGAAAAAACAAATATACAACAACAATAATAATAAAAAATCTTAAACTTAACAATTTTAGAATTAAAAGATATTTTTAGCTAATAATGGATATCATTTCATTCAAAAAAATTGAAAAAATAGGTCATCCCATGGATGACCATTATACATACATACAATAATCATTCTGAAAGGAAAGTAAACTCTGGCTCATACAAGAACCACTATTACAAAAATGGGCAAGGGAAGTGTTACCCCTTTATCAGCGCTAAAAAAAATCCCTGATAAAGGGGGCCTTTATCAGGGCTAAAAAAAGTGCTGATAAAGGGGGGCCTTTATCAGCGCTCAAAAAAAGCGCTCATAAAGGCCCCCCTTTGTAAAGACCCATAAAATTCAAGGGAAATTTTTTTCTTAATTTTCTTTCGAATTTTACAAGAGTGCGGTTTCAGACGGCACCTGATTCCGAGGCCCGGAGTGCCCGGAATTAATTTCCGAAGTTTGGCTCGGGTACGTTCAGTGAACGAACGAGCGGGAATTCCTAACTTTTGATCCGGTGCTCGGAATTGAAATCCGAGGGCACCGATGAACTCGCAACGCCGATATTCGCTTAAAGAGACCTTTTCGGGAGTTGCGTTTGTTGCGGGTTGAAAGTTAAGTTTTGGGGTTTTCAGTTGAGTTAAATAAAATTTGTGTAAGACAAATTTTATTTTTAGTTTGTTAAAATCCTACCAAAGGGGGTTGGAAGTGGGACCCACACCCACTTAACCTCCCTTGGGAGGATTAAGTGTGGTGGGGTCCACACGAACCCCTAGACTTTTCAAGTTCCCTTAACCCCCTCTTAATTGACTTAAGTTACTTAATTAATTGTGGGAGTTAAACCCTTTTTGAATTTCAAACTTTTGAAATTCTTTTATGTTTTGTAATAATAAAATAAGATGTTATCTTATTTTATTATGGGTTGTTTGTTTGTCTCCTTGAGAGCTTTTGGAGAGCTTCTTCTTCATCTTCAAGCTCTGACGAAGAACGAAGAACGCTCAAACTACGACGAAGAAAGATGCCTCTCTTCTTCGTCCTCGGTGTCAATGAAAGGGGACGCCACTTCTTCCTCGGACAACCTTCGTCGGCGTACAAGTTTCGCCAACGACGTATCTCTTCGTCAACAGATTTGACGAACGACGACCGCGACGCCCGATCTCCGCGACGCCGTCTTCCGCGGAACGTAGACGAATCTTCGAACCTTAAACCAAGGTAGGGGTTGTTGATTCATTATTTATTTATTCCTTTTCTTGAACGTGGATCTCGCATGTCTAACTAGAGGCTTGAATGTTTAAGTTGAGTTATTTATTTTAACGTGAGGGGGGCCGGACCGCATGAACACGGCCGAACCCCCCTCCATCGTTCATGTTTATTCATGCGGGTGGAAGCAAGTGGCGTGGTGCCGTCGCACCACGCGGATGATCGTACAAATAATTTACGCGGCGCCGTCGCGCTACGTCAAGGAAAAATCTTCAAGAACGCGACGCCGTCGCGCCGCGTTGAAAGGAATCATGGCACGGCAAAAGGGGCGCGGTGTCGTCGCACCGCGCCGGACGACGAACACCGCGGCCGGTTCCGGGCCGCGGCGGGACGAGGAGACCGCGGCCGGATCCGGGCCGCGGCGGGATGTGAAGACCGGCGGCCGGGCCGCCGGCGTCGGAAGTCGAAGGTGGGACCGGAATTTCCGGTCCCGTTGGTAAAAACCGGCCGGCCAGCTGGCCGGCCGGATGACATAAAACCGGGGGAATAAATCCCCCGGCTGGTTCAACAAAACCCCCCTCTTAATGAGGGGGACGGTTCTTTGTTGAGAGGGGGGGGCAGCCGGCCCCCCGGTTCGTTTCCAGCAAGCCCCCACCCACGTGTGGGGGGCGTTTTTTAATTATGGGCGCGGCATATAGCCGCGCCGTCCATGAAGAAGCGGGGGCTGAGCCCCCCGCGTGCCACCCTCGTGCGGCGCCAGGCGCCAGCCGCCGCGGCCCGCCGCCGCGCCGCCCCGGGGGGGGGGGGGGGGGGTCGGGCCGGGTCGGCCCGGACCCGGACCCCCCCGTTTCGAACCAGTTTTGGTTTTTGGCCCATAACTTGAGCCTCGGACCTCCGAATGACGAACCGTCTGCGGCAACGCGATCCTTGGATCGAGACGGTCGTTTCGGTATATCGCACTCAAGGTTTCGGGTTACTTTGAGTTCGGCCGGGTTGGTTCGTTCACGAAACCAACCGGGCCTTCGGAGCGGAAACGCTCATATCTTGAGCTACGGACGTCCGATTGACGTGCCGTCAGTCGCGTAGTGTTCCTCTTAGTGAGACGGATCTTTTGGCATACTCCGCCCGAGGTTTGGACGCAGGTGGAGTACGGTCGGGTTGGTTTAGCCTTAAAAACCAACCGGGCCCCGGAGACGAAAATGCCAATAACTCTCAGACCGGGCGTCCGATCGACGCGCCGTCTGTTGCGTTGAGTTCCTTTTGACGATACGGAACTTTTGGATACATCAACTCTGGTCTTTGTGACAGTTGATGTATCAGCCTCTCGGCTCGTGGAACGGACCCTCCGAACGAGCTTGCTGTGTGCGGGAACCCTAGTGCTGGCTGCGACTGTTCTACTGCTACGACTGCTACTGTGACTGCGACGACGACAGTACAGAGATCCTGTGTGGATTCGACGACGACAGTACAGAGATCCTATGTGGATTCGACGACGACGACTTCAGCACTCAGCGATCCTACGTGGATCAGTGCTACAGGTCCTGTGTGGGCCCGATCCTGTGTGGGTCCTTGCGCTCAGCGGTTCTGTGTGAGCCAGCGCCTACAGGTTCTGTGTGAGCCCGATCCTGTGTGGGTCTTCTGCGGGGGTTAGTTACCTATCGATCCTTCGTGGGTCCGACGACTTAGATGGATCAGTGATCATCTTTATCGTCCTTGAATAAGTATACCTGTGTGAGCTGAATCCTGTTGCTTTCCTGTGTGGATTGTGTTGTGCAATCCTGTGTGGATTATGTTTTGCTTTCCTATGTGGAATACGTATACTTTCCTGCGTGGACTGAGTTGTACTTGGGCTCGGAGGTTGGAGCGTATTTTAATTGATGACTTAGGTATATGTATGGGCATATACCTAAGCAGAGTCGGTTGATACTTCGTGATTGTACCTTTCTTCGTGGTTTATCCTTTGTGGATTTTGAGAGACCTTCAGGGGTCTCGGGGTCCCTACTGAGTAGCTTATACTCACCCCTGCACGGGCTTTGCCCGCACTACGTTGTGTTGGTTGCAGACGACGGACAGCGTTGACCTTAGCTGAGGCTTGCACAGCGGGACGGTACCCGGAGGTGGACCACTGGGCGGGACGTGCACGGAGCAGACGGCGGGACCCGTGGAGCAGAGGAGCTATCTGTACCCACCCTTCAGGTGGGATTTCCAGTGGACAGCTCGGAGTAGTGGCTTTTACTTTTCAGTTGCTGTTTTTCCCTTTTCGAGTTGTACTTTACTTTCAGTTTGGGTTTGTATACTGGCCCATTTACTTTTCCGCACTTTCAGTTGTACTCTGCTTTGTTTAGTGTTTACTTTCCGCTTGCTTACTCTGTGGTGATGTTTACTTTTCAAAGGCAATGCCTTCCCAATTTACTGGGATTTACGCCTTGGTGCTAGTCGCCAGCCCCTGGCCTATGGAAGGCGGGCTTGGGGTAGTCACGGCACGGACCCCGAGGGCGGGTCGTGACACCCTTTATCATCGTTTTTTGAGCGCTGATAAAGGGGACCCCTTTATCATCGCTTCTTTTAGGAGCACTGATAAAGGGGACTTTATCAGCACTGAAAAAAAAATATTTAAAAAAATAATGAAAAATAAATTATTTTTATATAAGTATATTTATTTGTATATAAATAATATATATATATTTTAAATATGTTTTAGATACGTATAAAAAGACTATTACATTTAACATATAAGAAATTTAGTGAAAGTGGATTTAAAATATGTAATTTTTTTATTAATTAATAATTTTAGAATTATTATCAATTAAAAATAATTTAATAACAATTTGAAGACACAAAAAATCAAAACAATTAATAAAAGATCTAAAATAAGTTGAAAATGTAACTCAAACTTCAAACGGCCATAATTTTTTATCTGGGTGTCCCTTTGAGCTCTACAACATATCAAATCAAATCCTACGAAGATATATACACTCTAGTGACCAAAGAGAAGCTTTCATCACATTTTGTGAGGCCAAAAAAGGCCCATAAGTCCTCTAAAACTGAGTTTTTATTTGGGATGCCTTAATTTGTTAACATTCAAACAAGTATAACTTCTGATCCGGATGTCTGTTAGGCCTTTACCACATATCATATCGAAGTTTGTTTAATTTTATTGGATTTTACTAGTTGTTGAGTCAAAATGGTCTTATAGATTATAATTTATGGTTGTTTTAACATTCTATGGATTTTTAAATACACATATATATGTATTTATTCGTAAATATATATATGTGTTTGTGTGTGTATCTGTGTGTGTGTGTGTATGTCTGTTGAATATATATATGTATGTAATTATTTATTTATTTATAAACACACATAGAAACATATATTTTCATAAATTTATTTAAAACTAATCTTATAATTATATATTAATATACAAATAAATATACGAATAAAAAATTATAACAATATATATATATAAAATAAATATTAATATACGAATGAATATATATATAATAATATATGAATAAATATATTTATATTAATATGAATCTATATTAATATACGAATAAATATAACTATATATATATATATAAATAAATAGATATATCATTAAATAGAGAAAAAAACAAAATGGATTAGTGGTAAAGGTGTAGCTGCGAAAGGGGGGAGGTCACGAGTTCAAGTTCAGGTGGAAGAAAAGGGCTGCACGCATTTGAGGATGTGTGGGAAGGGCTGCGCGCCGCCTAGCGCTAATAGGGGGTAAAGTGCTGTTAAAAACTCTTTCCCTACATTTATAATACTTTTTTCAGTTTTTTGACTTCTATCAGTGCTTTTTAAAAGCGCTGATAAAGGTCTCTTTTATCGGCTCTAAACAAGCGCTGATAAAGGGGTCTTTTATCAGTGCTTTTCTTAGTGCTGATAAAAGGGACCTTTATCAGTGCTTTTCATAGTGCTGATAAAAGGGACACCCTATATTAGCACCGAGCTTTACAGCGCCTTTTTACCGCTGTTAAAGCTCATTTTGAGTGCTGATAAAGGCCGTTTTTGTAGTAGTGAACCTCAATGGTCAATTTACATTAATCCCACGAAAAAGATACTACATTATCATTAGGGTCCATCTTCTGAGAAAGATACCTTACCTAATCATAGATACATAAATTCTATATGCGTCTTGAAGGGCCCTTGTAGGGTATGATAATAAATCAGAGTATACCACAACCAACATGTTACTATCTTACATCCATGTTAATTACGGTGTATCTAAGTATAAATAAAACAACACATGCACATCATATATATAAACTTCTTCCCTTTATCTCAACAGCCACAAAGATGAAATCGCCAACATTCACCATCATTGTAATCCCATGTTCCCCTAGTAATACATGTGGAATATTGTAACCTATCTTCATATATATAACTTTTGTGGTAAGGATCCTTAGCATAAATCCAAAGGCATACCCTAATGAGTAACAAGCTTAAGATCCCTTAGACACCTTCTATAAATATATCAACAATACCTCAAGCCATCAAACACCTCCCATGTCATCATAAAATAACCGATATCCTGAAGGTACACCCAAAAATTATGCAGTCCCATGAAACTCATTTCAGTATACCCCTGTCAACTAAATAACTCGAAGTCTGATGAACAATAATATATATCATTCAATAAATAACACTATCTTCTCAACAACTGACGTCCCATGGCATGAAAATATTCATCCTCCTAGAGCCCTATCCCAATGACCTTAAAAAATATATTGAGCCTCATCCCCCAACCAATGGTCTCATCACCATCAACTGATAGTCCAAGTCCATTTACATGGATTTATACAAAAAGCACCTCCAAACTCATTGATGGTCAAAACCATACTAATCCATAAAAAATGGAGTCCTATAACCACATTAGTGGTAAAAAAAACTCCTCATCATTTGAGTAATATTTGTGTACACATGACTCCAAGATCTCATAAACTAATCATGGTGAGAATCAATCACTAACGTAGTACCTAAGCCTCAATATCCTGACATCTTGTGCCCATGTGACAATGTCCCTTGACCTAATGGTCAACACCATCTCAATTTCTTGGTCAATTCCCTGAACCATGATGACGACATCACCTCAAACTAGTGACCACATCACCCAACCTAGAGATCAACATCACCCAATGTATATAACCAATCCCAACCTGATGAAAAACATAACCTTAATCTATGTGGTCATCGGCACCTCAATCCTCAGGACAAGCCCATCATGTCCCCTGGAACCAATCTAGAATGTTTTTTTTATAAAAAACATAATTTAATCTAAAACACACACCTTCATAATTTAACCATGTCGTCTGAAACCTCTCACTAGGCTTATACAATTTTTAGTCAATGAGGATCATGCCCATAGACATCTCATGTGATTAATTTAATATTTAACTATAATAGAATTAAATTATTATGGTCTCTCTCAAACAACCTAGAGATGCCCTCAAGAACACCTCCCCCTCACGAAACACTATGAAATTAAAGATAAATCAAATAACCACCAACCTTGTACTGGTATATGTTAACTCATTTGATATCTCCCTCTAATTTTTGCTGAATCATAAGAAATGAGAATTTTAGATAATTGACCTGAAAATAGGGTAAAATATCTCGCACATATTAATTAACCATATGGAGATAGAAAATAATAAAAGAGTATATAATATTTAAGGTCTTACCAATGCAGTTCCAATGAGAATAATGAAGCTTAGATCAAATCTCAGATGACTGAGGTCCCTTAAAGACTAAAGGGAGAAGAAAAAGGGGAAACCCCCTACTATGTGCGCAGGTGGAGAAGGAAAAGGGATTAAAAGAGATAAATAAGAGGGTAAAATATATATATTTACCCCTTTAAGTGACCCACAAGGTTCAGACACACAAATTTGATAACCATGTTCCAACCATGTAGTACCCACACTCTAGGCACCACACCTTACACAATTAGGTTCACAGTTTTCCAAACCATTTTGAAACCGAGCATAATATCACTATTAAAAAAATTATAGTGGTGTTTCATGGACATGAACCACCTCTTACATAGTTTGACAAACCATTCCCAGTGAAGCATGTGTGTTGAATGGTTACTCCTAGGATGGCACAAGGTTTTTCCAAACCAAGTGCCTCTGTCATCACACCCTGAAAAAGTTTTGTATTTGGATTCCGACGCACCAAAAATCCAAAAAAAACCCAAGTAACTTTTTTATCCTTATAAATAATCAAAAAACACGGACTTGGGTCAAAGGAACTCCAAAAATTGGGTTCTAATAATCAAGAAAGTAGTTTTCCCACTAACCAAACTCGAAAAAATCAAATGGGTTGAGGAATTTGACTCCCTCCAAAAATAAGGGATGTTAGAATCTCACACCCTTAAAACATCTTATACTTGATTTATAAATAATTAATAGGTGATGATACCAAAAATACCCATCTTGTTCAAATCACCCAAGTCTACCCTAGTTACTAAGTCATAGGTCAACTCTCTCAAGGCACTCCCCACCTTAGGAGTTACCTACTCAAGTTGTTTCCCAAAACAAAAAAAAAAATCTGATGGTTTTCCAACTATACCTAGACCAAAAAAGTCTTACCATGACATATCATCACTCTTGTACTAAATCAAGTTTTCAAATACTGTATGTGTAACATATTAAACCCATTGAGTCCCACATCTCAGAAGATTCCCACCTCATGCCCATGTCACATATGGAACCTATGAGGCCCCACATCTCATCAGATTCACAAAAGTACCAATGCCATAATAGGCACCCATAAACCCTACATCTCATTATATGTATAAAACTAGTCTCGGTTGCATGAACCTTAATTAAAACCCATATCACATCGATGCCCAAATCCCAACACACCTCAAATAAAACCCACGACGCATCAATTCCCATAAATACCCCTAGTTACATGAACTTCATATATACATATATCACACATCAAAAAAGATTCCAACATACCAACCTATGCTTGGTTTTTCCATACAAAATATTTATTAACCTTTCTCACTCTAAATGAACATTACATATAAATGGGATATGCCAAAACAAAAGGAAATCCCAATCATGCACATGGAGTACCTTTGACAATAGTCAACTCCCTATCCTACTATATACCTAGAAGATCAACTACATGCACTTGGCATGAAGCCTAACTACTTGAGGGATGAAATCCCCACAGAGTTGCACCAGATACCAACCCATGACCCCACTTTTGGGTCCCACTATCACTTTAATAATTTTGAATGCAGATGAATCCCGCCTACTGGCTCTTATTATGACCCTTGGTTTGAACTCAGATCCTCGAGTTTGCCCTATTCACTCGATACCGGTTGTCTGGGAAGGCTTCCTGTAGAACCTCTCAAGATTCCCAACATAGCCACATGCTCAGTACTCCTTCGGTTAATGATCACAATGTGTCCACACATGTCCTATATTCCCACACTAGAAGCACACATTAAAGAACCACTCCTCAGTGGAAAAATCTAGTATCTATCCTGAATGACCTGCTAAGACTCCTTATGGACTCAGTTCCTGCTATATGAAGTATCATTTGTAAGATCACCGGATGTCATCACCCAAATTGTGTATGATATGTCCTTAAAATTTCTATCATCTATCAATGCCTGATTTTATGCTTCTAATAATTAAGATAACCTAAATATTTTTACTTTCAATCGAATAACATTTCATAAACAATCATTGAAACACCTTACTCTCGATGTTTCATCACTCACTATACTAAGTGAAAAACAAGACAATTCTCTGAAAGTGGCTGCATAATCCATGATTGAAATGTATCTTTATTGTAGGTTCCAAAACTCTTGAGCTCTCTCCTCCCTCAATATCACTGGGGTGAAATGATCGATGTTCCTAGCCTCAATTTACTTCCAAGTGAGTCCCACATTTCTTCCTACCTAAACAGATTTGTCTCACCATCATTTAGCCAATAATATGAGCTTGTTTGTCTCCAGCTTCACCCACCAGCCCAGGGGTGTATCAAGTTGGTCAAAGATGGTATGGATAGACTTTATCAAGTTCTCATCTTACTATAGTCTACCCTCAGCCTGGAATAGTGGTGGGTGCTATGACTGGAACTCCTGAGTCATGTATTCCATAGAAGGATCCACTCCCTGAGCTCCCTTATCAATCCCCAGGATGAAATGTACCAAGATATTCCTATTCTTATTTATAATATGAATCACATAAGCTTACATAAAATGGGGTTGACCCAGCTATACTTGAGCATGTACCTATGAATCATGCTTAGCCCGACCCTTCAGGGCCTCATCCTGACCCTCACAGGCCTCAACCTATACATGACCAAGTGGCACCATATCACCACCCACCTGACACTCCAGCAAAATATTTCTTGGTGGAATACCACTGAATTCTAATCACAAAGGGAATATATATATAACAATATAAATATAATTCAGATTTGAAAAGTTTTAACAAACATTAGAACCTCACTGCCCTTACACCCCCATTGCAACCATGTAACACGACATCCGGCCTCATAGCCCCTTAAATTCCCATATAAGATCTAATTATCACAAATAAATCTAGTCTCATGGCCCCTTTCCTACCAATAGTAGAGTTTGGTTTCATATAAACAGGTATCTTCTTGGGTAGCTGAGTATAATTCCATCAAAGAAGCTAATTAGAAAAACATTATTTTACTTATTTGTTGAAAAATTAAACAACGCACCCCTCTCATCATATCTATCGACTCCTATTAGATCTAGGACCATGAATATATATAAAATATCACACAGTATCACAAATATATTTCATTGGAGCCACATGATTGGGATGGCTGGGTAGAATTCCACCAAAGAGAATTTAAGAAAGAAATCAATGATTACCTTCCATTGTTAACACTTTAAACAACCCAACCCCTCTTAACATACTACAGAATCACAAAAATAATAAACCACAAGAAATTACATATATTAATGTATCTTATGTTACTATAAAGAAAATATAAATAATCATCCTTTCCATACTAGGCCAAGGGTCCATATCTCCCCCTTTCCATACTAGTACAAGGCTCACATATCATAACAAAAAACAATCACACCCAAGTTCACCAATCAAGGGGAAATCATATCAAATGTAAAAGAGAAACATTGAAAAATAATTTCCCACTCCGAGAAACTTGGTCTATCCCCTATGAATGGGGTTGTATGCAGCCAAAAATGAGATTTAAACATATTTTTGAAAATATCCTAGTCTCTATTCTACTATATCCCGAATAGTAAGATCAAATGAAGAAGAAAAGAATTGATTTCATTTGTACCCAAATGAATTCTGATAGTAATCCTAGAGAAGAAAACTATACTCATACCATTTGTAGTTCCCCAACACCTCTTTCCACCCAAACAATCCAATTGACCTTTAGGTCATAGACGTGCCTCCTTATACAACAAAGTTTGTCATCTATAAGTGAGGGTGTAAATTGGTGATAGTGACAATATTATACCCTCTTTGTGAAAAAAATATTAATGTTCTATATGTAAATAACCGAGCAGAAGAAAGGCTATAAATCAAAAGGACCAGTAACCCACAATTGACAAAGTGTAAACAGACATCAGTAGTAATAATTAAGAATCTCAAACATACCATTTGATGAATTAAACACCATTTTTAGTTAAGAATGCATATTAGGTCATACAATGAATATATATAAATAGTAGTGTTTCCCATGGATTTTCATCTTACATAAATATAAAAAGAATTTTGAAATGAAAGTAAAATATAGATGATTTAAGAACCACTAGGGACCCTTACCATCCATCCCATGCAAAAGGCACTACCCGATCACTAGGGTCTGACTTATGATCCAGATACCTTACATGATCATAAAGACATAAAGTATGCACACATCCTGAAGGGCCCATGTATGGTGTGAGAATAAGTCATAGTATGTCACCACCAATGTGTGCCTGTCTTAAATCCATGACAATGTAGGTGTATCTAAATATAAATAAACTAGCACATGCACATCATATAAATAACCTAATTCCTTTATGCTCAACATCCATAAAGAAGAAATCACCATCTTTGGAAATATCTAGTATTTTAATATCCCCCAGTTATATATATGGAATATAGAGACATGCCTACATAAATATAACTATGGTGAAGAGGATCCTTAACATAAATCCAACAAAATATCATGATGAGTAACATGTAGGAGATCCCTTAGGCATCTCCTGTAAATGTATCACTAACACCTCTTACCAACTCACACCTCCTCTCTCATAATCAAATAAATGGCTTTCCAAATTCAAACCCAACATGTAATTGTCCACATGGACCACATATTAGATGATATACATTGCCTCAACAACTCAGGTCTAAGGCACAATTAAATATTCCCTCCAATAAATAATACCATCATCTCAACAATTAACATCCCAAGTCAGGACGAAATCCATCCTCCCAAATTCCTATCTCAATGAACTCAAATAATACAGCGAGACTCAACCACAAACTGATTGTCTTATCACCATTAACCTATGGTCCATCTTCATCCATGTGGATTTCTATAGTAATCACAAACAACCTGATCGACGACTAACACCATACTAATCTGAAAACAACAGAGGCATCTACCCACTCAAGTGGTTAACACCAACTCCTCTGTTGAGCACTATCTATGGAAAACTAACTCCAACGACACATATACCAATCACAATGAGCTAAAATTACCAAAATAATTCCTAATACACATCATCCTGACACCTCCTTCCCCTAAAGGTTTGTTGCTCCACTAGATTTTCAACACCATCTCAATGTCGCAATCTATGCCCTCAAACATGATGAAATCATCTCCTCAAAATTTCAACCATGTTGCCCATTATGATGATTTACATAACCCAAAGTATCTGGATAAGCCTAACCCGATGAAAAATGTTGCCTCGATCCATGTGGTCATAAAAACCTCAATCCTGAGCAAAACCTATCACATCCCCATGGAAACAATACATCAATTTATTATAAATAACTTAATTTAATATAAAATGCACACTGATCCTAGTCTAGCCATGTGTCTGAAGTCTCTCATCGGGCTTATACCATTTTTTTGTCAATGTGGAGCATTCACAGAGACATAACATGTAATCAATTTAATAATTAAGATAAAAAAAATAAATAATTAGGGTCACTCTTCGACAACCTAACGATTTGCTAAAGAATAAACCCCCTTAAAACACCACAAAATCAAAGTAAAATCTAGGAACCATCTACCTAATACTAGTAAATGTTTTCTTGTCTAATATCATCCTGTAAATCAATCCGAATTAAAATAAATCCAAGTTTTATATGAATTCCTAGAAAATAGGGTAAAATAGCTCGCATGGATTTAGCCAGACATATAATGGGATCAAAGAAGAAAACTGGCTAGTAGATTGAAGGTCATACCAATAGGGTTCCCACAAGACAAAATAAGATCAGATCAAAGCTCAAACAATGGATATCCCTCAAAGCCTAGAGGGTGAAGAAAAAGGGGGAACTCCTTTTATTGTGGATGCAGGTGGAGTAGAAAATAGTTGGAGAAGAGATAAATTGAAGTTGTTGAAAACCCATAAATTCATCCATTTAAGTGATGTGCATAGTTTTTTCACATATTTTGTACAACCGTGCACCAACCATGTTGTACCCACTTTTTAGGCACCACACCTCACATGGACAGGTGCATGGTTTTCAAAAATGTGTGAAAATAATGCATAATCCCTCAATTAAAAAATTATAGAGGTGATTAATGACTATTAAAACCCTCTTAAATTGTTAGATAAACCATTCCTAGGGAAGAATTATGGCCTCATGGTTACTCTTCGAAGGCCACACATTTTTTAAAAACTATTCACCTCTATCTACGATCCTTGAAAAGTTGGTTTTTTGGCATTTGACACACCCAAAACCCTCATGAAACCCTAAGGCGCATACCAATCTTTAAAAACAATCTAAAAAAAGGGATTTGGTCAATGTAACTCATGGAATTGGGTTCTAGTAATCATGAAAAGAGTTTTCCCACTCAAAATACTCCTAAAATTCAAATGGGTTGAGGAATTTTACCCACTCCAAAAACCTGGGACATTATAGAAAGGCACCCCTATTTTAATTTCACATTGAACCAGTCATCCTAAACTGGAAGGTTTTATGTCTTGGTGTCCCCATATCCTCTATATTTCTTAGTTCACATCTATGTTATCACATCTGATTCGTATCCTTGTGTTGGACCTCTCTAGTTTTAATACTCTCAAATCGTGTCAAACCATGTTTAATCACGCCTTATGTTTTCTGTTAAAAAATGATTAATTATGATTATATATGTTCTACTATAAGTTTAATATACTACGTTATTGTTTATAATATAATATGGGAAAATAATAAAATGATCAAGTATGAGTCACCGATGTCATGACTCACTGACAGATGTATGATCTACTGACAGATGAATCACTAACACATCAACCCACTGATACAAGTTTAAGTCAGTGATACATGTTTGAGTCACCAAAATTCTGACTCACCATCATAAAAAATCACTAAAATCAATGACTCACTGATACATTGACCTTCTGACAGTAGTAACTACTGACAGAAGGACCTACCGATAGAAGGACCTATCGACAGAATGACCTACTGATAGAAGGAAATACCAAAAAAGGACCTAGTAACAGAAGGAACTAGAGACAGAAAGACCTACCGACATAAGGAAATACCGATAGATTGAGCTACTGATCAACACTTAGAAAATTTTATTTACTCTTAAATTCGAAATTAATTCAAACAATCATATTTATGAAACATAGGACTGCTTATTATATTAATGACCTTGTCTATATTTTGTATACATTGTCAGAGACCAGTACGAGGTAGGTGGAAACCTCATGTTGATAATCATGCTCTTTGTCGAGCTCTGCAGTACATAAAGAAATCACCTGAGCAAAAAAGTGAAGAAACTATATATAGGGAGAACTTACAAGGTGGAGAAAATCTTATAATAAAATATCACTCATTATTGATATCCATGAACAAGGAATGATTTTCTATGAACCAAAACATCCCAACATCCATATAGAAACAAACCCTAGTGAAGAGCACCTGTGAAGAGCATCTCACCTCACTGGAAACTAGAACACAAATCTTATATGACACTCTATTTTAGTGTATGTTTCTAGAAGTGGGATCGAGCTTCACATTTTCTACACATAATAAGTCAAGAATCTTCAAGTGACTCACAGAGAGAATTCTAAACATTTTCTTATTATTTATACTCTATTTTGAACTTTCTTATTACTTTTTTAGTAGGGTGTGTGTCTATATAACAAATACATATAGTCTTCTGAGATAAGTTGAAAGATATAATATATATTCACTCTCTCACTCATTTACATCATTTTTATCCCATGTATAACTATGGAAGTGGTCTGTGTATATCCTGGTTGTATTTTTTATCCGATGAATAACTGTGGTAGAGGATATATTGATCTATACAACCTTGTGTGTGGTTGGGAACCCCGATCCTGGCTGTGGATCATGTTTGTTAATATAAATTTCTTGGTGGTAGGTGATCACCATGTGGATAAAACTATGTATTTTCTTGAGATTAAACCTCTTTTTTTATTTACTCTATTTTTCAAATTTAGTTTTCCCTATTTTCTCATATATTTCAGAAAACTAAATATTACTTTGATAATTAATCTTATTTAGTTTTTATAACTATTTTTAATTTAGTAAACTACTTTCAAGATTTGTATCAATATTTCAAATTGTTTTAACTGAGAAATAATCAATCTTTTGATAAATTAATTGAACATTCAAAACTATTATATAAATATTCTACCTTAGTTAACTGGGCTATTGAGATTTTAAATTTTGGAATTTTTAAATAAATTTATTAACAACATTTTTGATAGGAAGTCAATTCACCCCCTCTTGAGTGACCTACTCAGACCAACATTTTAGTATTAGAGTAGTGTTTTTTAATCCTCTATTTACCAAATTTTCAAATCCTTTTCAAATATTTCAAAATGTGTTTTTAGTTATGTTTTAATGATCTATAAATTTATGTTAGTTATAAATTTTATGATCTTTAAAAAAATATTATTTATTATTTATTATTTATTATGGATAATAGATTGGAAGGTACTAATACCAATAGATATCAATCTTTCAGTAGAACTAATTATGAATAGTTGAAAGTTCAGATGAAGATGAATTTAGAAATTATGGGTTTTAAAAGTTGGTCTTCAATTGTAGATGAATATAAGATTCCAACTACAGTTCATAATACACAAGATGAACCAACTAAGGAAACTTATAATTATAACTGCAAAGCAATTAATGCCTTATATTGTTCCTTAGGAGATGAATAATTCAACATGATTTCTACATGTAAAACAACCCATGAAATTTCAGATACGTTAGTTGTTTCACATAAAGGAACCATTAATGATTATGAAATTAGTCTCAATAAAGATATTATTAAATATGATGACATAAAAATGAAGCTTGATGAACCTATCTCTGACATTTATGTTAGGTTTAATGAAATTGTAAATACTATGATCTCTCTGGTAAATAATTTTAGATATAAGGAACCAATCATGTGAATTATCATTTTTCTACCAAAAATAAGGAGAAGAACTTTAATTTTAATAAGGGAATCCTATGACATAAACACTCTACCAGTAAAGGAGATTATAGGTAAGATGATGATGTATGAGGAAGAATTGAAGGTCAAGAAAGAAGAGTATGATTAAGAAAAGAGAAAGTAAGTGGATTTCAAGACCACTACTTCTAGACACAAAGCAAAAGAGAAGGCACAAACTCATTCTAATCATTCAAGAAATGAAGAATCACCATCTAACAGTGATAAAGTAGTAGATAAATTATCCAAAAAGTTAAAAAAAAATTACATAAAGAAGAAGTTATTTAGGAATTACAACTACAATGGAAAGTATGACAATAAGGGAAACTGTAAAAGGATTAGAATAAAGGTGATAAGTTTAATGATATAGTCTATTAGGAATATAAGAGAATAGTACATAAGAAGGATAACTGTCTTAATTTAAAGTATAAGAAGGAATATGTGGAAAAAAATAAAAGGTAAAATAAGGCAATGAATGCCACCTGGATTGATTTTTATGATATCTCCAGTGAGTCAGAGTATTCACATGATGAGAAAGGTGACAAATCTAACATTTTTCTCCCTAAAAAACACCTCTGAGGTAACCCATTAATCTTATGTACAAAATTCCTAACATTTTTGGGGATAAACATGATTCTAAAAACATAACCAATAAAGATTTTTTTTGAGAATTTTAAAATTTTTGAAGACACATACAATGAATTAAAATATAAATACAATGTTTTGAATAAACAACATGCTACTTCCTCTACTATTAAATACAAGCTTACTATATAGAAAGAGAAAAATGCTCAATTTCTTAAAGAAAATTACGAGCATAAATTATAAAATAAGAAGTTAAAAAGGGACCTAGAAAATATCACAAATTGAAAGAATAATCTCACTCAAATGGTTGTTAAACAAGTTGTGCCAAAATATTCTACTGGTATGGGATATAAACAAGGACAACAAACCTTTCGTAAAAATAATTTTGTAACAAAATCTGGAAAATTAGGATCTTTACCTAGATTTGAAAAATTTGCTGCAGTTCCCACAATGGAAAATATTTTACTACATTTAGTTTTCCTAGAGAAAATAGAATTTATTTTTACAATACTCTATAATCTATTTATATAAAACCCATTGAGTATGTATGGGATCCCAAAGCATTAATTACTAATACTATTGGACCCAAGAAAGTCAAGGTACTGAAATCTTTTCTTGTTTGAATTTTCTTTGTAGAAATCATGATTGAAGAGCTCCTATAAAAGTTTCTAGTACTTGGATAGTGGATGTTCAATACATATAGCATGAGACTTCTCAAGTTTCAATAATCTTATAAATAATGTCGGTGGGACTGTTACTTTTGGTGACAATGCTAAAGGCAACATAATTGGCCCTGTCCAAATCAGTAGCACTAATTAAATTTTAATTTACAAAATACTTTTTGTTGATCGATTAAATTAAAATATATTCAACATCTTTCAGTTATGTGATGATGGTTTCAATGTTAAATTTGAAAATTATGCATTTAGTGTGTTTAATTCTAAAAACGAGTTAGTATTTACTGCTTTTAAAATGAGAATTTTTATGATGTGAACTTAGATTATTTAGTTTTTTAAAATGATTCTTTCTTATGTGAATTTTATAGAGAATACACTATTTTTTATAGGAGATTAGTCCACTATAACACTCACTCACTTAGAAATCTTGAAAGAAAGGGGTTAGTTAAGAATATACCAAAACTAGAATTTCCGGATAATAAATTCTACAATAACTGCCAAAAGGGAAAACAATAAAAAATATATTTCAAATCAAATAAATAATTTTAAACTTCTCAACCACATCAGTTGGTTCACATTGAATTTTTTGGACCGTCTAGAGTTTCAAGTATTAAAAGGAAGCACTATGACTATGTTCTTGTAGATAAATTCTCTAGGTATACTTAGACCTTCTTTTTTATCTTAGAAGAGTGAGGATTGTTCTTACTTCACCATGTATTCCAGATCTGTAAAGAATCTATGTGGTCTTAGGATAAAAACATTAAATAGTGACCATGAACATGAGTTTGTGAACCAGGATTTGGAATTTTTTTCTTACAAAATGGTTGTATTCATAACTTCTATGCTCCTAGGACACACCATCATATTGGATTATAGAAATAAGAAATAGAACATTATAAGAAATAATTGAGAAAATTATTAATGAGTATGACTTACCTATTTATTTTTTTGACTAATCTATCAATAAAACATGTTATATAATTAATAGAGTCTTATTCAGAACAATTTTTTATGAAAACTCCCTATAAGTTATGGAACAATAGGAAACCCAAAGGTAGCTACTTTAATGTTTTTGGTTGCACGGTTTATATTCACAATACTAAAGAAAATATTGAAAAAACATTAATCTAAAAGCAATGATTGAATTTTTCTAGGATAGTCAACCTCTAGTAAATCCTATAGAGTTTTTATGAAAAGAACAAAATGTGTGGAAGAATCTATACATGTTCAATTTGATGCAATAAATCCACATGAAATTAAAAACCCTCTTAAAAATATTGAGGATGATATGCCCAATATGAAAATTAATGTTAGACCCCATGATTCTTTTCTTAAGAAAGGTTCTAAATCCTCATGTTCTGGAAAATCACTAGACTCTAATAATAGTGAACATGAACCTACATATGAACTTAAAATATATAGTCTTTCTATTTCTATATCCGTCAGAACCCTTGTGAACCATTCCTTAGATTCTGTAGTTAGAGACTTGGATAAAAGGACATAGACTAGAGATTCTATTAAGAACTAGGTTGAACATCAAGCCTTCTTGCCAAATCATGAACCTAAAAACATTAATGATGCCATTAATAATGAATTTTGGGTGATTGATATGCAAGAAGAGTTGAATCGGTTTGAAAGAAATAAAATTTTGAAACTAGTGGATAGACCTAAAAAATCTTGACCATAGGCATTAATTTGGTCTTTAGAAGCAAATTAGATGAAGCTGGAACCATAGTGATGAATAAGGCCAGACTGGTTTCACAATGATATATTCAAGAGAAAGGAATTGAATACAAAGAAGCTATTTCATCAGTTTCTAGAATTGAATCCATTAGAATCCTTCTAGCATATGCAGATCATCTCAATTTCAAACTATATCAAATGGATGTTAAAAGTTCCTTCTTAAATAGGAATATAGTTGAGGATGTTTTTATATAAAAACCCCATGGGTTTACTAGCCCTCATTTTCCAAATCATGTTTATGTTAACAAATGAATTATATGGTTTAAAGGAGGCTCCAAGATTTTGGTATGATAAGATAAGTACATTTTTTTTAAAGGTCTTACAAAAGGTATTGATGATCCTACTCTATTTATAAAAAGAATTTATAAATATGTTTTAGTAGTTAAAATCTATATTGATGACATTATTTTTGGTTCTTAAAAAAATTCTGTATTTTTTTAAAAAATGATGGAAAGTGAATTTGAAATGACTTTAATGGGAGAACTGAAATTCTTTTTTGGATTTAAAATATTTCAAAATAAAGAAGGTATTATTTTAAATCAATCTAAATATATTAAAGTTATTTCAAACCATTTTGTATTTTATAGTACAAAAAGATGTGATTCTCTAATGAGTGCAACCTATAAGTTGGAATTTGATGAAAATGGTAAATCTGTTGATCAAACCAATTAAAGAGTGATGATTAGAAGAATACATTACTTGAATTCTCACTAGCCTAATATTAGGTTTAGTGTATGTATGTGTGTTTGGTATCAATAAAACCCCAAATAATCACATTTAAATGATGTCAAAATAATTTTCAAATACCTCAAGTATAATACCAACTTATGATTGTTATACTATAAAGGATAAACATTTGATTTAGTTAGTTATTCAGATGTTGATTTTCATAGTTGTAAGTTAGATTGAATAATAACATATAGAACATGTAATTTTTTTGGAATGTCTCTAGTATCATGTTATAGTAAAAATAAAAATTTTGTTGCATTATCTACTACTGAGGTTGAATACATAGCTGCAAGTAGTTGTTGTGCTCATATTTTTTAATTAAAACACACTTTTCTAGATTATTGAAATCATTTTAGAAATGTCCTTATAAAATGTGACAATACAAGTGCTATTAAAATATCAAAGAATACTTCTTGTCATTCTAGAAAAAAACATATTAGTGTAATACATCACTTTGTAAGAGATCATTATTAAAAATGTGATATAACTCTTGAATTTATTGGCCAAAAACTTCATCTTGATGATATATTTACTAATATTTGAAAGAATGTGTAACACATGACATGAATTAGGGATGATTAATTTTTCAGGACCTACTATCAATAACTCATAGTTAAAACATAGTGTGGAAGACTCACCGATAGGATACTGGTGATGTCTCACTTACACCGACAATGTATCACTAACAATGTCTCACAGATAGTGTCATGAAAACACTGACAGTGTTATGCTAATAGTGTCATGCCAACACCAAAAGTTTCATATTGACAATGTTAGGCCAACACCAAGAGTGTCATGTTGATAGTGTCTTACCTACACTAATGATGTATCACAGATATCCACTCACCGATATAACTTGCTGATTGTTTTTTTAATTTTTTTAAAACTAAGTTATTTTACTTATTTCTATTTTTTGACACAAATTACTCGATTTATAGTTTTTAAAACCCTAAATGATAAAACCAAGTTTATCCTACTTACTTTTCACTCTTGATCTTCCACTCTCTAACATTTACCCTTTATCTCTCTTTACCTTCGACCCTTTCACCTTCTTACATTCAACTAAACCCTTGAGATGGTTAGAGTAAAATACATGTAGGAAGGATATGGAGATGAGTGTATACCCTCTTAGGGAAAAAAGGATAATCGAGAAAGTCTAATCATATTAATGCAGGGCTTGAAAACCATGTGTTAATGCATGAGAAAGAAGTGAACTCATAATTATTATTAAAAAGTAAGTCTCTCTTGTTAAATGTGCTGAACACGCAAGGATGGATGGAATGGTTCTCAAATATTGGAATAATTTATTAACCTATACTAGTACTTGAATTTTGGCATCATGTTGATTTTATTCTGGAAGGTAGTGAGATGTACTGGATTAAATCCTCAGTGAATGGAATAAGAGTACTAATTTCTTCAAGGCATTGGGAAGAATGTTTCAATGTAACTCATGAATGGATTTATAATGGATATCAGGGGATTACTCCTCACATGAGTGATTTCATTTTATATGAGATAGCTTTTATTAAGAAAACTGGTAATGAAGATCATAGAAGACTAGTTTCTACTGAGTTGGATGATGAATGAA
Organism: Viscum album; assembly: GCA_963277665.1. Taxonomy (NCBI): domain Eukaryota; kingdom Viridiplantae; phylum Streptophyta; class Magnoliopsida; order Santalales; family Viscaceae; genus Viscum; species Viscum album. The sequence continues at coordinate 541,185,835 of OY728135.1, forward strand.
GGTTGTTATTCATGTTCATCCAACACCATTTGTGTCCCAATAAAGGGGACTTTTCTTCAATCAAGTATCAATATGTATATCTACAATACTTGTCAAAGAAAGGAAATATTGTAAATTTGTGTTGGTATTTGATAGTTTATATAAGTGAAATGGTAAATCCATATTAGATTACAAATTATCCGTTTTACCCAAGAGCTATATCTTTGGTGCTAAAAGAAAAAGGATGTGTAAATGAAGATGAAGAAACCATATTTTCTTGTAGTGGTATCTACATAACTAAGAATATTTTCAATAGAATGAGGATAAATTGGAATCCCAGGAAGAGGGAGTAGGTTGGAGATGATGAGAAATTATATGATAAATTTTACCCTGTTGACCATCCATCTTGGCCAAGAGATGTAGTTAATCCTGGTCTACCATTGGATACTGATGTTGTCTATTATGTTAAAGGGGAAGTGACTGAAACTGGTATAGAAGATGAGTCTCCTATAGTTTATCGAAGCAACCCTGATATTGGTGAAATTACTAAGGGGATAACTTTTGGACCTACTAGTCCACCTTGATCTCTACCTTCCAAGGAATCTATTCTATCCAAGGATAATGATCATGTGACTGAGGAATCAGGTAGTGTGGAGTATAAAAGAAAATCAAATGGTTCATATGAGGAAACTATAAAAGAAAAAGAAAAAATTGTGGACGAGGTAAGCAGAGTGAAGATTATTGCAGGGGGGGTTATGAAGAGGATGAAGAATCTTGTGGTAAAAGTGAAGATGATGGAAGAGATGAAGATGAGCAAGAAATTGGTGGACGTGATAGTAGTTCAAATAATCCAAGTGATGATCAATGTGCAAATATAAAACCTGTTGGTACTGTGGCTCAAGAAAAGATTGTAGAACCTCCGGAATCTAGTTCTGAAGAAGGGGAGGTATTTGGAATTCTGAATGAAGTAAGAGCATAGGTATCCCATGTACCAATATTAGTTTATACTAGAAGGAGATCTCAAATTTAGAGGAAGACTAAAACCAAAAAAGTGAGAGTTGATACACTCAATCCTTTTGATGATAGTGTGGAATCTGAATGGGAGAATAGTCATAGTTATATTGTTCTTTTTTTAGATAATTCTGATTTAGATGATGAGGATGGTGTATCTTATATAAGGAGATGAGTTGTTGAGGAACCTTTCCATTCCGGAAGTTTCATATGCTTCTGCTCCTGCACCTCCAGTTACTTCAATACCAAGTTAATATGTCACCAAATATGATTTTTAAAGGTTTAAGGTAGACCTGATCTCTTTTATTAGAACTTAATATCAACCAAAAAATTCTTCTGTTCATACTCTATGTTAAATAGATATTTCTATTCTAATAGAAAGAGTGATTTCTCAAGTAGAACCTAGGCTGATCTCAGTTGCTAAAATTGTAGTGAAGGATAACCATACATGAGAAATTTTTTAACAGAAATGGTTTCAACCATAAACAGATTGACTATTATTAAAAATACATCCTTGGATAAAGTGATAAAGACTTGTGAAGATGTAGTTTATAGAAATGCTGCTACTCAACATCAAACTTCTGATATTTATATGAATTAGTGAGATAGAAACTCATAGATATTGTGTAAGGTACATTTAGATCAGAAACTCCAATTTCACACCCTCCATACATTGAGATGGTCATGAATGTGATCATAGAATATATTCAAACCATTATGGGTGGCACTGATTAGGAGATTCTCTACAATATTATAAAGGACATTGATCACCTATATGACATGGTGAGATTTTATAACAAAGGTGCTATAAATACACAAGAAGAAATAACCAAGAAATAGGATTTTTATTTCAATATAATATCCAAAAAGAATCATCACACTATCCAATTCAAGTATTTAGTTGATAATATGAGTCTTTCTTTAGTGACACAAGATTTCACAAATCAAGTGGATCTATATAATGAGTTTACTCATAAACATGATATGTTTTTGGGAAAATAAGTAATATTTCACCAATGACATGGAATATGGTGGGAATTTTATCATTTATTTCATCAACCTTATCAATATTTTTCTGTATGTCTAGAGTACGACTATTTTTATACCAGTTTCCTCACTTCGCAGGCCATCTCTCCAATATGCTACCTCCCATTTTGTCTCATTTCCTTCTCAGGCACTCTCTCCTGCTCAAGCCTTCAGGCAGATCCATCCTATCATTTTTAGTAAGATTATAGGCCCTCCTCCTTCCTTTAGCCCAACCTTGTCCCCTTTAGTGTTTTTTGGAGTTCATCTTTGTCCTCTCATAATTCACTCTAAACCTTCACCCACTACTTACCCATCTACAATTCATACCCCTGCATCTTCTGATAAGGGAAAGGCATTAATGAATGCCTCTTTGAATAAGAAGTAGTTTAGATCTCTTGTTTATGGGGTTTCATTTTTGTACTTTTTATCTTCATCTCTAATGCAATATCACTTGATTATAAAATTCAGTATCTCTTTATTCCTTTATTTTTTCTCTAACTATTTATTTTCTTCTTTAGTCTTTTTTCTTTAGAAAAATTTACCATTTTTGATCATCCAAAAATGGGGAGAAGGAATTATGAATTATCTTATCTTTGGATAATATGGAAACAAGAAAGGGGGGGTATTCCCTTTAATTTTTTAAGAAAAAATATTAATTGAGAGATAGTAAGCAGAATGACTACTTTGATCATTATGAATCTACTGATTTTGTATAATAATGCCACGATTTTTGATCATCAAAAAGGGAGATATTGTTAGACCTCTCTGGTTTTAATGAATTTAAATCATGTCAAATCTATTCGGATCATGTCAAATCATGTCAAATCATGTTTAATCACGTCTTATGTTTTAAGATCATATATGACTAATTATTATTATCCATGTTCAACTATAGGATTAACATATTCTGTTAATGTTTATAATATAATATATGAAAAAATAAAAAATGACCAAGTATGAGTAACTGATATCATGACTCACTGACATAAGTCTGAGCTACAAACAGATGACTCACTAAAACATCAACTCATTGATATAAGTTTGAGTCACAAATACATGTTTGAGTCACTGATACAATTTTGAGTCACTGACATTCTGAATTACCGAAATAAAAACTCACCGATAGTAATGTCCCACTGATACATCGACCTAGCAATAGAAGGACCTGCCGACAGAAGGACCTACTGATAGAATGACCTACCGACAGAAGGACCTACCAATAAAAGATGCTAATGAAAGAAGAACTTACTGACAGACTGACCTGTCAATCACTATTTCAAAAAAATTCTTTACTCTTCAATTCAAAATTAATTCTAACAATCATATTTATGAAACATAGTACTTCTTATTATATTAATTAACTTTACTATCTTTTTTAGACATTATCAGAGACCCGTATGAGGTATGAGGAAGCCTCATGTTGAGGATTATTCTCTTTGTAAACCTCTATATTATATAAATAAATCACATGACCAAAAAGTGGTGAAACTATATAGAGACAACTTAAAAGGTGGAGAAAATTATATATGAGATAAAAAATCATTCTTTAAATTTGTGAACAAGGAAGGATTTTCTGTGAACCAAAAAATCCCAATATCCTTAATAAAACAAACCCTAGTGAAAAACACCCATGATGAGAATCACACCTCACTGGAAATCAGAACACAAAGCTTCCATGACACTCTGTTTTGGTGTCTGTTTCTAGATGTAGACTTGAGCTTCACATCTACTACACCTAGGATGTTCAGAAGATTCAAGTACATCACGCAAAGCATTCTAAATCATTTCTCATTAGTTATGATCTTTTGTGCACTTTATTATTAATTTTTGATCAGTTTATGTCTATATCACAAACACATAATGTATTTTGTGCTAATCTTGAAGATACAATATATCTTTACACTCTCACTCATTTACATCATTTTCCACCCACATATAACTATGGAAGAGGTCCCTGTGTGGCTTGGTTGTATTTTGTTTCCCAAGAATTACTATGGAAGAGGTCTAGTTGATCTAAATATTCTTGTGTGCTATTGTGAACCCTGATCTAGGGTGTGGATCATGTTTATTATCATAAACTACTTTGTGAAAGTTGATCACCAAGTGGAGAGGACTAGGTATTTACTAGGGACTGAACCTCTTGTTTTTGTCCACTATGTTTTTAATGTTTAGTTTTCCCTATTTTTTCACATTTTTTAGAAAATTAATATTACTTTGATAGTTAATCTTAGTTACTGTTCAAAACTGTTTTTGATTTAGTAATTTACATTCAAGAGTTATATCAATATTTCAAATTATTGTAACTGGTAATTAATCAATCATTTTAAAAATTAACTAAACCTTCAAAAATATTATAAATCTACTACATTGGTTAACTGTTCTATTGAGATTTTAAATTTGGTAATTTTTAAACAATGTTATTAATATAAATTTCGATAGGAACTCAATTCACCCCCCTCTTGAGTGTCATACTCTGACCAACACCATGTAATCAAAACCAAATCTCTAACACATCCTCAAAATCATATACAAAGAACTGAGAGATATCAAAACCCATGTAAATACACACTATACCTTAACCCATTACATAACATACATAAATAAACATGTAATAACCATATTCCATTATATCCAAGATACATGTACACACTATTACTTTAAGATTCCATAGACCTCATATACATGTATGTCATATCTAAGAACCAATACATCCTATATGAGTATATATCTTATAACCATAATCTACTATAGCCATAATTTTCATGTATACATACTACATATATAATAGATAACACGGTATGACTATTCTTAATCCATTTATATCATTGACACCTTAAATAATTTAAAAACACTTGGAACCAAAGGAAAGGTATGTGAATAATTCCCCAACCCTAGAAGCCCAGATCCAATGCATTACTTTATTATATTGGCATGATTACAAGGAATAAAATCCCAAATGACCAAAAATGTTAGATGTTTTTGAAAAACCAATTACATACATGAAACCCATTTTATAGTTGGGATTGAAAATATTTCATAAAAAATGTAAAATATTAGCATCCTTGAAACTCATTAAAATAATTCCTCTCTATAACCTGGGGAAATTAAATAGGATAATGGTCATCTAAAATTCTTATTAAGGGTAAGTACAATGGAAGTAATCATTAACCAATAATAATAATCAATATGGAAAGGTAAATAACCAAACACACTCCCCATTAAAACAATTAGATAAGTAATAATAAATATTAAATGGTATATAACTAAAACACATTACATTTAATTAGTAAAATATGATTGAAATGAAAATATGGATAATTTCAATGAAAAAATATCATGGATAAATATTAACTAAAATGAAGGGAATTCTTAATTATTAGATATCATGTATCTAGTGCATGAACTAAGAGCATAGGTAACTTTCAAAAGATGGTTTAAGTATATGGGTTGAATCTTATGTATTATTCTTGGTAACAAATTCAAAGGGGTTTTTTCTAACTAATTTCATTTCATGAGACTTCTGATGCATCAAGGGGCTTACATTAACCCATCCCAAACTTGTGTCTTTCCAATATAAATCATTCCTCATATTTCAAATAATAGATTTAATTAATAAATAATGTGCCTTATCATAAAATATACACATTGAATAAAAGATACAAATTTATAAAAATTTCCCTTATGGATGATTAGTAATAACAAGGATTGTCGATGTTCATGAATGGAAATGTCACTGAAATATCACTCTTAATTAGAATATTTAAATATTCCAAAGTGACCCATACCACTTTGAAACATTTTAATCACACTCCCCATGAAGGAATAAATTTAAATGAAACTTATAATATCATGAGAATATTCATATTCATGATATAACACATCAAAGTGTAGAATATACACCATTTAAAAGTGAATTTGTGAAAAACAACAAATAAGACTCAATGGAATGTAAATTTATATGATATACCTTACCTTGAGTATGACATGTAACGTGCATATTTATCTTCTTAAATAATAAAATTATGTTAATTATTTACTTTCATTAGAACTTTTTTCATGCTTATTATTAATTTTACATCACTTATTACAATACTATATACGACCACTAAAGCAATTAAATTTATGTTATGTGTTTTGAACAAATTCGGTTCATGTGTCAAACACAACTTTGGTAGGTTGAAAATGGTCAAAAGTGTAATTATCTAAAAATCTCTAGAATAATAATCATGACATAATTATCATATTTATACATGAATTATACTTTTAAAACAAATTATTAAAGTTAGTTAAAAAATAAACCAACTTTAAAATCATGAAGACGATAGGTCGCACATACACATGAGTAACATTTTGATTTTTCAATGATTGTTATGATAAGAAGTTAAATAGAATTATATCATTAAATAATGATAATTATATCATAAATACCATTTTATTTAATCATATATACTTATATATATAATTCTTGTGATGGAATAATAATCACACCGTGTCGAGGAGGTGGTTGTCCACACGTCCATGAAGGGCATTATCACTTTTTTTTAGTGTGTGAAAAGGGGAATAAATAAAATGATATATTTTATTTATTTAAAGTATTTATCTCATTAATATCATATATATTTCAATTTATGTAATATATTTTTAATTAAAACAATCCTTAATACATTCCATGCAATGTATGATCTTATCACATCGCTTTAAGGAGCCGGTAGTCCACACTTCCAGCAAAGATGTTATTGTATTTACAAAAAATGGAAAAGTATTAAGGAAACACAAATATAATATATATATATATGTCATATAAAAATATCATGTAAATCATAATTCTCAAACCATGATAGGTGGTAAAATAAAAATGAACAATATTATTTCACGAGGCAGTAGTTGGCCATACATAAGAATGGTAAGTTTGTTACCCATTAGATAGAAGTGTGTGTAATTGTAGGGTTAACCATTATAATAAAAATATATAATTATATTTATGATACTTATTTTATTATAAAATCTTGTAATAATAATATTTTAGGGGGTGGATAATGAAAATAAAACAAAGGATCTTGAGGAAGAATGATACCTCTTCTTTAGGTAACTCCTCTTGGTTTGCACCAAAGGGCTTCCATGGATGGATTTATAATAATAAGAATAATTATAGGATGAAGGTACATATGTTGGGAGATTATTTTATTATATTTTAGGTGATACAATGGGCTTGGGAGATGTGAATAAGTGGGAGGGTCGATTACCTTTTATAGTGGAGGATGAGGGGCATTCTTGTAAATTTTTTAAAAGGGAATTCCTCGCACATTTTTCTATGTCAAGTGGTTTAAATAATGGAAAAATTAGATCCAAGGGATTATAGGGTAAGAATATGAATAGAAAGTTTCTTTTGGAAAAGTTTCTAGGTCATTTTGGCCCTTATGTTTAAGGTTTAGTCCATTGTTAAGATAATTTTCTCTTAATCATTGTAATTAATTTTAATGACATTCACTAATATTTTTGGTCAAAAAATAACTTGAAATTATTAGAAATTATAAATAATTCTCATTCCAAATATGGATTCCATTTTTAAAAATTCTAATCATATATATGGAAGAAATTAATTTAAATTAAATCTTGCAGGCATGACGCCAATATGAGTTTTTAATTTAAAAATGTTCAAAAGATTGCTAAGTTTTTATTTCTAATTTCAAATTTTAATCAATTAAAATTACCTAAATTGAATTAAATAATAAAAAAATTAACTAATTAAACTTTAAAATCAATTTAAAATATAATTTAACATTATAAATAAATTATACACATAGGTAGTTTAAATTAAAATTCAGAAATTTTTCACTAATAAATAAAAAATGAAACTTCCAAAAAAGACATAAAAAATTAACCCTAATCTAATTTTATATTCCAATTTCAAAAATAAAGAATAATTTTTTATATTAAACTTATAAAATTTTTAAAATTTATTTTTAAATAGTATTCTCCATCAAAATTCTACAAAATTGCCTTTAGATAAATATAGGGTTTTGATGAGTGGAATTGAGTTTGTTCTAATCTTATACCTATAAAATAAATTGGATGAATATAGAAAATATTATATTTAATATATAACACATATATTTAATTAATATCGTTCACTAATTTTAATTAATCTATTTAATTAACAAAAAACACCTTTGGGAGCATAAAAATATTTCCTTTATATTCAATTGGTTTTTATATTCGTTTCTAATTGATTGGTAACCTATGAATTCATATTTTATTTGTGTAAACCATATATTTTCATAAGTTATTTAATCCCATTCTCAACCACTAATTTAAAATATAGTTTATATATTATTATATTAAATAGTAATATTTTTCTAATATATTGTTTCTCGGTAAAACTGGATGTTGTGTTTAGATTTAGCTATCTAACACTACTAAAAAATGGGTTTTATCAGTGCTCAAAATAGGCTTTAAGAGCGCTAAAAAAGCAATGAAAAGACCAGCGCGGTTATAGGGGTTCCCTTTTATCAGCACTTCGAAAAGCGCCGATAAAGGCCCCTTTTATCAGCGCTAAAAAAACACTGATAAAAGACACCTTTATTAGCGCTTTTTTTAGCGCTAATAAAAGTGACCTGTATTCGTGCTTTTAAAAAGTGCTGATAAAAGTCAAAAAAAAAGAATTATATAATTCGGGGAGAGCTTTTAATAGCGCTTGACCCCCCCCCCCCCCCCACCCCCCTTTATCCGCGCTAGGTGGACCCCCCTCACACTCTACCGCACACACATCCATTTGCTTCCACCCAAACTCAAACCCGCGACCTCCCCCCTTTCGCGACTGCACCTTTACCACTAAGCCATTTCATTTTTTCTCGATTTAATGATATATCTATTTATTTATATATATATAGTTATATTTATTCATATATTGATATAGATTCATATTAATATAAATATATTTATTCATATATTAGTATATATATATTCATTCGTATATTAATATATATTTATATTTATTTGTATATTTATTTTTAGTTATAATTTTTTATTCGTATATTTATTTGTATATTAATATATACTTATACGATTAGTTTTAAATTCATTTGTGAAAGAATATGTTTTTAGGTGTGTTTATAAATAAATAAATAATTACATACATATATATACAACACACATACACAAACACACACACAGACACACACAAACAGACACATATATATTTACGAATAAATACATATATATGTGTATTTGAAAAGCCATATAATGTTAAAATGACCATAAATTATAATATAGAAGCCCGTTTCAACTCCACAACCAGTAAAATCAGAGAAAATGAAAAAATATTTGATATGATATGTGGTATAGGCCTAACAGACATCTGAATCATAAGTTATACTTGTTTCAATGTTAACAAATTGGGGTATCCTGACTAAAAACTCAGTTTGGGAGGCCTTCTAGGCCTTTTTTGGCCTCGAAAAATGTGACAGAATCTTTCCTTGGGTTACTAGCACGTAGAGCTCATCGCAGGCTTCTATTTGATATGTTGTAGCACTCAAAAGGACTCCCGGATCAAAATTTATGGTAGTTTGAAGTTTGAGTTTCATTTTCAACTTATTTCAGATCTTTTATTAATTGTTTTGATTTTTTTGTCTTCAAATTGTTATTAAATGATTTTTAATCGATAATAATTATCAAATTATTAATTAATAATATTTTTTAAAAATATTTAAAATCCATTTTCACTAAATGTCTTATATATATTAAATGTAATAGTCTATTTATACATATCTAAAACATATTTAAAAAATATATATTATATTTATATCAATATAAATATACTTATATAACAATAATTTATTTTTAATTTTTTTTAAAACATAAAATTTATCAGCGCTAAAAAAAGCACTGATAAAGGGGGCCTTTATCAGTGATTGTTTTGGCGCTGATAAAGGCCCCCTTTATCAGCGCTTTTTTTTGCGCTGATAAAGGCCCCCTTTATCAGTGATTTTTTTAGCGCTGATAAAAGGGTAGCGCTTCCCTTGCCCTTTTTTGAAGTAGTGTAAGAAAATAATTGTTGCATGTAATGGAAGCTAACTCATTCGTTCATATATTTTAAGCTATATAATTGATTAAATTTATTAAAAAAATTAATTATATTATAAAGTCTCATGATTTTACATTATCTTATGTGCTTAGTGTTGCATGTCATACATGTTATCGAATACAATGTTCTTACTTTAGAATTTTGAGGTGTTGCAATTTATGTGGTCACCCAATTTGAATAAATTGGCAAAGAGTAAGAAATAATTGAACATGATGGATATAATATTATACAACTATCATAATGAAAACTATCCTAAAACTCAAATATAAGCTAATGCCCCATATAAAAACCCAGATTCCATTTCTATAGTCTAATAAGTTAACACTTTCCCAAGAACACATGAATCAAGGGTCTAATACTATCACTATTCATTAACCATTAATAATTTATTGGTAATTTATAATATTCGATTATCAATTCTAGTTTTAAATTTCACATCAATCATCTAAGGATAAAGTGATTTTAAAATAAAACATTATACTTCGAGTTTCATTACCATGTTAAGAAACATCCCAAATTAAATTATTCATCAATTAATTACCATTCCATAATCCCAGGCACTAAGACACAATGATACCTACATCAATGAATGATATAATTTAAGGGGAATTAACTAATAGCCTACAAATTATTTTCATAAAATAGAAAAAAATAAATATAAAATAAAAAACAGTAGGCATATAATATAAATAAATAAGAATAATTATAAAATAGGGCTCCAAATAAGAGATAACTATCTAAAAAAATCATCAACTTTTTATACATCCACACCATCCCATAATCAACATAATTAATCCACCACTACAAATTTATTACCAAATCTCCAACCATAACATTTTAACAAACTAAACCTGGAATCCATATAAAATCACAACAAGGGATTAACATTAAAATATATATAGAGAAAATTTATAATTCTAATAGAAAAAAATAACACCCACAGATTCAACCATGGGGAAGAATATTAGAGAATAATATAATAGCCTTATAAAACCCCAAACATTATTTCTAATAATCAGTTTTTTGAATTTCCATATTTATTATATTAATTTATTATAATCATGTTTTACCCAACAACAAATCCTAATATAAAAAACCAATAATAGTAATAATGATTCAAATAATATTCCCATGGAAATAGATTATCATGTGACAGAATTATACGGAATAATTAAAACCCCTTGAAGGTCTATTTCATTAACCACCTTATCTTTCAACCATTAAGTTATTTAATCAATTTTATGCAAGTAATGTAAAGACCTAGAAATTATGTATAATTTTTTTTAATTATATAAAATAATTACGAGACTGTGAAATTCAACGACATGTGATTTAGAGGCCCAGAGATCCTGTAATGGAATTTTGAACTCTTTTAAGGTACATTCAGTTAACATGTGAGCAGGTTTTTCTATCTTTTGAACCGGTGCTTGGATTGAAAATCTGAGGGCATCGTTGAATTAATAGTGTCGAGATTCGCTTAGGAAAAGAATAACATTTACCGAAAAGGGTCAGACGAAAAAGTTAATTTTTGGAATTTCAAGATAAAAATAATAAAATAACTATAAGTTATTTTATTCTTTTCTTCCACCGTGAGTGACAGTTGGTAGAACTGCAGTGTAATGACGGACAATAAATGAATAAAAATTAATGAATCATTTCTTTAGTTGTGTAACTTCAATGATCATGTGATTAATTTGTTCATTAATTACAGTTCATTAATGAACCAAATTAATGAACGGAACGTGGAGTGGTTTCTTTTTATTTAATCACCAAGTTGGTGAACAGATTGGCCATCGCAGGGAAACTTTTGAAAAACCACTGATGAATTTCCTCTTCAATGGAGAACGGTGAATGAACGAAGATAATTAGAGGAATCGATTTGAGTATCGAAGAGTGGTGATTAACATTGAATGAAAATAAACACAGATTTCTTCCCTTTTCTATAATGGATTCTACCGAATCTAGGTAGGGGATTTATGTGTTTTATATCCCTATTTGTCCATTCTTCAATAATATGAAGAACGTGGAACAACCAACCTACAGGTTGATCTGTGATTCGTTCTTTATTGGGGGATGTTGGTGCGGGGTTTCACATGGGGTTTTTATTAATCTTTATAATGATTATCCTTCCACCCTATGATAAAGCTCTAACGCGAAGGGCATGAGCCAAACTAAACAAACCCCTGACTCTCCGCCGCTCCTGGGTTTTGTGTGTTCTTCGTGGGTGATTGAGATATGTGGCAGAAAGGAGATTATGTGGGATTCACTATGAAGGCGGAAACCCTGGAGGCCCATAAGAGAAGATGAGAAGGAAAAAAGGACCATCAAAGCATCTCTAGTGGCCTATGGAATCAGCCTCTGGTGCAACACCACCAGCGCGGCAGTGGCGATGACTGTCGGAGGAGGCGGAGAACTATGGCGGTGGTTGGACTGTTATGGCTGCATGGAGAAGTGGAACTCACATGCATCATGGCCCGATGGATGGGGCGGGTGGAAGGCACGACTTTATCACACCACGCGGGAGACAGAGCGGCCCGATCGGGCTGCTCGGAAGGCGCAGCGACTGGCTCGTGATGGCTGTTTTGGATGGAAGGGGCGGTTCCCTACTGGTGCTTCTAGTAGGAAGAACCATATGCATTTTGTTTGGTCCAGCACAACTGGCCCGCTTACGGGCCGGGTTTTCACAGTGGGTCGGACCCCTACCAGACCCGAACCCGACCTACTAAATTTCACTAAAAGTTAAGTAACTCAAAAATCAAGAATGTGATTGATGCATCATTTACATCGTGAGAAACCTTGCGATGAGGTGTTACTTTTGAAATACACCACTTGAGTTTTGGAAGAAGTTGGAGTACAGTTGGGTTGGATCGGATTCGAATCCAACTGGACCCTATTTACCTTTTTTCTTATATCATAAAGATCAGGAGTCTGATTTATGCGCCATCTATCATGTTGGAACCCTTATGACAAGGTGTTTCTATGGGTAAATTCTTCTTGGAATTTTGTGGTGGTTGAGGTGTGACTGATAGATTGAGGTGCATAACCTTCATAACTCAAGCGAACCAAGTGAAGTAATCTTGTGGCTGACTGTCAAGTGAAGAGAGGCCCTCTATTGATCAGCATGAGAGTGACCATCTATGGATCGATAGCCATGCGACCATTCATGGATCAACAATAGAGAGAACCTCTAAAGATCAGAATGAGAGAGAACCTCCATGGATCAGTAGCAGTGAGACCATTAAGGGATTGGCTATAGTGATACCCTCTATGGATTAGCAGTATAGAAACCCTTTGCGGATCAACAATAGAACCTCTCAATAAAATAAAATGATCTACCTCAAGAATAATAATCTCTATTCATGTTCTCTATATTTTATACCTAGTGCAAGAAATATTTTACTTTATTCTTTGTGAATGCGATCGTGCTTTATGGTTTTTCCTTTATGGATTTCTGGGAGACCATTGGGGTCTCGATGTCCCTACTGTGTATTTTTATACTCACCCCTACATGGGATTATCCTACACCTTGTTCTATCTTCTACAGATGAAAAATAGCTTGACTGAGAGTTAGGGATCCAAGACTATAATGTTCTTGGAGGTGATTGAATGACTAGGTGAGTGGAATTGATGACAGATGATGACTTGTACCTACCCTTCAGGTAGGATCCTTGGTGGACGACCTCCGGATCACATTTTTCCCTTTTTCCTGTATTTTTTCAGTTGGGTTTATATACTAGCTCATTCTAATTTAAGTACACACTTTTACTACCTAAAATTCTACTTTTTTTGTTTTCTTTTGTTGTGCACCTAGTATGAGTTTGTACAACTTTAAAGGCAATGCATTTTTTTTGGGGATATTCCTTTTCAGTGATAGTCTCAAACCCCTCGCCTATAGATGGAGTGTTTGGGGGATTCATAAAATGGGACCCAAAGGATGGGTCGTGACAAAGTGGTATCAACAGGTGGTCAGTTCTACTAGAAGAAATAAGAGTCTATGTTTTCAATGGAGCAATAGTGAAAAGTGCATTGAGTTCAGATTACAGTTTGGGGAGTCTAGTATTGGTGTGGAAGCCGACATATCCATACACAAGGACCCTAAGTTTGTATTTCTGACTCGATACATGAAAAAACTCTTTTCACATGTTTTCAAAATGTTTTTCTTTTCGTTTCTTTTGAGTAAGCTCAATAGATATAACTTATTGACCGTGACACATTTGTTTCTTTACTAGATGTCACTGTATAGACAGCCAACCATGATTCCAATGAGAGATCATGATGATGGACCAGCAAGAGATGATGCATCAGTACATGGCCCTCTTACAGTGATAGAACCTTCAGGTGGTATAATAACAGCACCACTTCCCATAATGAAGCAGTTTCCACTAGTCCAACCAATAGACAGTGACTTCCAACTGATTTCATTTCATGAGTTCCAGAGATAGAGGCCTATGAGGTTTTGAGGTGATAAATATCCACAGGCAGATGATGGATGGTTTGAGGGTGTGGAACATGTTTTTCACTTGGTTGAGACACCATTAGACCAGATGGTGATCCTAACTGCTAGTTTCTTTCAGGGCACAATAGGGAGATTGTGGAGCATGAAGCTCCAAACACTTGAGGAGATGACCCTTTCTTGGTTGGACTTTGAGTACCTCTTCAAGACGGAGTTCTTTCCAGAAAATTTACCCTTAATGCATATTCAGGAGCTACTGCACTTACATCAGGGAGACTATATATGGCCCAATACGCGGTGAGACTCACTAACCTCTCTCACTACTCAACTGACATGGTATGAGACCCTTTCTTCAGGGATCAAACCTTTGAGCAGGGTCTCTGACGGGAGATCAGAGCGTCAATGATATCGTTCCACATCCTAATGTAGGCTGGAGTGCTAGAGAGATCACTATTGGTGGAGAGATTCCTTGATGATCAGGAACTGATGGTGAAAACCACCACTGAACAACAGTCAGTCGATTCATCTGTAGCAGGCAGATGATGCAGAGGCACAAGCGGGACATACCTTCCATAGGATGACCCCAAGATGTAGGGTCGGAGGTGTAGAGATCACAAGGAAGGGGAGGTCTGAAGAGGACAAGGCTATGCTACACATGTGACAGGCAGGGTCACATGGCTCACGGCATCCCGACCCTCATACTGATGATTAGCAGATGGTCGAGGGACCACTGAGATTGCAATTAAGGTTTGATCAAGGAGGTCCAACAGGTGGAAAACATGGTATAGGGGAAGGTCGTGCAGTTGGTGGTGGGAGACGGTTTGAGGTTCTATCACCACCACCACCAGGTGGTCCACCCCAACCTTAGGGAGCATGTGGACATGGGAGAGATTAGCTTCCAATGACAGAGGATTATTACCATGGCACTCCAGAGATTATTCTAGGTACAATCTTTGTCTACTCCACCCGAGATTTAGTTCATTTAGACACATGTGTGAGTCACTATTTCATTTTCACGACTCTCGTTCGGAGCTCAGAGATCCCGATGGAGTTATTGGCTCAATCCTTATGTTTAGAAACTCTTACGGGAGAAGATTCGATTATTACACACTGGATCTCTTGGAGGTGAGTGCTTCAGCTATGATCTCTTAATATCAGCATCTAGGCCTTAAGACGTCATCTTGGGTATGGATTGGTTTTCCGCAATCCATGCTCAGATCGACTATTTTAGGCGCAAATTCTGGTGTGTCTGCAAGGATGGGACCTTTATTTCTTTTACCAGTGATAAGGAAACCTTTGTAGTACAAGATGGACTTTCACAGAGGAGGGTGCAACTGATCACTCAATAGTTGGATAGCCTCACTCTCAGTATAGTGGACGAGATGAGTCTGAGATATCTTTCTATGATAGACCAGTATGCAGATGTCATTCATGGGGATGTTCTAGGACTACCTTCTCACAAAGAGGTAGACTTTTACATTGACCTATACCTCAAAATGGCACCGATATCTACACAAGTATATCAGATGGATCCCAAGGAGATCATTGAGTTTAGGGTACAGTTAGAGGACTTACAAAGGAAGGGGTTCGTAAGGCCCAATGTTTCTCCATGGGCAACCCCAATTTTGTTTTCCAAAAAGGCAGACGAGAGTTTGAGGCTTTGTGTGGTCTATCGGCGCCTGAACCAAGTGACCATAAAGAACATGTATCCCCTACTAATGATTGATGATATCATTGATCACCTAAAGGGAGCATGGTGGTTTTCAAAGATAGTACTCAGATCAGGCTATCATCCGCTCAGGGTATGGGATGAGGACATACCGAAGAGATCCTTCAGATGCCGGAATGACCACTAAGAGTTCTTGGTGATGCCTTTTGGTGTGACCAACACTCAAGCAGTTTTCATGGGAGACATGAACATGATCTTCCAGCCTTTCCTCGATCGCTTCAGGGATGTTTTCATTGATGACATCTTGGTGTACTAGGTGTCGGAGGAGGAGCATGCCAGACATTTTCATGAAGTCCTTGATACACCACGAGAGCACAAGATTTATGGAAAGCTCTCAAAGTGAAAATTCTAGATATAGAAAGTCCACTTTCTAGGACACATTATCTCGGTGTCTGGAGTTGTGGTGGATCCAGTGAAGATAGAGGCAGTGCTTGCTTGGGAGACACCCAAGAGTGTAACTGAGGTGCAGAGTTTCCTTGGATTGGCTTGGTACTACCAGAGATTTTTACTTGACTTTTATATAGTAGCAGCACCCTTTTTAGCTTTGAAAATGAATGGGAAACCCTTCGTATGGATGGAGAGATGCCAACAGAGTTTCCTAGAGCTGATTCCATGACTGATGAGTGACCTCATCTTCTAACTACTAGAAGTGGGAATTGGGTATGTAGTCAATTGCGATGAATTAGGGACCATACTAGGATGTTTCAATATTTAAGAGTGAGTAGTGATCACTTACGACTCACAACAGATGAGGTAACATGAGAAAAAATACACGAACAATGACCTTAAGTTAGCAGCAGTGGTATTTGCATTGAAGATGTGGCAGAACTACTTGATGGGGGAACAGTTTACTATATACTTAGATCACAAGAGTCTCAGGTATATCTTATCACAAAAGAACCTGAACCTGAGACAACGACGATGACTGGAGTTCCTTCAGGACTATGACTTGGAGAAAGTCTACACTCATGGTAAGGGAAACATAGTAGTAGATGCACTCAGTAGGAGTTTGGGACTACAAATACTGAGTGAGGCATTAGAGCAGCTAACCATATTGAAAATATCCTTCTTGGACAGTGATGGAGAAGATTACCTCTAGTCTATGATTGTCACTTCCCCACTCCTTCAGTGAGTTTGGGAGGCACAACTTGGCAACGTTGACTGCGAGGCCCAAAGTGCTCATATATCCTTAGGACATACTCCTGATGGATTTTCGATAGGAGGGGAGCACGACATTCTTTTTAGAGGATGTACCATGGTACTAGTAATGTTTCAGGAGGAGGTGTTAAGGGAGTTCCACACATCCCATTTGGCGGTACATCCTAGAGTGGTGAAGATGTAATATGACCTCCCACATTAGTACTGATGGCCAATGATGAAGAAAGGAGTGGTATAGTTCATTTCATGATGCCTCACTTGTCTAAAAGTGATGGATGAGTATTAAGATTCAGCAGGTTTAGCACATCCACTAGAGGCACTGGAATGGAATTGGGGTGGTATTTCCATGTAATTCTAGATTGGGTTACCACGCACGGCTAAGTTCCATGATGTCACAACCTGTCCTCGGGGCTCGTGCTGTGACTACCCCAAGACTGCCTTCAATTGGCCAGGGGCCGACGACTAGCACCAATGACGTAAATACCTAATCTGGGTAGGCATTACCTTTATAAATTAAACAAACACAAAAGAGTACGCAACTGAAGTAAGCACAAAGTAAAACTGAGTACAAAAGTATGTGCTGAAAAGTAAATGAGCCAGTATACAAACTCAACTGTAATGTACAGTACAACTGAAAAGCTAGTACAACTGCAGTAAAGTAAAACAATAATGACTAAGTCATCCTATAGGAATCCCACCTGAAGGGTGGGTTCAAATGGCCTCCTCAACACCTCAAGTCCGTCCGTCCGCTCTGTGTATGTCTCGCCAGGTGGTCCACCTCTAGGTACTGTCTAGCTCTACAAGTCTCCTCCTCGATCAGTGCTGCCCACCGTCTTTATCCAACACAACGTAGTGCGGGCAAAGCCCGTACAGTGGTGAGTATATGATACTCAGTAGGGACCCCGAGACCCCCAAAGGTCTCCCAGAATCCACAAAGGATAAACCAAAAAAGAGAGATACAAACATGAAGTATCAACCAACTGTACTTAGGTATATGCCTATACATATACCTAGGTTATCAATCTCAGTTTGGCTCCACTCTCGAGACCAAGAACAAGTCAGTCCACATAGGAAGTAAAGTCAGTCACATCGATGATAATGATTGAAAGTCAAGACTCAACTCACACAGGTTTACATCTTTCATATAGAGATAGAGATGATCAGATGTAGTCACTGATTCATTTAAATTGTCGGACCCACATAGGATACTAGACCAGCTAAGCTGTCGGACCCACGTAGGATACTAGACCAGCTACTCTGTCGAAACCACGGAGGATTATAGTACAGTTGTCGTCACTGCCAAACCCACAAAGGATTCCAGTATAGTTGTCATCACTGCCGAACCCACGAAGGATTCTAGTACAGTTTTCGTCATTACCGAACCCACGGAGGATTCCAGTACATTAGTCATCGCAGTCGCAACCAGCTCTAGGCACTACAAAATATTTCACTTTTTCCAATAGAAGCATATTTATTGGTAAATGTACATTTTCTGTTGGTAAAACGTTTAACCAACATAATGTCATTGTCACTAAACTGTCAGCAAAAACTCTGTTGCTAAATGTTTTTGCGACAGATAAAATCATTCTGTTATAATTATAATAATACCAATAGATAATGTATATGTTGGTTAAAATATTTAGCAACAGGTTCTAATGACAAATTTTTTCTACTGGTAATAATATTACCAACATATAATATATGTTAAATTATAAAATTTTATTTCTAGTAAAATTTCATATTATATTGATTAATTTATATATATAATACATTTGTTTTAATTATTAAAGATAAGACAATTTTCACACATGTAAAAAGTTAGAAAAAACATAATTATATTAATAATGAAATTGAATCAATACAAAATCCATCCTCCAACAAGATCCATCACGCACCAAACAAACCCACAACCCCCCACCCCACCCCCCACCCAATGATAGTAGTAGCCCATCTATGTCACACCAGGGACCAGCGA
This sequence comes from Viscum album, assembly GCA_963277665.1. Lineage (NCBI taxonomy): Eukaryota > Viridiplantae > Streptophyta > Magnoliopsida > Santalales > Viscaceae > Viscum > Viscum album. Next base: position 541,205,249 of record OY728135.1, read on the forward strand.
GCACCAGCAGCACGGGACTAGTGGGCCATCAGCTGTCCATCCATGCCAGCAAGCCAACAGTAGCACATCCATGCCAGCATCAACTCATCCATGCCACACCAGGGTCCGAAAACGGTATATTCATGTCAGCGAGTTAGCAACAGCCCATCCATGCCTATAGTAGTTCATCCATGCCAAACTAGGGACCAACAAGGCCAACAACCTAGGACCAACGGGCTAGCAGCAACCCATCCATGCCAGTGATCCAACTCCCCTCAAATTAGTGAAAAATATCGGCATGAATTTAAACCAAAATATAAATAAATGGAGGTGTAAAAAAATGATTTTCATTGTTAGCATTTTTCATCACCCCTGTTGAAATCTAAAGAATCTGGTAAGAGCATATTTTCCCATTGTCCACAGCCCCCTCTCACCACAACATTATTTCTATCTCCGACATCAGGTCCACCACACTAAACCTGCAAAAAAAAAATCACAATCACTCCAACTCTCCAAATGAGTTTAAATAAGGCTGTGTTTGATTTTGTAAAATGCTTAACTCATAAACACTTTGAATTGGGGAACAAGAAATGGAAAATGGGCATAAACTTGGCAATGTGCATACCTGAGAAATGGCAATGGGCATACCAGCACTTACTAGAAACTGGATCTTTGATGAGAGAATTGATGTTGGAAACATGGATGAAATCACAAATCCATGAATATGTTGTGAATGGTTCGCACCTATCAGCGTCCATTTACCAGAGAAACATCATTTATGAGTAGAGTGAGAAAAACAGAGTCAATTAAACTTGAACTGAAAATAACTAAACTAATAACTTAAAATAATTTTTTTCCACAAACTATTGAGCCATAAAAGTAGTGAAAAGGCTTACCAGTCATGATAGATGCCAATAAATCCATGGTAAAAAATACCACACAATGACCACAACAAGGCGATTATCTAATGAGTGGAAACAATAATCATAAGACAATGAAAAAAGAACATACCTATGATGCATACATTAGTGCATCGAGTGAAACAAATATTTAATGAAACAAGGATATGTATATAAAACAAAGATATTTTTAAAAAATAAAAAATTTTAAACATTAGTACACTGGGTGAATGGTGGAGACAACCATGATAGATTTCCAACCACTGGATCTCAAGGCCTTCACATTACATTTGTAGTGAACTACCATCCATGTCTTTGTTCAAGATTAGCAACCTAGAATAGTTTTTAGGATTCCCTGATGAGGAACCCTCCACACTAGTCCTTAAACAAAATCTATCAGCCACACTTCACAAGTGCTGAGGCTATACAACCCATCCACCATGGTGCAACTTTAGCACCTATGTCAAGCCATCCATGCATCTCCCTAACATCAAACATGCCTTTGAACTCCTTTGATTTAGATAAAGTTTTATATATAGTAAAAAATGTGTTAAATCTACCTTCAAATCCCCTAGCTTAAACATTGTAGCATGATCCCACAATGTAGGAATTTTCACACATCACCTGATTAAATACATTCACCCTTGTTTAAATTTTCAGTGCACTTGTCTGTAGACAGACCAACCTGTTAAATCCATTATATGCTTCTACCCTGGACCATAGAATATCCAAAACATCAATGAAATGGTCTTTGGTAAGCATTACTCTTGATTTGTTTCAAAAAAAATATCAACCTTCTTGCCATGCATGAAATATCATAACGACCTCATCCATAGACTCATAGAATAGACTCCACGCACAGTGTTTAACTTTCCATGATAAAGAGCTGGCCAATACACTAGATAAATTTTTTTACCATCTCTCATGAACACAGGTTGACACTAAACCTCAATAAGATAAGCAATGAAGCATTATAATATATATTAAAAGTCATCCGATACATGAATGTTTATTATTAAAATTTTCCAACACAAAAAGGATTTTTGATATCACTTAGAGAAAGGATAGATCTTGCCAACATATGAAAATAAAAAGGGAATAAATTGCATTAAAATTACAGGAACATCATTTAATTTGATCAGGAAAGTATGAGATTAAATACCAATCTTCAATGCCTCATGTTAACAGCAAGAACATGAAAACAACCAAAACTGGACCTGCATTAATAATGCGTACTATAAGAAAGTATGATAACAATCAAAACTGAACCAAAACTGAACCTACATTTCTAATACTAGCTACAAGAAGGTATCATAACAACCAAAACTGAAACCACATTACTATTTCTGACTGTAAGAATGTAATATGTCCAAAATTGAATAAAAACTAAACCAACATTTATAATGAAAATTGCATTAACAAAACTGAACCTGAATTGAAATCTCATTTATAATGAAAGAACATACAACGGTATGATAACCAAACAATGAAGAACTGGTATTACTAAATTAAAAAACAAAAAAACATAAGGACATCAATTAATCCAAGCATAAATGTTCATGATTACATTTCAATAGGCAATGCCTCATGGTTTCCACAAGAGCATTCAATCAACCAAAAGTGAACCTGTTTGTAGGAAGAAAAAACCAAAATTGAACCAAAATTACTAAATACAACAACATGAAAACCTAGATTACATACCAATATCCACTACCCTCATTCCTTTGATTAGATGAAGCCAAAATACATTGTTAATTACACACCTTAATGATTTTAATAAAATTAAAAATTAAAAATTTAAATGTTTATTAAATGAAAAACATTGAAAAATATATGGTATTGATATTTAAATAAAATTGAAAATTAAAATCAATTAATGAAATCTTTTTAATAAAACCCAAAAAATGTATATTACTAACTCGACTTCTAATTCAATTTTTTTATTTTCAAGAAAAACAACTTTTATAGGTTTAGTAGGAACCCTCACAAAAATCATTGGACACTACATCATGATTACAAGAAATGAAACCTTCCCAAATTCTAATGTAAATAAAACCATTCAACTATCCAGATCATAAATAGAAGAAACATTCCAGATTCAGTAACATAATTGTACTGTTGAGCAATATCAGAAGCTTTATCAGTCTGACCCACCCACTCCCTACTGCGATACACATAAATATTATTCATGATTCCAAGATTCATAGGGGAATTCCTGATTCTTCTTATGATTTTCTCTGTCTTGAAAATATACCCAGTTTTAGGTCCTCGGATTTGATCCCAAACTCACCAACTTTTGGTCTAATAGACAATAGCTTCTTTTTTTGTCCCGTCATTGAACTAGTGGTAGGTGATTCAGAAGAACCATGTAACAGTGGAGTATTCCCTTTCTTTTCATCTTAATTATAGTATTACTTATCAAGAGAACCCTCCAGCAATTCAAAATAGTTGTGGTACTCAATCAATGGAGAAATCAACTTACTGAACAGATCATCGTGTAGTGCCCGGACCATGCTTCTCTACAGGATGATTCCCTACATCTTCCATTGCCTTTCCCCGCTTACCTCCAATCTGCAACTCCTTTTTCTTTAATGGTGGCTTCATAGTACAATTACACCCTGTAAATCAAAGAGTCAACCTTCCCATGGCAGCTAAATCATCCATCCACACATGGTAGCTGGACAATCTGAGAAGATCATGTATGCACCCGATGACAGCTTTTCAATCTCCACTGGGCTTGTGTGTTTCTAATTCTCCTCTAAGATCGAACCAGCAAGCTGCTTATACCCTACTCCAAACATAGGCACATTAGACCCATCCTCTAGGAACTTCCTCTTGGGAAACCACTAAAGCATGGACATGGGAAGAAGGCCCCCCTATAGCCGTTTCCTTTCCCTTATGGTACTGAACTTCATCAGGAATGGTCTAGACAAGGGCATCCAGGAGTGAAGAATGCCTAGGACCATGCCCATCCTCCTGACGATGACAGTAAGAATTTGGATCCCTCTTAGCCGGACCAGGCTGGTAAGATAGCCGAAAACTAGAATAAATAGACCTAGGAAGAAGAACAGACGAGCAGTAGTGACTAAGAAGCTTGTAGAGAGAACAGTACAATTAATGGTCCTCATAGAAGACTGGTTGAAAGAATCCAGCTGACCCATTATAGATCCATATTTTCAGAAATAGTGAATCAGATCGAGCTCTACATAAAATCTAGCAAAAACTAGCTATGACAGCTATAACACAGAGGAATTAATTTTGAAAGGTGCCCCGATTGCGCGAGCAATGGCAAACAAATCCACAAACTGGAAGAAATGAATCACAAACCCCACAAGACCAGTCCAGATCAGGGAAACTGAAGAATCAAACTCATCTTGATTGAATAGAGTCTATTTCTGGATGTGCATAAGATTACCCATGATCTTCTATGAAACCTGCATACACAATTGGTAGAAATCACGCTCATTTTCGCAGCGGATGAGCACCCATGACTCATCTATCAATCCCATCATCGACCCGATAAAACAGATGGGATTCCATGGATTTCTTCATTATATCCATGGATGGGCGGCCCCGAGGGAATACTCCCACTAGAAAGAAACTAAATTTAGACAAAAGCGCCAACATTTCGACATTCGTGAAAGCCACTGCTAGAAAAACCCTGAACAGAAAGAGGGTGAAAGAAAAATCAGTGGAGACGCCATTGAAGGATGCTTCTCAGAGCTGAGACGCAGACTGAGCGAGGGTTTCACCATGAAACCTAGGCCTGGTGAAGGTTGTAAAAAAATGGATATTGACCTTAGCATAAAAATAATAATATAAATAAATAATTTTGTTTCTCTTATTGATAAAATCTTTTTGTTATTGACCGATTTATTATAACAATTTATATTGATGGAAATGGAATTTTTGGTAATAATTATTATTAATAACATATTTATTTGTTAGTAAAAGGAATGTTGGAATTAGTATATAGAGGAATAGATTTTAGTGTCAGTAAAAGATTTGTTGGTATTGAGAAATCAATTTCAACAGATAAATCTGTTAGAAAAAGAAAGTGTTGGTAATTAAAATTAATACCAATAAAAATTAATATCTGTTGGAATTGCCTATTTTTACCAAAAGATATTGTATTTGATAATAAATTTATTTTGGTATAAGTCATTTTTTTGTAGTGAGGGTTTCCTCACACATCACGCTCGATTCCGGGAGGGTCTGCTCCACAAGCCAAGGTGATCGACACATCAACTATCACGAAGTCCAGAGTTAATGTATCCCGAAGCTCCGTCTCATCAAAAGGAACCCAACACAATAGATGGCGCGTCAATCAGACGCTCGGTCGGAGAGTTATTAGCATTTTCGTTCTAGGGGCTCTATTGGAAATACGCTCATTCCAAACCCGGTCATTTTCCAAAGTCGTCCAAAACTAACTTAGAGTATCAGAAAAGGACCGTTTCGTCGCGGGGTCCTAGTTTCACAGACGGCGCATCGATCAGATGCGTGGTTATAAATTTATTCTCATTTAAGTGAATCGGGCTCGTCCTGTCAAGCCCAGTGGGCTGGCAGGTCGGCCCGACCCGATTTGGTGGGTCCGACTCGGTAGGGGGTCGGCCCGACCCGGTGGGGGCAGCCCGACCTGGTGGGGTGCATCCCAACCCTGCGTGGCGCGGACCGGCCCGGTGTGGCGCAGCCTGGCCCTGCGGGGCACGACCCGGCGGGCCGAGTGATGCGGGGGAGGTGAGGAAGGGGGTGCTTTCCCGAACTAGTGGCGCCGAGCAGCGCCGTCCTCCTATCCGGTCGGCCAAAGCTGCCCGGTCTTCTCGGAGCGAGAGGCCCGCATGGGGGGCCGCTATCCTCTTGTGCGGCACCTACGGGTGCCGCAACCTCCTCCAACCTAGCCGGTAGACGAGCTGGCCAGTTCTCCCACTGAAGCGGCCCGTGGAGCGCGGGTCGTGGTCCTCCGCAGCACGGCGCCATGGGGCACCGTGGTTCCACCAGCCCGGCTGGCTATGGCCGGTCAGTTCTTCTTCGGCCGAGTGGCCTGGGGTTGCAGGCCTCGGTTCTTCCGCACATGGCTGGCGCACGCAGCCACCGCCTTCGATCGCCGCCGCCTCCGTTCTTCACTGCCTCCCGTTGCTGCCGCCAAAATATTCAAGAATCATCGGAGGGTCGTCGGGCCATGTGCGTTCGGCCCGCTCCCTCCATCTTAGGCGATAATAATTGACCAAAGAAAATATAAGCATTCACTAAGGACGGAATATAATTTCATTCACTTAAAATTATTTCAAAATGCCTACCTCGATTTCAAGAGAGGAGCACGTCAACGAGTCACGGAAGACAAGCGTCACAGAGGTCAGACATCGCAGAATACGGACGTCGATTACTTTGACGTCGGGGTGCATCCGAAGGGAAACATAGATGGAGAAGTCTTTCGCGTTTTTAATCGGAGTTGTTCTTCGTTGAAGAACGATGATCTTCGTCGGAGAGGAACACTTCCTTCTAAATCCTCTCAAGTCCCAAAAAAACTAGTTTATGCCAACCAAAAGAAATGAACGATATTCCTTCTTTTAATGTTGGAAAAACAATTCAAATTCATTTAAAAAGTTAAGCCAATTAATTAATAAATTAAGTTGGGATAATTTAAATAAAGGAGGTGGAGAGGATCCACCTTAATGAGGGGAGGTGTCAAATTAATTAAGGGGGTGTTAATGGGGAGTTCAAGGGAGTTGAGGGAAGGTGAAAGGGTTTGGGTTCATGTGAGACCAAAAACACTAAATCCTCTCATGGGAGGTTATGTGGGTGTGGGCCCCACCTATAACTTTCCCCTGTAGGAAATAACCAACTCTTAAACAATAAAATTGTGTACAACAATTTTATTTAATTTAATATAAATTCCCAAAATTAACTTCTCCTCCCAAGAAAGCGCAACTGTAGTAAAAGTCCCCTTAAGCGAATATCGGTGCTATGAGTTCATCAGTGCCCTTGGATTTCAATTCCGAGCACCGGTTCAAAATATCGGAAAACCTGCACGTACATTTACTGAGCGTACCCAAATAAAACTTCTGAAATTGATTCTGGGCACACCGGGCCTCAGAATCAAGCGCCGTTAGAAACTACAAACTCATAAAATTCCAATTAATTAAGAAAAAAAAATTCCTTGAAATTTACGGGTCTTTACATTACTCCCAATTTAGGGATTTACGTCCCCGTAGAGCTACAAAACACACTAGGAAAATAGAAGAGGGTACTGAGCATGCATTTGAGCCTCCCACTCTCATGTTCTCTCCTGAAGCTTCTCGTACTGCCAGCGAATGCGCACCAGAGGAATCGAACGTACACATAGGACCCACTCTTGTTGATTCTCTATCTCCACCGGGACCTCCGTGAATGTCACCCTGTCATCGATGTCCAACTTCCCGTGATCGATGATGTGGGTCGGGTCGTGCACGTATCTCCTCAGATGAGATACGTGGAAGACGTCGTGCACCTGATTCAACTGAGGTCGAAGGTCCAGGCGGTAAGACAGCTCGCCTACTCTGCTGAGGATCTGGAAAGGTCTGATGAATCTGGGAGATAACTTGCCGCCCCAGACAAATCTCTATAAACCTCTTCGAGGTGACACCCATAAGAATACGTGGTTGCCATCCTTGAACTCCAATGGTCTCCATCTCCTATCGTCATAGGACTTATTTCTGATATGTGCAGTCTTCATCTGCTCCTGGATGAACTACACCTTCTCCATCGTAGCCTGAACCATCTCTGGTCCTACAAGTGCTGACTCCCCTGGGTCAGTCCAACATAGAGGTGATCTGCAGGGTCGGCCGTACAATTCCTCGTATGGTGTCATCCCGATGGTGGAGTGGTAGCTGTTGATGTATGCAAACTCCAACAAGGTTAAGTGATCCTCCCAGCTATGACCAAAGTTTAGGACACATGCACAGAGCATATCCTCAAGAGTCTGAATGGTTCTCTAAGTCTAGCCATCCATCTGAGGATGGAAGGTGGTGCTCAAGCGAAGATGCGTCCCAAAAGCCTCCTGTAACCCCTTCCAAAGTCGGGAAGTGAAATGGGCATCTCAATCGGATATGATAGTAGATGGAACATCATGAAGCCATACGATCTTCTGAATGTAGAGGTGTCCCAATATATCTATTGAGCCCTGCTCTCAGATCGGTAGGAAGTGGGCCGACTTGGTGAGTCGGTCTACGATCACCCAGATAGAGTCGTGTCCTCTGGATGTACGTGGAAGCCCCATCACGAAATCCATGGATATCCCATCCCACTTCCCCTCTAGGACCTCTAAGGGTTGTACCAAGCCTACTGATACTTGGTCCTTTGCCTTCACTTGATGACAAGTGAGGCATCGTGAAACGAACTCTGCTACAACCTTCTTCATACCCGGTCACCAGTGCTATCATCTGAGGTCTTGATACATCTTCTCCACTCCTAGATGTAGCGCTAGAGGGGAAGTGTAAAACTCCCTCAGCACCTCCTCCAGTAGTGAAACTGGTACCATGGTACATCCCCTGAAGAGGATGACATGCTCCCCTCCTTCAGAAAATCCATCAGGTGCCTGCCCTGGGGATATCTGAGCATGTCACGTCTCATTGTCAACATCCCCACACCATGCCTCTCTGACTCGCTAAAGGAGTGGAGGAGTGATTGTGAGATACTATATAAAAGCTACTCCATCTCTATCCACAAAGGATATCTGCAACACGACCAGCTGCTCTGTCGCCTCTCCTAGTAGATGAATGCCCGATCTCCTAGTGAGAGCATCAGCTACAACATTCCCCTTCCCAGGAGTATAGACCATCTCAAATTCATAGTCCTGGAGGAACTCGAGCCGTCGCCCCTATCTCAGGTTCAGGTCCTTCTACGAGAAGATGTACCTGAGACCCTGGTGGTCAGAGTAGACTGTAAAGTGCTCACCCATCAGATAGTGCCACCACATCTTCAAGGCGAAAACCACTGGTACTAACTCCAGGTCATGGGTAGCATAGTTCTGCTCGTGCTGTCTCAACTATCGTGAACCATACACGATCACTCCTCTCTCCTGCATCAGGACACACCCTAGTCTAGTCCCTGATGCGTCGTAGAAAAATATGTACCCAATGCCCTCCTCTGGTAGCCTCAAGATGGGCACACTATTCAACCTCTAACTCAGCTCCTGAAAGCTATGCTGGAATATATCTGACCACATGAAGGGTTTCCCCTTCTTCGTTAAACCTGATAGCGGTGCTACAACTCTGGAGAAGTCTGGCACAAATCTATAATATTACCCAGCCATACATAGGAAACTCCGCACCTCCGTCACACTCCTAGGTGGCTCCCAAGCAAGCACTGCCTCGATCTTCGCTGGATCCACTACTACCCCAGCCTCTGAGATGACGTGTCTTAAGAAGTGAACCTCTCGAATCCATAACTGTCACTTCGAGAGCATACCATAAAGCTGGTGCTCTCAGAGTGTATCCAGTACAACCCGCATGTTGTAGGAGTGCTTCTCCTCAGTAGTCGAGTAAATCAATATGTCATCGATGAAAACTACAACAAATCAATCGAGGTAAGGCTAGAATATCCTGTTAATGAGACTCATTAACACTACTGGAGCGTTGGTTATGCCAAAGGGCATAAACACAAACTCGTAGTAGCCATACCGACACCTGAAGACCATCTTCTGCACATCCTTGTCTTGAACTCTGAGCAGGTGATAGCCTGACCTGAGGTCTATCTTTGAGAACAATCATGCTCCCTTGAGATGATCAAAGGGGTTGTCAATCCTTGGGAGTGGGTACTTGTTCTTCACGGTAACCTAATTCAGGAGACAGTAGTCAAAACACAATAGCAATCTCCTATCCGCCTTCATGGCGAACAAAATTGGAGAATCCCAAGGTGAAACACTTGGTCAGATAAATTCCTTCCCCTGCAAGTCCTCCAATGGTACCCGTAGCTCATGAAGCTCGGCAGGAGCCATCCGATATGCTGGAGTAGATATCAGTGCTTTCTCAGGGTACCGGTCAAATTAGATGTCTACCTTTCTGTGAGGAGGTAGTCCTAGGACGTAATCAGGAAAAACCTCCTCATACTGATCCACCACAATAGGGAAACTCAGACTCCACACATCAATCACTCTATGGATGAGACTAGCCAACTGATGTGTGATCGGATACCCTATCCTCTGCGTAAGTCCATCCTGCGCTGAAAAGGCTCCCTTCTCACCAATGATGGTGAACCTGGTCCCATCAGTGTGGACACACTTCCCTTTGCACCTAATACAATCAATATGAGCATGCACTGTAGATAATCAGTCCATACCCAATATGACGTCGTAAGGCCTCGACGCCACTACAAGAAGATCCTAGAAAAAGCTCTCACCTCCTAGAGTAATCTCACACTTCCGGCACCAGTGCGTAATCATCGAGTCTACTCCTATAAGAGTCTCTAGCTGTAAGGATCGAGACAACAGCTCTGTTGGAATCTCCGAGTTCTGAACAAGGACAGAGACAATAAAATAATGACTCGCACCTATGTCTATAAGTACTGCAGCAAGGGTGGAATAAACATAGATAGTACCTTAAATCATATCAGGTGCACCGTGGTCGTAGGCCTCAGCTGGCAGGAGCAGATCCTGCCCCTGTATGCCAGCTCTCTATGGTTGGGGTGGACCTCCTGGTTGTGGTGGTGGTGGTAGAGCCTCAAAATGTCGTCTACCACCCGCTGCTCGGCCAGCTCCTCTTCCTCGTCCGCCTACTCCCGATGGACCACCGTAGTCAAACCTCTAACTCTTCTTGGAAGGTCCCTCTACTGTCTGCTGCTCATCTGGATGGCATGTCCGGCAGTCTCAATCCATGTGACCCTTCCCTCCACATGCATAGCACTGCCTGCTCCTCGTATAGCTGGCTCTGTTTCGTGTGCCTCGCACAAGAAAACTTGTATCCTGAGGTCACCCACGTGATGGCCTAGTCCGCTTGGACCTCTGCGACACCTGTCTACTGCTGTCTGCATAAGAATCTGCTACGTGTCACCCTGTGGTGGGTCTCGCTACTGGTGACTGCTCACCGAGAAATATCTCCACTATAAGGGCTCACTCCAGCACCCCCACCTGCGTTAGGATGCTGAGGGGAATCGTCGAAGCCCTAATCTCATGCCTCAGTCCCTGCTCAATGGTCCGGGCCCTGAAGAATGGGTCCCGTACCAGGTCTGTGGAGTAACGTGAGAGGTCGGTGAACCTCGCTGAGTACTGAGATACTGTCATGTTTCCTTGTTGCAGATGGAGTAACTCATGAATCTACACCACATGAAGGGTGGATGGAACAAACTCTGAGAGGAAGAGACTCTCGAAGTCTATACAAAGTAAATATGCCTCGTCGTGCACCTAGAGTATCAAGCTCCACTATCTACCTGCTTCTGCGTGTAGGAGACTCGCGACAAGGATCAACATGAGGTCGGCTGGTGTCCCTACCATTATGAAAACTCTGACAACAGCCTCCAGCGAATCCTCATATGCCTGTGGGTCCATCTCTCCACAGAACCTCGGTGGCCTCTATCACTGGAACTCGTGCAAAGCACTCATGTGGCGTGCACTTTCTTCTGCTGGAGCTGGTGGTATCGGTGGTCCAGCGGGTATAGGTGCCGCTGGTACCTCCGCTGTGTTGGGGCCCTGTACCGGGGCCTCGTCGCTCGGTGGGCTAGCATCTCATACGTAACTAGGAACCCTAGCTGGCTGCTTAGTGGGGCCATCCTGAAAATAAATAGGTGCTCCATGGTCAAACAGTATACCTAGTGAGTTGACACAAAGTAATCATAACGAAAACTTTTGAAACACACATGCAATCAATGTTTTCATGCACTGATTTGGAAATCAGAGGTTAGGGTCCTGGTGTATGGATACGTCGGCCGCCACACCAACACTGGACTCCCTGGACTGAAAACCACACTCAATACACTTAACACTATTTCTTCACAGAAAGAGTGATCAGAGTTATGAGTTCTGCGGTAGAACCGGCACCTCTGATACCAATTTGTCACGACCCATCCTTGGGGCCCGTGCTGTGACTACCCCAAGCCCGCCTTCCATAAGCTAGGGGCTGGAGACTAGAACTAAAGGCGTAAATACCTAAGCTGGGAAGGAAATGCCTTTATAAAAGTAAAAAAACACAACAAAGTACGCAACTGAAGTAAGCACTAAGTGAGTACAAAAGTAAGTGCTGAAAAGTAAATGGGCCAGTATACAAACCCAACTGTAAAGTATAATACAACTGAAAAACTAGTACAACTACAGTAAAGTAAAAGAACAACCACTGAGTCATCCTCTGGGAATCCCACCTGAAGTGTGGGTATAGATGGCCTCCTCAGAACCTCAAGTCCGTCCGTCTGTTCTATGTACGTCTCGCCAGGTGGTCCACCTCCAAGTACCATCCAGTTCTACAAGTCTCCTCTTCGATCAGTGCTTCCCATCGTTTGCATCCAACACAACGTAGTGCGGGCAAAGCCCATGAAGGGGTGAGTATACGATACTCATTAGAGACCCCAAGACCCCCTAAGGTCTCCTAGAATCCACGAAGGATAAACCTAAAAAGAGAGATACAAACACGAAGTATCAACCAACCCTGCTTAGGTATATGCCCATACATATACCTAAGTTATCAATCTCAGTCCGGATCTAATCTCGAGCCCAAGAACAACCCAGTCCACACAAAAATTAAAGTCAATCACATCATTGATAATGATTGAAAGTCAATACTCAGTTCACACAGGTATACATCTTTCATATAACGATAGAGATGATCAGATGTAGTCACTGAATCATCTAAGATATCAGACCCACGTAGGATACTAGACCAGCTAAGCTATCAGACCCATGTAGGATATGAGACCAGCTACACTGTTGAACCCACGGAGGATTCCAGTACAGTAGTCGTCGCAGTCGTAGCCAGCTCTAGGATTCCCGCACACAGCACGCTCGATTCTGAGAGGGTCCGCTCCTCAAGACAAGGGGTTCAATACATCAACTATCATGAATTACAGATTTTATGTATCCCAAAGTTCCACCTCGTCTAATGAAAACCAACGCGACAGACAATGCGTCAATCGGACGCCTGATCTGAGAGTTATTAGTATTTTCGTTCCAGGGGCTCGGTTGGAAATATGCTCATTCGAAACCTGACCATTTTTCAAAGTCATCCAAAACTCACTTAGAGTATCTCAAAAGGAATTATTCGTCACGGGGGTCCCAGTGTCACAGACGGTATGTCGATTGGACGCGTGGTCTTATAGTTACTATCGTTTAAGTGAATCGGGCCCGGCCCGTCAAGCCCAGTGGGCTGGCGGGTCGGCCCGCTCCGATTTGGCAGGCCCGACCTGGCGGGGGGGGGGGGGGGGGGGGTCAGCCCGGCCCAGTGGGGCATGGCCTGGCCTGGCGTGGCACGACCCAACCTAGTGGGGTACGGCCCTACCCGCGGAGGGCCGCGGCTCGGCCCGACCGAGGGGGGGGGGGGGTGGCGCGGCCCTCCGCTTTCCCGAACCGGCAGCAGCGCCCTCCTATCTGGATTGCTGAAGCTGGCCGGTATTCATGGTGCGAGCGGCCTGTACAGGCAGGCCGTTGTCCTCCCGCGTGGCACCTGCGAGTGCCGTGACCTCATCCAACCCAACCGGCTGACGAACCGGCCGGTTCTCCCACCGAAGTGGCCCGCGGAGCGTGGGCCACAATCCACCACAGCATGGCGCCATGGTTCTACCAGCCCGGCTGGCTATGGCCGGCCGATTCATCTTCGGTCAAGCGGCCCGCACTTGCGATCCATGGTTCTTCCACACACGGCCGCCGCCTTTGCTTGCCGCCGCCTCCGTTCACCACCGCCTCCCATTGCCACAACCAAAATATTCAAGAATCATCAGAGGTTCGTCGGGCCGTGTGCCTTCGGCCCGCGCCCTCCGCGTTAGGCGATAACAATTGGCCAAAGATAATACAACCATTCACCAAGGACAAAATATAATTTCATTCACATAAAATTATAACAAACCCCCTACCTCGATTTCAAGAGTGGTGCACATCGACGAGTCACGAAAGACAAGCGTCACGGAGGTCGGGTGTCGCGGAATACGGACGTCGATTACATTGATGTCAGGGTGTGACCGAAGGGAAACTTTGATGGAGAATTCATCCACGTTCTTCTTTGGAGTTTTTCTTCGTTGAAGAACGGTGTTCTTCATCGGAGAGGAACACTTCCTTCTAAATCCTCTCAAGTCCCAAGAAAACAAGTTTATGCCAACCAAAATAAATGAAGGATATTCCTTCTTTTAATGTTGGCAAAAAAATTCAAATTTATTTAAAAAGTTAAGCCAATTAATTAATAAATTATGTTGGCATAATTTAAGGAAAGGATGTAGAAAGGCTCCACCTTAATGAGGGGAGGTTTCAAATTAATTAAGGGGGTGTTAATGGGGAGTTTAAGGGAGTTGAGGGGAGGTGAAAGGGTTTGGGTTAGTGTGGGCCCCACCACACTAAATCCTCTCATGGGAGGTTATGTGGGTGTGGGCCCCAGCTCTAACTTCCCCCTGTAGGAAAGAACTAACTCTTAAACAATAAAATTGTCTACAATAATTTAATTTAATTTAATATAAATCACCAAAATTAACTTCTCTTCCTGAGAAAACACAACTGCGGTAAAGTTATCCTTAAAATAATACCAGTGCTGCAAGTTCATCGGTGCCCTAGTATTTCAATTCCAAGCACCGGTTCAAAAGATAGAAAAACCCACACGTACATTTACTGAACGTACTCGAATAAAACTTCAGATATTGATTCTGGGCACACTGGGCCTCAGAATCAAGCGTCGTCAGAAACTGCAGACTTGTAAAATTCCAATGAATTAAGAAACAAAATTTCCTTGAAATTTGTGGGACTTTACACATGACTCTATTTGGGTGGTCATTGAACAAATCACCACGTTAGACCATTTTCTACCCATCTGAGCACTGAGATCAGTAGAGGTCTTGGGACGCCTCTACGTCCAAGAGATAGTACTGTTTCATGAGATACCATCGATGAATGTTTTAGATCATGACACTAATTTTCCATCCCGATTATGTAAGGGGTTATAGGAGGAGTTCAGGACTGAGCTATGCTTAAGCATCGAATTTCACCCTCAGACAAATGGTCCGATGGGGTGGACCATACAGACACTTGAGGACATGCTTCATGCTTGTGTCCTTGATTTCGGCTACTGTTGGGAGGAACAACTGCAACTGGTAGTGTTTGTATACAATAACAACTATCACTCCACCCTCGGCATGGCACCATGTTAGGCCTTGTAGGGGTGACCATTTAGATCAACTCCATGCTGGAAAAACCCAGGGGAGTCAACACTTATAGGTGTAGAGTTGGTTCGAGCTACCACTGGGAAGGTGAAAATCATTCAGGAACGGATGAAGTCTACATAGAGAAAGTATATGTTTTATGCTGATAGGAGATTGAGACCCTTGGATTCTGAGGACGGATACTATGTTTTCCTTCGGGTCTCACCCCGATGAGGATTTTGGATATTTTTCTAGGGTAGAAACCTATCTCTGATGTTCAATGGACCTTTTTAGATTCTCAACAGAGTTGGCGAGTGGCGTACCGCCTAGCTCTTCCCCCCAGATGCATCAGGTGAATAATATTTTCCATGTGTCGCAACCAAAGAGATACCTGCATGATCCATCACACGTCATCAAATGGGGCGAGCTAGACATTATTGATGGGGTGATGTTGGAAGAGTTCCTAGTTGAGAGAGAGGATCTAAAAGAGTGGGTCCTACAGGGTTGGTCAATCCCTATGGTGAAAGTTTTTTAGTAGCACGAGAATAACCTAGAGATCACATGGGGGTGGGAGGCTAAGATTCATGCTCAGTAACCCAATTTGTTTTCTTATATTTTGTTGTGGTTTTCGTGAACATAAATCCCTATGGTGGGGATAATGTAAAGGCCAACAGATTCTGTATAATTTCTTTTTAATTATATTGAATTATTACGAGACATTGAAGATAGATGGTTCTTGATTCTGAGACCCAGAGAGTCTGGAACATATTTTGAACTTTTTTATGGTATGTTGAGTAAACTTGTTAGTGGGGTTTTTCTATCTTTTGAAAGGATGCTTAGATTGAAAATAATTGGGCACCATTGAATTCGCAGCACTGAGATTATCTTAGGATAAGATTAACTTTGACAGGAAAGGGTCAGACAAAAAAGTTATTTTTTGGATTTTAGAAAAAAAATAATAAAATAACTATAAGTTATTTTATTCTTTTCTTCCACCATTGAGCGACAGTTGGCAGAACCGCAGTGTAATGACGGTCCATAAATGAATAACAATTACTGACACATTTCCTTGGTTGTGTAACCACAACAATTATGTGATTAATTGGTTCATTAATTACAGTTTATTAATGAACCACATTAATGAATGCAATGTTGAGTGGTTTCTTTTTATTTAATGAATCTGTTGGAAAACAAATTGAAAATAATGGAGAATCTTTGGATGAAGCACTGATGAAATTAATTTTCAATGGAGAATGGTTAATGAATGATAATCATTGGAGGAATTGATCCATGGATTGAAGAGCATCATGAAACGTCGAACGACAACGAACAAAAAGTTCTTTTCTTTGTCTGTAGTAGATTCCACTAAATCAAGGTAGGGGATTTATATGTTTAATATCCACCTTTTTCATTCTTGAATAATATGAAGAATGAAAATCGACAAAACAACGAGTTGATCCATGATTCATTCCTTATTGAGGGTTTTTGGTTCAGGGTTTCAATTTGGGATTCTTCTTAATCTTTATAATAATTATCCTTCCAACCTATGATAAAGAAATAACACAGAGGGCACAAGCCGATCTGAAAAAGGCCTGGACTCTCCGCTGCTCTTAATTTTTGTGAATTCTTTATGGGAGATTGAGTACCATGGAAGGAAGCCAATTTCATGGGATTCACATTGAAGGTGGAAACATGGGAGGCCCGTAGGTGCAAACAAGAAGGAAAATGGAAGTAGTAGCCACCGTGGTACTACTGGCGTGACGACGATGGTGACCAGTGGTGTCGGCGCTGATGAACGGCAGAGAAGACCATCCCACACCAACCGTGTGGATAAGTGGTTCCCATAGGTGTCGTGGTGTGTGGAAGGAGCGATGCTAACGTGCCGCACGGGAGTTGAAGCGGCCCTCTCGGGCTTCTCGGCTGGCGCAACAGCCAGCTCATGCCATCCATTTCGGGAAGAAGGGGTGGTGCCCCACTGGAGCCTCTAGCTGGAGGAACTAGTCGTGTTGCGTCTAGTACACACAACCGGCCCACATGCGGGCTGGACCCACCAGCTATGTCAGAACCACGAGCCTAATGGGCTTGCAGGGACGGACCCAGACCAAACAGACCCAGTTTCACTAAAACATGAGTAACTCATTAACTGAATGTCTGATTAACACGCCATATACAAAGTGAGGACCCTTGTGATGAGGATTCCCTTTTTAGATACTCCTCATGAGTTTTGGTGGAAGTTGGGGTACGGTGGGGTTGGATCAGACTCAAATCCAACCGAGCCTTATTTACCTTTTTGCCTATATCTTACAGACCATACGTCCGATTGACGTGTTGTCTATCATGTTGGATCCCTTATTACAAGGTGGTACTTTGGGTTACTTATTTGAGGGACTTCATGGCAGTTGAGGTATAACCGATAGTATGAGGATCAGAACCTTTGGAACTCAAGCACACCAAGTGTTGAAATCTTGTGGTTGGCTGTCAAGTGAATAGTAACCCTTAGTGGATTGGCATGAGAGAAACTCTCTATTGATCTACAGCCATGCGACCCTCTATGGATTAGCAATAGAGAGACCCTATGTGGATCAACATGAGAGTGACCATCTGTGGATAGGCAGTAGTGAAACCCTTTGCGGATCGACATTTGTGTTACCCTCTATGGATCAGATATAGAGCGACCCTTTGTGGATCAGCAGTATAGTGACCCTTCGTGGATCAGCAACAAAACTTTTCAATAGAATAAAATGATCTAGCACAAGACTAATGATCTTTATTCCTATTTTATATGTTGTATACCTAGTGTGATCTATATTTTACTTTATACTTTGTGAATAAGATCGTACTTTGTGGTTTTTATTTTGTGGAATTCTCAGAGACCTTCAGGGGTCTCGGGGTCCCTACTGGGTGTTGTTATACTCACCCCTGCATAGGCTTTTTCCCCACATTTTTATGTCTTGTGCAGACAAAAAAAAACTTTACAGAAACTTGGGGAGCTAAGAATAGATGGTGCTCATAGGTGATTGATAGACGTGGTGAGTATTAGGGACGATAGACGACAAGCTGTACCTACCGTTCAGGTAGGATCCTTGGTGGACGACCTCCAGAGCATGTTTTTTACTTTTTATTTTACATTATTTTCAGTTAATTTTGTATACTAGACCTTTTTTTACATTCAGTTCACACTTTTACTATCCACAATTCTACTTTGTGGTTTTATTTTGATGTGCACCTAGTCCGTGTGAGTGTAGGATTAAAGGCAATGCCTTCCCTTTTTGGGATATTCTTTTCCAGTGCTAGTTTACAACCCCTAACCTATAGAAGACAGACTTGGGGTAGTCACAAAACGGGCCTCATGGGACGGGTTGTGAAAAGTAAAATATACAAAGGAAGGAAAAGATAATCACAAAAAATATAATACCACACTATCTATAAAATTTTAAAATCTAATCAACATGAAGAATAACATAATGAAATACAGAGTGACACCATCTCTTTCAATTTTTAAATTTTGGATTACGATAATCTTTAGGTCAATCTTATCTATTTATACATTAGAAACCAAATCATTATAATATCATATATACAAATAACAAATGGATAATTCTTGAATTCCATACCTAAATAATAAGCTTCAACAATCACTAAACTAGAATATAATGATTGACCAAGAACAATAACTTAAAACCAAACAATGAACCCATGAGTCATGTGGAAAAATTCTATTAAACATCCTCCACAAAAGATCAAGAAGATAACCATAAAATCAAGTGGATATGGATTCTAAGGCTTGGAAAAAAGGATCAAAAGAATAATGAAGAATATATAGAGGTCAAAAAACATACTTTGGATTGAAGGTAGTTGTTTAAAAAATAAATACATAAAAGATCAATAAAAAAGCCTTGGTTTATTCAAAAATCTCCCACAACCACTTGGGGATTGAGAGAATAAGGGATAAATAAGATGAATTAGAGAGGCACCTAAAATTTATATAAAATCCTAGAAAAATGGTTTCGTGAAATGAATTGGATCCATCATGCTGCGATGAACCTAGATATGATGGTTTCAACATGACCCCCCTTTATAGATCCTACATTCTCTCATGGGAAATGGCCAATTATTTTAATGAAAAAAGGGGTTCATAGTGTGGGAAATATTTCATTATATAAAATTCAAACCCATAGGAACCACTATGTGTTCCACCAAATTTTCCCTAAACTTTCTCTACCCTAGACAAAAACCTTAACATATCGTAATCATTACAACAAAACAAATCCTAAAAGGGAGAACCAAGGAATTCAACATCCATATCTTTTATACATGATATAAATTGATCATATTATGAATATAAATAAGAGTAAAAATCCATATATATGTGTTATATATACACATAAGTTTTTTCCATTTTTTAAATTTAATGAAACCCATATGTAGGAAACTTCAATGAACTAAACAACCCTCTTCACTCATATACTACCACTATTCAAGATACAACAAAATAAAAGAATTGTAAAACCATAAAATTTCACCCAATATAGGAATGCCAAAATCACATGTCTTACACCCCTAATCTGGAATACATTATCACAACTTGACCCAAAAATCACACTATGAACCAATCTTCATGATGTGATATTTGAAGAAACCTAGCCAAATTTCTTCCCTAACCTACTAGACTATCATCAAACATCCCCAAAGTCCCACATAACCTAAGAAATGAAAAATGGAAATCTCAAGAATATCCAACACCTTACACTTTAAGCATGGTATTCATCATCCAATTCCCCCAAAAAATAATCAGAAACCACCATGTCCTTCCCAAATACCCTATAAAAACCCAAGTAAAGCCTATAAGGTCTAGTAAAAAAATGGAAGAAAATAATATATAATTATCAAAAATAATCCAAGATTCCACATATGACATAAGAAAACAATTAGGAAAACTCATTCTATTTGAAGGGGAAATTAAAATTCATTGTTTGGGTAGAATTTTTCTCAAACTATATTCATCTCATGGGATCAGGTAATTGTTATTTCTATTACTCAATATAGTGATTCAAAACATAAAAACCCTAAGGCCACTATACTCAAGTTCTTGTCATCCATTTAATCCACCTTTATATACAACTTTGAAAATCTATATTAAAAAAATTATACCTTGAAGATGAAACCCAATAATGGAATGAGTATTTCTAATAATGAATGGCTTAGCTAAATTATTAATCTACTATTCTCCCAAAGGGCCACCTAAATAATAAAACCAAGTAAATCCATTCATGATAATTTAATCTAAAATAAATTCTAAAAACTATTGGTTAATAACCCTTTAAATGATGTCATGAAGAAAATTCTAGAACAAAATATGTTTTTGAAGAGGACACACACACACACACACTAAATTCCTCTATGGGATGAAATGTTGATCTTGGGGAGTAATTTCTCTACTTTTACCCAACCATCACATCGTACTAAACTCAAGGATACTACAACATTTTATATTATATGTACCATAAGGTATTATTTATTATATAATGCTATGGTTAAATTGGGATCCTTGAAAATGTGATGCCTCACTCAATTTTATCATCTTTATAGGTTAGGGATTTGTATCCTATAAGAATAATTATTCAACTGGTGAACTAAATCACCATAACCCCCATTGGTATGTGAGAGAATATTCTTATGAGGGTTAAAATTTTAATTTTCCATATTGTTTTTTATTTTTTAATAATAGAAAATGATATTATGGATGGACATACCCTAATCATATTGGGCATACCTTTATTAAAAACCTTCCAAAACACATTTAATGTAAAAAATGGTGCATTTTATATTGTTTTTGGAACTGATATTTCCCCTTTCAATAGATTTAATATAATTAAGTATCCTATAAGAAATCATTCCTCCCATTTAGTTAATTCCAATGATATAATCCCTATTCCAATGAAAACCTATTTTATTTACCTTAAAACCCTATCCATTTTTTCATTACATATTGAAATGATAGGTAATAGTTTATGTGCTATATATTATAATGATTTTAAAAAATTCCATTTTAAATTTTTAAATGATGATTTCTTGTGCATTGAGGACCTAACGGTCATCGATGATTCTACTCAGATCGTAAATGTTGTAACAGTGGGTTCCCTAGACCCAACTTAACCAATAATTTTGATAACCATATTGTGTATTGAGTTATAAGTACATGATGTTCACTTACCATTATAGTGTATAAATTTCCATATACAATATTTAATGGTAATGATTGTAGATTAATTATAATATAATATGGTTATAATAGATCCCAGGATATAATGAGAACCTCTAGATACTATGAAATTAATCTTAAACAAAGGTCCTATGGTCTATATGCATTGTACCGACTAGACATGGTTGATGTTTGAATATCAGGTGCTCGAGGATCATAGGTGTTGGTAATTATTCTCTTGAAGTTTTCACTTGGTGATATCTAGTTGTGAGATCATGAGGATATGCCCAAAAATAAAAACACTACATGTTTTAGGTGTCATTGGTTGTTTTTATCTATAGAAATGTGTATTGGTATCTTGAATTGAGATCATTACTATTATGTTCCATTTTATCATGCACTTTAAAGAAAGAAAAAAAAATAATGATAATGATATCATGGTGATGTAGCTTGTGTTGGGTGAATCATTGGTGGTATGAAATTGGTTAAATAATCAAGATAGGATCTATAACTTTAAAGTTCAGGACGTAGTATATCTTGGGGCTGATTGATCAGGAGGGTGTTACCTTCATAAATCTATGGCCATAGAAGTTGAAAGGTAAATCTTCCTGGTTAGATCAACAAATAATAAATCAAGGAAGTATGATGACACAAGTGTGCATCCTAATTTATGAGATATTTAAGGACCAAGAGATTATATTACACAGTATGGGTTCATAGGCTGGTTGTCATTGATATAAATAGTCCTTATCTCTTTATGGACCCTCATGGGTTTCTAGACTCCACTCTAGGTCTGTTTATGCTATTCACTGATATCAAGATAAGGTCCAATAAGGCCACACACAATAGCCTATACAAGAATCTACCCTATTATGATGAATATGCATATAGGACATGGTGGGCCCCACTGCAGGGTTTGAGTGTTGTCCAAGTTATAGGTTAATGATAAAGAAGTAAATTTATTATTATTCAAGTAAAGACTAATTGGATAGTATTTATTTATAAAATTTAGCGACAATTTAATTAAATATAAGGAATAATATTAATCATATGATTATTATTTTAATATTCCAAGTTTTTTTAATATTATTGGGAATTTTGAGTCGAGTTAATGAATTAGTTTATCACATAATTTATTTAATATTTATTACAGGTACATGAAAACATAAATAATATTTATGATTTAGTTTAGTTCGTCATAATTATTTATTTATTGTATGATAAATAAACAGGGGCTGGGGAAACCTTTAGGGTATTTTGAGCGTCCACTATTTAAAAGAGCTGATAGATTTTCATTAGAAACTATTCACTATAAATTTGTCAGATTCACTCTCTCCCATCTCTCTTTATAGAGGGAGAAACTATGGATCCATGTGTTTAGATAGAGTTATCTCTTATGAATCACAAGCACATCGATGTGGTGATCATTGGGTCATTAAAGGCATTGTTGGATCTCCTTACTAGCACCTGAAATTCAATGATTAATGATCTTGTATATTTTTGAAGCATGTGTCGATGATCTAGAGAGATTCTACTTTGGATCCTTATATTATAAATTTCTATTGAAAATTTGATCTTGATAATGACTTCAAATTGGGAAAAGGAATGTTTTTGATTTTTTTTTACTCAGTTGAATTTATGCAAGATCCTTAGACCATACACGGGATCATATTGTTAGAGACGACAAGTCTCATTGTCCCAATGATGATTTTTTTGAAGTCCCTACCCCATCAGATTCCTCTTAAAACCTTGCTTCCTTAAATTGGTATCAGAGATATTGTATAAATTATCTAAGATAATAAAAATTAAATGGTATTAATTTTATGTAATGGGTATTGTTTCGGACCCAATGGAATAGATCACATGTCGATATGATGTTGGATGACCAAGCTATGATCATCTAAAAATTATAATATGGATTGCAATTATTTTTCTAGGTATCAAAATTGATTTAGATCGAATTCGGATTAACAGTTATTAAAATTTAAATGATCAGAGAAAAAAAGATGACATGAATCTGATGAACTAGAATACTAAATAGAATATCGGTTACTAGAATAGTATTTTCTGGTGGATTATTGATTCCCTAGAATTGTTATAATAATACTATTTTTATAATAATAATAATTATAATTATTATTACAATTATAATATAAAATCTAAAATATCCTTTGGAATTATTTTGGTGGAAAACTGATACTTAAAATCCACAGGCATTAAAAAGGAAATAAAAATTCACCTAAAATCTATCAAGTGGGGGGAGTGACTGATTCAAAAGTAAAAAAAACTATGAAAATTAAAATGGTGCCTATACTTCTATAAATTGTCTTTATAATGGGGTCACCCCCTCCTTCATTATGGTTAATTTTTCTGTTTGAACTAGCATCGAAGGTCGAATCGCTTAGACCCTTAACTCCCTTTGCCAATGGTCAGAAACACATCTCTAGCCCCGCTAAGTGAACCTATCACCTTATCTCATCTTGATCAACTAATTGACCTCTAAAATCTATGAAAAGGATCCCAAACACACCTCATATCCACCTCATGAGGGATAGCTGGCTACGGCCTAGCTGGAGACGCACCACCCAACGAGTGGGCTGCAGCCTGCTAGACCCAACCCCCTAATATAAGCGGACCGCCTGCCTCTGTGCCATATGGCTTCACCGGGTCGTGCTACCTACTATCCGAGATCCTAATCACCACTCTTGGTGACACCCCACCGGCTATCGATGGCGCTTTCCCTTTCCTATAGCCTCCTTAGGAGCACACTACTTGCCTGTCTACCACCTGGTCGGCAAGGCATCTATTATGGACCCAGAACGCATCACTAACATTAGTGGCTAGATCAAGAAAGAACCAACCAAACCATGTATATATATTATGGTCCTTCCTCCATCCCACTCAATATCCCACTCACTAGTCGAGATGAGGTCGACCATCCTGGATTTCCCTTGTCGCCTTGCCTCTGAACGAACACAAATACACCACCACCCTCAACTCGAGCTCATCACCACAAACTGTAAAGCTACCCATCTCAAGCACCACCGCGGCTACCTTGTGCCACCACAATGGATGGACCACTACCCAAAAATCCCTTTAATAGTGTTGTAATCCTAGTTGTGTGAGGTATCATGTGGTCTAGTCTCTCTAGGTATAGTTTGACCCGACCCTCCCTGAAATGGTTCTAGTCGCGTCTTCCAGACCAGGTACGGGTCGGGGCAGACCTGTCTAGCCTAGAACACCCATATGTGGGATTTCAATGGCCTGTAATGGGTCTTCGCGAGTTTTGTGTGACCCAAATTGGGTCTATGGGGGTTTCAGGGCATGAAAAAGTAAATTAATGAAAATATTAATTTTTGGTTTAAAATAATAATTTTAATACCCATGGAGAAAATTAATTCAATTTAGGTATTAAATTGAATTAATTAATTATTTTAATTTTTGGGTAATAAATTTTAATTAATAATCAAACTAAATGAGAATTAAATAAATTATTCAAATTTTTAATTCATTTAATTTATTTAATAGTCCTCATACTTAGATTATTGCAATTTAATTTTTATCATGTTTTTACCTTACCTGTTGATTGGTCTTGAGCACCGACCTTTTCATGTATGGTTTATTTAATTATTTAGTTATCTACGTGTGGTTATTTAAATTAATTAATAATTTATATTGGTGGTATGTGGATAGTTTTATTTTCGGTCAATATATATAAGGGTCCACATGTCTATCGTGATTTTTATGCACATTTCACTCTTTTGTTCCCCTCAACTTTGTGTGAGTACTCTTGTAACTTTGATGAAGACGATGTATGGTGTAGATCCAACCAATATATGGTGGTGCACATCGATGAGGATGGTGTAAGACATTGAAAATTCCAAGTTGAGGTGAAAACCAGATGAGCAATGAAAAAACTGGTTGGGAACATGCACTTCATGAGTCAAGACAAAAATTAGGTATGATACCCCTAAGTCGTGATTGATAAATTAACTTTAAATTGATCAATCAATTTTAGATGATCAATGCCTATTAGGTAGCTTCCTTCATTTATGAATTTATTTATTATTTTATGCATTTTATGAAAGTGGGAAAATACATAAAATAATAAAAACTAAAATTCATAAAGAAGAGGTGAATGTTTTTTTTCTATTAATGATTAATTGTGAGTAAGAAAATATAGAATGAAAATAATTAATAGAAATTGATTACATCCATCTAGAAAAATTTAAAAACCCTCAAATAAATATTGAGCCATTAAACGCATTCTATTAGTTGAATTTGAACAAAATTGGGTGTTTGGGGTGCTTGTTAACCAAAGTTGAGAGTGCCTCTTACTACATTGGAATTCTTATGAGAGTAATGGGTTAACAAAACTAAATTTGTAGAAATGAAGTAGCCAAAGTGATATTTTTTAATTTTAGTGGGAAGTGTTGAGTAAAAAAATTTTAAGATTTTAGATGTCGGGTATTTTCTCAACAGATCAAGGAACTGTGAGTTAATGTGGCTAGCCTATCAAACACATACCTTGAACTCTTTAATTAGTAGTATAGAAAATTCTTGTAGACTATGAGGGGAAGTTCAAGGATCCTTTACACTAGAATACTCAAGTGACAGAGTATTCCAATTCTAGTATATATGGTTTCTAGAATTTGATAAAATAGTGGGAGACATTTAATGATTCAATTTATTAATCAATAATGTGTAAATTGGAAATAAATATAAAAGTATGAATATGATAGATTTTATTTTTTAGAATAATATAGGAAATATCACATCTACAATGTGATAAATATTAGAAAAATTAAATGTCCAAAATAGAATGAATTTTTAAATGTAGTGTAGGTGCTTGTGTATAATAGTACGATATTGGAAATTCGAGGTGCTGGTGTCCCTAATAGGTGTTAAGACACCTCAGGATGCAAGGGTGTAAAATTTATTTTAGGAGACACATGTTTGAAAAATATGATGGTTAATTAATTATTCTATAATCAACGTCTGATGTTAGTTATGGATACGACATCAGGTCATGGATGATATCACATGTAGTCTCTTCACTAAGAAGTTTTCATGGTAAAAGTAAAGTGAGATTTAAAATGGACGATATTACACTGGTTCTGTGTAAGTATGAAAGGTAAAACACAATCATTCAAGACATAATATTATTATATCTTTTCAACCAATTAATCCAATTTTTTAATTTACAAAATTAACACGATGAAGTAACCATTTAGGTTAAGTTTTTTCAAGTAAATAATAATATAAATTAAATATTAATCTCTAATTCTTATGGAAAACAAGATTAATGACTAGGAGATAGGGAAAATAGAAAGAGAGACATGAAAGGAACCTTCATAATGTCCTTAAAAGGACAGATGTTTGTTATTAAATATGATTTTATTTGCTTCGTATATCCTGAAATAAATTTTATGGAAGTTAAATCATAATAAAATGATTTAATGGAGAAAGTACATACTTTATCATTAGTGTATATTCAAAAATTATATGTATTGTTTCTGAGATAATTCTTTGATATTAAATAAAATATTTGTATCACATATGTGTATTTAAATATAGTAACCAATTAAGTATTGAAACATTGCTATAAGTAATGTTTATTCTCCAAGCAGCTGAGAATGGGTGATTCCTAAGTCAGTAGTGAGAAGTACACACCCTCTAATTTCCAAGTGATTTATTCTTGTATAAATTTTCTTGAGCATCACCAATTTTGTTTATCACATGTCCTTTGAACATAAAGAGACATTCTTTGTGGCTTGGAATGAATTTTTTTATGGTGTTTCATACACAACCATTTGTTTAGTGATACATGAATCATAAGCAACACATGATGAATATAAAATGTAAGACTTATTTACCTATTTGTGGAAATATAATTATTTTTCAAGTAAAACTAAAATTAATTATCAAGGATATACCAATTTTGGTATTTATACTCAATAGAGATAAACACCTTAGGTATTGATGTATATAATTACTTTTTTTTGGACAAAGAAACCTTTAGAAATAAAGGTATAACACAAAGATTTATGAATTAGTTCTGCTAGTGAGCATGTATTATTCCAAAGGTAAGCTAGTGGTAATTTTAATTCATAAATTCCTTTAATTATTTATGTATTGGTAACATAAATTATATAATTTTCTTGGTCGGAAGATATAAGATGCTTCATACCGGAATTCCGATGAATATCATGATCAAGCATTCATCGATCAAAATAATTCAGCATGGAATAATTCCTAAATTCACATTAACTTAACTACATAACTTCAGTGATGTTAATAAAGGGGATCAACTATAAGTCTTACAAGTTAAAATTTATCTACAAAATGTAGATTGGAGTAATTTCTAAAGGAACATTTTATACATCATATTCATGATGTAAGTAATATCAATGTTTCTACATGTAGAAACTATCATTATATTTCAAGATGTTATTTCCAAATAATGATGATATCCCATAACTATATTCCAACTATATTGAAACATGGATATCATATAAGTCATAATATGATGGAAATCCACAATTTCATAAGAACGTTTGTTTAGATGCAAATAGTACATTATAGATGTAAAAAAAACACCTCAAGAAAAACACAATGTGCATCTAGTGTAATTATCCTAAAAGTTTCTTAGGGTATTACAGAAATCTATATGTTAGAAATTGTCTAGTCAAATTATAGAATATTTTTTTTTAAAAGGGTGCACATCTCTATTTGAGATAGTGGGATGAATATTGACTTGGGTTGAGTCAGTTCTAGAGATGCACATGTAGTTAGTAAAAGAACATGTTCCACAAGAGGTGTGGAAAATGAATTTTCAAGAGACACATACTACCTAAGAAGTTTAAAACCCTAGTGATGGTTTTATATTCACCATTGTTAGTGATAAATTAATCATTTATAATAATAAATCCTAAAAGTATGTTGTATATTCCAATCACCTATGATTGAAAATATCAATTAAAATACAATAAATGAATTCTATGTATAAAAGTTTAAATGGGATTATAATTTTGAATACTGTATTGGGTATTCAAGTGACACTATACATGGATGGTACAAGCATGGTATGAATACATTTTGATTTTTTATTCCAAGTAGTTATGCCAAAATCCATTATAATTATACTTATCAAAGCTAAATTCTATGATCATATTATTGAGAATTGGATGTAAATACCCCCAATCATGGGAGGTGTTTATAAGGAACAACCAGAAAGGACAATGACATCACATAATGCCAATAAATGGTGAAAGTTACTAAAATACAGTTAAGATTAAAGTAAGCAACGAGATCATATAATATTTACTTGCATTGAATAATTTCCATGTGTCTACCTGTGGTTAGTGGGAGAGACATTATTTTATAAGTAAAATATTTCTGCAAATATATGGAAAATAGATATTGGTCTTAAGTTGTGTTAAGACCAAGATGAAAGTAATTATCTAGTGATTGACTTAAAGTATTAACCAATGTTCTATGGAATATGATCTACCGACTTAGATATAATAGTTGCTTGGACCTAGTCAATCGTACATATACTAACATTGTATTGAAAAATAAAATATGGAACAATTCAAGAGAGAATTGTTACTAATATCAAATGGAATTAATCTCTCCCAGAAGGAATGCATGGGAATAAGAGGTTATTAATGTTGTGAGTTGGATTCCATATGCTTTTGTGATAGATAAATCACACACGACATGATATGTACAAGATATGATATTACTATAATATACTTTATGGTAGGAAAATATCATTTATATATTGGAGAAAAAAAATTAATGTTATCATAACTATTTGAATGTACTAGGGAAAGTAAAAGAAATATGTACCTAGTATGTGGAAAAAAGGAAAACTAGTTTTTCTTATAGGGACACAAACCAATATTACATAGATCAATGTGAATTAATATCACAATCATGCTAAGGGAAAGAGTGAGATGAGCTCATATAATATAGTGGTAGATATACATAAAAATACCAAGTATGTAGTAGCTTATGAGGCAACTAAGAAGAAGTTTTTAATCACAACAAATTGTTCTAATTATTGGAATTGCACCAGTTAAGTAATGTTTTATCATCATGATAATTGTTTTATGGGTACTATCTAAGATTTCATGTTTTAACAGTGGATAAAGGATAAACTCACAGATAAAATCTCTTGAGAAGTTTTACTCAAGGAGATAAGGTCATATATAATATAAAATCTACCTTGTAAAAACCTGGAAGACCCATCAGTTAAATCCATTACTCAACATAAACATGATCTTTATCATGTAAGAGCTAACAAGGTTAGTTAGGAAGTTGGATCTAGTGTAATTGGGAGTGTTGTAATAGGGGGTTCCTTAGACCCAACTTGAACAATAATTTTAATTACCATATCATGTATACAGTTTGATATACATGATGTTCACTTAAAATTATAGTGTAGACATTTCTAAATTCACTATTTAATTGCAATGCCTGTAGATTAATTTTCATATCAAAAGGTTATATCAGTTCCGAGACTATAATGATAATATTGAGATACTATGAAATTAATATTAAACAAAGGTCATATTGTCTAGATACATCATACTAATAAGAAATGGTTGATATTTGACTATCATGTGCTTGGATCACATGCATTGATAATTTTTCTCATGAACTTCAGACTTGGTGATCTTTATCTACAAGATCATAAAGAAATACCCTCCAATAGGAACACCACATCTTTCATGTGTCATTTGTTTTTTCTATCTGAAAACATGTGTATTGTTCTTCTAACTAAATATTATTACCCGTGTGTGATATTTGATCACATAATTTTATGAAAATATAAAACAATTATAATGAAATCATGGTGAGGTTACTTGTGTTGGTTGCATCATTGGTGTTATGACATTGGTTGAATGATCAAGATATGATTCCTCACTTGCGAGTTGAGGAAGTAGTATATCTTGGGAATAATTGATCAGGATGGTATTAACTTTATAAATCCATGACCAATGTAGTTGAAAGGTAAATCTGTCTGGTTAGATCAACAAATAATAAATCAAGTAATGAGGATGAGATAAGTGTGCATCTTTCATTATGATATATTTAAGGAAAATTAGATTATATTACACATTATTTGTTCGTTTGTTGGTTGTCGTTGCTATGACTATTATTTATCTCTTTATAGGCCTTGATTGTTTGCTATAATACTCTGTTGGAATGTGAATACTATTCACTACAATCGAGATAAGATACTATAAGGTCTCACACAATAAAATATTAAAGCATTTTCTATATTCTGTTGAATAGGTATATCAGACATGGTGGGACCCACTCCAATGTTTGAGTGTTTTCCAAGTTATTGATCATTGATATATAAATAAATTCACTATTATTAAAGTAGATTATAATTGTGGAGAATTTATTTATTATAAGTATTTACAAGTTATTTAAATACAAATAAAAATATCAATCGAAAAAATATTATTTTAATATTCTAGGTTTGTCTAATATGAGTAGGAATTTTGGGTCGTTAATGACTTCCTTTATCACATAATATATTTAATATATATTAAACAAATGTGATAAAATATAAATAATATTTATGATGTTTTTTAGTTCATCATAATTATTTATTTTGTTGATGTTAATTGAACAATATCCAAGAACCCTTATGATTATTTAGAACATCCACTATTTGAAGAAGGAGAGAGGCTCTCGCTACAGAATATTTACTACAGATTTGTTAGAGTATATCTCTCCTCTCCCGCTTTATAGAGATAATAACTTTGGTTTCTAGTTAACGGAATGAATTCATCCTCACACATCGCAAGCACATTGATACAGTGATTATCAGTGCATCAAAGGCATCCTCAGATATCTATGATAACACCCATAATTCGACAATCGATGCTCCATTATATTTTTGAAGCATATGGGTATGATCTAGATAGATTCTTCTTTGGATTCTCAAGAAGGGATAAATGATGAAAAGATGACATCAAGTGTGGATTCATAGCACAAAAATCCATGTTTTAGATTTATTTTTATGTTCTGTTTAATTTAAATGAGATCTGAGAACCATACCGAGGCTTATATTGTTGGAGACGTCAAGTCTCGTCATCCCAACGATGAATGTTTTTGAAATTTCTGGCCCACTAGATTCCACTACATTCCCTAATAGCGTTATAAAAAACTTATCCCTTTTATTTTAATGTTACCATTAATTTATTAGATGAGATCATGAACCTATATCGTTCTCATTCCCTTCCATAAATCCAAAATCACCATGACTTAGAATTAAAAGTGAAATACCCCAAGAACTGATGCACCCCTAAGAAGGGGGGTATGAATAATTAGTGGCTGGATTCTATAATTTATATAGATTAGAAATATACCTCTTCTCCTGATAAATAAATTATCCTATCAAATTCAACACTCATCCTTAAAAATATAAAATGAACCAGAAAATAAAACAGTGATAATGTAGTTTTTAAATGGTTTGAACATAGTGTGGTTACCTACTCATTGTCGTGTTTGACTCCCATCAAGGAAAAAAGTATCCACTAAATATTTTGGTCAATTATAAGTAGTTATTCCATGTATCATACTAAAACCTAGTTTATTAGCATCCCACATGAATTTACACAACATCTTACTGAATAAAGTATGATCAGAATGATATGAGAATGATTTTTTGTGAATTCAGTTTCTCAAAAAAACTATAGATAATAATCTACTTTAACCTTATATATAGATAAAAAAAATTATCACTAGACATAGAATAAGATAAATAACATCTCTTTGAAACTCACACACAGATTAAATCCTCACAAATTATTGATATCTAATATATGGTGATCAATATTTAATAACTACAGGCCGTAGACTTTATTCTAATTGTCATAGTTTATTTATTCTCAATTTTTCATTAAATTTTTCTACAAACTAATCTCACATTGTGAGACCATAAAATTAATAAATTTTTAAATCTAATTCTTTTTAAAAATATTATTTAATATCATTTACATCTCAATACTACAAAAAATTTATTTATTCAAATCACAAAACACGATACTTTGTGATTTTCACATCTGGTTAGTCTCATGTTCATGTGATAAGATGTCACAATATTTTCTTATTTCATTTCCTTACCAACTATAGAAAAATTCCACTTATACCATTCTTATTCCTCAGGATAAAACAAAATAATAATTCACAAATAAATATTTTTTTTAATTTCAAGAATACAAATGATCATTTTCTCAGGTGTTCACTTTGAACCCATATTCTATTACATTATTAAAAAATTTACTGCTCCATATCATAAAACCTAAGGACTTATCAACATGAACATTAATAATCTAAAACATTAGGTTAAATCACTTCAAAATTATATACAAGTGATTATTTGAAATCTAAGACACCTTAAAATCATCACATTGACATTCCAGATTTGATATAAGAAGATTATTTAAGAAAAAATTAACTTTGATACATTTCTCAATTTTCAGTTAAAAAACACTCAATTATTTGAACATATATGATTAAATATCACTATTTTCAAAATCATATATAAAATATATTGAATAACTTGTTGGATTTGATGTTTTACTCCTTAGATATCAATTTAGGTATTGATAGTTCTAAATTATTCATAATATTAATATTCCATAAACATTGATTTTACTCCATAAAATCTAGTAATTTAAAGTGTTAAAGTCTTATGATGAAGGATTTTGATCCATAAATGTATTAAGATAATGCTATAGACTTATGATGAAGTCATACATTCATGTTTTTTCCAAAAAAGTTATTTTTGAATTCACAAAGGCTTACAATCAAGAGTTTTACATTGAGAAATTGATTACATCAAGTGAAGAATTATTTTCAATGAATATTCTTACACTCATAAATAATGTTTTATGCTCATCAATTAAAGATTAATATTCAATGATAAAAGATTATGTTCTATACCTTTTCTATTTTTATAGAATTATAAAGTCGCAAATTTTGGCACTCCAAAATTGAAATCGAGGAAATACATTCATCACAATAGACATACATTAAATACTTTGTCAAATTTATAAAATTTTATAGAATCACAAGATTATTCAAAATGATTCCAAAAACCTACTAAAATTTATCATGATCACTCAAACTATCTTTAGACATTATAAAAAATATTAAATAAAACTAGTAACATATTTGAAACCAAAAAACACCTTTAAATGTCTTCAAGTAGGTTTAAAAAGAATTCCAAACAAAACCAACTTCATCAACAACTCCAAGGGTACTTCATTCAACCCTATTATATTTTTTGGTAACTCCACTAAACTCTTATAATGCCATAGGATTTATGAGGAATTGATTCTACCCCTATAATTATAAAGAATATATGTCACAAAAAAATTAATACATGGTTAGATATTTTTCTATATATGATATAAACCAAGGAAAAACATTTTTTTAGTTATAATGGATCATTATAATGAAGTAACATAAAACCATGTATCATATACAATAGATTATTACACATCATGGATGATGACAAGAAATAATACTGCAAAAATTATAATAGGAAAATAATTTTAAATATCTTTATAATAAGAAACTCCCCTAGACCACCATCACCCTTATGAATCACAATTAGTATAAAAAACCTACAATGATAAATAATACCATGAATGGAGGAAGCATGTGGTGATATCTAAAAAGAAAACTATGGAAATGAGAAATGTAAATTAAGATGTTGAAATAGAATAAATGATTTTTGTAAGACCATATATTGAAATGGAATCTAACTATTCTAATTATGGTTATTACAATGATGTCCATGTCAAATAGGTATACTAGAGTTATGTACTATTAGTAACGAGATTAAATGATACATTTTAGAAACAATAATAATAAAATTATAATATCTAATTAAAATATATTATATTTATGAGATAAAATATTATTATTAAAATAATTTTTTTGATAAAATTAAAAGAAATATTTTAATTTAAATATATTATTGAAAATTAATGAGTAGAATATAAATAATTAATTATAACAATACTGAGGTTATGATAATTTTATACTGAAAAATGTATTTTTCTAAAAAAATTCTTTTCATGCACTATGAATTTATTAATAAGAGACTAAATATATTATGGTACAATAATTATAATTTTTATTACTGATATATATTTAAAATATATTAATAATA
Organism: Viscum album; assembly: GCA_963277665.1. Classification (NCBI taxonomy): domain Eukaryota; kingdom Viridiplantae; phylum Streptophyta; class Magnoliopsida; order Santalales; family Viscaceae; genus Viscum; species Viscum album. The sequence goes on from OY728135.1 coordinate 541,239,834, forward strand.
AATTAATGAAAATTAAGATTAAGAATGAATAATGTTTTAAATTCCTTTTTTCAATATAAGTAGTTCTCTTTATTTTTTGTATCTTAAATTAAGAGAAAAAATTATAAATTTTAGTATTTTAATTTGAAAAAATAACTTAATTTTTGGATTTACCATGTCAATATTATCATAATATGAACTCTTTATATTTTTCTGAAAATGTTGATTTTTAGGTGAATAGTGGAAAATACTATTTTTACAAATACTATGAGGTCATGAGATTATTAATATATAAGTATTAATTTTAATTCTAGAAAAAAAATTTATAATATAAAATATGTATTTTTTATGATATATTATAATTTTAAAAATATTTGTTTTAATTTTAAAACCCATGTTTGAAATTTTAGTGCATAAGTTATATTTTTCAAAAAAATAATTTTTAATACATTATGCATTGATCATTTTAAAATTAATTTTTATCTCTTTAGGAAATTGAATCAATTGAAATGGATTTAAAAAATTAAATTAGTATGTTCAATTTATATAATAATTTCCATTTTAATTTTTGGTATAAATGATAAGTTACTTTAGGCAAAAACATGTTTCCATGGTAAAATATAAAATAGAAAACGTAAAAAAACATATAATGGCAATGAGTTAAAAACATGATTAAAAAATGTGTAGGAATGGGTGGTTGAGTCCAAGATCAACATTATCTCCCCTATCCATTATTTATATATTTTTTAGCAATATTCCTTGATAGTGACTTCCTATAATTAAGATGTTTTGGGGGTTTAAAAAAATGTCAACCATTTTTAATTATAAAGGGGAACTCCTCTCCTCAATTTTCCTCACATAAAAACACACTTAGTGAAACTAAAAAACTACCAAATACTATTTTGAACATTCCAATAAAACATAAATAGGTAATGGTATTTCCAAAAGATCATCCCTCAAATTTCTAACCCACATTTCAAAGGATATAATCAAAGAAGTGAGGTATAATTTTTATAACAGTTTTTTCTCATTTCAAATTTTCTATGTGAAATTATCTTTCATCACTTTCCATAAAAATATATTAAAATTAAAACATAAGACTCATTATTAAATTCGTATTTTATTATATTTCTGATGAAATCATTAACCACATTTTCCTTTTCCTTTAAAAAATGAAATCATATTTCTTGAATTTTACAGACTACCACCTTCATGATGAAATATATTTTGTTTTCTTGAACCACCTTAAAGGGATGTTATTCACAGGGAATTTAATATATAAATATGATGTTTATGAAAAATTTTATATTATTAATTTATAAACCATATTAAACCTTATACCCATTCTATGGAAAATGAAATCATCAGCCATGAATAAATGAGGGATGCCATCTCGGTCACATCTGTGATTTTGTTTGGAGGTATTACATTCCCTATTTTTGGATTCATATAGGCTTCTTAGTTTCCCCAAGTGATTTTGGTTACAAATTGGATTATTGGACCTAAAATAAGGTGGAAGAATATTTAGGTGAAACTCTGTGCCATCCCAGGGAATGCCATTCACCTTAGGCAGTGGCACTATTCAGGCGTCACTGCCAGCCGCACATGTATGTTCCCTCCCATAGAAAATTGTGCAGCCTCATTCCACTGAGTGAGAGGGGGATTCTTGGTTACCGCACGACTTAGAGGCCAAACTGTGTAACCTAACTAGGTCATTAAAAATGTAAAATGTACTTTTTACCCCTCTTCGTATTTAACCATAAACTAACCCTATTCCTAGTCATATGGGATTTGTATACTTGGTAGCTTCCTCCACAACTTCTTAAACCCCTTAAACTCTATTATTTGGGTGGTTTTGGACTTGGTTCTTCAATAAAAAACCTATTAAGTCTCTTTTCTCTCAATTTCATCCTTCTTATAGGGATTATCTCCCTCCCACTTTGGTTTGTTCTCTTCCAATGGGCTGTTTGACCTAGTAAGGGTGTGACCTTGAGTTATTGGGTGAAATTGTGATATTTGTGATTTAATATTTTTTATAGGGTCCCCTTGTGGTGCAGTTTTGTTTTTACAATGGATTCTAAAATTTTTCAAGCTTGAGGTAGGTGGTTCCATAATATATCCTTATTATATATGTTTGGTATGATTAATTAGTTTCATAAATGTGTTTTATGGATTATGTGTGTGGTGAGAAGTGTGTTTTAAAAGTGATTTGAAGTGTATATGTTTTGGAATATGGAATTCTAAATGAAATTTAATTTGTTTCATGTGTGCCTATTTTTGGTTCTTTATAAATTTGTTTAATAGATTGTGTAAAAGGTGTGAAATAAGTTTTTATAAAGGATATTAGGTATATATGTGATTAAATTTGTTTTCCAAAGGAAATAGGTTTTTGTTTCATGCGAGACTCTTTTTTATGCTTCTTAAATATGTGTTATGAATTGTAAAAGTGATGAAAATAATGTTTTAAATGGATTTGGGGTGCGTATAAATTTAAAAGGTTATTTTTATTTTGAAATGGTTGGATTATATCTATTCTCTTATTTTTAGGTTTCCTAATGGGTTTTAGGAAATGTGAAAGTGGTATGAAATGTGTTTCCAACTGCCTTTGGTGTGCATATGCATTTGAAAGTTGTTTTGATTACGGAAAATGAAAATTTTAATGTTATCATTGATTATTAGATGATGTGTTTGTGAAAGAATTTTGTTTTTAGGAGTGTTCATGATTTATGGCATGTGTTTGTGAAATTAGTATGTATGTGACATGTGAAATGGAAATTAATCACAAAGGGAATGTTGGGTATCTTGGTGGCTGAAATAGAACATGTACACTAGTTTATTCAGCAAGTCCAAGGTCTAGTTTCTTCTAGAATTATGAAAACTACAGAAAAATTAACATGTGATATTATCGTAGACCATTATACCTTGGGATGCATTACCATTTAGTGGATCGTGCACAAGGATGCTTTGGGTTTATCTTGGAGGAACTTATCACCAAGGTATTAGGTTCATAGGGCCCCATAAGTGCTACATACCTATAGGGGTTTTCTAGGGTACAATCTCTTGTGGAATTTTTCTTTATGATATGGTTCTCACTATCAGTATGTGATGGACCACGAGTACATTGATATTTTAATGTAAGTTTATTTTTAGAAAACTTTTTCCTTAAAAGTGTATTCTTAAAAAAAAAATTCTTAGAAGGGTTTCAATTGTTGTTAAAAAAATTTACATATTTATTTGTCTTATAATGTTATACCATGGAATATTTTCTTTTGGTGTCATACTATTGAGATTTGGCTCACATCCTATATACATCCTTATGTGTATGTAGACATTGTTAGTTATGAACAAGGAAAATGCATGATGTTTCATGGTGATGGTGGTTCCGGTTACAAGTGTTCCACTTATTGCAGCAGTTTGTGGTGGGGGATTGAGTTTTATATACCAATCATTGCATAAAGATTATTGAGTTATGGTTGAGTTTTTTCCTTTCCCATTGTTGTATTTTGGTTTTGGTTAATGTTGTAAAGTTTGAATCTGAAAATTATTTTGTCCCTTTTTGTCTATGTTTATCATTTATGTGATCATGTCTTATTCATGTTAGTTGTTTTTGTTAAATAAATGGGTGAAATCACTCCCAAAAGTGTTTTGTAGATACTCATGAACAATTTAACAACTCGTGGGGATTGGGAATTCCCTCCGGGCCATGCCTCGGGCTGAGCTGGGTATCGGGTTGAATGACACATAGAATTGGTTCATGGAAAAATCATATCATAGAATATTTTTCACTATTTTCTCAGGTTATGTTATTTAGCAAGATTTTGGGAAAACATGAGATAGGATTTTCAGGGATTGAGGTTCTAGTTATGAGTGGGGTTTCTAGCCAACACACCTCATGATAAGACATGGATCACCATGGGATGTTGGGATATCTAGTTTGACTTTTCTTCTATGTGAGACATATTGGCTGTAGAATATGTATGTATATCAGGAAGGGGTGAAGTAGTTTGTCTTGTTATTATGATGGATTTAGTTTTTATCTATGTAAGTGTTTTGGAATTTTTTTTATTGCTTAATTTTTTAGAATGGAGTTTTGATGGGTTTTCATTGTGATTGTTTCTTATTGTAGCAAAATAGATCTCTAAATACTTCCAATGAAACCATGAGAAGAGGCTAGATATAGTTATACCACTCCAATTTGTTAGATACAGGTGGAAGTCGTGGTTTGGGATATCCAATATTTGGTTCATGGGGAGGGATCTTGTCCTACTCATGTAGGGTAAGATGAACTAGGTCCTAGAAAGGATAAAGCTCAAGAGTTTCTCAAGAATAATCCTCCTTAATCCTATGTATGAAAAGTCCCTTAGAATCTCAGTATTTGATTGATAATATTTAGAGGATGTTTTATTTTCTGAAAACTTCTGAGGTATTCATGGTGAATTGCACTTAGTTAATGTTGGATGGTCCCAGTCCGAAGTTGTGGCACTTAGTGGTGCAAATTGAGATGTATGAGAATATGGTATGGAAGGATTTCAATGTTGTCTTCAATGATAAATATTTCTTTAAGACCATTTTCTTCACCAAGTATTAGGAATTTTTGGATCTTATCTTGATATATTGAACTATAATAGAGTATGATAACCACTTTGAAGAGTTGGTTTGGTTCACACCTGAGATAGTTTCTAATGAGCAGCTGGAGGATCCAAATTTTGAGATGTGGCTATGACTAGAAATTTGATCCCAAGTCTTCTTGATCAAGTTGAAGAATTATTCTAATGTGGTTGATCATTCCTTGATGGGGGATATTAATCATAGAAATAAGAATTATTTCTATGGATCAATGTCAGTAGTATGTCAGGGTAGTGGTATCTTATCTTTGCAGAAGAGTAAGTAGGATGAGTAGGAGAATATGGGAGGTGGTAGTTTAGGTCATCCTTCCCAGTTGTCTTTTACTTTGGATTTCGATGTTGGGTCTATTGTGTTCCATTTGTGAAAGAAGGTGGGGAACATTCTATATGCTTATTTATCTTTACCCATACCCTTCCATCGATGTTGAGCTCTGTTGCACTTTCAATGTTTTCTCAAGGTGGAACCCCTATATCTGGATGGTACAAGATTTTTTTCTTTAAAAGGGATTCCAATTTGGTCAGCACATTATAAAGAAGTAGGATGCAGGTTTGGTGGTTGTGGTAGTAGGGTTTGATCTATTTCTGGGAAAATTCATTTTAAGGAAGATCCATAGGCTATCGATCATTCTCAAGGTCAATCATAGATGTGGAAACTTCATGATATTGATCGAGTTCCTATGGAATCAGATGTAGGTCCTATGACAGTTCAAGGTACCATTCTTATTGCATAATATTTAGTTGTTTTATTTTTTGATATGGGTGATTTAATATCTATTATTTCTTCTCGTATTTTGGAAATGCTAAAGTTTCTAACTGATCTTATGACTTATGTGATGGAGTTGATGACGCTACCTGCTAAGAAGCGAGAGAAGGGATTCAGGTGTCTATATTGTGCAATCACCATGTTAGGTGTGAATTTGGAATGGTATTTCCTTGTTTTGGGAATTAAACTCTTTGAAGTGCTCCTTGGTATGGATTTAATGTTGTGATTTTTGGCTCACATTGATTGTTATAGGTGACGAGTATGTTTTTTGGAACCTGATGGATATAACCATGTTTTTCACGGTGAGTGGGATCATTGGTCGTGATGTGATAGACCTCCACATCCAAATTTCGGAAACATTTTTAACATATCTTATCACTCATGTTAGAGGATGGTGATAATGGTCCCAAAGAAGTATTTCCTCCTATGGTGTATGAGTTCCCAGAGGTTTTTCCATAGGATTTTTCAGGTTTTTCTTGGGAGTGGTACAATTGGTTCACCATTGATTTGGAATTGAGAACACCGGTGATATCAGTACCCTTTTACTGCATATTATCCACCTATATGATAGAATTAAAGTTACAACATGAAAATTTCAAATCCAAAGGATTATTTCAACCGAGCGTCTCAACATGGTCTGCCACAAATCTATTTTTGAAAAGGGCTGATGGATATCTCTGGTTGGGTATCGATTACCATAATTTGAATAAGGTGATGATCAAGAACAAGTAGATTTTCCCCATATTGATGAAATTTTCGACTATCTTAAGCTGAAAAGGTGGTTCTCCAAGATTGATTTTCATTCTAGGTATCACTAAGTCAGAGTTAAAGAGGTGGATTTTTTTAAAAATAGACTTTTTAAGTAGGTATCACCATTTTTAGTATTTATTCATACCTTACAGGTTGAAAAAGCTCCAACCTTATTAATAAAGCATATGAATCTCATGTTCTACCTGTATTTAGACACTTTTTATGTGGTAATTTTAGAGTACATATTGGTCGACTCATTGACTTATCTTGAGCACGAGCAACATTTAAAGAATATGTTGGAAACACTTTGAGATAATTGTATCATTGAAATATTTTCTAAGTGCACCTTCTAGATCAGGGAGGTGATGTTTATAAGTCATGTAATCTTGGAATTATGGACTTCAATGCACCTTGAGAAGATCAGTGTAGTTAATTCATGGTAATAACATAATAATATACTTGAAATAAAGATATTTTTGAGCATAGAAGGGTTTTATAGGATCTTTGTTTTGGATTTATCACATATTTATTCATTGATGACTGTGATTTCCCATAATGGGGTAATGTTTTAATGAAGCCTAGAAGGGAAATCATCATTTTTGGTGCTATATAGGATGTTTAACATGACCGCTATTTTTATTTATTTTTTGAATCTGAAAATGGATATTCAGTCTACTATGATGTTTTTTTATTGTTATTGTGTGTGTGATGGTGAAGGATGGCCATGTGGTGGAGTATAATTTATCTCAACTCTAACTAGATGAAAATAATTTCCCAACTGATTACTTTAATTTAGTATCATTGATACATGAATTTAAAACGTGGCATCATTATATTTTTGAGGAGAAGTTTGTGGTATATTTTGATCATAAGATATTGGATTACATATTCTCCTAGAAAGATCTGAATCTATGACAGCATTGTTGGGTTGACTACCTTATGGGGTTCGAACTTGATATCTTTTATAATATGAGAAAAGTAAATCTAGAGGAAGATGATTTCATCATGAAATTTATGGTGCATTCAATAAATGAGTCCAGTGATGAATGGACTTTGAGGGGCCTTTTTCCCAGATGCATATGGAATATAAGAAGCATGGTGGAGGTGTGGTCATGGATATTGTTCAGTGAAAACATTCCCATGTGGAGTTTATTTGTCCCAAGAAGATGAGTGATGAGATGTTCCAACATTCTATGTAGTTACAAAATGGTCAAAAGGTGCCTTGTGAATGGTCACTATCTCCTGAGGGAGATTTTTGGTTTAGTGGTCACTTCATGGTGTTGTTGTTGTTGTGGAAGGTGGTGTTGCAGGATAGCCACCAGCCTCTGTGGACCATGCATTTTCATATAACTATAATGTTTTATGATGTGAGTTATCAATTATGGTGTCCATGTATGAGGTGAGATGTAGCTGACATTGTATTGTGTTGTTATACATGTTAGTTGGTTAAAGTGGAGCACTAAAGGCCATTCGGTTTTCTACAACCACCACCCCATCTAACATGGAAGTGGTATGAGATTTCCATGGAAATTGTAGTTGTATTACCTTATACGTCTTGATGAAAAAAATTTATATGGTTAATGATTGATTGTCTTACCAAATCATCCTACTTTATTTCGATTGGGTATTCAACCAAAGAGGATGAGTTGGGTTGGTTTATTGTTCAGAAGATAGTGAGGCTTCATCATGTGCCATCAAAATTTGTTTCAAACAGGGGCCATTTCTTTACCTCATGGTTTGGTTAAAGTCTTTAGAAGCCAATGGGGTCATAGGTTATGTTATGTATGACATACCACCCTTAAATGTATGGGTAGAAAGTGTGGGTGAATTAGATATTGGTTGAAATGCTCCAGGAATGTGTTTTTTGATTTTGGAGCATTATGGGATAACCATTTGGGATTGGAGAAGTTTTCATATAATAATGGTAACCAATATTTGATTTTGATGTATCCTTTTAAGATGCTTAATGGTCATCTATGTCGGTCCCCCTTATGTTGGGTGAGGTAGGTGACACCTCATTTTTGGGGCCGAACCTTGCATAGGAAATGTTTGATAAATTCAAGTTGATTTGGTAGTGTTTTTTGATAGAGTATAGTCAGCATAAATATTACTATGATTATAGGTGTCATGTTTTGGAGTTTTTTTTGGGTGACTAGGTGTTTCATAGGGTATCACCTTGCTTGGATCATCATCATTTGGGTAAGTAAGGGAAGATAACACTGAGGTATTTTGGACCTTTTGGGATCCCTGAGAGTGTTTTTAAGGTGGAATATCAGTGAGATTTCCCTTATTAGTTGACATAAATTACTATTTTGTTCAATGTTTCTCAGCTAAAAAAATATAATCTAGATCTGTCCCATGTGTATAATTAAAAGGAGTTGGAGTTGGAGCCTGATTTATCTATGTGTAAGCAGCCAATGCAGATTTTGGATTCCCAAGAGAAAGTGTTTTTTGGTAAATATATTCCATTGGTTTGAGTTCATTAGAATCATGGTGGTGAAGAGCATGAGACATTATGATCTAATGTCCTAGGGGAGGAGGAGTATACATTATTATTCTCTGACCAGTCATTGGAATAAATTATTGGGGGATTTTTTATAGTGGGGACAATTTTCACATCTATGATTTTCTTTTTAGATATTCCTTTTTCTTTTCTTGTTCTCATCTTGGATTCATAGTTACCCTAATAATTTTTTAAGGAAAAATGGTAATTTTAGACCAAATAGAAGGGGGCACCCATTTGGAGAAAATTTAGGGAAAGAAACGTGCCAGTCTAGTGAAAATGTAAACCTTCTACAATGACACTATCAAAGATTCACGATCAACCGTACAAGTGTGTTCCCTCCCCTAAGAAACTATGTGGCCTCACTCCTCTTATATAGAGGGGGGCACATAGTTTCCGTGTAGTTCATAAAACCATGTAGGCTAACCCTACGACCTATTAAGGTCATTAATAATGAGAAATTAACTCTTTTTCCCTCTTCATATTTAACCCCAAATCACCCCTAATTCGAGTCACATGGGACTTGAATCCCTATGAGCTTTCTCCAAACTTTCTTGGATCCCTTAAACTCCAATATTTTGGTGGTTTTGGCCTTGGTTCTTCAAGAAATAATCTAATAAGTCTATTTTCTCTTGATTTATTCTTTCATCTAGTGTTTCCCTCCATCCTTCTTTGGGTTATTCTTTTCCAGAAGGTTGTTTGACCCAATAAGGGTTCTATTTTGAGTTATTGGGTGAATTATTGATGTTTGAAGTTTTATCTCACCTTTATAGGGTCCCATAGTGGTGTAATTTTATTTTTCCATCTGATTCTAGAAGTTTTAAAACTTTAGGTAGATGGTTCCATACTTTTACTTTATTAGATGAATTTGGTATGATCTCTTTGTTTAATAAACATGTTTTATATATTATGTGTCTGGTGTGAAGTTTGTTTTCAATGTAATTTGATGTGAGTATGTGTGGGAATATGGTTTTCTAAAATAAATTGAATGTGTTACAAGTGTTCCTCTTTATTGTGATTTATGAATGTGTTCAATGGAATGTGTGAAAGGTGAAAAATATGTGTTTAATGTTTTTGATCAACATCTATAAAGAATATTGGTTTTCTAAAGGAAATGGGTTTTTATTGCATGTGATCATCATTGTTATGTTTCCTAAATGTGTTCTATTAATTTTAAATGTGATGTGAATCACATTTTGAAATGGATTTGGTGTGTGTATATATTTGAAAGATGGGTTGCCTATGGAAATTGTTGAATGTTATGTATGATCTTATATTTATTGTTCAAAATGGGTTTTATGAAATGTGAAAGTGGGGTGAAATGTGTTTCTAAATGGATTTGGTGAGAATATTTATTTGAAAGGGGTTTTGATTATGGAAAATGGTAGTTTCCATGTGATCATTGATTTATAGTTGGGAGTGTTTGTGAAAGAAGTGGGTTTTAATGTATGTTCAAGATTTTTGGAATGTTTATATGAATGTAATGATTTATGTGGAATGTAAAATGGAAATTGAGCATAAAGGTAATCTAAGGTATATATGGGGTCAACTAGAACTAGTTTACTAGTTAATTTGGCTGGGCTGATGCCCAATTTCTTCTAGAAGGATTGGCGCTACAACAGTAAGTAAACACGTGATATGGTCTTAGAATATGATAAATTGGGATGAACTAACCTATAATAGATCATTCAATAGTACATTGTGGGTTTTATTTGGAGTAACCTTTCACCGAGGTATTAGGTTTATAGGGCCCACTAGTGGTAGATACCTATAATATCTTTCCTAGGTGATCTCTCTTGTGGCATGGTTCTTTATGATGTGGTGTTCAATGTCGATATGCAGTGGATATTGAGTACATTAACATTTCAATGTATGTTTCTTATAAGATAAGGTTTTCCTTATAAGTGTTTTCTTAAAAATGATTTATTAGAAATGATTCAAATGTTCTTAAGATAATGTACATGTTGATTTTTCTTCTAATGTTATCGAATGTAATATTATTTTTAGGTGGAATTCTACTAGGTTTTGGATCACACCCTACATACACCCTTGGGTGTATGTAGAATTTTTATGTATTACCCAGGTAATGAATAAATGTTTTATGGTGGTGGTGGATTTGGTTGCTAGTGTTCCACTTTATCTACAGGTGTTGGTAGCAAAGGATTGGGGGTGGAAACCCTCTCTTTTCATAGATATTGATGAGTTTTGGTCAAGTTGGTTCCTTTACCATTGTGGTATTTTGGTTTTGGGTAAATTTTTAAACTTTGAATCTAAAAATTTTTGTATCACTTTTTTGTTATGTTTATAATTTATGTGATGATGTCTTATTCATTTTATTTTTTATTGTCAAATACATGGGTGAAATCATACCGAATAGTGTATTTTCAATACCAATTAACTAGTTTCCAACCGATGGGGATTGGTAACGCCCTTCGGGGCATGTCTTTGGTTGGGTTGGGTGTTGGGTTGGATGGAACCCTTACTTGGTTCCTGACAATCTCTATGGAACAATTGATTTCAATTTTTCATTGCAGCACTGCATTATATAGTTGGCCATGAGAATAGGTTTAATGGAAAAAAATTATGTTTATGAAATTATTACTATTATTTAATGATAAATTGGAAAAACTATTAACAATATGATCATTAAATAACTCTAAAAAATTAATCCATACAAAAGGGCATTGTATGTTAAAAAATGATTTCTTCCTATAATGAAATAACATAATCTTAGTTATATTATTCATATAATTATTTCTGACTCTAGTATATCACATTGATAAATTATAAATTAGATCATTATACTTCTATTATAATAATATTACAACTAAATTCCATCATAATCACCCATTAATTTTGATATGTTCTTGATTGGGTTGGTTTATCCACCTATATGAAAAATGCTACAAATTTATATCATGGATTTATAATGGAATTTAATTTTAGATAATATATTTTACAAATAAGAAAATAATGTGGTTTTATGGTTTTAGAGATAAATATTAAACTTTAACTCATTATTTAAGAAAAAACCCTTTGTTTATTAAGAATCATCAAAACATGCTCATAACAAAAGTCATATTTTAGGATCATAACCAAAACAACCAAAGAATGAAATTATAACATTATAAATAAATATAAAAAATAATTTCACCTACATTTAATGATCTATTAATGATAAAATATTGAGGAATATTGAAAAAAGACACCGCAATTACAAACTAATTCAAGATGATCAAAATTACTCACACTTGATATCGAAAATAGATAATAATTAACTTATATACATTTATGGGGTTCTTTGTCTCAAATTTGAATTTATTGAGACTTAATTCTTAATGTGCACCATGATACCATTAATATAGTGTGATTACTATATAATTAATATATTTTAAAATATTTATGGGGTTATAAGAGCTATATGTTTTAATTACTTTAAATGGACTTAAATTCAAAAGATACTAAATCTTAAATAGGTTTTGATTAAAATGTAACTAAATATATAAGTGTTTCATTTTCATGTTGAATTTTGTAAATTAGTATTGTTTCAAGAATATAACTCATATGGGGAATTTTTATTATTTATAAAAATTCCCATAATTTTCATTGGATATTCAATGTTATTTATATGATCCCCTCAAAATTTCATTTCCCCGTTGACTCATATAATACCCAAATTGTTTCATATAAGTGAAACTAACCACATATCTTCTTCTAAGATGAGAAAATCCATATTTCCAAGTCGGTATTCATTGGATTGTATTTAATATTTCCTTATATATGCCTTAAAAATGTATTAATATCATTTTCTAATACTTTATTTTCTATTAAAAATTTTAATTAAAGATTATTTTTTTTCTATATGGTCTATTTTTATCAAAATTTATTGGGATTACCTATTGAAAATTTATAACTAAACATGTTATTGTTTCACCATTTTCATTTTATATGGATATTTCTATAACAATTTACATGATTTATAGAACAAATTATATTTCTTCTACATGTATAAAACATCTCTTTTAATATTATTTTAAAAGGTGAAGGATATTTCTTATTTTAAAAGTGATTTTTCTAAAACAGCTGAAAAATATTTTTCATCTAAGTCATTATCCCTTGAAATATATTTTTATTGATGGAGGTTATTATTTAAATGTATCCATCCACTATTTTTCTCTCAATTACTTATTAAATTTCTCTCTCATTTGGAGGAATGAACCATCACTACCTTTTTCACTCTTAATTATTCATTATTTATAAATACAAGTTATCATCTAATGTTTTTACACTATGAAAACTCTAAATTTCATAACTATGATAGATGTGTTTTCACCTAGGTTCCACAAGTCCATTTATTAGGGAAATTATTTTCATAACTATATAAACATTATCTATATAGTGTAGATACCATATTCATTATAAATTTGATTGAATTTTATTTACCTATTAAGTTAGTTAATCTCTTTGGATACCCATTTATTTTACATGGTTTTATATTATTATGATTACTGATGGAAATATCAATGATTTTATTATTTTAATTCATTTAAGAAGGATATGAAACCAATTTTCTTTACATAAGTTATTTATGATGTGTTTAATGAAACCCATTTTCGTTCTATAGGAAATTTAATCAAAAAAATTGAATGATTTTCATTTAAAAGTTTTACAATACCCACTTTATTTCAATGGGTTCTTTATGATGTTTTAAGTGAATGATTTTCATGTGGTACACTTATGTATGGATGAATTATAGGTGGCATCCTATATCACCATCTAATGTAATGGTTAAAAGTTGATATCTCATGAAATAATTATTCATGAGCACATTTTAGTAGCTCATAAGATTGGGAATTGATGGCATGGATCATGAAAATAGTTTCTTCCTTTATTAATATCTGTCCATATGTGAAAAATATCGTAGTTTTATGATTATCCTAATTTTTATTATATTCTTTACTAGATTATGTTTATGGACCCATTCACATATTATTCTTTTCCAAGACTTATTTCATTAGGTATGATCTATGATTTTTTGGGTGTAAGTTTCTCATATATCAGGATTATACTAAAATTATCATCATATACTCACTAATGTAATTTTATTGTTATTGATTATGTTTAAAATTATAAAGAATCTTAGATCACCCCTTTCTTAGGACCCCATTTCCCTATACTATGAATATTGGAAATGTATAAAATGTACAGAATAGTTAATTATGCTGAGAATTTGTGGGAAATGTTGATGAATCAAACAGATAGAGTAGTTTCATACATAAGAGTAAAAATTTCAAATTTATATAAAGAACCTAGGTGTTGTTAGTTAATGTATTTCCTAATTCAATAAAAATCTGAAACTAAAATGTTTTGGGAATTTATTTTAATGAAATATTAGATTTCAGTTATGCGGATGAGATGGTCATGTCTGCGGGCTACCATAGTAGGTATAAGAGATTGATATAGATTACTTTGGAGACTATGATGACATAAGTTGAGAAAAAATTATGATTTATAAATGTCATACATGGTTAATAAATTATGTTTTGTTATAATTTTAAAGGTATATATAACCCTTTAAGTCATTTTGGGAAATACTTTAGGTATTATGATAAGATAACTTCAATAAAAACCCAAGTATGAGTATAAGGGATAATTCTGAGCACAAGATAACATGATGAAATCTTGTTAAAGTAGACTTTGTGTGGTTTTCCAAGAAATATATTTGCTATCAGGATTTTAAAAATATATGCAGGCACTATCACATATGAACCAAGGGGTAATAACCCTAAAAATAGCATATTGGGTATTAACTCAGTTTTGACCTTGTGTACAATAATGCAGCATAACTACATACCAGGTTTGACACTCCTAGGGGATATTATTTTTTTTAATAATATTCTATTTACAATCCATTATTAAGTATTCATTATATTAAGGAATTAGGATAAGAAATATGAGAGAACACAATCTAAAGAAATATATATTATACCAAGGGTGATTTAATTTGAATTGAAAAATGATGTAACAACTTCAAAAAGTAAGGAATTTCATGGTTTAATTTGTCATGTAACTACCTTAAAATAATTCTATTATGGTGTTAATTATTCATCACTCTAATACTGGAAAATTGGTTTATACCCATGCATATTTACCCACGATTAAAAACAACTGTGGGTATGGGTCATATATTTTGACCTATACCCATAGTTTTGTTAAAACCATGGGTATAAAAACCCTGATTTAATGTTTTTATCTAGATACCCCTCCCAATTTATCATTTTATCCCCTGCATTTCCCTTGATCCCTAGATTATCCACCCTCTCCTCCCCTCTTTGACCTCAACCTCCCACCCTTGCCTCTACCTCCCAGCCCATGCCTCTTTCCCTCCTCCTTCTTGACTCTACCTCCACGTCCACGTCGGCCTCTACCTTTGTAGCCTCCTCAACCTATTCCTTATTCTTGAATTTTCCACCTAACATACAAATTTATTCATATTATCCTCACCTCTACTATTTTTCACTTCTTTTAATACATGTTAATGAATTAAATATTTTTAGGTGAATCCCACCCGGGCATGGTGGAATTCATATTGGATCAAGGGGATATATATTCTCTTGTATAAAAGAGGATTATATGGGTATCCAAAAAATTGTTTTTCTCTATTTTCATGGAATGTGACAAAGGTATTATTTTTCTTAGGGGGTTTTCAAGATTTTAGGGTGAAATATTGCATTAATTTTTTGGAAATTGATTGCCTTGATTTCTCTTAGGTATTAATTGTTCTTTGATTTTAGTTATTATATAATTGACTTTATCTAATGATATAATTTGGTTTGTTAATATTTAGGTGATTATTGAAGGTTTTTTGTAGTGTGAAAGCTCACCTATGGTATTGGTAAGTGATCTTTATATTTTTGATGAAAAATTCATAGGACACATTATGACTCACTGGGATTAGGTACATAATTGTTTCATATTTTTCAGGTATCTTAATAATGGTATGCTTATGATATATATATATATATATATATTGATAAAACACTATTTTATTGAATATTTTATTGATAATAAATGATATAATTTCCTCACATTGTGTTAAACATGTTTATTTATAAAATATTTGGGATTTGATCATTCATTTGAAAATTTGGTGAAAATTCCAGTTTTACCCTTAATAGTGCACTGTAGTATTTCGAAGATAACTATTTTTATGTTTATTATTTGTAATTGAAATTTTGTAACAGTGTTCCTAACTTAAATATCTACAACTTTTATTCAGGACACTAAAGCTAAAGAGTTCATTTGGTTGTTGAAATTGGGCCATGAAGTCAAAGTTGGGCTGGGCTCGCCAGAATGGAGAAGGTTCTGTATTTGGGCCATATATTCTACATACGGGCTTGGATTGAGCCCAAATTTTGATGAAAGCTCGGGGACATGATGTGGCACAAATAATCCTTCTGGAAGGCCGGACAATTCACGCGTTTTGGTGGTAAAATGGGCGGTGCAAGTTGGCATAAAATATTTGGCCGAATTTCCACATTCACACTTGAAACCACTTGTAACCTCTCCTCCCATCCCCTCTATAAATTGGAGTTTTTCTCATTTGGAGGGGTTGGGACGTGCATTGGGAGATTGGAGGCAGAGGAGAATTTGTTTCACCCAAATTCTCCAACCATTGTAAGAGGGGTAGCTCTTGAAGCAAGGATCCCCTCATCGAAGCCTCCTTCTCTTCTTCATTTTGTAATGTTTTCATTTGTGTAATAAACTTCATTGATCTTATTATATTTCTTCTCTTTTCTTCTGTTTTGTTTAAATTTCTTCTTCTCTTAATCTTCCTAATTGGGCTGGAATTCTTGAGTAGAAGCGTTATTGGGTTATACCCATTTTAAACCTTTGCACATGCAAAACGCTTCTACGATGATTACGCCACCCATGGAAGAGTAGTCTTTTAGTAATCGATCTATCTTCTACCCTCTTCATTTAATTATTTTGAATCAATGAGCTACTGTAATTCACTTAATATGATCCATGAATTGTGTTTTTAAATTGTAAGAAACTAAGAAAGCAATTGAACAATTAACACAAAAACACGCGAGGTCGGGATTTTGTGTAAATTGTGAGAGCGCGATCTTAATCGGTAATACAAGACCACACGGGATAAATTTGTAGAGTTCAAATATAATCCCTAAACACAATTTATCCTCATTTCCAGAATGGATATGTGCCTTAATTTACCAATTATCATAAGCTAATCTTAGAACATCAATCAAAGCAGGGTGCTGCGATTGCACGTTCCAAAGTTAGCCTAGGTTTAAATTCACATCATCTTTGTGGTAAAGTTAATTCTCGTAGGGTTCGGGATTTAACAAATTAAGGGATCATAATTAAGTGAATGTTAATTTAAATGATAATGATTAATAATAAAGTGAAGAGGTAGAGTTAGATCGATTACGCTTTTTAAATAGATTTCTAAAAAAAAACATCTTCTTGTTGTGTCATTTAAATTGAAATTCATTTCAAAACTAAAAACAAAACAAAAAATTATACAATCTTCTTCCAGCAAACTTCTTATAGATTCATAAACTATAAACAACCCCCATCCTTTTCTAGTAGTGTTTTTATTCTCTTTTATTTTATTTTTAGAATACCTCTAATAAGATGTTTTAATTCACTTCCTCCTTTGAGAGACGACCTTGGTTAGCCCCCTATGCTACACTAAGTAAACTAAACATTAGCTTCATAGAGTGTTGTGCTTGGAGTTTTATCCAACGTAACTCACTTTTGAAGTTCTTTTGAGAGCGCGTGCGACAACGCTCTTTCAAATTGGCGCCGTTGCCGGGGAGGCAAGTATTTATTTCAACCAATTAGAGGTATTTATTTTATTTTACATTTTATTCTCTTCCTCTCTTCTTTCTTCCTTCTTTACCCAATCTGATTTTTCTTCTTCTTCTTTTAATTTCTTCTACTTCTCTTTGGACCATCAACTCAAACTTCTCATTTTTATTTTACTATGGTCCACCTTCTTTCTTTTCATTTTTATTTTATCTATGACACGAACTAATCCCGAAGATCTTTTAGATCTTGACCCTGAGATTGAACGTAGCCTTAGGGCACGAATCAGACATTCTCAATCTACGGGAAGTTTCAATATTCAACCAGTTGGTGAATTCCTCTCTTCTGGAAACATTGAAATTGGAAGCTATTCAAATTCAAACATAAAAGAGGAACCAATGGAAGGAAATAATGGAAATGAACTTAATAGAACCATTCGAGAATTGGCTGCACCTGATATTAACTATCAACCAAATTGTATTGCATACCCAAATCTCGAATCGGACTTTGAATTGAAATCTGGATTAATTCACCTTCTTCCAAAGTTCCATGGCTTATCTGGTGAGGATCCCAACAAACACCTTAAGGAATTTAATGTGGTTTGCTCAACTTTAAAACCAAGAAATGTTTCTGAAGATCAAATTAAATTAAGAGCATTCCCATTCTCACTTGATGGAGTTGCAAAAGATTGGATGTATTATTTGCAACCTGAAGATGTAACATGTTGGAAT
The DNA here is from genome assembly GCA_963277665.1 of Viscum album. Classification (NCBI taxonomy): domain Eukaryota; kingdom Viridiplantae; phylum Streptophyta; class Magnoliopsida; order Santalales; family Viscaceae; genus Viscum; species Viscum album. The sequence goes on from OY728135.1 coordinate 541,258,017, forward strand.
GATTTGAAACGTATTTTCTTGCAAAGATTTTTTCCAGCATCAAGGACAACATCCATTCGTAAGGAGATCTCGGGGATCAAGCAAGCCCAAGGGGAGTCAATGTATGAGTACTGAGAGAGATTCAAGAAGTTGTGTGCAAGCTGTCCGCATCACCAAATCAGTGAGCAATTACTCATCCAGTACTTCTATGAAGGACTCACACCCATGGAGAGGAGCATGGTGGATGCTGCAGCTGGAGGAGCATTGGTGGACAAGACACCAGTAGCTGCACGATCATTGATCGACAAGATGGCCCAAAACTCCCAACAATTTGGTGATAGAGGTACACCACATGTTCGAGGAGTACATCAAGTAAGTCCTTCTCCTCTTGAAAGTCATTTGATTGATACTAAGTTGGAAGAATTGACCACTATGGTGAGGCAGATTGCATTGGCACAAAAGACATCTCTACCCCCTCCTTCAAGGCCTTGTGGTATTTGCACTGAGACAAGCCACCCAACTGACTGTTGCCCAAAACTCCAAGAAACAGAAGATTGTGCAGCAGTGTTCCCTGGGAGACCATTTCAGCAGCAACAACAACAACCATATCCCCAAAAGAAGTTTGATCCAACATACAACCAAGGGTGGAAAGATCAGTCGGACATGAGGTATGGCTCTGGACAACAACAAAGGCCACCCTTTCAACAAAACTTCCAGCAGCCTCCGCCTTACCAGCAGGGTTTCCAACAACCCCAAAGGAGATTTGAAGCTCAAACATCAACAAGTAAGCAACAAGGGAATCATCCACCAAAGGTAGATTCTAATACTGATGATCTTTTGAAGCAAATTGTTCTTAATCAACAGAATGAGCTGAAGAGTCAAAGTTCAGAGCTGAGGGAGTTGAAGACTCAAATGAGCCAGATTGCCACCGCCCTCCATGAACTTGTGAGTAAAAATTCGGGAAATCTACCTTCCCAACCCACTCCAAATCCAAAGGGGAATGTTAGTGCCATCACATTGAGAAGTGGGAAGCAAATGAACGATACATCTGCACCTACCATTCCACCGGGATTCACCTCAACTTCAGAGAAGCCGCATTCCATACCAACTGATGAGAAATCCAAGGAGAAAGATAAAGGTATGAAAAATATTGATGATGTTCCTTATAAACCTCTTCCTTTTCCAAACAGGGTTGTTCAAACCAAGAAGATGGCTGAAGAAGCAATGCAAAAGGAGGTTTTGGACACATTCAAGCGTGTGGAGATCAACATTCCTCTACTTGAAGCCATTAAGCAAATCCCAAGGTATGCCAAATTCTTAAAAGAACTCTGCACCAATCGAAGAGGGCTCAAGGGAAATGAGAGGATCAACCTTGGAAGGAATGTGTCGGCACTCATTACACCAACTCTAGCAATGCCAACAAAGTGCAAGGATCCCGGGACATTCACCATCCCATGTACCATAGGGGAGTTGCACTTCTCTGATGCTCTTTGTGATTTGGGAGCTTCCATAAATGTGATGCCTCACTCTGTATTCTCTTCCTTGCAGGTTGGTGAGTTGAAGCCAACAAGAGTAGTGGTGCAATTGGCGAATAGAGCTACGGCATATCCAGCGGGAGTCCTTGAGGATGTACTTGTTCGGGTAAGAGACATGATCTTTCCAGCAGACTTCTATGTGCTTAACATGGAGGATGATCAAGTAAGTTCTCATGCCCCCATTATCTTAGGTAGGCCCTTCCTCAAAACTGCAAAAACTATCATAAATGTCAATGAGGGTACACTTTCCATGGAGTTTGGAGATGAAGTTGTGATATTTAATGTTATGGATTCCATGAAGTACCCCTCAGAGGACCATTCTGCTTTTGTTATCTCCCATTTTGAACCACCAAATAAAAACTCCATAGAATTTGATTGTCCTATGCTTAGGGAGATTATGAGTATTGGTTCTAGTTTGATGTCTAAGAATACTTCTACACCCATTTTTAAGGAACAAGACTCTCTAAGATTTGATTTTGAAATGGAATCATATTCTGATTTTGATCATGTGAACTCTGATTATGACATGGCTATTGAGTATGCTGATGGATTTGGTGCTTTATTCTCTGATTATGATGATTTTTATTCTGATACTGATGTTCATTGTGCAGATATGTCTGTTGCATCAATTTCTCCATCCATACATCACCCACCTACATTGGAACTCAAGCCATTGCCCCCAAATCTCAAATATGCATACTTGCTCAGTGGTGATAGATTACCTGTCATAATTGCTAACAATCTCTCTTTTGAACATGAAGAAAAACTTTTGAATCTTTTGAGAGATAACATTAGGGCAATTGGTTGGACATTGGCAGACATATCAGGTATTAGCCCCTCCATTTGTATGCATAGGATTCTCTTGGAGGATGGGGCTAAACCGGTGAGACAGCCACAAAGGAGACTTAATCCCACCCTCCTAGAAGTTGTTAAGAAAGAAGTTGAAAAATTACTTGAGGCAGGTATCATTTACCCTATTTCTGACTCACAATGGGTTAGCCCTATTCAGGTTGTACCAAAGAAAACTGGTTTCACTGTTATAAAAAATGAAAATGATGAGTTAGTTCCTGTGAGAGTACAAAACAGTTGGCGAGTGTGTATCGATTATAGGAAACTAAATCAATCCACTCGTAAGGACCATTTCCCACTTCCATTCATTGACCAGATGCTTGAGAGACTAGCTGGGAAGACACACTATTGTTTCTTGGATGGATTTTCTGGCTATTTTCAGGTTCCCATTGTAGCAGAGGACCAGGATAAGACAACATTCACCTGCCCATTCGGTACCTTTGCTTACCGAAGGATGCCATTTGGACTTTGCAATGCCCCAGGTACCTTCCAGAGATGCATGGTGAGTATTTTCTCAGATTTCATTGAGACCTGCATGGAGGTATTTATGGATGATTTTACAGTTTATGGGTCCTCATTTGATGAATGTCTCTCTAGTTTGGGTGATGTGTTGCATCGTTGTATTGAGAAGAATTTGGTCTTAAATTTTGAAAAATGTCATTTCATGGTCGAAAAGGGAATTTTCTTAGGTCATATAGTCTCACAACATGGAATTGAGGTTGATAAATCTAAGGTAGACATTATTTCATCCCTCCCATATCCTACATGTGTGCGTGATGTTCGATCATTCCTTGGGCATGCTGGATTTTATCGACGCTTCATCAGAGATTTTAGTAAGATCGCTCTACCCTTATCTCGATTGCTTCAAAAAGATATTGACTTCAATTTTGATGATTCATGCAGGGTATCATTTGATGAGCTGAAGAAGTGTCTGACCACTCCACCAATCATACAGCCCCCACGGTGGGACCTTCCATTTGAGCTTATGTGTGATGCCTCCAACTTCGCGGTTGGAGCTGTGTTATCTCAGAGGGTGGAGGGACGTTCACATGTGATTGCTTATACATCGAGGACACTGGATTCAGCCCAATCAAACTACACAACCACGGAAAAGGAGTTTCTTGCTGTCATATTTTCTTTAGATAAATTCCGTTCATATTTATTGGGCTCTAAAGTAGTTGTTTTTTCTGACCATGCAGCTTTGAGGTACCTCCTGAAGAAGCCAGATGCAAAGCCACGACTTATCCGTTGGATGCTCCTTCTTCAAGAGTTTGACATCGAGATAAAGGACAAAAAGGGGTCAGAAAACTTGGTGGCGGACCACATGAGTAGGCTTACTCACACACTAGAGGGTGACACCTTGGACCAGGTACCACTTCAGGACACTTTCCCCGATGAGCATCTCTATACCATCTCAGGTAAGCATCCTTGGTATGCTGATTTAGTTAATTACATTGTTGGATCTGAAATCCCAGTGAATTTGAAGAAACATCAAGTCCAAAAATTAAAAAGTGAGTCTAGGTTTTATGTGTGGGATGATCCTTACCTCTGGCACATGTGTAGTGACCAAGTTATTAGGAGGTGTATTCCTGATCATGAGTTTGAGTCTGTTTTGCAATTCTGTCATACACTTGCATGTGGTGGACACTTTGGACCCCAACGGACAGCTAGGAAGGTTTTAGACTCTGGATTATATTGGCCTAGCTTGTTCCATGATGCCCATCTGTTTTGTAAGTCATGCTCTCGTTGCCAACACACTGGGAACATTTCTAGGAGACATGAGATGCCCCAACAACCCATACTATTTTGTGAGATTTTTGATGTATGGGGCATCGACTTTATGGGTCCTTTTCCTAGTTCATTTGGATTTTTGTATATTTTGGTTTCTGTTGATTATGTGAGTAAATGGGTGGAGGCCAAGGCCACCAGGACTGACGATTCTCATGTTGTTGTGGACTTTGTCAAAGCACAGATTTTTTGCAGGTTTGGAGTACCAAAGGCCATCATCAGTGACCAAGGGACACACTTTTGCAATAGGAATTTTTCTTCCCTCCTTCGAAAGTATGGGGTGACACACAAAACATCAACACCATACCACCCCCAAACAAATGGCCAGGCTGAGGTTTCAAATCGTGAGTTGAAACAAATCTTGGAGAAAACCGTGCAGCCAAATAGGAAGGATTGGAGCAAGCGCTTGGATGATGCATTGTGGGCTTATAGGACAGCATACAAGACCCCCATTGGTATGTCCCCATTTCGGATTGTTTTTGGGAAAGCGTGTCATCTCCCCGTGGAAGTCGATCATCGGGCATATTGGGCTATAAAGAAATGTAACATGGATTTGGCCCAAGCTGGAATTCAAAGGAAGTTGCAAATTCAAGAGCTTGAGGAGATTCGATTGTCATCATATGAGAACTCAAGGCTCTACAAGGAAAGATCAAAAGCAACTCATGACAAAATGATCCAACAAAGGGAGTTTCATGTTGGAGAGAAAGTCCTTCTCTATAGTTCACGACTGAAATTGATGCCTGGTAAGTTGCGTTCCAGATGGTTAGGTCCTTATATTGTGTCTAATGTTTTTCCTTATGGTGCAGTGGAGATCACACAAGAGGACACTAGAAGGAGCTTTACAGTCAATGGGCAACGTTTGAAGAAATACATTGAGGGACATCCTACTGATGCAGTGGATTTTATCACACTGCATGACCCCATCATCACTTGATCACATCAGGCTGTTCCTAACCCTTTCACTTTTATATTATTTGTCCTATTTAAAAATTCTGAATTTCATGTGCATATATCATCTCACGGGTTCACATTGAGGACAATGCAATATTTTAAGTGTGGGGGAGGGAACCTTTTAGTTTAGTAATTTCAATTGTTTTCCTGTTAAACAAAAAACCAAAAAAAAAAAATTGTGTGTTTTTCAAAATTTGTGTGTTTATTTTACAATTTTCTGTGTGTTTTTGAAACTTTTGAGCTGAAATGATTCTCATCACCATTTTTAAATCCATATCAATAAGTGAAACAATTTACCCCCTGAAACTAAGCTTAAATGAATGCTGAAATGACTTTGTTTCAAGTTCAAATATTTAGTAATTTCATGGAAAGTACACCGAATTTTGAATCCCATGCCACATCTCACTGTCTTTAAATTTGAAATCACTTTCCTGTGAGGCTTCTAAACCATTATTTTCATATTCTTTACATTCACCTCACTTCTTGAGAGAACCAAACCATACTTGATTTAACCAGAATTTGATCTATTCCTGTCAAAACTTGAGGGTTTGAGGTACTTGTGTTTAAATGATTGAGGCATTTGTTTGGTATTAAAACCCCTATTTCAAAGAATCCTTTTTTATAATGGCCTACCTTGAATATTTAATCCTTGTAGCCCTTAGAATCCATGCACAGCCTGTTAGGTTAAGCCACATTACAAGCCAATTTTCCCTATCCAACCAACTCTTGAAGTGAAATTGCATAATCTAGTTGAGCTTAAGTGTGGGGGAAGCTGTCTTGTGTTGTGCCACCACATTATGTGATACTTTGGGTGGAAAATTAAATTCTGAAGAGATGTTTTTGCTGCTAAAGAAAGTCATTATATTGAAAGCTGTGCCTTTTCTGGAGCTTTCATGACAAGTGAAGCTGTGCCTTTTCTGGAGCTTCTAATTGAGGTGGAAAGCTGTGCCCATCTGGAGCTTTCAAGAAAATCATGTTTGAGAAGATTGACATTTTTTTTATGCTGAAATGATGAATGGTGTAAACCTTTCATGACTTTTCATGATGATGGAGCTGAATTGATACTATGGGGATTGAAGAGAAGACCATATTTAAGTGAAAATTAGATTAATGCAATTTTGCTTCAAAAGAGTCAAGCCCTCCTCATTCAGCCTCAGAGTTTTTCACATCTTAATCCTACCAACCGGAAGCCACAGAACAACCCTGAAAAGTCCTCATGATAAACATATGTCCTTGACTCACATCGGGTAGCGATGTAGGAATCTATCAAGCCTATGGTGACCCTTGTATGAGTTTGGATGAGAAAGACATTGCAAAAAAAAAATTGATATTTGAGTGATGAGAGAAAATTCAAGCGAGGTAAGTGTTTTGTGCATGGGTGGATAAATGAAGTGGAAATATATTGAATGATATAAATGGAGAACTTGAAATAAGGTTTTTTATGAGGCATGATATCTTTTGATTCTTGGTGTGAAATTGATTGATCTTAAGGATATGTGTTTTAAAATTGGTTTTGATTTGATATTGATGTTTACTTGATATGAGGTTTTGCCCAGGTGTGCAAAAGGGTAAGTGTGGGGGAGTTGATAAAACACTATTTTATTGAATATTTTATTGATAATAAATGATATAATTTCCTCACATTGTGTTAAACATGTTTATTTATAAAATATTTGGGATTTGATCATTCATTTGAAAATTTGGTGAAAATTCCAGTTTTACCCTTAATAGTGCACTGTAGTATTTCGAAGATAAATATTTTTATGTTTATTATTTGAAATTGAAATTTTGTAACCGTGTTCCTAACTTAAATATCTACAACTTTTATTCAGGACACTAAAGCTAAAGAGTTCATTTGGTTGTTGAAATTGGGCCATGAAGTCAAAGTTGGGCTGGGCTCGCCAGAATGGAGAAGGTTCTGTATTTGGGCCATATATTCTACATACGGGCTTGGATTGAGCCCAAATTTTGATGAAAGCTCGGGGACATGATGTGGCACAAATAATCCTTCTGGAAGGCCGGCCAATTCACGCGTTTTGGTGGTCAAATGGGCGGTGCAAGTTGGCATAAAATATTTGGCCGAATTTCCACATTCACACTTGAAACCACTTGTAACCTCTCCTCCCATCCCCTCTATAAATTGGAGTTTTTCTCATTTGGAGGGGTTGGGACGTGCATTGGGAGATTGGAGGCAGAGGAGAATTTGTTTCACCCAAATTCTCCAACCATTGTAAGAGGGGTAGCTCTTGAAGCAAGGATCCCCTCATCGAAGCCTCCTTCTCTTCTTCATTTTGTAATGTTTTCATTTGTGTAATAAACTTCATTGATCTTATTATATTTCTTCTCTTTTCTTCTGTTTTGTTTAAATTTCTTCTTCTATTAATCTTCCTAATTGGGCTGGAATTCTTGAGTAGAAGCGTTATTGGGTTATACCCATTTTAAACCTTTGCACATGCAAAACGCTTCTACGATGATTACGCCACCCATGGAAGAGTAGTCTTTTAGTAATCGATCTATCTTCTACCCTCTTCATTTAATTATTTTGAATCAATGAGCTACTGTAATTCACTTAATATGATCCATGAATTGTGTTTTTAAATTGTAAGAAACTAAGCAAGCAATTGAACAATTAACACAAAAACACGCGAGGTCGGGATTTTGTGTAAATTGTGAGAGCGCGATCTTAATCGGTAATACAAGACCACACGGGATAAATTTGTAGAGTTCAAATATAATCCCTAAACACAATTTATCCTCATTTCCAGAATGGATATGTGCCTTAATTTACCACTTATCATAAGCTAATCTTAGAACATCAATCAAAGCAGGGTGCTGCGATTGCACGTTCCAAAGTTAGCCTAGGTTTAAATTCACATCATCTTTGTGGTAAAGTTAATTCTCGTAGGGTTCAGGATTTAACAAATTAAGGGATCATAATTAAGTGAATGTTAATTTAAATGATAATGATTAATAATAAAGTGAAGAGGTAGAGTTATATCGATTACGCTTTTTAAATAGATTTCTAAAAAAAAACATCTTCTTGTTGTGTCATTTAAATTGAAATTCATTTCAAAACTAAAAACAAAACAAAAAATTATACAATCTTCTTCCAGCAAACTTCTTATAGATTCATAAACTATAAACAACCCCCATCCTTTTCTAGTAGTGTTTTTATTCTCTTTTATTTTATTTTTAGAATACCTCTAATAAGATGTTTTAATTCACTTCCTCCTTTGAGAGACGACCTTGGTTAGCCCCCTATGCTACACTAAGTAAACTAAACATTAGCTTCATAGAGTGTTGTGCTTGGAGTTTTATCCAACGTAACTCACTTTTGAAGTTCTTTTGAGAGCGCGTGCGACAACGCTCTTTCATATATCAAAGGTAAATATTTATTATTAAAAAATATCAATAGATATTAATATTAATTTTCATTAACTAATAATATATTAGATTTTCCCTAAAATATAGTATTGTGTGTGACATAATTACCATAATTTGAAAGAGATTTTTAGTATATATGTTTTATCAAAATGTGTTTATAAATGAATTAACCCCTTTTCATTTTTTTTCTTTTTTTATATTGTAAAAAAATGTATTATAAAATATGAGTTGTAACACTTTATTAAAATAATTATTGATGATGTTGGTGTAGAAACATTCTTTTAGGTCATGGTCACTTATAACTTAAAAAAATAATTTACTTACATGTTTTATGTGAGATTTTATCTCTCTTAAATATGATGTCTTAAATTAATAAAGTGGCGATTTAAAATATATTTGTCTAGATTAAAATTTATAACCAACCAATTTCTGATAAATAATACCTTACAACCTTGTAATTCTAATTATTGGAAATGTTTTGATATGTTATTCCAAACATGACAGCCGATCTCTACTTTATGCCTCATTTGTGTTGTCTATACCATGTGTGATATTATTGTGCATCACATGATTATAGATTCATATGAATTCTCTCTAGCATGTCTTAATGATTTGAAATGATATACCCGTTCTTTATTTTGATTGATATTATCATGTTTGATTGTAATATTATTATATTTAATTTATGGATAGTTTAATATATTTTTCATGTTTACACATCATGGTTATTATTATCATACTAGCATTGTGATATAACAGTGAATTGAGAGAATGTGAACTACGATTTAATTTTAGGGAATTTTAATCTTCATTAGCATGGACCAAGTTGACTATTTTATCATAGAGTACGTTCACAGCTTTGACATAAAACATTTCTATTACTATAATGTGAAGCATTTTTTTTATATAGATCATATTTTGTGGGTTTTTATTTAGGTTCATTCTTGATGTTTTGGGCTCTTGGGTCCTATTGAGACTATTTCTAGTTACCATCATCAAGGTAAGTTTGTTCTCCATGAGTTTTGGGTATGTTTTGATCTTTTTATATTCCATGCATTTTTCTTTATTTAGGGGTTTGGGGTGTTTAAGTTTTTGGTGTTTTTCTATTGAATTTGTTACCTCAGTGTTGTGGTTTCGGGTTTCCATTTTCAAATGATACTTTCATATGTATTCATAGGATGGAATATACATATATAAGTTCCCACATATATATATATATATATATATATATATATATATATATTTACCCATAGTGGTATGAATATATATATATTTGGGCTAGCTGTACTTATATAAATATATGGAAAATGCATACATGTGTAAGATAAAAGAGTATATGCACATATAATAATATTTTTATTGACCCCCTTGTACATATTTAGCCATAAAAATATTTACATAGGTTTTAGGTGTCCTTATATTTATGAGAATGTGAATATGCATGGAAGCAATAAAAAGAATATTTGAGTTGTCATCATCATAAGCATAACACCTTGAGTTTGAGGTAGGCTCCAATATGAATTTGCCTTTAAATTTTAAGAATCATGGATTACTTTTATTTATCACCATGTTTTTTAATAAATAGTGATATATATTTCTTAGAATAATTGTTTGATATGAAATGATGTTTTTTACACATTTTATTGGATTATATGAAACTATTTTTACAGAACCTTACACACCAAGTGTTTAACAATATGCATGATTGGTATTTTATAATAAAATTGTTCCATATTGATGGAAAAAACCAACCCAAACCAAACCAAACCAGTACCTCTACAAATAGTGCTGACATGCATAAACCCATGCTAACTCTAAATGAACTATGTAGGACCAAACATTTTAGAATTGAATCAAATCAAATAAGTATAACCTGATCCAAATCAAAACAATCCAAATCAAAGGAAACCGACATGAACTCAATCAAACTGAAATAAAAATAAAATAAAATCTACATAAATAAAAATACTAATTGGATTTTCCTATAAAGACTCGAAGAAAAAAACTAACCAATATAAAATTGATATACAATGAATTATACTAAATTGAATAAAATAAGAAATAAAATAATTAGAAAAAACTATGATTAATTATATTAACCTATGAAGTGTAAATTAAAAAATTTCTAAATGAGTCTAGTGTAAATTAAATAAGCCTATACCAAATAGATAAATTAAAACTAACTAAATATAAATCATATCATATCATATTGTACCAAAGTGAATCATACATAATCGGTATCATCAATTTAGACCGCTCTTGAACTGCCTCAATTATGATTGTATCAAACATAACAAATAAAGATAAACCACAGGAGACCAAACCAAGTAAGATTAAGAAGATTAAACCCAAAATGATTTGAACTAAATAAAATTTCATCATACAAACCCATAATGGATAGAATAAAACCAAATAAAAAATATAATTAAACATTAAAAAAACAATCACAAATTAAACCTTATTGGAATAAATGTAAATCAAATCATCAAAAATAGTTATGAATGTTCAAAATCAAAATAATAGAATTCAAATATAAAAAACTGAATGAAACAAAATTGGACAAAGTAAAGCATATATAACTTAAACTAATATTATATTACAAATGATTTATTAAATTAGAACTAATATAATGAATTCAAATCAATATGACCACAACTAATACGAACTAAACAAAAGTAAACCAAAATGATATGAACCAAATTTAATAAAATGGAATCAATTAGAACATAAATGAATGAAATTTTCCAAGATAATATAAATAAAAACAGGACAAAATAAATCTAATAATGTTTCCAAAAAAAAATTGTGTTGAAAAAAACTGAACTAAGATGAAACTAAAACCAAACAGATTATATTAACATTAATAAGAAGAGTAAGTGTTAATTAATAAGTATGTATTAATTGAAAATATCATTTTGAAACTTGGATACGTTTCCTCATTTCATATAGGAACATTATTTGACCCATTGGGTGATGTGGTTCTTATATGCTTGGTGGTGACTTGTATAATCACAGGTGACATGTATGTTGTAGTTTAGTATTTATTTTATTTTATTTATTTCATCGACCAATTTTGAATTTTACCAATTTCTACAGGTGTAGGGTAATTATATTCTGTGAAGGGGGGAAAAGGTCACTAGAGGTGGCTACATAGTTTTATTTACAAGGGAGGGAGATAAAGGTTGTCGAGGGATTAATAGTGTGTTTTATTTTAGTATCATTTTATCATGTGTTTCCTCTAATTATTTTCTTTTCCTTCGGCATGGATGCCTGATGTACGGATTGGTCACACAAAAATTTTATTTATTTTCTGTTGCAGTTTTAATTAATTTTTTATTGTAGAAATCGTTCCCAAGTGGTGATTTCCAAACTAGAGATCATGAGAGATTCTAAATGAAATTTGATGCTGCATGATCAAACCATCAACCAATATCACTGGTCTAAACCATTACATGCAACAAATTTCAAAGGGGATAAAAATAAACAATACGTAAAAAAAACCAATGAAGAACAGTATAATTTTACTCGGTTTCCTTCAAGCCACATATGTAATATCTCAATATCATAGGTGATAAATAACTTACTTTTTTATAGAAGATATATAATTTCATATACAGTAGAAGAGGGGTCTTTTAGGGAGATTCATATAATCCTCAAATACGTCTCAATAGCTACCAAAAAAAATTTATAAGAAAAATTTGAAGATCGGTAAGCATGGCCTCTACCACCACCCTCAGAGAATTATCATCCCCATAAAAATAAATGAAATAGAGAATAAAGAATAATATGTTGTCATACACAATACCACCCCCTCTCATATTCCCTCGGCTCCATGAACTATCAATATTCTGTGTAAGACCAAAGGAAGAAAGACTGCAACTCACCCAATGACACACCACCTAAGGTCTAGAGATACTAGTGGAGTGCCTAACAGCCATGAAATACATGAGAGAGAGAGATTTATCCCACTAGTTCTGAATACTAACCAAGTCCATCACTAATTACTTAGTTCTAACCCCCAATTCCATGATAGAGGGAGTGACATTATTCTGAGAATGGTTTCTCACATCCAATATACACCAGCATCCCATAGATATATTTATTGAATGAGACCTTGCCTCATGTTTATTGTTATTAGTACTGTTGAACCACTATGGAAGTAACTCCTCCTTGGACATCACAACTGGGTTATATCCAAATAATTCCCCTATAACTCTCGACACATTTCCTGACCATTAACTATAAAAGAAAATATGTAAAATAAATTAAACATTATGAACCTTGCAGTAAGAGAATTTTTAAGCCAAGTGAATCACTAAATGTTGGACTAATAACTCAGTGGGAATAGAAAGATTCTGAATTCTCCATAATAGAAAGCTAAGTTTTGTTGGGATTTTTTCCACCAAAAAACTCCTCCATACCTTTCACTATCCTGTTGTGATGTTCTCACCTTCATATAATCCGTTGTAGTAAAGTTACTTGAAGTTGTTCCAGTGAAAAAACATACATTAGGGGAGTCATCTATCTAAATATCCATATACTTTCCCCTGATATGGATTAAGAATAATTTGAATAAATGAGGGGTTGGAACTAGCCTGTGTGAAGGACATACCAGGAACCAAGAATCTTGGGAAGCTCATGGTCCTTTGGGTCTAATAACCATTCTATAAATTAAGATCTCTTTATCTAGAAAGCTAGTGAGAATGATGTTCAAACATAGGAATATGAGAGTATAGGGACTTCTATGGGTAAGAAGTATGTCTTTTGGGAACATTCATTTTACTAACATACTTCTCTTTGATAAATATAATTTAGAGGTAACACCCTTAAATATCCTCCCAAGAAGTATGTGTGCCTGGATTCATTTCTCCCATAGAATATAGAAACACTTGGAATCATTATCATGGATATTCATAAAACTCCATCCTTAATTATGTCATAATATTATCATATATCGTTTAACATGTATCAAGACCCATTACACATCACATAACACATACAATTCCCTATTATACCTTGGTTGATGAGTAAATCACCATTATAGGTAAAACATTCACCCCTCCCATCTATAAGGGACCTTTATATTTTTCATTTACATCTTCAGATGTCTATGATATGCACATTATATTTTCTCACCAAGAGTAAGGTTATGTTTCAATCACTTATCAAATGATACATAGTGATTTCCAATTCTATTTTACCGAACCCAACTAAAATTATCTACTAGGACCTTTTCATTATAGAATTTAGTTACCCAATTTGGGTTACCATTTCCTTATCAATGTTAGGAATATGTGTCTTTAATATCATAAGGTTCATGAATCATGAACTTAAACTGTTTCAATTATCTATGAGGATACTTAAATTGTAATTTGAGTTTCCAACTAATAGTGGGATTTTTTTCACCTATGTATTTGAGAACTACCTTATGTCTTCCTAAAATAATCATATTTGTGTTAATTTGAATCTAATATCACTTTATCCTCCATGAATATCATTAATCGTTATGTATTTTAAAAAAAATGACCATAAAAGGAACCATACAAAATCCTTGAATCATGATCTTTATGACATCCCATATCATTTATATATTTTAGTTAAAGGGGGACCATGAAGGGGGGTGGAAGGGGCTGTAGGGGGGCTGTGAAGGAGGATGGAAGGAGCTGTAAAGGGGCTGGGGGGTCTATGAAAGGGGTCTGTGAAGTGGGCTAGAAGGGGATGTGAAGGGAATATATGGGGGCTATGAAGAAGAAATGAGAGGGATATGATGGAGTTTATAGGGAGTTGTAAAGGGGTAATAGGATCTATAACCATGGTTTTGATAAATGTGGATATTGGTTCTCTGCCATTTTAGGTTATACCCACATTTTTAACAATAATAGGTATATCTTATCTAAGTATAGAAGTTATACCCATGGTTATCCAAACCATGAGATTAGATGTATACACAGGGTTTTGTTTAAACCATGGGTATATAATAATTTCTAGGACTTATACCAATGTTTTGTTAAAAACCATGGGTATATGTCTATACCAACACCTCTATGGACCACAGTTCATGAAACTATGGGTATATCCTATAACCATGGTTTTAGGGACTACACCTATTGTTTCAAACCATGGTTATAAGTTATTTTTCTTGTACTTCTCAAAATTACACCCTTTTGGTTTTACTAATGGACAACAATGAAAGGAACCAAGTTAACAGTGGATTCCATGGACAATACAGAGATTGTCCCAATGATAAACCTAATAGGATAATTTCTAGAGTGAGAAATGTTATGAATTTTCCAAACATATAGATACCCAAACCATACATAAAAAAATACTACATCTTATTAGCATAATATTAATTATATATAAACAGAATCCATTCTAGAACTATAAAGTATTAGTGTCTTTAAAAACATGGATATATAAACAACTATTACATAAAAGTATCTACATCATCTCCCACTTCATTTTTCATAAATATCACCCATTTTAGACATACCTTACTTAAAACCTATCCAAATAAACTGGGGAAAGGAAATATAAGTAAGGGTGTGCTCAGATGCTCAGTAAAAGTAAACATAAGATACATCAATCAATGATCATAAATGAGAATAAGAAAAGCATAAGGGTATGATGAAATGATCATAATATGAAAAAGTTAGGACCAAAAAGTCATGGATATTTAATAATGAATCATGTAACAATGATTTTTTATAATATGATTCCTAATTCGTAAGAGTTTGGAATCATAAATAATCAGTCATGTGCCATGGGAACTTAGGGACGCACGCCTGTTGTGGGGCATGGACAATATTTTTGGGTTTTTGATTTATGAATGAAATTGATGACAATATTTTTGGGTTTTTGATTATTTAAAATAATGAAATTAATATGTTAATTTAAACTATTATTCAAATATAAATAGAATGAGTTAATAATAAAGAACAAGGTTTTGGTGGTTGGTTGAATGTTGAATCATTATTCTCCTTTATATGTTTTATTTCAGTTTGTTAATCCAAACATGAAATCTCATGTATGAACTACTATTATTTATTTATAAATTTTGGAATGTCATTGAGTTTTTTATAACTCTCAATTCCACCTCCTCCATTAATCCATGTTGATGAGACACCTTTGTCTATAATGTGTGATCTTCCAGGATCCAGTTCAATTGAATCCATTTCATCCATTGATAAGATCTACTCCAACATGTGAAAAACTAACCAATGGATAGAGGAAAAATGATTAAATCAAATAATAAATATAGGTTGAGTTGCATGTCATTGGAGGCAATCACAACATTGGGGACATTCTCCTTACCTGTTGACGCTACTCAATTCTATCGACAAAATTAAAATTAAACATTAAAGAAAATTCATGATCACCTTCACCTCCCCCAAGGCCAAGTCTCGAGGTTATCTTCTCATTTCCTAGAGTAATATATTCCATGGTGGAGTGGGTGGAAGAGGATAGAGATAGAGAGGGGGAATGAAATGAAGAAAACTGGATGGATAAACACAAAGGAATGGATTAATAAAATTAAAAATAATATTACTATTACAAAATAAGTCAAAACTAAAATTAAAAATAAATAAAAAAAGATATGGGGTGGAAGAGAGGAGAAGCAGTGGCCCATGCCCTGGTGTGATACCTCCTTGGCTGTGGGTGTCGAGCTGATGATTTGAGAAGGAGGCGATGTCCTACTTTTATTAGAAGAATTTTTTCCACTGAAATCTTACACATTATTGTCCCATTAAATAGTTGATTATCGTGTAGACCCCATTATAAAAGTTGTTTATAACTGTGTTATACATTCACCCTCTAAAGTTTAGCTCATTTGGAAATTGTATGTATGTGTAATAAATTTTTAATTAGCAGTTTCGTTTTCTAGACAGAGTTCTAGGAAGCTTCCTTAAAAAATATAACATCTAATTATAGCTATATTGACTTAAAAACTCCCCCAAAATTGTTTTAAAGACATCCCTATGTGTCCTCATTCTATTAAAAGGGGAATCAACATCATTGTAGTTGTGTAGACTGATATTTGATTTCGTTACGGTGGTGGGGTCCACACTATCCACCTAGAAATATCTTCAAATTTATTGATTTTTTAAGGGCACTAGATTGTTGAATAAACTCCTGGTCTAGTATAAAAATTTGGAGGAAATAAAATAATGACAAAAAAATAATATTCCCTCAATTTGGAATTATATTTTAAAATTAGTGGCGAAAATTCCCTTGTAGTAAAAACCGGTCAGAAAATCTAGAATTAAGCACTTTTCCCAATTTTTCTCATTTTCATTCTAACATTCAAATTACCCATTTTTTTTAAAAAAAATTGAAATACATGGGTTTTATCATAGACAAAAATAAAAAAATATTCATAATTTGATAAAAAATATGCACATAAATTTACTCTGTAAAATGTCCATACACATAAACTATGCTTGTCCTCAAGCATAAAATCTCAGCATGGAAATAAGAGGACACGAATGTTACCAATATTCAAATTCCCATGCTATAGAATCAAAAAATATTAAATGTAAAATCAAACTTTCAAAAATCTGCATAAAATATCCATTTAATTTCACATTTTTTCGAAGAAAAAAATAATTCCTATATTTTACTTTTCCCATTTGAAAATTGATAGAGCTTCTCCTTTTATTCATTCCTGATATCGATTCATTATTATTAAAAATTCCAAGTCATGATTTACCTAAATTTTGATTCTTTTCTCTCATCAATCATGATAAAAGTTATGTAGAGTTATTCTCATATCATGAGAATATGATCCTTATCCATAGGCTTGTAAATGAATAACTTTTCCCACTTTATAAAGACAAAAGACACATAGAATCATAAGGACTTTAAATAAAGGTTCAAATGACTCTAAGGATTAAGGTTGGTAGGATTTCTTGATTTAAAAATAAAGGCTCAAGTAGGAGGTTTATCTCTTAATTACAATGCATGATATCAAAAATTGAAATTAAATTATTCCCTTAAATGTAGAAATACCAACTTCCCAAAACTCAAAGAAAAGGTTATGATCATGTAAGCATAATGAATGATTTGTCCACCCTCTTGAATATTTTGTTATTTTGTTCTCTTTTATTTATTTTTTGAATGTTATGATTAGATAAAAACTCACATCCATCACCTAACCACATATGATCAAAATATAATTGGTGTGGAAAATTGGTATTTTTGGTTTTTCCCAATCACAACCCATTTATTTATTATTATTTTTATTTTTTTATCTAAGAGGGGGAAATGATAAAGTTCAATGAATAATTTCACAACATTTTAAAATTCCCACAATATCACCCCTAAACTTCTTCCTTACTATGTATATCATCTCATCCACCACTATTTCCATTACCCCCACACATGAACTTTAAAATATCATGAAAATACCAAAAGTAGGGTAGGAATGGATAAAATGGCTTGAAACATCACTTATCCCTATAAAGGACATTCATGGTATTTATGGTCTAAACAAGAGAAATATTTAAATGTGGTATTTTAAGAAAATTTATCTTTTTATAGGATGCCTTAATAATTTTAAATGTGTTTTTATAGAGTCATAGCTTTTACAAGTTTCAATACATATTCTGGTCAGTTACATGTCCCAAGATCACTCATGAATTATGCTCAAGAATAAATAAGAAGTACTTTGTCTAGAAATACTCTTGGGAATGGGAAATATAACATTGGACAATAACTCATGGGTTGACTAATAAAAAAAACCAATTCACATGAATTTAATAATTCAAAGCATGAAATATGGTAGGGGAATTTCATTTACATTAATCAATTAATTCCTTCAAATCAAGATTCATTATTTCAATATCCATGCTTTATTTTAAAAATTCAATTATTCATTTAAATCATTTAATTATATCAACATTGAAATATAAAACATGTAATCACAAGATTCATAAGAAATTCATGTCTCCTAGATTATTCAAGTAAAGCATAATTCAAGTGTGGGCATGAAAATTTATCTTTAAATCTCAGAAAATGTTGTGGACAAAGATGTAGAGTGTTTAAAAGATAAAAAACTAAAAGTGAACTCCATTTTTTCATGAAACAAAATCCTCCCTCTTCACTGTCTAGGGTTCCCTTCCACCATTATGAACCTATAAAAGAAAACTATAACGCCCCATCCCCAGAAGACTAGATTCGATTCATTAATTTAATAAATTGGAATGATTACAAGGAATCAAGTCCCTAAAGTCTAATCAGTTTATCCATCTTGGAAAATAGATTACACACATTAAAGTTACTTTACACATTATAAAATAAAAAACAACATAAATGATCATTTTAGAAAGACATTAATTCCCTAGCTTAACCCTTCTTATAAATCATAATACACTTCTTGGAATCCTTGGAAAATTAAAACATAGAAAGGTGTGAGCTCAGATGCTCAGTAAGGATGACAATATAAAGGGAAATTTAAAAAATAAGCATAAAACTTTAAGGCAATGTATATGACTAAAACAAAATCCTTTTGAACTTAAACTTCAGAATAATATGGAAAAGATATAATAAAATAATTTCATTTACTAATTCAAATGGATATTCTACTTGTCGAATAATCACATGAAATATCAATAACCACTTTCATAATAATGGAATGCATAATCTTAGACTTCATAACCACATAGTGAAGGACTTGTACCATGACTACAAATAAGATTTTGTCAAGGATTTGTGTGAAGACACTAGTATGTCTCATGAGACCTACCGATGCATCGAGGAGCTATAGCAGGATCCACCAGTCACTTCCTAAGTCCAATGCATTCCTCATATGAAAATGTTTAAACATAACATAAACATTCGTATTAAAACTAGCATATGAAATGTCAATACTTTATCCATAAACCATGAATGGTATAAAAATAATACATCCATAGTCAAACATATCACATAAACTTCTATACAATAGGAAAGATTTTTATTATAATAAATTGACTTCAAACAAGTTTAAAATCCATCAAAGGATATTGACATAGATGAAAATGATTTGTAAAACTCTTTGAGAGAAATATCCCTTTTCATGAAAACATTTAAAATTCATACAATTTAAAAAGTAAGACATTTATAGACATTTTTTAATCAAATTCTCCCATTCCACATTGAAACTTTTGAAAGGATTTAATATTTTAAACACATTAATGTCCATATAGATAAATCCTTAAAAACCATTTTGAAAACATGGACATTAATGAGAATGATTTAGAAGAATAAATATTTAAAAAATTTAAAATGATGTCTTTGTAAAAAAAGTTCCTTAAAAGAATCCCTTTGAAAAATCTTTCATGAAACATAGACATGGATAATAAATATGTCCCAGTATATACATACGTAAAAAACAACCTCAGATAATAAAGAGATTGTGAAATTAACCCTTAGCTTGAACTTTCCTTTAGTCGAGGGTATGTTTAACCTCAAGTATAAAGATAGTAGTATGTTATTAAATTATAATATAACCATATTAATATTTATTATATCATACATGATTCATTTATAACTTTATACTACCCATTAAATAATAATTTCCATGTTAAATTAACATTTCGGGTAATAATCGCTTTCTTTATCATACGTATTTTAACTTGTTACTCTTGAATGTATCACTTATATCATGATTTAAATACTTCCAGAATATAAAACATGATTTATATATCATATATATTTAGAATATAAATATTTAGAATATATGTATATATATGAAATGGAAAACACCGTTTATGGCGACGGTAGGCCGTATGTACGCATAAACGCTGTTTTTGTTTTCATATCGTATTGAACGGAACTAAGAGAATAAGATATATGTAAGTAAATATATAAATACACAATATCATTTTTATGTCATATATTACATACTTATTAATGATATATATTTTATAATTATTGTTGAATTGTGAACGTGGAAATGAATCTCATCACGTCATGGAGACGGTAATCCGTACATACGCACGAGTGACAATATCATTATATTGATAGAGAAATAGTATGTAATTGGATAGTATATCATATTTAAAGAATAATTATTATTTACATTAGTTATACTCATTATTATACCCATCCAAATAATGAAGTGTTTGAATAACAAACTACACCATGACATGGAGATGATAATCCGTACGTACACATATATGGTGACTTTGTCATTTATAGGATGGATAGAATAATGAATATGGTTGTACCATTTTTATAATAACATCACAGTATATAAGAGATACTGGAAATATTTATTTATAATAGAAACATCAAATAAAGAGGAAGTGGAAGAAGAAAAGAACTTGAAAGAGGTGATGAAATATTAACCTCTTCTTCTGGTTCTTCCTTTTGATTTGATCAAAAGGGCTCCATAAGTTGTCTTTATGACCAATGGAAGGACTCTAGGATTCAGGGAGGAAAGTTGGGAGGATATTTGGGATGGTTTTGACTGAGAAAAAAGGCTTTGGAGGTGTGGCATTAAGAGAAGGGGATGAGCCCTTTTATAAGAGGGGTGAGGTTCACTATAGGAAAAGATTAAAATATTAATTTATTATACAATCATATTCGGTTTATAATGGCTAAAAATGAATTTATTTAGAGACTTAGGTAGATATGGGATTAAATACTCCCAAACAATAGGTTTTAGACAAGTTTAGGTTACCATTTTAACCTTATCCTTTATATTTAACTCTTAGTTAAATAGTTTAACTTTTACCGCGTCTTCTTGTATTATTACACTATATGGTTAATAAGCTTACTATAAACTTACAAGATAACCTCAATTAGTCCATTAATGAAATATATAGTATTATTTAAGCCCTTTGGTTGAGCCTTAGATTTTTAGGAATATTATATCAACCAATAATATAGTATTTTTTTTAAAAACTCAATTATTTAAATTTTGACATTATTTATTAATTTTTTTTTGTTAAATTTATAACAACTTTATTACTTCAAAATTAATTAATATTTTCATTCCTAACATGTCATATTAAACTATAAAATTATTCTAATTCATCAAAAGTCTCAAATTACATTTATTGGGATATTTA
Source organism: Viscum album (assembly GCA_963277665.1). Classification (NCBI taxonomy): domain Eukaryota; kingdom Viridiplantae; phylum Streptophyta; class Magnoliopsida; order Santalales; family Viscaceae; genus Viscum; species Viscum album. Next base: position 541,279,558 of record OY728135.1, read on the forward strand.
TAATATCAATTATTTTAATATGTTAATAATAAGGTAATTAATACGTCATCATTGTGTCATAAAAAATTTAACTTATTTAAGGTATAAAAATTATAAATAAAATAAAATTATGCAGGAAAGTTTTTTTTATCTTTCTAATGAATTTTAATAGTCCAATTTATAATATTTATAACCCTATATTAAAAATGGTTTAGTTATTAAACTTTGAATTTAACTCTTTTAACTCTTCTTTAAATAAAATAATAATAAATGTCCTAATCTAAACCAAGTGGACCAAAGAGAATCATATTTTCTTTATAAGGTTTTTTGGTTGAATTATACTTTTCCAATAGAATTAGTACATGTGTTAAGGTAATAAAAATATCATTTTTACACATAATTTCCCTATTTACTTTTAACCGTGGTAAATAAAAGTCAAAGTTACTATTTAAAAAAAATATTTTCATCTTATTGAACCAAATTTTACTTACTGATGTCAACTGTGTCTCTTGGATTTTTTAAATTCAACTCATAGAAGTGGTATAATTAAGATTTATGGAAATTTGAAAATGCTCTTAGAATGTGGGTAAAAAAAACATTAAAAGGTTCGATAAAATTTTATAAATCTAAACATATTATAAAATGACTCCAATAAATTACGTTGAAAATATATAGGTATTATGTATATATTTTTACCTAAAATAAATTAAAATAAAATAACTATTTATTAAAATAAAAAGTCAGTTTTAACCAATTACGTAGTGTTTTTTTCACTATTCATAAAAATTTGAAAGTTTTTAGAAAAATACAAAAAATTCATCAAAAGATAATTTCAATATTACGATTTCAAAAATTAAGTCTATTTTACCAAATTACAATCATAGAATATGTATTTATTAATTTAAAATTATTTCCCGTTGTCAAAACAAAAAAGTGGGTTTTTAAAAAGTAAAAAACTATCAAAAGATTGACATATGTGAATGTCAAATTTAAATGTGAAATTACTTATAATGACTACATTGTATTAAATGATAAAAATATAATCTAATTATACTTCCAAACCATTCAAATGCATTATTTTTTACTATTAATTATTTTGATTAAAAAAGTTGTTTTTAATTAAAATTTAGTAATTTTCACTATTCATCAAAATATGAAAGTTATCAGAAAAGTACCAAAAATTTATACAAACTAAATTTTTTGTCCAAATTCTATAAAATAATTTAATTTAATTAAATTGAGTATATAAAATTGTTAAATATTGGTTTTAAAAATGGTTCTCCATTAAATGGCGGTAAAATTGCATTTTCTGAAAAATACTTATTTTAGCCGAAAAAATGATCTTTTTCTTTTATTATGTCTTCGAAACAGTAATATAAATGTTAAAATTATATAGATAATATAATATTTAAAATTTAGTTAATACTATTCTTAACCTCTTTTTGAACGTTTAGTTTAATAAGTTGTGGCGCGCTCGAACTCGGTGTTGCGTGTAGCGCAAGCTATTGAATTACTTTAATGAGACAACGTACTATGAAATCATGGGTTGTTACATTCCCCCCTCCCTCAATAAATTGCATCCTCGTAATTTGAAATTGTTTTTCGAAAATAAATGGTTAAAAATAAAAAAAATTACCTTTGTGGAAAACCCACATCAGAAATTGGTTTAATAAAATATACTCTTAATAGGAGGGAAAGGGAAAGGAAAAAGTCACCACCAAATTATTATCTCGATTAGGAGAAAATTGGTGGAAATTTGAGACACATAAGTAGAGGAAAAACATAAATATTTATAAGGAGTGATTGAGGCCATCAATCAAAAACAAGTGTAAAATTGAGGGCCTCAAAGCTATCAATCTATGATGATTTAAAATACCATTAGTTAAACAAAACATAAGGTATTAGGATAACACATTTTTGGTTTTAAGATCCCTTCACTAAAGTTTAAGAATTAATTTATTCATAGGATAAGAGGAAAAAATATCTTTGACAATTAGAGTATCTTTCTTCAACTAATTCCTTCCACAAACTCATCTTTCACTCAAAAGATAATAGAATTCAAAAATATTCTATTTATCCTAATTGTATAGGGTTCTAAAAATAATAAATATATAATTAATTTTTCTGACTATTTTCAGAAAACTACGTTATAGAAACCAGGACATCACCTATGCTAGTACAAGGTGATCCACCCTTGTCACCCTTCAGTTGTATATTTAAGTCTTGCGGCCTTATCAGGCGTGACGGGTTGTCAACCGACCACCGGGTTGTCCTTTTTATGAAAATCCAAAAATAATCTCATGAATTTCTTTATCCTTAACAACAGTATCCAATGTCAAAATTAATCGATTCCAACCTTTAGACTTATCCAAAATACTTCTGTCCAAACTCACAGTCCAAAATTTATAAAACACAATGAATATACTTTTTACCACATAATAACATGTGAATACCTTCATCATGTATTCTTTTAAAACACGGTAACACCATTAAATATCATATAACTATATTGGTTGCATCCATACTCCCTTATTCATTATAGAATACTGGATATACTTATTATATCTAAAAATGTTGTAAACTCCTACAATGATGGAATAAACAAACCATTAACCAGTTCCAAGGATGTCAATAATATCTAATATAATTTATCCAAATCAATCATCTCTTATTCCAAAATCAATACCTCAGTATCAGGACTATATTAATGTTTTGTCTTTCCTTCAACCATGTATTTTTCAAAAAGTTTAACTTTCCATTGAGTCACTTTTCTTGGTTTCACACAATCTCAATTCCTTAATAAAATAGTACTTCAATACAATCCTTATATACTTTAAAATTATTATAACATGTACATCATTAATACAATACTCAAATGACACAATACTTTAATAACAACATAATAACTATTGATCATTACTCTTCATCATCGGTAGTATCATAACTTGATTATTATCCAATTGAAGCATTTGGGGTATACTTTGAAAATTTGGACATTGATTCACATTGTGTCCCAACTCTTTAAAGATGAAGCACTGTAAATTTGAAACCTTTTTCTCACCCTTGCAATCACATACTTGGTGTCCTTTTTCTCCACACTTATAAAAAACTTCCATTCCCTTAAAGAATTTACCAAAGTGATTCTTTCCATAGTTATCACATACGGGAAAATCCTTCAATCCCTTATTACCTTTATCTATATTTCTCTTTAAAATCATTTTCTTCTATGGATTCCCTTCAAATCCATAGGGCTCAGAAAATTATTCACTTATCTTATTATCACATGATACTATTTCCTCATATGATGATAATACGTGGGAGACTATTTCCTTTCTAAATGTTGGCTTAATATCATGAAAGATATGATCCTTCTTACTCTTTAGATCATACATATTGCTGGAGGTCTCATTCCATCTACTGGGTGCCATTTCTAAACAATGCCATACACTAGGTTAGTTTATGAATCACAATGCGTAATTCCAAACATGTAAAATAGTTAACATAAATTGAACAGTTCACAGATATAATCCATAATTATAAAAATGTTTTCTTTGAGGAAGTATATAATCATAAACCCTTCGTAGTGATTTGTAAAGAAAATGGGAATTATCCTCAGCATATCTCCCGAAAGTGCCATAACCAAGAGTGAAGAAAGTCTCGTTGTCATGTACCAGTTCCCATTTGAGTCTAGCTCAAAGTGGTGTTTTCGGGTTTTACCCCTTGGTACATCTGTTCCAGATCCTCCTCCACCCGCTCGTATCCAGACAGGGATGTATTTCTTGGAAAACTCACCAAATATCTACAGTACAAAAATTCTAGGATGTTCTTCTATACTAATTATCAAAGTCTATATTAGGGTAGTGTTCTCTAATCAGAGTTTTTCAAAATATAGTTTCCAAGGTTATTGCTAAACATCCTCTAATACCAACTGTAATGCCCTGACCCAAGAAGCCCCGAGTTGGTGCATTATTTTAATACATTGGTATGATTACAAGGAATCATGTCCCGAAAGACTGATCAGTTTAGAAGTCTTGGAAAATAGATTACACACTTGAATGTTACATTATAGATTAGAAAATAAAACACAACATAAATTATCCTTTGAAAATGCCATTAATCCCTTAACGTAACCCTTATTATCAATCATAATACACTTATTCGAATCCTAGTAAAATTAAAAAATTGAAATAGGTGAGCTTAGATACTCAGTAAGGATAACAATATAGAGGAAAATTTCATAAATAAGCATAAACATTTAAGGCAATGTATAAGACTAAAACCAAATCCTTTTAAACTTAAACTTTAGTATAATATGGAAAAGATACAACAAAATAATTCCATTTACTTATTCACATGGATATTCTACTAGTAGAATAATCACATGCAATATCAATAGACACTTTCATAATGATGGAATGCATAATGCCAGACTTTGTAACCACATAGTCAAGGCCTTGGGCCAAAAAATACAAATAAGATTTTGTCAAGGCCTTGTACCAAGAGACTTGTTTGTCTCATGAGACCTTCCGATGCATAGAGGAGCTATAATAGTCTCCACCCGTCACTTATTAAGTCCAATTCATTCATCATATGAAAAGGCTTAAACATATCATGAACATTCATATTAAAACTAGCATATGAAATGTCAATACTTTATCCATAAACCATGAATGGGTAAAAAATAAAACATCCATATTCAAATATATCACAAAACCTTCAATAAAATATGGAATATTTATATCATAATAAATCAACTTCAAAGAAGTTTAAAATCCATCAAAGGATGTCGACATATATGAAAATAATTTGTAAAACTCTTTGAGAGAAATATCCATTTTTAATAAAGACATTTAAAAGTCACACAATTTAGAAAGGAAGACATTCAAAGATATTTTTGAATCAAAGTGTCCCATACCACTCTTTTTAAAGGAATTAACATTTTAAAAACATTGATGTCCATGTAGATAAATCCTTAAAAACCATTTGGAAGACATGGACATTAATGGGAATAATTTAGAAGAATAAAGATTTAAAAAATTTAAAAGGATGTTTTAGTAAAAAATTACCTTACAAGAATCCATTTGTAAACTCCTTCATGAAACATGGACATGGATAATAAATATTTCCTAGTAGATACTTATGTAAAAACAACCTCGGATAATAAATAGATTGTGAAATTAACCCTTAACATGCACTTTCCTTTAGTCGAGGGTATGTTTAACCTTCTGTATAAATACCGTATAATGATATTAAATTATACCAGAACTATATTAATATTTATGATATCATACATGATTCATTTATGACTTTATAATAACCATTTAATAATAATTTCCATGTTAAATTAACATTTCGGGTAATAATCGCTTTTTTATTGTACGTGTCTTAACTTGTTACTCTTGATTGTATCATTGAGATCATGATTTAAATACTTCCAGATTATAAAACATGATTTATATATAATATATATTTAGAATATAAATATGTATAGTAGATGTATATATATGAAATATAAAACACCATTTACGGAGACGGTAGGCTGTATGTATGCATAAACACTGTTTCTGTTTTCATATCATATTGAACGGAACTAAGTGAATAAGATATATGTAAGTACACACACACACACACACATATATATATATCCAGTATCATTATTATTTCATATATTACATAATTATTAATGATATATATTTTATAATCATCATTGAATGGTGAACGTGGAAATGAATCTCATCGCGTCGTGGAGACGGTAATCCGTACGTATGCACAAGTGACAATATCACTATATTGATGGTGAAATAGAATGTAATTGGATGGTATATCACATATACATAATAATTAACATGTTATATTTATTATTTACATTAGTTATACTAATTATTATACCCATCCAAATAATGAAGTGTTTGAATAACAAACAACACCATGACGTGGAGACGGTAATCCGTACGTACGCAGGTCTGGTGACTTTGTAATTTATAGGATGGATAGAATAATGAATAAGGTTGTAACATTTTTATAATATCATCACGGAATAAAGGAGATACTGGAATTAATTTTTTAGAATGGAAACATCAAATAAAGAGGAAGCGGAAGAAGAAAAGAACTTGAAAGAGGTGATGAAATATTTACCTCTTCTTCGGGTTCTTCCTTTTGATTTGATCAAAAGGGATCCTTATGTTGAATTTTTGACCAATGGAAGGCCTTTAGTATGAAGGGAGGAATGTTGGGAGGATATTCGGGCAGGTTTTTCTGAGGAAAAAGGCATTGGAGGTGTGATATTAAGAGAAGGGGATGTTACCTTTTATAAGAGGGGTGAGGGTCACTTTAGGAAAAGATTAAAATATTAATTTATTATACAATAATATTCGGGTTATAATGGCTCAAAATGAATTTATTTATAGAATTAGGTGGTTATGGGTCGAAATCATCCCAACCAATAGGTTTAATACAAGTTTAAGTTACCATTTTAACCTTATCCTTTAGATTTAACTCTTAGTTAAATAGTTTAACTTTTACAGTGTCTTCTTGTATTCTTACACTATATGGTTAATAAACATACTCTTAACAACCAAGAGAACCTAAATTGGTTTATTAATGAAATATATAATATTATTTAATCCCTTTTGATGAACCTCATATTTTTAGGAATATTATATCAACCAATAATATAGTATTTTGTTTAAAAACTCAATTATGTCAATTTTGACATTATTTAATAAATGTTTTTTATAGTCCTATAAACTTTATTAATTAGAAATAAATTCATATGTTCAATCCTAACATGTCATAGTAACCTATAAAATTAGTTTAATTCATCAATAGTCTCAAATTATATTTATTTGGATATTTATAATATCAATTATTTTAATATTTCATTATTAGGGTAATTACTATGTCATTATTGTATCATAAATAAATTAAATTATTTAATATCTAAAAATTATAAATAAATTATCATTATGTATTAAATATTTTCATCATTATAATGAATATTTATAGTCAAATTTATATAATATATTACCCAATATTAAAAATGGTTCAGTAATTAAACTTTGAATTTAACACTTTTAACTCTTCTTTAAAAAAATAATAATAAATGTCCTAATCAAATCCAAGGGGACCAATGAAAATCATATTTTATTCATAATGTTGTTTTTGTCTGAATTATACTTATCCAATATAATTAGGACACGTGTTAGGGTAATAATAATATCATTTTTACCCTTAATTGCCCTATTTACTTTTAACCGTGGTAAACAAAAGTAAAAAGTTACTATTCACCCAAAATTATTTTCATATTATTGGACCACATTTTAATTACTGATTTAAATATTTTCTCTCAGATTTTTTAAATTTAACTCATAGAAGCGATAAAATTATGTTTTATGCAAATTTGCAAATGCTCCTAGAAGGTGGGTAAAAAAACGTTAAAAGGTTCGAGAAAATTTTATATATCTAAACATATTATAAAATGACTCCAATGAATTACGCTGACCATATGTTAGTATTATGTATCTATTTTGACCTAAAATAAATTAAAATAAAATAACTATTTATTTAAATAAAAATTCAGTTTTAACCAATTACATAGTTTTTTTTACTATTCATAAAAAATTGAAAGTTTTCAAAAAAATACCCAAAATTCACCCTAAGATAATTTTGATATTCCGAATTCAAAAATATTATCTATTATACCAAATTAAAATCATAGAATTTTCATTTATTAATTTAAAATTAATTCCTGCTGTCAAAACCAAAAAGCGGGTTTTTAAAAAGTAAAAACTATCAAATTATTGACATGTGTTTATATCAAATTTAAATGTGAAATTACTTATAAGGACCTACACTGTATTAAATTATGAAAATATAATCTAATTATACTTCCAAACCATTAATATTCAAAATTTATCACTATTAATTATTTTGATTAAAAAAGTTGTTTTTAATTAAAACTTAGTGATTTTCACTATTCATCAAAATATGAATTTATCAAAAAAGTACCAAAAATTTATCAAAACTAAATTTTTATATCCTGATTCTAAAGAATAGTTTAATTTAATTAAATTTAATATATAACATTGTAAAATATTGGTTTTAAAAAGGGTTCACCATTAACAGGCGGTAAAATTTCATTTTTTGAAAAATAATTATTTTATCCGAAAAAATGAATTTGTTCTTATATTATATATTTGAAACACATAAGATAAATGTCAAAATTATAAAGAGTATATAATATTCAAAATAAAGTTAATATTATTCATAACCTCTTTTTGAATGGTTTGTTTAATAAGTTGTGGTGCGCTCGAACTCGGTGTTGCATGTAGCACAAGTTATAGAATTAATTTAATGAGATAATATACTATGAAATCTTGGGGTGTTACAATAAAAATAAATTAATAATAAGGATCATGTAATTTAAGATAAAAAAATATAGATGGAGTGAGATGAATGCTACAATACTTCTATGAAAATAAATTGAAATCTAAATTTTTAGAAAGTATGTAAATATAAATCTTGGTATGATCCCCCAAGTGGGCCCTGAATTTTTACTACCTTCAGAGGGAAGTACCATCTGTTATCCTAAGTCTGATGGAGGGATAATCTTCTTTTTTTTTAACCACCACATGTGTCTTTTCCCAGCATGTGCTTCATCCTTCTAAGTGAGTAATGATCCATGGATATAGTACACCAGCTCCTCCCCTATCACAATGCGGTATAGCTTGCATGGTGGGGGCAGGATGAAGTATGAAACATCCTCTTCCTTGGTTGATACTTTTGCAACCTTCTTATCTCCTAGCACTGGCTTCATGTGGGATGCATGATGAGAAGCCTCTGGTCATATTTCCTTATGCTCAACGAACTGGATCTTTTGATCAGGATCCTCCAATTAAAGTTCATTGAAATTATGGAGCCCCATGTGTTATTCAATCAGTGTAATTTATTTTCCCTCATCACCCACAAGGGTATAATATGAGATGGAAGAATCTGAAAATTCAAAACTATTAGGGTTGATACTCAACATAGTTTCAACAAAATTAAAAGATTTTGAGTTCAATATTATATCATCTCCCTAATTCGATTCAAATTTAATTTCATGTTTAATTGAAAGTGCCTCTTAGAGTCAATATTCACTGGATGGAGGTAGGTAGTTGGGATCGTCCACCAAAAGTTTGGACTAAACATCATGGATGTCTTCATTGTAATCTGGGAAGACCAGTTTCACTTCCTTCTTGGACTCAAATCGTTTTAAGTCTTCTTAGTGTTCATAGACCATGGCCATGAAATAATCCGGTGAGATCAATGTTACTATGACTCTTTATATATGCATGGACATTATCATAAGAACATAAAATATTCTTTGGAGAGCCTCCTCAATGTAGTTTTTTTCTTTTTCTTGCACCTGTGAGTAATTATTAGTCCATGTAGAATAATAATCATTTGAATTAATCATAAAAAGAATTTTATTTGTTTTTTAAAATAAATGAAATCTAACTATGATATGAAAATAGAAAAAATTATATGGACTAATTATTGTATCCCCATTAATGATGCTAGTTTTGACGCACACCTGTTGCATGGCATGGACAAAAGTAATAATAATTTTTTCTAGTGTAGCACAGTGGCTGGCCAGGGTCATCTCTCCTATGGAGACTTCTCAATGTAGTTCACTTACTTTTTCTAATTCACATATTATATATATTTTTGTGGGTTTTTTATGAATAAAAGTGTGGAAAATATTCTTGAGTCTTTTATTATTTTAAGTAATTACATTAGAATGTTAATTTAAACTATGATGCAAATTCAAAGAGAATGAGTTAATAAGAAAGAACATGGTTTTGGGTGTTGGTATAATGTGAAATAATTATTCTCCTTTATATGTTTTATTTTAGTTTGATAATAAAAACATGAAATATAATATTTTAACTACTATTATTTATTTAGTAATTGAGTAATTTCATTGAATGTTTGAGCACTCTCAATTCCACTACCTCCATTAATCCAACTTGATGACACACCTTTGACTAGAATGTGTCATCTTCCATGGCCCTGTTCAATCTAAGCCATTTAATCCATTGATTATCTCAAATACAATGTGTGAAGAAAAAAATAATGGAGGGAGGAAAAAATTATTAAATAAAATAATAGAGATAGGTTGAGTTGCATGTCATCGAAGGTAGTTACAACATCGGGGACATTTGCCTTATCCATACAGGCTACTCAATTCTATCTACAACCTTAAAATTAAACATTACAGAAAATTCATGATCACCTTCACCTCCCCTTGGGAAAATTATTGAGGTTATCCTCTCATTTTCTAGAGTAAGATATTACTTGGTGGAGTGGGTGGAAGAGGAGAGAGAGAGAGAGAGAAAAATGAAGAAAAGAGGATAGAGAAACACAAATGCATGGATTAATAAAATTCAAATTAAAATTTAAATTTAAAACTAAGACTAAAATAAAATTAAAATAATATAAAATTAATAAATTAGGAGGAGGAGAGGATAATTAGTGGCCCATTCCCCGGTTGGATCCTTCTGTGGCTATGGGTGTCGGGCTGATGATTTGAGAAGGAGGCGATGACCTCCTTTTATAAACAGAATTATGTCTACCAAAATATTGCACATTGTTGGACCATTAAATGGTCTATTCACGCATGGAACCCTTTATAAATGTTTTTCATAACTGTGTTGGTCAATCCCCCTCCAAATTTCAGCTTCTTTGGACATCATATGAATGAGTAATGAATTCGTCATTGGCGGTTTCTTTTGCTGGACTAAGGTTGCAGGAAGCTTTGTTCAAAACTATTACATCCAATTACAAATTTATGACTTAAAAACTCCCCCAAATTTGATTTAGAGTTGTACCTATGTTTCATAGTTCTATTATAGGTTTAATCAACTTCATTTAAGTTGCGTAGTCTAATATTTTGTTCTGTTATGTTGGTGGGGTCCACTCTATCCGCCTAGAAATATCTCCAACTTCATTGATTTTTTAAGGCCACTATATGGTTGAATCGACTCCTAGTCTAGAAGACAAAGTTGAAGGAAATGAATTAAGGACTCCAGAAAAATAATATTATCTCAATTTGGAGTTATATTTTAAAATTAATAACCAAAATACCCTTGTGTTAAAAATATATCAAAAAAATCCAGAATTAAGCACTTAATTTTGCTCATTTTCATTCAAAAATTCAAATTACCTATTATTTCAATAAAACATTTAAATACATGGGTTTTATAGTTGAAATAAAGTAAAAAATACTCATTATTTGATTAAAAATATGCACATAAATTTTCTCTGAAAAACACCCCCACACTTAAACCATGTTTATCCTAAAGCATAAAATCTCAACATGGAAATCAGAGGACACCAATGTTACCAATATTAAAATTACCATTCAATAAAATCAAACAATTTTCAATGTGAAATAAAACATAAAAAAAACAAAATAAAATATCATTTAAATTTATCATTTTTTAAAGAAAAAAATAATTTACGTATTTTACTCTTTCCCTTTGAAAATTGATTGAACTTCTCCTTTAATTCATTTATGATCCTCGATTCATTATTATTAAAAATTCCAAGTCATGATTTAACTCCCTTTTTATTTTTTTCTCTCATCACTCATGATAGAATTCAATTATATTTATGCTCATATCATGATAACATGATCCTTATCCATTGGATTGTAAGTGAACTACTTTCTCCACTTTGTAAAGATAAAAGACACATAGAATCATGAGGAATTACAATAAAGGTTCAAATAACTCTAAGGCTTATGGTTGGTAAGATTTCATGCTTTAAAAATTAAGGCTAAAGGAGGAGGTTTATATCTTAATTACAATTAATGATATCAAATAGTGTAATGAAATTCTCTCCTTTAAAGTAGAAATACCCAATTATGAAAACCCAAAGAAAATGTTCTGATCAAATAAGAATAATGAATGATTCATGAACCCTCTTGAATATTTTTTTTTATTTTTGTTCTCTTTATTTTTATTTTTTTTGAAAAAGTTATAATTAGATCAAACCTCACATATATTACCTAACCACATACGATCAAAATATCATCAGTCTGGAAAATGGTGATTTTTAGTTTTCCCAAATCACAACCCATTTATTTCTTTATTTTTATTTTTATTTTTTTATTCAAGAGGGGGAAAACAATAGAGTTCAATTAATAATTTCACAAACTTTTACAATTCCAAAAATATCACCCCACACTTCTTCCTTACAATTTATATCATCTCACCCCCCATGATTTCCTTTACCCCCACATTTTAACTTTAAAATATCATGAAAATACCAAGAGTAGGGTAGGAATGGATAAAAATGGATTGAAATATGGCTCATACCTATAAATGTCATTCATGGTCTTTATGGTCTAAATGAGGGATTGATTTAAAGATGGTATTTTAAAGAAAAATCACTTTTCAAAGGATCCCTCAATCAATTTAAATGTGTTTTTACACAGTCATATCTTTGACAAGTTTCAATACATGTTCTGGCTGGTTATATATCCCAAGATCACTCATGAAATATGTTGAATAATAAATAGTAATTACTTAGTCTTGAAATCCTCTCGGGAATGAGAAATATAACATTGGAAAACCACTCATGGCATGACTAATAATAAAAAATCAATTGACATGATCTTTATAAATTCAAAACATGAATTATGGTAGGGAAATTTCATGTACATGAGTCAATTAATTCCTTCAAACAATAAGTCATTATTTCAATATCAATGCTTAATTTTAAAAATTCAATTCTTAATTTAAATAATTTAATCATACCATCATTTAAATATAAAACATGGAATCATAGTATTTCTAAGAAATTCATGTCTCCAAGATTAGTCAAGTAAATCATAATTCAAGTGTGGGCTTGCAATTTTATCTTTAAAGCTCAAAACATTTTTTTGGAAAAAATGTAGAGAGTTTAAAAGATAAAACACTAAAAGTGAACTGTCTTTTTCCATGAAACGTAGTCCTTCCCTTCACTATATTTGGCTTCTTTCCACCATTATGAACCTATAAAATAAAACAACTCAATTAAACATAAGGATGATGTAATTTATGATCAATACATATAGAGGGAGTGGGATGCATGCTACACTACTTCTATAAAAATAAATTGAAATCTAAATTACTAGAAAGAAAGAAATGATAAATATTGGTATGATCCCACAAGGAGGCCTTGAATTTTTACTGCCTTCAGAGGGCAGTACCAGCTATTATCTAAAGTCTGATGAAGGATGAAGTTTCTTCGATTTGAACCACAACATGTGCCTTTTAACAGCTTGTGCTTCATCCTTCTAGGGGAGTAATGATCTATGGATAGAGTACACCAGATCCCCCCTTTCACATTGAGGTATTACTTGCATGGAGGGGGAAGGATGAAGTATATACCATCCTCTTCCTTGGTTTCTACTTGTGAAACCATCTTCTTTTCTAGTGCTAGCTTCATGGGGGCGGTATAATGAGAAGCCTCTTGAAAATTTTCCTTAGGATCATCTATCTGGATCTCTTGATGGGGCTCCTCTAATGCATGTTCATGGAAATCAGGGAGCTCCATGTGTTCCTCAATAGGTGAAATTTTTCCCTCATCATCCTCCATGGAATACTAAAAGATGGCTAAATCAAAAAATTAAAAACTATTAGGGGTGATACTCAAATTAGTTTCAACAAAATTAAAATATTTTGAGTTTAATATTGTATCATATCCCTAACTAAGTTCAACTTTAATATCATCTTCAATTGAAGGTGCCTCTTAGATTTGATCATCACTAGATGGAGGTAGGTAGTTGGGATCGTCCACCTCAAGTTTGTCCTCAACTTCATGGATGTATTCATTGAAATATAGGAAGACTAGTGGCACTTTCTTCTTGGCTTCAAATATTTTTAAGTCAGTATGGAGTTCATCAACCATGGCCATCAAATCCTTTAGTGATATCGATGTTACTATGCCTCTTTATTTTTTCTTGACCATTATCACAAGCGCATCAACTATTCGTTGGAGAGCATCCTCAGTGTAGTCTATTTCTTATTCTTTCGCCTGTGAGTAATTTTCAGTCCATATAGAATAATAATCATTTGAATTCATCATAGATTTTTTTTGTTTTTTAAATGAAATGAAATATAACTATGATGTGAAAATAGAAAAAGTAAATGGACTAATGATTATATCCCCATCAACGATTCCAGTTTTGACACATGCCTATCATGGGGCATGGAAAAAATCAATAATAATTTTTCCTAGTGCATCACAGTGGCTAGCCAGGGTCTTCTCTCCTGAGGAGCCTTCTAAATGTAGTTCACATTATCTAATTCACCTATTATATCACTTTTTTTTGGTTTTTTTATGAATTAATGTGATAATAATATTTTTGGGTTGTTGATTATCTAAAATAATGACATGATTTTTTTTAATTTAAACTATCATGCAAATCTAAACAGAATGAGTTAATAAGAAAGAACATGGTCTTGGGGGTTGGTTTAATGTTCAATCATTATTCTCCTTTATATGTTTTATTTCAGTTTGATAATTAAAATATAAAAATTCATGTTTGAAATACTATTCTTTATTTAGAAATTGTATAATTTCATTGAATGTTTGAACACTCTCAATTACACCTCCTCCATTAATCCAAGTTGATGACACACCTTTGTCTAGAATGTGTCATCTTCGAGGACCCTTTTCAATTGAAGATGTTTCATCAAATGATTAGATCAAATCAAATGTGTGAATAACTAACCAATGGGGAGAGGGAAAATTATTAAATAAAAGAATAGTGATAGGTTGAGTTTCATGTCATTGGAGGCAGTCCCAACATTGGTGACATTCACCTTACCCATGCACAATACTCTATTCTACATACAAACTTAAAATTAAACATTAAAAAAAATTCGTGATCACATTCACCACCCCCTAGGACAAGTATCGAGGTTAGCCTCTTATTTCCTAGATTAAGAGATTACTCGGTGGAGTGGGTGGAAGAGGAGAGAGCGAGAGAGGGAATGAAATGAAGAAAAGTGGATGGAGAAACACAAAGGCATTGATTAATAACGTTAAAATTTAAATTACAATAAAAAACTAAGACAAAAATAAAAATAAAATAAAATAAAAAGAAGAAATGGGGTGGGAAGAGAGGAGAAACAGTAGCCCATGCCCCGGCAGGATCCCTCCTTGGTTGTAGGTGTCAAGCTGATGATTTGAGAAGGTGGCAAAGGCCTCCTTTTGTTGGTAGAATATTGTACTCTGAAAAATTTCACGTTGTTGGCCCAATATATAGGATATTCACGCATATAACCATTCATAATATTTTTTATAACTCTGTTGGCCATTCAAACTCCAATGTTTAACTCATTTGGACATTAGATGTATGAGTTATGAATTTTTCATTGGTGCTCTCTTTTTCTGGATATAGGTTCCAGGAAGATTCCTTAAAATATATAACATCCAATGATAGCCTTAATGACTTTAAAACTCCCCTAAATTTGTTTTAGAGTCGTACCCATATTTCCTCATTCTATTACAGGTGGAATAAACTTCATTGAAGGTGTGTAGGCTGAGATCGGGTTCCTTTACAGTGGTGGGGTCCACACTGTCTGCCCAGAAATATATTCAACTTCATTGATTTTTAAGGCCACTAGATGGCTGAATCAGCTCATAGTCCAGCAGACAGAGTTTAAAGAAATAAATTAAGGATTCCAAATAAATAATATTCACTCAATTTGAAATTATATTTTAAAATTAATTACCAAAATAACCTTGTGGTAAAAATATGTCAAAAAATCTAGAATTAATCACTTTTCAGAATTTTGCTCATTTTCATTCTAAAAATCAAATTAGCCATTATTTTAAGAAAAAAATGAAATATATGGGTTTTATAATTAAAACACATTAAAAAATACTCTTTATTTGATAAAAAATTTGCACAAAAATTTGCTCTGTCAAATAACCCGATGCTTAAACCATGTTTGTCCTCAAGCATAAAATCTCAACATGCAAATCAGAGGAAACCAATGTTAACAATATTCAAATTCCCAAGAAATAAAATAAAACAATTTTTAATGTGAAATAAAAAATTCAACAATCTTCATAAAATAACAATTTAATTTCCCATTTTTAAAGAAACAAAAATTTTACATATTTCACTTTTCCCCTTTGAAAATTGATGGAACTTCTCGTTTCATTCATTCAAGATCCTCAATTTATTATTATTTAAAATGTCAAGTCAAGATTGACCTTACTTTTGATTCTTTTCTCTAATCAATCATGATATAATTAAAGTTGAGTTATGATCATATCATGAGAACATTCTCTTTATCCACAGGATTGTAAATGAACAACTTTATCCACCTTGTAAAAAAAAGACACATAAAATCATGAGGACTTGAAATAAAGGGTCAATTGACTCTGAGGCTTAAGGTAGGTAGTATTTCATGATTTAAAATTTAATCTCAAGGATGAGGTTTTTCTATTAAGTAAAATGAATGATTTCAAAGTGTGTAATGAAACTATACCCTTCTAAGAATAAATTACCACTTCCCAAAACTCAAAGAAAATGTTATGATCAAATAAGAAAAATGAATGATTTGTGCACCATTTTGAATATATTTTTTATTTTGTTCTTTCTTTAGAATTTTATGATTACATAAAACCTCACATCTTTCACCTAACCATATACGATAAAATGATCATCAGTTTTGAAAATGGTTATTTTTTGTTTTCCCAAATCACAACCCATTTATTTCTTTTTTTTGTTTTTTATTTTTTTATTACATAGGGGAAAAAATAGAGTTCAATGAATAATTTAACATACTTTTAAAATTACCACAATATCACCCCCACACATCTTCCATAAAATGTATATCATCTCATCCACTATAATTTCCTTTACCCCACACTTCAGCTTTATAATATCATTCAAATACCAAGAGTATGGTAGGAATGGATAAAAATGGCCTGAAACCTGGATCATCCCTACAAAGGTCATTCATAGTGTTTATTGGATAAAAAGGATTAATGTAAAGGTGATATTTTAAGGAAATGAAGCTTTTAAAAGGACTAATCAATCATTTTAAATGTTTTTTACACACTAATAGCTCTGACAAGTTTCAATACAAGTTCTGGTCGGTTACATGCCCCAAGATAACTCAAGAAATATGCTCAAGAATAAATACGAAGTACATGGTCTAGAAATACCTTATGTAATAGTAAATATAACATTAGAAAATCATTCATGGAATTACATATAATAAAATTTCAATTCACATGAACTTTATAAATTCAAAGCTTGAAATATGGTAGAGAAAATTCATTTACTTGAATCAATTAATTCCTTCAAATCATGAGTCATTATTTCAATATCCGTGCTTAATTTTAAAAATTCAATTATTTATTTCCGTCATTTAATCATATCAATATTAAAATATATAACATGTCAACACAGGATTCCTAAGAAATTCATGTCTCTTATATTAGTCAAGTAAATCATAATTCAAGTGTGGGCATGCAATTTTATCTTTAAATCTCAAAACATTTTGGGGAAAAAATGTAGAGTGTTTAAAAGATAAAACACTAAAAGTGAACTCTTTTTTTCCATGAATAATAATCTTTCCCCTTCACTTTTTGGGGATTAATTCCACTACTGTGAACCTATAAATGAAAAAAACTCAATTAAGAATAAGGATCATGCCATTTTAGCTCAAATAAGATATAGGGAGTGGGATGCATGCTACAGTACTTCTATGAAAATAAATTGAAATATAAATTCCTAGAAATCAAGTAAAGATAAATCTTGATATGATCCCCCATGTGGGTCATGAAATTTTACTACCTTCAGAGGGTAGTACCCGTTTTTATCCAAAGTTTGATGGAGAATTAAGTTTCTTTGATTTGAACCACCACATGTGGATTTTCCAAGCTTGTGCTTCATCCTTATGGGTGATTAATGATCCATAGATAGAGTAAACCAGCTACACCCCCTTCACATTGAGGTATAGATTACCCAATGGGGGAAGGATGAAGTTTGGACCATCCTCTTCCATGGTTGATACTTGTACAACCATCTTCTCTTCCAATGTTGGAATCATGGGGGATGCATGATGAGATGCCTCTTATCAGATTTCCTTAGGCTCACCTACCTGGATATCTTTATGGGGATCCTCAAATAAATGTTCATTTAAATCTAGGAGCTCCATGTTTTTATCAATAGGTGAAATCTCATTTCCTTTATCATCTTCCAGGGCATAATACAAGATGGATGAATCTGAAAATTCAAAACTAGTATGGGTGATACAGAAATTAGTTTCAACAATATTAAATGATTTTGAGTTCAATATTATATCACCTCCCTAAGTTGGTTAAAATTTAATAACATATTCAACTGAAAGTGCCTCTTGGATTCGATATTTAATGGATGGAGGTAGGTAGTTGGGCTCCTCCACCTCATGTTTGGACTCAACATCATGGATGTCTTCATTGAAATCTGGGAAGACTAGTGGAACTTGCTTCTTGGACTCAAATATTTTTAAGTCAGCTTGTAGTTCATCAACCATGGCCATAAAATATTTTGATGAGATCCTTGTTACTATGCCTCTTTATTTTGTATTGACCAATATCATAATCACATAAAATATTCTTTTGAGATTCTTATAAGTGTAGTATATTTCTTGTTGTTTCACCTATGAGTAATTTTGAGTCCATGTAGAATAATAATCATTTGAATCAATCATAGAAAGATTTTTTTAAAAAAATGAAATATAACTATGATGTGAAAATATAAAAAGTAAATGGACTAATTATTGGATCCCTGAAAAGGGTGATATTTTTTATGCACACTAGTCACGGGGCATGAAAAAAAGCAATAATAATTTTTCCTAGTGCAGCATAGTGGCTGTCCAGGGTTGTCTCTCTTGAGCAGCCTTCTCAATGTAGTTCACATTTTTTATCTAATTAACACATTCAATCCCTTTTTTTGGTTTTTTTATGAATGAAAGTGATTAAAATATTTTTTGGTTTTTTATTATTTAAAATAATGACATGAGAAATGTTAATTTAAACTATCTTGAAAATCTAAACAAAATGATTTAATAAAAAAGAACTTATTTTTGGGGGTTAGTTTAATGTTCAATCATTATTCTACTTTATATTTTTTTCATTTTGATAATCCAAACATGAAATCTCATGTTTTCACTACTATTATTTAGTTAGAAATAGTGGAATTTCATTGAATGTTTGAGCAATCTCAATTCCACATCTTCCATTAATCTAAGTTGACGACACACCTTTGTCTAGAATGTGTCATCTTCCCGGACCCAGTTCAATGGAAGAAATTTCATCCATTTATTAGATAAAATCTAATGTGTGAAGAAATAACCAATGGATATAGGAAAAATGATTAAATAATAGAATAATGATAAGTTGAGTTTCATGTCATCGGAGTAAGTCACAATATCCGGGGCATTCGCCTTACCCGTGCATGATACTTAATTCTATATAAAAAATAAAATTAAACATTAAATAAAATTAAATATCACCTTTACCTACCCCTAGGCCAAGTATTAAGGTTATCCTCTCATTTCCTAAAGTAATATATTACTTAGTGGAGTGGGTGGAAGAAGAGAGAGAGAGAGAGGGAAAAAAAATGAAGAAAAGTGGATGGAGAAACACAAAGGCGTGGATTGATAAAATTAAAATTAAAATTAAAATTAAAAACTAACACAAAACTAAAATTAAAAAAAATTAAAATGAAGAAATGAGGGGGGAATAAAGGAGAAGAAGTGGAACATGCCTTGGTGGGATCGCTCCTTGGCTGTGGGTTTCGAGCTTATGATTTGAGATGGTGGCGAGGGCCTCCTTTTTTAAAGGCAGAATTCTGTACTCGGAAATATTGCACATTGTTGTCCCATTAAATGGTCGATTCACATGTAGAACCCTTTATAAAAGATGTTTATAACTTTTTTTTCTATTCTCCCTCCAAAGTTCAGCTCATTTGGACATCGTATTAATGAGTTTTGAATTTTTCATTGGCGGTTTCATTTTTTGGATGCAGATTCCAGGAATCTTTCTTAAAGAATATAACATCCAATGATAGCCTTAATGACTTAAACCCTCCTATAAATTTGTTTTAGACTCATCCCTATGTTTCCATATTCTATTAATGGTAAAATAAACTTTTTTTAAGGAGTATAGGTCGAGCATTGGTTCTATTACAGTGGTGGGGTCCATGCTATCCGCCCAAAAATAACATTTAATTCATTGATTTTAATGCCACTAGATGATTGAATCAGCTCCTGGTCTAGACGAAAAAGATGAAGGAAATAAAATAAGGATTCTAAAAAAATAATATTCACTCAATTTGAAATTATATTTTAAAATTAATGACCAAAATATCGTTGTGGTAAAAATCTGTCAAAAAATCTAAAATTATGCAATTTTCACAATTTTGCTCATTTTCATTCTAAAATTCAAATTACCCATTATTTTAATAAAAAATTGAAATAAATGGGTTTTATAATTGAAAAAAATTAAAAAATCCTAATTTTTTGATAAAAAATATTCACATAAATTTGCTCTGTCAAATCCTCCAAAACGTAAACCATGCTTTTCCTAAAGCATAAAATCTCAAAATGAATATTAGAGGACACCAATGTTACCAATATTCAAATTCCCATGTAATAAAATCAAACAATTTTAAATTTGAAATCAAAATTTCAAAAATTTGCAGAAAATATCAATTTAATTTCCCATTTTTCAAAGAAACAAATAATTCACGTATTTTACTTTCCCCTTTGAAAATTGTTGGAACTTCTACTTTCATTCAATCAAGCTCCTCGATTAATTATTATTAAAAACATCAAGTCATGATTTACCTCACTTTTTATTCTTTTCTCTCACCACTCATGATAAAATTCAAGTATAGTTATTCTCATATCATGAGAAAACGATCCTTATCTATAGGCTTGTAAATGAACTAATTATTACACCTTGTAAAAAAAAGACACATAATATCATGAGGACTTGCAATAAAGGTTCAAATGAGTCTTAGTCTTAAGTTTTGTAGGATTTCAAGCTTTAAAAATTAAATCGCAGGGAGGAGGTTTATCTCTTTAGTTTAATTCAGTAAATCAAAAAGTGTAATGAAATTCACCCCTTCAAATTAAAAATACCCACTTCCCAAAAATCATAGAAAGGGTTATGATCAAATAAGCACAATGAATGATTTGTTCACCCTCTAGAATATTTTTTTTTTAATTTTTTTCTCTTTTTTTGAATGTCATGATTAGATCAAACCTCACATTCATCACCTAACCACATACGATCAAAAGATCATCGGTCTAGAAAATCATGGTTTTTCCTCCAAATCACAACCCATTAATTTTTTTATTCAAGAAGGAAAAAACAAAAGAGTTCAATGAATAATTTCACAAACATTTACAATTCCCATAATATCACCCCTATAATTCTTCCTTATAATGTATATAATCTCATAAACCATGATTTCCTTTATACCCACTATTCAACTTTAAAATATCATGAAAATACCAACACTAGAGATGGAAAGGATAAAAATGGATTGAAACTTGGATCATCCATATAAAGGTCATTCATGATCTTTATAGGATAAATGAGGGAGGGATTTAAAGATGATATTTCAAGAAAAACTAGATTTCCATAGGATTCCTCAAAAATTTTAAAGATGTTTTTACACTTTTATATCTTTAACAAGTTTCAATACATGTTCTGGTCAGTTACATGTCTAAAGATCACTCAAGAATTATGCTCAAGAATAAATAGGAAGTACTTTGTCTATAAATCCTTTCGGGAATGAGAAATATAACATTGGACAATCACTTAGGGCATTACTTATAAAAAAAATCAATTCACATGAACTTTATAAATTCAATGCATTAAAGATGGTAGGGAAATTTCATTTACATGAATCAATTAATTCCTTAAAATCATGAGTAGTTATTTCAATATCCATGCTTCATTTTAAAAATTCAATTCTTCATTTCAATGATTTAATCATATCAACATTGAAATCTAAAACATGGAATCACATGATTCCTAAGAAATTGATGTCTTCTAGATTATGCATGTAAAGCATAATTAATGTGTCATAATGCAATTTTATCTTTAAAGCTCAAAAAATGTTGTGGAATTTTTTTTAGGGATTTTAAAAGAAAAAGCACTAAAAGTGAGATCCATTTTCCATGAAAATTATTCCTTTACCTTCAATGTATGGGGCTACCTTCCACCATTATGTACTTATAAAATAAAACAAATCAATTAAGAATAATCATCATTCCATTTAAGATAAAAAAAGATAGAGGGAGTGGGATGCATGCTACACTACTTCTAAGAAAATAAATTGAAATCTAAATTCTGAGAATGCAGGTAAAGAAAAATCTTGGAATGATCTCCCTAGTGGGATAAGAATTTTTACAGCCTTTAGAGGGCAGTACCATTTGTTATCCAAAGTCTTATGGAGGATGAAGCTTCTTTGGTTTGAACCACCACATGTGGATTTTCCCAGCTTGTGCTTCATCCTTTTGGGTGAGTAAATATCCATTGATAATGTACACGAGCTCCACCCCCTTCAGAATGAGGTATAGCTTTCATGGATGGGGGAGGATGAGGTATGGACCATCCTCTTCCTTGATAGCTACTTGTGAAACCTTCTTCTCTTCCAATGATTGCTTCATGGGTGTGGTATTATTAGAAGCCTCTTTTCATATTTCCTTAGGCCCAGCTACTAGGATCTTCTGATGGGGCTCCTTAAATGCATGTTCATTGATATTAGGGAGCTCCATGTGTTCCACAAAAGCTGTATTTTTTTTCCATCATCATCCTCCAGGGTATAATATGAGATGGACGAATCTGAAAATTTAAAAATATTAGGGGTGATACTCAAATTCGTTTCAACAAAAATAAAATATTTTGAGTTCAATGTTATATCATCTCCCTAATTCAATTCAACTTTAATCTCATCTTTAATTGAAAGTGCCTCTTGGAGTCGATCTTCACTGGATGGAGGTAGGTAGTCAGGATCCTCTACCTCAAGTTTGGCCTCAATTTCATGGATGTCATCATTGAAATTTGGGAAGACCAGTGACACTTCTTTCTTGGCCTCAAATATTTTTAAGTCATCTTTTATTTCATCAACCATGGCCATCAAATATTTCGGTGAGATCCATGTTACTATGACTCATTATTTTTGCTTGACTATTATCATAAGCACATCATATCTTCGTTGGAGAACCTCCTTAGTGTAGTCTTTTCTTGTTTTTGCACCTGTGAGTAATTGTGAGTCCTTGTAGAATAATATTCATTTGAATTCATCATAGAATGTTAAAAAAAAGAAATGAAATCTAACTGTGATGTGAAAATAGAAAAAGTAAATATACTAATGATTGGATCCCCGATAACAGTGCCAGTTTTGATGCATGCCTATCGCAGGGCATGGAAAAAAGTAATAATGAATTTTCCTAGTGTAGCACAGTGGCTGGCCATGTCATCTTTTTTCAAGTAGCCTTCTCAATATAGTTTTCTTAATTTATCTAATTCACCTATTATATCTCATTTTGTGGGTTTTTTTATTAATGAAAGTGATAAAAATATTTTTGGGTTTTTGATTATTTAAAATAATGATAGGAAAAATGTTAATTTAAACTACCATGAAAATCTAAACATAATGATTTAATAAGAAATTACTTTGTTTGGGGGGTTGGTTTAATGTTCAATCATTATTCTTCTTTATATTTTTTATTTCAGTTTGATAATCCAAACATAAAATCTCATGTTTGAACAACTATTGTTTATTTATATATTTTGGAATGTCATTGAATGTCTAAGTACTCTCAATTCCACCTCCTCCATTAATCCAAGTGGATGAAAAACCTTTGTATATAATGCGTATTCTTCTAGGACCCAATTGAATTGAAGTTGTTTCATCCATTTATTAGCTCAACTCGAACGTATGAAGAACTAACCAATGGAGAGTGGGATAATGATTAAAAAAATAATAGAGATAGGATGAGTTGCATGTAATCGGAGGCAGTCACAACATTAGGTACATTCTCCTTACATGTTCACACTACTAAATTATATCTACAAACTTAAAATTAATCATTAAATAAAATTCATGATCACCTTCACCTCACCCCGTGACAAGTCTCGAGGTTAGCCTCCTATTTCTGAGAGTAATATATTACTTGGTGGAGTGGGTGGAAGAGGATAGGGAGAGATAGAGGGAAATAAATGAAGGAAAAGTGGATGGAGAAACACAAAGGCATGGATTAATAAAATTTAAATTTGAATTACAATTGAATACTAAGACAAAAGTAAAATTAAAATAAAATAAAAAAAGATAAATGATGGGGGAATAGAGGAGAAGTAGCGGCCTATTCCTCGGTGGGATCCATCCTTGGATGTGGGTGTCGAGCTAATCATTTGAGAAGGAGGTGAGGGCCTCCTTTTATAGGTATAATTTTGTCCTCCGAATGATTAAGCATTTTTGGACCATTAAACAGTCGACTCACATGTGTACTGTAACACCCTATGTTTTTCTAAAAATAAATGGAAAAGCATGGAAATTTGTTTAATTTAGATATTTATAACTATCCTTTAAACATAATTTTTCCTTTTCTATGTTTTAAATTTCATGATATTTTCATCTACAACTGTGTTAAGTAAGTTATTTGGAGTCTGATGAAACCGAATTGTTTTTTGGTGAATAGTAACATACCCTTATGAATAGCAATATTAATAGTAATATGACCCTAATTAATAGTATGTTTTATTATTATTTTATTTTCTTAAGGCTCTAGGATAAAAACATCTTGGTTAATTTTTCATCGTGATATAAAAGTAGTTATATAATTAGAATTGTTAATTTTTGAATTAAGTATGATTTTATTTAAAAATTAAATTTATAATATTTAGAAAATTATTTTCAAAAAATGGACTTCTTTTTTAAATTATAAATGTCAAAAAATGGTTAGTGTAAATTTTTGGGATTTTTCGGAAATTCTGGGATTTTTGATGAATAGTGAAATATGAAAAAATATCGTATAATCAAATTATCTATAAAATACAATATTTATGACATCATAAGTGATGAAATGCCACTTGGTTCGAACTCACATTCCATTATTACTATTTTAGTTCAATGAACTATGACTATTCTTAATCTTGGGAAAAAATATTATAATAATGATTAAAATAATGAAAAATAACCTCTCTCCTCCATTATAAATACCACCCTCACTCCCCTCTTCTTCCCACACCTCTCAAGCCTTTAGCCATAACTATGTTTTTTCCAATACTCCTCCTACGTCTCTTTCCAATGTCCTAGAGCTTCTGGTCTCACCAAAATACCAAAACTGAAGCCCCTAAGAAGGATCTCAAGGAGAAGAGATCAAGATGTAAACATCCTCTTTTATTATTTTTCTTTTCTTTCATTTCATGTTATTATCTTCCTTTATCTTTGGCATGATCTTGGTGAGATGTGCAGCTGCGGCAGCAGCATGGATGGGTTTTTAGGGTTTTTCCTTCTTTGGTGAAGTTGTTTTGTGCCATCTTTTTGGAGACGAGCGGTGGATATGGCTTTGGTTCTAGTGACCTGTCGGGGTGAATTCATGATGGATTCAAGGTTGTGACCAAGTAAATCATTATGATGGTTTTTACAGTGATGATTTTTTGATCCAGAGGTTTGAATGTGTGATTTGGTTGATGGTGTTTGGCCTTGGGGTCCACTGCTCAAAGGATTTTGCGACCCATTATCTACAGGAAAGATGTTTCAGATTAAGTACATGGAAATGGTTTTCGCTGTTCCATGGATTTTTAGAATCGGATGTTTGATAGGGTATGGCTTCGTTCATCGGTTTCAGGCCCGTAAATCTTTTCACAGGACAGCTAGCTGATCAGCTTTGGGATAGAGGAAGCTGGTTTTAATGATTTTGTTTCTGGGAGGAGCTTATCTCTTGTAGTGTGGGTTGCTTTTGGTCTTGAGCTTTTAGTCCATTGGGGCTGTTTGTTTTTTCTAAGTCATTAATTTCATGGGTTCCCCCTCACCCCTTAAAAGGGGGTCTATTTTAATAAAAATATTAATTTTTTGTCAGTCATCAAACTATTTTTATGAAATTTTATGAGACGTCACTAGGCTGCCAAGTTTTTGTGATAAATTCCTCGAGTTTTCTTTAATTTCATGATTTATTTCTTTTATTCTTATTTCCTATCCTCTTATTAACCTAGAGTAATGAAATCTACAGAACCATGTATATTCTGGATGTTCTCATGTTCATGGAAAATTCATCATCATTCTTCTGCTCCTCTCCTGCTTATTCAAGGAGTTAAAAACATTGTCCATGATGTGTTGAATTACAGTCATCATGGACAATGTGTTTTCATTTTTTCTTTAAATCCATCAATTCTGGTCATGAGACCATTTTTATGGCTGAATGAAGTTATAATATATGTATTATGTCTCATCCATGGTTCTGATTTTTTTTTGTACACATGGTTTTAATTTATAATACAAAATGAGGTTTTTATTAGGAAAGAACCACTAAAATGATCTAAACGAACATCATTAATATTTTAACTTATGAATCATCCTCATATAAAACATCAAATTTATAAAAGGTATAAATTATGGTACTTGAAATATGTAAATACCTTACGATTCCAATTCTGGAGTTTCCCTTCCAATCGAAAAGAACATCCCTCATGAACCAATCTTGGAAATCATTTAAGGAACTCACCCAAAACAATGCAAGAAACAAAATACTAACAATTAAAGGCTGAAATGAAGTTATGAAATGATCATAAACTATGTTATAAACATAAAATTGTTTCTTGAAAATTTTAATAACACTCTTTTAACCATTATAATGTAGGTTTAAACAAGTCTGAAGTAAGTCAAACCTGATGTACGAGAATTCTTAACCCGATATCCATTCTATGGGTTAAAATTTTACATCATTATTTATGTGGTATTAAAATTGTTTGTATGGTGGGTTTGGTATATATTATGTTGAAATATATGTATTTATAGTGTGTATACGTATTCCATTCACTCTCTAAAGTCTCACATCAATTATATGATATTTATAAGGGACTTTTCTTTTAAAATCCTCTTTTAAAATTCTGTTTTATAGGAACAGTTTTTATGTAATTATTCATGTTGAAAGTTTATGTTCCGGTTCATGGGAATTATTTATGATGAAGTGTGGGAACTATATTTCCATCCAATTCATTGGGTATGTGTATGTTTGAGGTCGGCCGTATGGTTACTCCAAGTGTAACTGTGATGGTTACACAAATAGTTAGGTAGCCGTGAGGGTTACAAATTATTAGGTAGCTAAGAGGGTTAAAAGATTATATAAGTAATGCCCCAAGATACCTTTATTATTATATTTATGTTCTCATGGTTTTTTGGATCTTATGTAAATCTCATGTTACACTAAGTAAGTATATATGGGTGATAAGCATGTCTTTGGAAAATGCTTTTATACATTACGAGTATTCATGGACTAATGTGCTCTTTCTTTATTTTTCATCCCTTACTAAGATTTTGTGATCATCCCATGATTTTAAATGATTTTCACAGGTTAATGGACGTTTATGACAAATATGTAAGCCACGTTAAATGTTTAAGAATTGTTAAGGTGTCATGTTTAATGTTTTATTGATTTATATTTTGAAAAAAAATATGAAAACTGTTTTTCTGGTATCCACTCTGTAACAATGTGAAAAGTTTTAAGTATT
The DNA here is from genome assembly GCA_963277665.1 of Viscum album. NCBI lineage: Eukaryota > Viridiplantae > Streptophyta > Magnoliopsida > Santalales > Viscaceae > Viscum > Viscum album. The sequence goes on from OY728135.1 coordinate 541,307,326, forward strand.
TTATGTCCCAATTATCTAAAGCTCTAAACATGAAAAGATCCTCAATGTAAGAGAAGTGTTTTCTTGACTAAATTCAAGATTATGTATGTAATAAGGCTGGGTCCTTATAGTTCGTATCAGATGATGGTTTAGAAAACTTTAGGGGTTAGGATGATGTTAAAAGAATACCATAAATGATATTTACTCTATGATAAATTTGAAATGTTTTAGATTTAAAGATTACAATGTTGCTTCCTCTAAGATATGTTTGTTGAAAATGGTAGTATGTAGAAGGAACAGAGATTCTGAAGAGGAGAGGCACTGACAGAATGACATCCTTCCAGATCTACATCCCGGAATGGTAGGGATTGAAACCAAGTAGTTTATGACAGTAATGGCTCAGCTAAAATTGGATATAAATGGTGGTGGAATCCATACAAGATAACAAATCGAGTTACCACAATAGAACATGACAGTAGTGGAAAATTTTATGAGAGAATACCCTCCTTCTTTCAATGGATCTTATGACCTAGTATTAGCTGAAGGATGAATTAAATCCCTTTAAAAGATATTTGATGTTATGGGTTGTTCATAAAATCAAAAGGTATGTCTTTCCATTTATCTTTTTAATGTTGAAGCTGATCAGTGGTGGTCAATGGTAAGGAATATCAGGGGTAGAGAGGATTTTTATGCCTTAGATTTGGATGAATTTAAAATTATTTTCCTTGAAAAATATTTTCCTAAGGTTGTGCGACTTAGGATGGAGAAAAAATTCCTTGAATTGAAGAAAAATGAGAAGGATTCAGTGGCTGTGTATGAAGAAAACTTCACCCAACTAGCGAGGTATGATCCAAATATTATTCTGGATCTTGAGAGAAAAATCTAATGCTTTTACTAAAGACTTAAGCTAAGGTATCGAAGGGCGTTGGCCTCCCATGAATTTAAAAGTTACGAGAAACTTGTTCGATGTGCTGAGAAGGTAGAGATGGAGTTTTCTGATGATCAAGTGCATTTTGGAAATAAGAAGAATAAGAGGTCTATATGGAAATCTATGGGTAAGATTCAACCATGAAATCTGATGGTATGAAAATACAATTTCCAGTTTGTGAAAAGTGTGGAAAGAAATGCCCTGGGGAATGTCTTAGAAAAACTGGGAAGTGTTTTAAAAGTGGTAAGTTTAGAAATATGGCCTGAGATTGTAATGAAAATGATCCAAAGGATAATTTTGATAATTTTTTTTTAAAGTTTTTTAAATGTCTTCAGATGGTTCATTATGCAAATTCCTGCCCAAAGAGAGATCTGAATAATGAAAAGAATCTAGACTACAAGAAGAAAGGTGTAGTGAGATCCTTTACAACTACATTAGCAAATGTCAGGCAATCCAATGAAGTTGTATCTGGTACATTGTTTGTTCACTCATATTTTTCTAATGTTTTGATTGATATGGGGTCTACACATTCCTTCATCTCTGAGAAATTTTCTGGTAAATTGGAAATATCACCTCAACAAATGATACTATAACTTGTTGTTAAAACTCCAAGCGAAATATTATAAAAAAGATAAATTATAAGAATCTTTATATTGTGGTTTGTGGAAATAAATTACCTTCAAATCTTGTTATTTTACCCTTAGTCGATTTTGATGTTATTCCGGGAATGGATTGGCTTTCTGTTTATCACACAAAGATTGACGGTGGAGCTAAAGAAGTTGTTTTTAGAAAGAGTTTTTGTTTGTATATAAGAACAAACCCATACAATTTATAACATATCAGGAAGATGAGAAACTATTTAAGGATGGAAATTAATGTTATCTTGCTCATATTATTGAAAATAAGGAAACTATTCAGGTTAATGATGTGCCAGTGGTAAATGAATACCTTTATGTTCTTACTAATGAGTTACGTGGTGTCATACCTGATCGGTAATGCAAATTCACAATTAACTTAGTTCCTGATGCTAAGACAATTTCAAAACCCTCATATCGTATGACTATAATAGAACTTCTTGAATTGAAAAATCAGTTGCATGATTTTCTTGAAAAAGGCTTCTTTCGTCCTAGCACTTCACTATGGGGAGCCCCTGTTTTGTTTGTTAAGAAGAAAGATGTTTCCATGAGACTTTTCATTGATTATAGAGCTTTGAAAAACATCACTGTTAAAAACAAGTATCCTTTGAATCATATCGATGCCTTGTTTGATCAGCTCCAAGGAGATCAATAATCTTCTAAGATTGACTTGAGATCTGGATACCATCAGCTGAAGGTGAAGAAGGATGGAATCCCAAAAACAACCTTTGTACTAGATATGGGCAATATGAATTTGTTGTTATGCCCTTTGGGTTAACTAATGAACCTGCTATATTAATGAATCTTATGAATAGAATATTTTATGAGTTCTTGGATAATTTTAAGGTTGTGTTTATTGTTGACATTCTGGTATTTTCTAAAAATAAAGAGGATCATGAAAAACATATAAGGTTTGTTTTACAAACCATAAAAGAAAACAAACTGTATAGAAAATTCAGCAAGTGTGATTTTTTATTGCAATAGATTTCTTTTTTTTGGGAATATTGTAAATAAGGATGGAATAAAAGTTGATCCTTCCAAAAACAAAATTATTTGATGAATGGACAAGACCCACAAATGATACATAGATTCGTAGTTATCCTGTGTTAGTAGGTTATTAATAATGGTTTGTTATGAAATTCACGGATATCTATCTCGATTACTAAGTTAACACGGAAGGGGGTTAAATTTGTTTGGATAGAAGAATGTGATTTTTGTTTTCTGGCACATAAGAAGAGATCGATGAATACTCCAGTTTTGGCCTTACCTTCCCAGAATGGTGAGTTTTTCATCTACAGTGATTCTTCTTTGAAGGGGCTTGGTTGTGTTTTGATGAAGAATGATCAGGTAATTGCCTATGCTTTGAGACAACATAAACCTCATGAGAAAAATTATCCCACACATGATTTGGAATTAGTAGTTGTGGGTTTTTCTTTAAAAATTTGGAGGAATTATTTATATGGATCCAAATGTCAAATATATTCAAACCATAAAAGTCTGAAGAATATATTTACTCAGAAGGAATTACACATGAGGCAAAGAAGATGGACTGAACTGATAAAGGATTATGATTGCATGATCAATTACCATTATGGAAAAGAAAACAAAGTGGAGGATGCCTTGAGTCAGAAACATCATTCATTATTAACCATTACCTTTGGAACTTGATACCTTGATTAATGATTTGACTAATTTTGGCTTGGAAGTTGCTGGTGCAGGAAATACCTCTGTTTTGTTTCATATTTCAGTGCAGACGTCATTGTCAGATAGAATTACATGAGTGCAGAAGGAAGAACACGATCTACAAAAAAATCTATAATTGGTTAAAATGGGTATGTTTCTAGAATTTAACCTTGATAAAGATTGTGTTTTTTGATTTGGAAAAAGATTTTGTGTACTAAGTGGTTCTTAGTTGAAGAAAGTTTTGTTCTGTGAAGCTCATAGTTCTCTAGTTTTAGTTCATCATGGTAGTAATAAGATGTATAGAGACCTTTGAGAGTATCATTAGAGGGATGTAATGAAAAGAGATATTGCTGATTTTACCATGAAATGTTTTGACATGTCAATAGGTTAAAGTAGAGCATCAGTTACTGAAGGGGATGCTTTAACCTTTTCCAGTGCCAGAGTAGAAATTAGAGAATGTATCTATGGGCTTTGTGGTGGTACTACCAAATACTTATCGAGGTAACAATACGATTTGGGTTATTATTTATCACCTAAAAAAATATTCACATTTTATTTCTATTCGAGATATAATGTCTTTGGATCATCTTTCTCAATTGTACCTCTAGGATATTGTCAGGTTATATGGGGTTCCTCTCTCCATTATATCTAATCGGGATCCCAGGATCACTTCTAACTTTTGGAAGGGACTTCAAATGTCATTGGGCACAAGATTAAATTTAAGTATAGTTTTTCATCTTCAATAAGATGGGCAGTCAGAACGAACGATTCAAACTATGTAAGATATGATTTGAGTGTGTTCAATGGACTACCAGGGAAGTTGGAATCAACATATTTTTTCAGTTGAGTTTTCTTATAATAACTATTTTCATTCCAATATACAAATGAAATCTTTTGAGGATTTGTATGGGAAGTAGTGTCGGACTCTAATGTTTTGGGATGAAGTCAGTGAAAGAAAGTTGATGTGGCCATAATTAGTAGAAGAAGTGGCTGAGAAAGTGAGGATGATCCAGCAGCACATCAGTACAGCTCAGAGTAGGCAGAAACGTTATGCATATAATAGAAGGAAAGACATCTATTTTGAGGTAGGTGACCATGTTTTACTTAAAATATCTCCTTGGAATAGTGTGATGCATTTCAGTAAGAAAGGGAAGCTAAGTCCATGATTGATCAGTCCTTTTGAAATATTGGGGAAATATGGAACAGTGGAATAATGCGTAGACTTTCTTCCGATTTTGTCTCAGGTACAAAATGTTTTTCATGTTTTGATGCTGAGAAAGTATATGCTGATTCATCACATGTCTTGAGCCCAGAAGAATTTTAGTTATAAGAGAACCTTTCTTATGAAGAGAAAACAGTTCAGATTCTTGATCGAAGGGAAAAGGTATTGCAGAATAAGAAAATACACCAGGTAAAAATTTTGTGGAGAAACCACATGGTTGATGAAGCAACATGGGATTCTGAAAATTCTATGAGGTAAAAGTACCCTCAGTTGTTCAATAAGTAAATAAAATTGTGAGTACGCAATTTCCAGAAGGCGGGGATAATGTAACACCCCAAATTTTTCTAAAAATATATATAAATGAATGGAACTTTATTTAAAGTGGATATTTATAACTATCCTTTAAACATAAATTTTCCACTTCTATGTTTTTAATTTTAAGGAAAATGTCATCTACAATTGTGTTCAACAAGTTATTTGAAGTCTAATGAAACCAACTTATTTGTTTGGTGAATAGTAACATACCCTTATGAATAGTAATATGAACAGTTATATGACCATAATGAATAGTAAATTTTATTATTATTTTATTTTCTTAAGTATTTAAGATAATAACATCTTGGTTAATTTTTTATCGTGATATAGAAGTAGTAATTGGATTAGAATTGTTAATTTTTAAATTAAGTATGATTTTATTTAAAAATTAAATTAATAATATTTAGAAAATTATTTTCAAAAAATGGACTTCATTTTATAATTCTAAAAATTGAAAAATTTTAATGTCAAATTTTTGGGATTTTTATGAAATTCTTGATTTTTCGATGAATAGTGAAATACAATAAAATACCGTATAATCAAATTATCAGTAAAATACACTATTTACAACATCATAAGTGATTCAAGGGAACTTGATTCAAACTCACATGACATTATTACTATTTTAGGTCACATGAACTAATACTATTCATAATCTTGGTCAATAATATTATAATAATGATTAAAATAATGTAAAATACCCCCTCAACTCCACTATAAATACCACCCTCACTCCCCTCTTCTTACCACACCTCTAAAGCCTTGATCCATACCTATGTTCTACCCAATAATTTTCCCAAGGCTTTTCCCCATGTCCTAGAGCTACTGGTCTCCCCAAAAGACCAAAACCAAATCCCTTATGAAAGATCTCAGGAGAAGAGATCAAGAGGAAAACATCATATTTTATTTTTTTCTTTTCTTTCATTTTATGTTATTCTCTTCCTTTACTATTGGATTATGTTGGGATATTTCATTCCATATCCACCCTTACTATCCATATTATGTACTAATTATGATATATCCCATTTCTATCATGAAAATATTTTTATGAAATTTTAAGAGACGTCGTTAGGCTACCAAATTTTCGTGAGAAATTTCCCATGTTTTCTTTTATTTCAAGATTTTTTATTTTCTTATTATTTCCTCACATCCTCCTAACCAAGAGGCATGAAAGATCCATAATCTTGTATATTTTGGATTTTTTCATGTTCATGGGAAATTCATCACCGTTCTTCTACTCTTCTCCCACTTATTCAAGGAATTAAAAACATTATCCATGATGTGTCGAATTACCAACATCGTGGATGGTGTGTTTTCATGTTTTTTCTTTAAATACTTGAAGACTAGTCATGAAAACATTTTTATGGATGAACTAGGTTATAATATATGTATTATGTCTCATCCATGGTTCTGTAATTCTTTTGTGCACATGGTTTTAATTTATAAGAAAAAATGAGGTTGTTATTGTCAAAGAACCACTAAAATGTTCTAAACGAACATCATTAATGTTTTATCTTATGAATCATCCTCATATAAAACATTAAATTGATAAATGGTATAAATTATGATATTTGAAATATGTAAATACCTTTTTATTCCAATTAGGTTGTTTCACTTCCAATCGACAAGAACATCCATCATGATCCAGTCCTGGAAATCATGTAAGGAACTCACCCTAAACAGTGTAAGGAACCAAATACTAACAATTAAAGGGTAAAATGAAGTTATGAAATGATAATAAAATATGTTATAAACATAAACATGTTTATGTAAAATATTAATAACACCCTTTTAACCATTATATAGGAGGTTAAAAAACAAGTTAAAAGTAAGACAACCCCATGATAAGGGAATTCTTAACCCGATTTCAATTCTTAGGGTTAACATTCTACTTCATTATTTATGTGGTATTAATTTTTTTTGATGGTGTGTTTTTTATATATTATGTTGAATTATATTTATTGATAGTTTTTATACATATTCAATCCACTCTCTAAAGTCTCATTTCAATTATATGATATTTATAAGGGTCTTTTCTTTTAAAATCATCTTTTAAAATTCTATTTTACAGGAAATGTTTTTATGAAATTATTCTTGTTGTATGAATATATTATGGTTATTAGGAATTATTTATAATGAAGGTTGGGACCTATATTTCCCTTTAATTCATTTGTTATGTGTATGTTGGAGGTTAGTCGTATGGTTATTCCAAGTGCAACTACAATGGTTACACAAATAGTAAGGTAGTCGTGAGGGTTACAAATTATAAAGTAGCAGAGAGGGTTACAAGATTATGTATGTAATGCCCCAAGATAAATTTATGATTATATTTATTTTCTCATGTTTTTTGTGGATATAGTGTAAATCTCATGTTACACAATTTAAGTATATATAGGTGACAAGCATGTCCTTTGAAAATGATTTCATACGTTATGAGTATTCAAGGACTAATGTGCTCCTTCCTTATTTTTCATCCCTTACTAAGATTTCATGATCATCCCATGTTTTTAAATGATTTTCACAGGTTAATGGATGTGTAAGACCAATAAGTAAGCCATGTTAAATGTTTAAGAACTTTCAAGAAGTCATATTTTATGTTTTAATGTTTTATAATTTGAAAACAATGGAAACCGTTTATATGGTATCCATTCTATAACAATGTGTAAAGTTATGAATGTTCTATGTCACAATTATCTAAAGCTCTAAACATAAAAATATCCTCAATGTAAGAGAAGTGTTTTCTTAAATAAATTCAAGATTATGAATGTAATAAGATGGGTCCACATATGTACCCCTTCTTAAAAGTTTTTCAGTAATATTTTTGTGGTTCACCCTCCAATTTTCATCTCATTTGGACATCTGATTAATGAGTTATGAATTTTTCATTTGTGGTTTCTTTTTCTGGATGCAGTTTCCAGGGAGCTTCCTTAAAAAATATAACATCAAATGACATCCTTTATTACTTAAAAACTCTACCAAATATGTTGTAGAGTCATTCCTATGTATATTCGTTCTATTATGGGTATAAGAAACTTCATTTAAGGTGTATAGGCTGAGATTTGGTTCTGTTATGGTGGTGGGGTCCACACTGTCGGCCCAAAAATATCTTCAACATCAATGATTTTTAAGGCCACTAGATGGATGAATCAACTCCTGGTCAAGAAGACATATTAAATGAAAATAAAATAAGGATTATAAGAAAATAATATTCGATAAATTTGAAATTATAGTTAAATTTAATGACTAAAGTACCCTTGTGGTAAAAATCTGTCAAAAATCCAGAATTAAGCACTTTTCATATTTTTTCTCAATTTCTTTATAAAATTAAAACTACCCATTATTTTAATAAATCATTGAAATTCATGGGTTTTATCATTGAATAACATTAAAAAATACTCATTATTTGATAAAAAATATGCCCATAATTTTTCTCTATCACATAGAACAAGAGTAATTCATAAGATTGTGGCATAAAAAAGCATAAGAAATAATTTCCTTATTAAAGGCTCACTACCAAATACTGTCATAGTGGATTTTTTTTAATAAAAGTGGTGACATGAATTGTTCACCCAATTCATGCTCAAAAGGACATTATTAAAAAACAATAGTTGTGTTACAAACACTTGGTGAAATGAACTTATATAGTAGGGATTGAGAGAAGTATAAACCAAAAAACACCAAGGAAAAGCCAGAAAAATCTTGAGCAGAAAAAATGATTGAAACAACCTATTATCAACTATTACAGGGTCTCAAAAAAGGGTTTTACTATATATGGGGATGCCACCAATCCATTCATTCTAATGGGATTCCAATTCCTACACAACATTATTTCTCTATAAACTAGAGTTCTTTTCTTTATGCTGCTATATAGTTGTGATTGTAAAATGAAAGGCTAGAATGAAACATGAGAAAGAACATAATACCCTAAAAATACCATTTATGAATGAAAATTCGTAAAAGTTTATATTAATAAGCTATTGAGAAAGTAGACTAGCATTGTAATGTCAATGTCCAACAGAAGAACATGATGTAGTGAACGATTCCATCTAAGAGAAAACCATGTGTAATATAAATAACTAAAAAACTTTTATTCCAATAAGCTTCCTCACATTCATTTTTAATACAACTCACCCAAACATAGTGATACAACATGATCATCATGTACAAAGTTTGATTTTAAAATGAAAAGAAAATTTGATTTCGAAGGAATATATCTAATGTTGAGATCAAGATTATTTTTTTATTCTTCAACCATTCTAATGAACATACGCAACCTGATTTGATGGTTTGTCACAACTAAAATAGCTTTATTGGTGTATTTTTGGAATGTAATTTCATCCTGTTCACTCATTCATTCACTAACTTCTTCATTCACATAATCCATATATGAAATATTATAGTAATGTTTGTATACTAGGTCATTATTTGGATCATAATCCTCCTCCTCTGAAGCAGGGGGTACAATAAGTTTAACAACTATCAGTTTTTTTGGAGGCTCGAGGTTTTCATTCAAAGAGGCATTGATTGATCTTCTAACTATTCATCCTTAAATAATGTAATTGTCCCTATATTTTATATACTTTTTGTTATTTTGGGGAATTTATCCATCAGCATTCACTATCTTTTTTTCCCCTTCCTAGCATAAGATTTGAAATATGCTTCCTCAATTTTATTATTTTTATCATCCTTCTCTTTCAAAGAATCACTATAATCAGAGAGGGCACCCTAATACGTGTCCCTTGTACCACGTGATTCAGTTAGTTTCTTTTTATCCTCCACCAAATTAGGAGGGGAATGAAAATTACCTTTAGCAGTAGGCTGGATATCAACCAGGCCTAAAGTTACTTTTTTTCAGAAGTCTAATCATTATTAGTCAAAATATCTTTATTAAAATTTATCTTCCTCTCTACATTAGATTTACTAATAGGGACAAAATTATCCATGTGACAAACATTACTACCATCTAGATCTTGCTTCTGCTTGATTTATTCTACCCAAGTGGATTTTATGGCCTCAGTTCCAGATTTAATGCCAAATTACTTCAAACCATGTCCAAGTTTGAGGCATGAAGGGAAATATAGTGGAAGCCTTTCAAAAAAAATCTCTTGATAAATTCCATAATCACCATTCTGAATCAATATTTGATAGGGATGATCCTAAGAGACATCAATTTCAACACAAATTCTAGCAATAGATGTTCTTCAGAGGTTCTTTGCCGCTGAATCCAGCATTAATGGATTACTAATGACTGTAGAGATCAGAAAATAGAGAAATATGTTTAAAAACATGTGGTGGTAGACTAGTGAAGCCCAACTGAATAGGAACAATGGGGCACTCATAATAGGGGTTGAAATCGGGGGTCCATTTGAGCACTTTCATAGAACAACCCCCAAAAAATGATGATAGTTTTTCCCATAAACAGTAATAGTCATCCTCAGAAGAAATGTAAAAAATGAAATATAGGGAGTTCAATAGGCTAATATGAAAACCCATAAAGCCTATGGATTCAAGAGAGTCTATTTGGAATTTAAATTATGGACGGTGATAAAAGGTTTCCAACAAGAATGAAGTGTTGATCCGATGCAAGAAGAGTAACCTCATTTGTTGAGAATGGTATCGCTGATTGGAAACGGTGATAGAAATGATTAGGGTAAATGTGAAGATTAGGATCTGTGACATCATTTGAGAAAGGACCAGTTTTCTCAATCAATATTTCATAGACTACATTCACAAAGGTTCTCAAATTTGAATTAGGGTTTTGTTCACACAAATTCTGGTTTCGTGCTCATATCGACCTCTCCATGATTTTCATAGTGTATTGGGTTCACTGTCCATTCTATTATTTCCATAGTAAAGGACCACTCCAAATAATATGTTATTGGAATAAGTACCTTACTGAAATGGGTCACTCCCCATTCCATTCATCATTATCTCATACTATATCTATATTTACCGAATCAATTATAGGGATGTATAATTTGGGCCAACCCAGCACAAGATGAAAACTATACGTATGTGCTCCACTAGATCATAAATGTCACGAACCGTCCCGGTGGGGCCCGCGCTGTGACTCCCCAAGACCGCCTCTAATAGGCCAGGGGCTGGTGACTAGCACCAAGTAGGCATGTCACTAACATGGGAGGCATTGCCTAAGTACCTGTACAGAAACACACACATCTCCAAGCCCACAAATGCTGAAATGTAAAACACTAAGGAACAAAAATGCATGCATACAACTAAACCCAACCAACAGAGCACGACGAAAGGTAGAGTAATCTAAAAGTAAAATGGACCAGAATACAAGCCCACCAAAAAAAGAGTCTAAAAAAACTACAATGTCCAACCTGTAAGCACAAAGGTACTAGGACTGCTGCTCGTAGCCGTAGGAACGCCTCGGCCTGTAGGAAACTCAAAAAGCTCAGTCCTATCCTGGTCTACCTTAGACTCTGTCAAAAGGCTGCTCGTCTGCACAAGACACCAGACGTGCGGTCAAAGCTTGTGCAGGGTTGAGTAAAACAATACTCAGTAGAGGACCCCGAAAACCACAAAGTAGTACACAAAGAAAAGGTACATCCATCTATGCACAGTATATGTTTGAAGAACATATAAAAAAACCAGATATAATCAAAACCCAGGCCTGTGGTCTAGAGACAAGCCACGCAACCACATACCCCGATAGGGATTCTGTTTGAAGATTACATGATGCACTCGTTCTGGGAGAACACACTCCACGAGTCTTATAGTTCTGATGACGTCCATCCGAGGAGTGATATTTGTCGAGAACTGTCACGAGATATAGCTACACTCATTTCGGGAGACACACTCCTAAGTGGAAGGGTTATGATAGATAGAAGCACTCATTACGGGAGACACACTCCTGAGTGGGAAAGATCTCGATACACAAATTAGGAACACTGCCAGGGCCATGGAGGATACCGTGACTCATCCGGAATTCACCTTCTAGGTAGAGGATCAACGCCCGGTAAAGTTGGTCAGGCCGATGCCTGACTCTACCTAGGGTCTGGAATGGATAGAGGATCTCGATCCGGGCCTCTCGGATGGATGCCTGACTCTTTCACAGAAAAGTCCTGCTGAAGGGATCATAAACCGGTGTGAGGGAATGATGCCTGACCTTCAAGGGAAAAGAAGAAGGGGCACTAACCCAAACAAAATATGTTCAAGGCACGGTGAACCAAAGGACCAAGCTGTTCTCCAAAAAGTACACGGCGTGTAGAAATGACACACGCCATGTTGTCCGACCCTAGGTACTGCCCATGTTCAATGGCCCGTGTCGTGAGACTGGTCATGTGGAAAACTTTATACACAACGTGTAGTAAGGAGTACACGCCGTGTCTGGGTCACTAGGGCTGGATCCGTGTACTCTGGCCATGTGCCCGTACACGGTCACCGACCCATGTACTCCAACCCGTGCAATATGCACACGGGGTGACCTGCGCTAGTGACCTCGCCTGGCCGGGTGAGGGAGTACACGGTCGTGTACTCCATCCCGTGCCCGTATATCCCTGGAATACACGCCGAGCTCCGCGTAGCCGCCTCTACTGAGCTATACACGCTGTGCCGCCTAAAGCCATGTAGAGCATCCTGTGTCCGTGCACCACCCGAAGTACACGTCGAGCTCCGGCGAAGGTCCAACACGCCGTGTGACCGGAGTCACACGCTGTGTGATCCTTTTATGACCCCGAAACCCTAGCCGCCACCATCAGAACTACACGGCGTGTTCTTCAGAACTACACGCCGTGTATTCTGGAAATTTCCAGAAACGCGGACCTCCGCTGTCGCACCTCCCGTGGTGCTTCGATCATTGATCCAGCCGTCTGATCACCACGAAACCTTCATGTTTTGGTCGTCCCAACACCACAAATATGTTTCCGTCATTTTCGGGCCTCCAATCGGCTCAAAAAACATGATTGTTCTTCCCGCGTGAAGAACGCTCGAAGAACGCCCTTTCCGATCTGGTCCGATTCGTCGTCCTCCATTTCCACCACACCTCCCCAAGGTAGTTGGGTTATCAAACCTTCGATTTGGGATTATTACGTCGTAGAAAGGATGCACAACGATCCATTGTTCATTTCCCCACGATGAATGCGAAGAAAGCGCGGGGAAAAAGGAGGAAGAGATCCAAATAAACAAAATGAGGAGTGAACCTCCGCCGTCGTTCGTCACGATGATGATATGATTCTGTTAATAGGTTAAAAAATATCAGAGATCAACATGAAAAGCATGGATTAATTTCCCCAAAATTATCCCAAGAAAACCCTCCCACAAGAACGTACGGATCTACGGATCAACTTGTTCGTGGTTGATCCGCGTTCACCATTTAAATTCTGATACGGGGAAAAGAAAATCAAAACAAAAACCCCTACCTTTTGAAAGGATCGATCATTGATGAAGGCGCCATGCTGTCATTGTCGTCGTGATCCTTCAATGCCGGCGCAACAATCCTTGGTTTCGATCCGTTGTCGTTCGTCGTCGAGAATTTCTCCAACGCCTCGCGGATTCGGTAGAGGTTCTTCCCAAGCATTGCCAAAGATTCAACAATTGGTTAACCCATTGAAAGGGAAACTAGTTGACATTTAATTACGCAGCAGCATTAATGACGTTGACTTGTCATTTTGATGTTATTTTTGGCGCTTCATTAATTAAGGAAATAGCTGCACTGTCGCCACGCTGCAGCGGATGTTTCCTTAAAAGAAAATAAAATAAACTGGTTAATTTAATTTATTTTATTTTACTTAAAACGTCCAAAAAATAAATTTTCCCTCAACCCATGCCGGTCGAGGTTAGACTCATTATTAGGTAGAGTCATCGTCCCGGACGCAACGGTGCACTCAGATTTTTAATCCGAGCATCCGTTTGGAAACTTCCACAACCGCGCACAAGCGCCGACTCACTTAACTAAAAAAAATCAAACCACCATTCCGGGCTCACTGGACCTTGGAATGATGTGCCGTCTTCGCGCCCGGTCTCAAAATAATTCCATATAATATTTTAAAATATAATAAACAGAAAAATATGAGACAATAAATTCTCCCAACCTTGGGGCTTTACATCCTTGAAAATCCAAAACAAAGGTTACTCAAAAAGATGAGGGTACTGGGTACGGATCTGGGCTTCCCGCTCCCACGTGCTCTCCTGAAGATTCCCGTGCTGCCACCGGATGCGCACTAAGGGAATCGATCACCCACAAAGGATCCTCTCCTGCCGATCCTCGATCTCCACCGGGTACTCAGCAAAGGTCACTCTATCCTCGATGTCCAGCTCGCCCCAGTCGATGACGTGCGATGGGTCATGCACGTACCTCATCAGCTGTGACACGTGGAAGACATCATGTACCCGGTGCAACTATGGCGGTAGAGCCGGGCGGTACTCCACCTTGCCAACTCTGCCCAGGATCTGGAAAGTTCTGATGAACCTCGGAGATAGCTTCCCGCCTTGGCCAAATCTCTGCATCCCATGTCAAGGTGTGACCCGAAGAAAAACGTGGTCTCCCTCCTCGAACACCAGGGGCCTCCGTCGTCTGTCAGCATAAGACATTTGATGGCTCTGTGCAGTCTTTATCCGCTCCCGGATGATCTGCACCTTCTCTGTGGTAGTTCGCACTAACTCTGGACCCATGAGTGCTGACTCTCCGGGGTCGGTCCAGCAAAGCGGTGACCGGAAGGGTCTCCCATATAAAGCCTCGAACGGTTCCATGCCAATGGTGGAGTGGTAGCTGTTGTTTTATGCAAACTCCACCAGTGGTAGCTGGTCCTCCCAGCTACGACCAATGTCCAAGATATAGGCCCGCAACATATCCTTCAGAACCTAAATGGTCCTCTCTGTCTGACCATCTGTCTGGGGATGAAATGCTGTGCTCAAGCATAGCTGAGTCCCAAAAGCCTCCTTCAATCCCTTCCACAACCGGGATGTGAAGCGTGCATCTCGGTATGAGACTATAGTCGAGGGGACGCCATGAAGCCGAACTATCTCCTGTAAGTAGAGGCGTCCCAAGCTGTCTACTAAACTCTGATCCCTAATAGCTAGGAAGTGGGCCGACTTGGTGAGTCGGTCAACGATCACCCAGATGGAATCATGCCCCTTGGACATCCGTGGTAAGCCCGTCACAAAGTCCATCGATATTCCATTCCACTTCCACTCTGGAACTTCCAAGGGGTGAGCTAACCCTGCTGGAACCTGGTGCTCAGCCTTCACCTACTGGTATGTGAGGCATCGAGAAACGAACTCTGCCACTGACTTCTTCATGCTTGAACACCAGAACTGTCGTCGGAGATCTTGGTACATCATTGCCACTCCAGGATGTACCGCCAAAGGGGATGTATGAAACTCCCTCAGGACCTCCTCCTGTAACACCACTAGTATAACAGTGCGTCCTCTGAAGAGAAGTACGTGCTCCCCACCTTGCGAAAAACCATCAGGAGCATGTCCTGTGGTTAACTGAGCACATAAAGACACACAATCGACATCCCCAAGTTGTGCCTCCCTAACTCGCTGTAAGAGTGGAGGGGTGACAACCATCGACTGTAGGTAAGCTGTGTCCTCACCATCCATGAAGGATAACTGTAACGTGACTAATTGTTGTGTCGCCTCACTCAATAGTTGTGAGCTCGACCTTCTGCTAAGAGTGTCTTCCACCTTGTTCCCCTTCCCAGGAGTATAGATGATCTCGAAATCATAGTCCTGGAGGAACTCTAGCCAACGTCTCTGCCTCAGATTCAGATCCTTCTGTGATAAGATGTACTTGAGGCTCTTGTGGTCAGAGTAGACAATGAACTGCTCGCCCATAAGGTAGTGTCACCACATCTTCAATGCGAAGACTACCACTTCCAACTCGAGATCATGGGTCGCATAGTTCTGCTCATGTGGCCTAAGCTGGCGTGAACCATAAGCAATCACTACATGCCGCTGCATAAAGACACAACCAAGCCTGGTCCCTGATGCGTCACAGAAAACTACATACCTGGCACCCTCCCCCGAAAATCTCAAGACTGGGGCGCTCGTCAAACTCTTCCTCAGCTGCTCAAAGTCCTACTGACACTTTTCTATCCATATGAAGGGTTTCCCCTTCCTGGTTAAGGCTATCATCAGTGCTGATATCTGGGAGAAATCAGGGATGAATCTCCGGTAATATCCTGCCAACCCAAGGAAGCTTCGCACCTCTGTCACGCTCCGAGGTGTCTCCCATGCTAACATAGCCACCACCTTGGTTGGGTCCAGAGCTACTCCATCTACTGAGATGACATGTCCCAGAAAGTGGACCTCCTGAATCCAGAACTGACACTTCGAGAGCTTTCCATAAAGCTGGTGCTCTCGGAGTACGTCCAGAACCATCCGCAGGTGTCTCGCGTGCTCCTCCTCTGATGCCGAGTACACAAGGACATCGTCGATGAAGACCACTATGAACCGGTCCAAGTACGGTTGGAAGATCCTGTTTATCATCCCCATGAACACTGCGGGGGCGTTCGTTATTCCAAAGGGCATCACCAAGTACTCATAGTGACCGTAGTGACATATGAAAGCCCTCTTCGGTATATCCTCATCCCGCACTCGTAGCTGGTGATAGCCTGATCAAAGATCAACCTTTGAGAACCACTGATCCCCTATTAGTTGATCGAAGAGGTCATCAATTCTCGGCAGTGGATACTTTTTCTTCACCGTTACCTGGTTCAGGCACCGGTAATCCACGCACAACCTCAGACTCCCGTCTGCCTTCTTGGAAAACAAGACCGGGGCCGCCAAGGATGAAACACTGGGTCTCACAAAACCCTTGCTCTGCAAATCCTCCAACTGCACCCTTATCTCATGAAGCTCTACAGGAGCCATACGATAAGCCGATGAGGAAATCAGTGTCATCCCGGTGTGTAAGTCGATGCAGAAGTCAATTTCTTGGCAGTGAGGTAACCCTGGGACATCTTCTAGAAAGATGTCCTCATACTCCACCACCACTGCTGGGAACTGAGAGCTCACAACATCTACTGCTCCGAGGGTAAGGCTAGCCAACTCATGAGTGATCGGCTGCCCCCTCCTATGCATGAGCCCACTTTGTGCTGCCTGGGTTTCCTTTTCTCTGACAAAGGGAAACCTTGTTCCATCACGGTGGACACACCACACTTTTCGCCTAAAATAGTCAATCTGGGCATGGAACGAAGATAACCAATCCATACCAAGAATGATGTCTTAAGGCCTCGACGCTACCACCAAGAGGTTCCAACCAAAACTCTCACCTCCAAGGGTAAGATCACACTGTCTTCAAAGGTGCGTGATTATCAAGTCTCCTCTCATAGGTGTCTCTAAGCATAAGGATCGAGTCAACCGTTCTACTGGAATCTCGAGGTTTTGTACAAGACATGTGGCTATAAGGGAATGACTGGAACTTGTGTCTATGAGTACGGAAGATAAGGTAGAAAAGACACAGATCGTACCTCGAATCATCCCTGGAGCCCCTGGGTCATATGCCTCGACCGCATGCAGTTGTCCCCGTCCCTGTCCCCCAGCTCCCTGATCCTGGTGCGTACCTCTTGGGGGTGGTGGTGGAAGTAAGTTGAAGTGTCTACCACCACATACATCTCTCCCTACTCCTCTGCCACGACCGCCGCCTGGAGGATTTGCCTGCTGCTGACTGCCGACGGCTGTCTCTGCTCCACCAAGAAGCTTTCGATCACCATGGTCCGCTCGAGCACTCCAGCATAGGTCGATATGCATAGAGGCACGACACTAGCTCAGATTTCTCACCGTAGACCTCACTCAAAGGTCCGAGCCCTGAAGTACTAATCCCTAACCATATCCATCGAGTACCTGGCGAGGTTGGTGAACCTCGATGATTAGTCAGCCACTGTCATACTGCCCTGTTGGAGCTGAAGAAGCTTCTGGATGCGCACAGCTCTCAGCATAATCGGAGAGAACTCCTCCCTAAAGAGTCGCTCAAACTCCATCCACGAAAGAGTCTCCTCATCATGAGTCTGCGTGGTCAGACTCCCCCATCGTCCGGCTGAACCCTGATGAAGGCTCTCTCCTAGGATCACCATCTGGTCTATTGGTGTCCTCACTAGACAGAAAACTCTGGTCACCGCCTCAAGCCAGTCCTCAGCCACCTGAGGGTCGGGCTCGCCTCGGAACATGAGGGGCCTCTATCTTTGAAACTCATGGAGCGCACTAAGCCTACGCTCCTCACCGGTCAGTACCACTAGTACCACTTGCTGCTCCACTGGTGGCGGTATAGCAGTTGCACCACCTGGTGGCAACGCCTGGGGAACTAGTCCCTGTATCGAAGCCTCGTCACTAAGGGGGTCATCCTCGTGATCGTTCTGCTGAATCCTAGCGGGTACGCATCGCGGAGGCATCCTGTAAAGAAACAAGATGTGTCACGATCAAAGAGTATATCTGGATAGCTGACACCAAGGATATGGAAGACACAACTCATTTCTATATGATGCATGTACCTTTTTATTTCCCTGAAACCAGTGTTTTCGTTAACTGGGTCGAAAAGCAGGCTATCAGAGTCCTGGTGTATGGATACGTCGGCCACCGCACCAACACTGGGGTCTCTGGCCTGAAAGCCGAACTCGAAACACTCAACACTTGTTGCCCCAACCAAACTCACAGACTCTTGGTCCTAAGGTAGAACCAACCACCTCTGATACCACTCTGTCACAACTGTCCCAGTGGGGCCCACGCTATGAATCCCCATTCCCACCTCAAATAGGCCAGGGGCTGGTGACTAGCACCGAGTAGGCATGTCACTAACATGGGGGGCATTGCCTAAGTACCTGTACACACAAACACACATCTCCAAGCCCACAAATGATGAAATGTAAAACACTAAGGAACAAAAATGCATGCGTACAACTAAACCCAACCAACAGAGCACGACGAAAGGTAGAGTACTGTAAACGTAAACTGGGCCAGAATACAAGCCCACCAAAAAATAGGAGTCTAAAAAAAACTGCAAGGTCCAACCTGTAAGCACAAAGGTACTGGGACTGATGCTCATAGCCGTAGGAATAACTCGGCCTATAGAAAACTCAGAAAGATCGGTCATATCCTGGTCTTCCATGGACTCTGTCAAAAGGCTGCTCATTTGCACAAGACACCAGACGTGCAGGCAAAGCCTGTGCAGGGGTGAGTATAACAATACTCAGTAGAGGACCCCGAAAACCACAAAGCAGTACAAAAAGAAAAGGTACAGTCAGCTATGCACAATATATGTTTAAAGAACATATAAACAAACTAGATATACTAAAAACCCATGCCCGTGGTCTAGAGACAAGCCACGCAACTACATACCCCGATAGGGATTCTGTTTGAAGATTCCATGATGCACTCGTTCCAGGAGAACACACTCCACGAGTCTTATAGTTTTGATGACGTCCGTCCGAGGAGTGATGTTCGTCGGGAACCGTCATGAGATATAGCTACACTCATTGTGGGAGACACACTCCTGAGTGGAAGGGTTACGATAAATAGAAGCACTCATTACGGGAGACACACTCCTGAGTGGGAAAGATCTCGATACACAAATGAGGATCACTGCCAGGGCCATGGAAGATACCGCGACTCATCCAGAATTCACCTGCTAGGTAGAGGATCAACGACCGGTAAAGTTGGTCATGTCAATGCCTGACTCTACCTAGGGTCTGAAATGGATAGAGGATCTCGATCCGGGCCTCTCAGATGGATGCCTGACTCTATCATAAAAAAGTCCTGCGGAAGGGATCATAAACCGGTGTGAGGGAATGATGCCTGACCATCAGGGGAAAAGAAGAAGGGGCACTAACCCAAACGAAAGATGTTCAAGGCACGGTGAACAAAAGGACCAAGCCGTTCTCCAAAAAGTACACGGCCTGTAGAAATGACACACGCCGTGTTGTCTGACCCCGGGTACTGCCCGTGTTCAATGGCCCGTGTCGTAAGGCTGGTCATGTGGAAAACTTTATACACGGCATGTAGTACGGAGTACACGCCGTGTCTGGGTCACTGGGGATGGCTCCGTGTACTCTGGCCATGTGCCTGTACACGATCACCAACCCATGTACTCCAACCTGTGCAATCTGCACACGGGATGACCTGCGCTGGTGACCTCGCCTGGCCGGGTGAGGGAGTACACGGTCGTGTACTCCATCCCGTGTCCGTGTATCCCCGGAATACATGCCGAGCACCATGTAGCCGCCTCTACCGAGATGTACACGCCGTGCCGCCTGAAGCCGTTTAGAGCATCACGTGTCCGTGCACCACCCAAAGTACACGTCGAGCTCCGGGGAAGGTCCAACACGCCGTGTGACTGGGGTCACACGCCGTGTGATCCTTCTTTGACCCCGAAACCCTAGCCGTCAGCATCATAACTACACGGCGTGTTCTTCGGAACTACACACTATGTATTCTGGAAATTTCCAGAAATGCGGACCTCCGCCGTCGCGCCTCCCGTGGTCCTCCGATCATTGATCTGGTCATCCGATCGCCACAAAACCTTCAGGTTTTGGTCGTCACGACACCATGAAGCTGTTTCTGTCGTTTTCGGGCCTCTGATCGGCTCCGAAAACATGATTGATCTTCCCGCACGAAGAACGCTCGATGAACTCCCTTTCCGATCTTGTCCGATTCGTCGTCTGCCATTGCCGACGCACCTCCCCAAGGTAGTTGCGTTTTCGAACCTTCGATTTGGGATTGTTACGTCACAGAAAGGATGCATAACGATCCGTTTTTCGTCACCCCGTGAAGAACGCGAAGAACGCGGGGGAAAAAAGGAGGAAGAGATCCAAATAAACAAAATGAGGAGTGAACCTCCGCTGTCGTTTGTCACGGCGTTGATCCGCTCCCGTTAATAGGTTTAAACAGAGCAGACATCAACATGAAAATCATGGATTAATTTCCCCAAAATTATCCCAAGAAAACCCTCCCACAAGAACGTATGGATCCACGGATCAACTTGTTCATGGTTGATCCGCGTTCATCGTTTAAATTCAGATACGGGGAAAAGAAAATCAAAACAACAACCCCTACCTTTTGAAATGATCAATCGTTGACGAAGGCTCCATACTGTCGTTGTCATCATGATCCTTCAACACCGGCACAACGATCCTTGGTTTTGATCCGTTTTCATTAATCGTCGAGAATTTCTCCAACGCCTCGTAGATTCGACAGAGGTTCTTCCCAAGCGTTGCCAACGATTCAACAATTGGTTAACCCATTGAAAGGGAAACAAGTTGACATTTAATTACGTGGAAGAATTAATGACGTTGACTTGTAATTTTAAAGTTATTTATGACGTGTCATTAATTTAGGAAACAGCTGCACCGTCGCCTCGCTGCAGCAGATGTTTCCTTAAAAGAAAATAAAATAAACTGGTTAATTTAATTTATTTTATTTTACTTAAAACGTCCGAAAAATAAATTTTTCCCTCAACCTGTGCCGGTCGAGGTTAGCCTCATTCTTAGGTAGAGTCGTCGTCCCGGACGCAACGGTGTGCTCAGATTTTTAATCCGAGCATCCGTTTGGAAACTGCAAAAACCGCACACAAGCGTTGACTCACTTAACTAAAAAAATCAAACCACCATTCCAGGCTCACTGGACCTCGAAATGATGTGCCGTCTTCACGCTCGGTCTCGAAATAATTTCATATAATATTTAAAAAAATAATAAACGGAAAAATCTGAGACATTACAATAAAAAATTAATCATATCATAATATCATAACCCATTGAAATGATTCACATTTCATAAAAACTTCATCATTATAATTATAAAATATATAGAGAAAGAATAATGACATAAACTGCATCATATCCCCAATAAATCATAAGAAACAAAAAAAAAATTGTCATAGATGATAATACCTTTAAAATATCATTATAAAATTTATTAAGGAAAACACTCTTTTGATTTTAAAATCAATTATTTAATATCAAAAAATTTCCAAAAATATTAGGAAAAATTTTTCTTTGAAAAGAAACAAGGAAAACTATAAAATAATATTCAAAGTAAAGATAATCTATGATAGTAGGGAAATCCTCTAATGCAGTGTATGTTAAAATAAACATTCCTTTCAAATTTTCTGTAGAAAGATAAAAGTAACTCATTTGGAAAATGAAAAGAAGATTCGTTAATTTTTTTTATAGGAAGTAAAACATAGAAAACAATAAATTTAATTAATCTTTTTAGTATAGTAAAAAAATTGAAAACATTTTATAGAAAATATATACATGAATGAAAATATTCATGATTGAAGAGATAAATGAGGTATGTTTTATTTAAAAAAATAGTATATTGAGTACATAATGATGGGAAATAAAAAGGAAATAATTTAATACAAAAAAATAGAGGATAATAAAATACATAATATTTTGAAGATATAGATCATATAATTTCATCATAATAAAATTATATGAGTAAAAAATACTTATAAAAATTTCATTGTAGCATAAAACCCTTACCTCAAGTTTGTCTTGCTTCACAAGAGATCTAAAATATTATATAATAAATTTAAATATATTATAAATCTATAAGAAACAACAATATTAACTATAATACCATACATGGTTTATTTATAACATCTTATCACTCGTTCATTAATAATATTTCATTATCATCATCATTACATGTGTTAACTGATTGGTTTTTAAGTATTTTTTGGTTTGGAAGTAATGGGATTTAAAATTTGATCATGGTTATCTAATATAGATAATTTTAATCATGATATCAATTTAATATATATTCATTATACATATATTTATAACTATTAATATTATATGGTGATGAAAAATTAATTACATCACTACTCAGAGACGGAAGTCCATACGTACGAATAAGTGATGTTTTTGTTTTTCGATCGATGGAACAAAAGAAAGGTAAAAAATAATTCACCTTACAAACCCATTATTAAATTATATATATCCAATATATATACATTAATGTTTTCATAATTAATGACCATGAATTATAGGGATGGAAAATGAATCATATCTCCATGTGGAGGCGACACTCCACAAGTACTAACGAGTGATAATTTCATCTCCCATTTTATAGAGATGAGGTGGTAAATAGTAGTTACATAATCACTATAGAAACTTATTATATTTACTATAATATGTTAAATACTGTTTATGGATAAAATATTTTTTAGGTAGTATAAGATTAAAAAATTTGAAAGATCTTGGATTATATTTATACCTCTTGTTAGAGAGACATCCTTTGTCTTACTCTTCAATCCTTGAAGGATTAATATTAGTATTATAAAATAGTACATACATTGAATTTAAGTAATATTGGAAGATTTTGAGTAGTGATTGGATGAGATAAAAGGTTAAAATGGCATGAATATGGGAGGGGAAGAGGTGCCCTTTTATAAGTGATGGGAGGAATACACATAGAATTTCTTTAAACAATTCAATGATAGAAGGTCAATTTTATGGGAAAGTGGATCAAAGTGGAAATTTATTAGATTATAGGATAAGATAAGTTTTAAATAATATTTATAAAAACAATAAATATGAAATTATAGGTGGGAACCCTACCATTATATCTTGGTTTAACCCATGATAAATCTGTTTTGACCTTAACCGTGGTAATTTTTATACAATTTTTACTATTCATTATCACAAAAAATTTAGTTGAACCTATTAAATTATATTAATTATGATGATTACAAATATTGAATACATTTTTCCTGATTTATTTTCTATAGGTGGAATAATTTTATTTTAAGTAAGCACACAAACTGTATTGAAAACTGTTTTGAGATGAAAATGTATTTTTATGCATAAAATTGAATTTACATCCATTCCATACCATGTTAAAACATAAAATGATTATTAAAAAAATATTCAATATATAATATATAAATTTCATTAAAAACTATAATCAATAGACCTTAATTTAATTTATTAATATAAAATCACATGTCCTACATAAAAACACTTTCTAGAAAAATGTTTGTTTAAGGCCCAAAAGAAACTTATAAAAAAATAAGGTGTAATGATTATTACTATATAATTAGTTATATTAATTACAATTATAGGATAATTATGCTATATTAAGATATAATTAAAAACATAATGGTACTTTTACATGAAAATCCACCCTATGATAATATTGAAACAATTATTTAAAAAATTATAATAATTTCCTAAAATAAAAATTATAATTTTTTATAAATTATTTATAATGTTCTTGAACAAAATGAAATAAATATCATTTTTGAAGGAAACATATTTTTAAAGAAGAAAATAACTTTACTGAAAATTTAATACTTATTTATTATACATTAACCAATAAATATTTATTTTTTAAAACATTTATACAAAATTTTCATAATTTTTGTTTATTCATTCTTGAAAATTCAATAGCTAGATTATTCCTCCAAAGAACTTTAATGTTTTTTGTGGTCTTGTTCCATAAAACATTATCTTTATACTACAAGATTTATACTAGTTTTTATTAATAGGATATATCATTATCTAGTGGTACAACCTCTTATGTTGTTACATGTGAAGGATTATGTATATACAGCCACACGATAGATAAATTGAAAACATTGTGAGTTTCTGAGAGGTTTAGTGGGAGTACCAAGTGAAGATAAAACCCACCAGGTAAAAAAATATCAAAAGGACCAATATACAGAGTGATCATATTTCCCATCATTCTAAATCTTAAAACCTTATTCCATTGATAAAATCAAAGGAAAACCGTCTCACCAACTATGAATTCCAGATCTCATTTATGATTGTGAGCAAAACTATTTTATACACTATAAGATGACCTGATGTGATGACAAATGGAACATACCTTATACTCAATTTCCTCATCTAGATTAGGGAAAACATCTTTATTTCATTAACTTCATTGTCATGTGTTAGAGTTCTATACTTATTTCCATAAATGGATTCACAAGGATCCATCTGAATTATTGACTAAAAGATTTTATAATATGATAATTCGACTAGAGGAATGTGTTGATGAAAAACAACTTTAAAATATATAAAAAATATCTATATATATAATATTGGGTTTTAATGGTCCTATAATAATAACCTTATGTATGGGTATGATAGGTAGTACTAAATAACAACTATGTACCTAGAGCTTGCTGGAGAATTCTCTAGCACTTTTATGTGAACCTCAGATCTAAATTAGATATAATAAATATGGTACTCCTTGAAACCATAAAACTTATGTAATGGCCCGGGTTTTTGGGGTCCATTACTTTGTGAAAATCTCGTGTTGAGTTTTCTGGTATGGGAATCTTGGTGAAGTTTGGACTAACAGTAGGCCTACCGATAACCTTAACCTACCGGTAGTAGGCCTACCACTAGTTGGGTCTATCGGTAGCCACATCCTACCGGTTGCTCTATCTACCGGTTGCTCGGTCTACCGGTGGCTACAGCTACCGGTAGCTCTGTCTACCGGTAGCTCGGTCTACCAGAAGCTGCAGCCTAACGGTAGTGCGGTCTACCGGTAGATGCAGCCAACTGGTAGCTTGGTTACCGGTAGCTTTCAGTCACCGGTAACTCTCAGCTACCGGTGGCTCTCGCCTACCCCCGCGGGGTTTTCCCAGTAGCGCTCCCTTTTGCGCAAATTGGGTTTTAAACCCTATTTTGACCACTTTAAAAATCTAGGTAATGCCCATAAATGTTTTAATTAAATATTTAATTAATTAACCTGGTGTGTGCATCGGTTTAGATCCCTTTAATAATGTGTGGGGTGTATCAACTGCATAGTCAGCCCACGACCCCGCTCCTTACGCGGTTTTGCGTTCTTATCTCAACCGTCCACGGCATTTATAAACTAAAGGGTTCTCCCAAGGTTTCTTTTTTGGATCACCCTGTGCTAGGAGTACCCTTCGTTCAGACGAGCAGAATTTCATTCGGACGAGCCACATCGCTATACGTGAAGTTCCACGCCCGAGCTTAGCGTCGATTGTTGATAACAAGTAGGGAATTTATCCTTTGTCTCTCCCTTTTGTGTATCATGCAGGGTGGGCATGCTTTTAATTCTATGGAATTGGATGAACCGAACCTTAATGAAGATAATAAATGGAATTCTAAATAATGAAGGGGAAGGGGTGTGATTGATGATGCTTTGATTTATGATCTTCCATGATTTATGATTTCTAAATTGTGTGGGTGTACGCCTTCAGAAAATCGTGGTCATTGGTGGTCTTTCTCTATGCACTAATGAACCCCTCATGATGTTTTAAATGGCTTGTTTTGTAGTTGTGAACTCCTTCTGTGAAAAGTAAATCAGTTAATTACTTACATTCGGCTAAGAAAATTGAAATCACTAGGATCAACTCCCTTCTGTGATAACCCTGGATAAAGCACACGGAAATCAAAATCATGGAGTGTGTTAAATCTTATAAATCTGAAATACCGGCATGGCCCTGCCTGTGTTAGTGGTAGTGATTGGGTTGTTTTACTTCATGGGCCGATTACTGGGTGATGTGGGTGGGGATGGGATCCCCTATTTTTATACTCTCGGTGGTTGCGAAATTCGATATGGGATCCCCGGTGTTATGCTTTCGGTGGTGGTAAATTTTAAGACCGGGTGGTTACATTGTTTATATCATGAATTGGGGTGGGATCCTCTGTTTCTGAGAAACCTTTTGGCTCTTAGGTATTGGACATGGGGCTATATCTTGGGGTTTCCTTTGGTTGCTGCGGTTTTACAAGAGAACCGAGTGTGGATGTTGTGGTTGATGTTTGACTATTTACTTTCCCTTGACTTGTTCTTATGATTACTAGTTCTCCAAGTAGGTGCAGAAACTTATTTAAACATTATTATTGAACATGTATACCAGGATGGGGCAAATGGGTTTTGATTTTTTGTGAGTTGTGACTTGGGCATGGTACTGTTTTTGTTCTTTAGGCGGGCAGAAGAAAAACCTAAACTTTGGGTGAGTGCTTGTTACCTATACATATACTTGTAGTTTTGTGTGTCTTATTCGCACCCCACCCAAGTTGATCACTTAGTGCCGAACACCCCCATTTCATGGGGGAGAGTGTTTTTCCCAACACTATTATTAGTGGCTGCTTATTAGCTCCTTTTCTGCTCCATTTCCTGAATAGCCCAAGTATCTTCGGGCGGGTTGTGATGGAATGAGGTCCATTATGAGCCCAAGAACCTTCGTGCGAGGTTGTGTGGTGGTAATGACCCAGGTGTGTGCGGGAAGGTAGTTTCCCAAGTATCTTCAGGATGATGACCATGTGTCTTTGGGCATGGCGGTGGATCTTCTAGCCCAGGTGTCATCAGGCGTGGTGGTGGTTGTTCTGCCCTAGGTGTTTACAGGCGTGGTTACGTGTGACAGTTGTGGCCCAGGTATGTGCGGGCGGGGTTTGGCAGTGGGACTACGTGAGGTTGTGTCCTAGGTGTGTGTGGGCGGGTGTGGCAGTGGGACTATGGTGAGAATGGCGGGATTGGTTCAATGCATAGGATGTCTTCAATAACCAGTGGGAAAGTGGCGCGAGGTACCCAAACATCGATGTGCTCTTATTATATATATATTCCTTGACTTGCGTTACTTGGGGAGTGTACCTTGGTGAGGCTTGGGTGGATAGTTTACCTTGTTAGGTGTTTGGTTTACTCTTTTTCTCACAAGACTTTAGTACGTTCCCCCACTTGTGCACGAGAGTCTTTGGTTTTCCCTACTGAGTATACTTGTATGCTCACCCTACGTCTATAAAACTGCTTTCAAGTTTCCAGGAGGACTTTGGGGATCGTGCGGGACCATACTAGCTAGGACCTTTGGGGTAGTTACAGTCACTGTTTTTCTTTCTTTGGTACTTTACCCTTGTAGTCACTTGTACCTTCTGGTTTTTTTACTTTTGTAACATGCATTGGGAGTGGTTCTTGGATTTACTTTTACCTTTTGATTTTGGTGTTGTTGGGATTTACCATTCTATCTCTCAATCCTATTAAAAGAAAAAGGGTAATGCCTTCCATTTAGTGTGTGATTATATACCCTTGGTGCTAGTCGCCACTCTGGGACCTATTGAAGGCGGGTCTTGGGGGTCATTATCTCTCCTTCAACTTAAAGAAGGAAGGGTATGGCAATCTACTGACCCTTCCCTACTTTTGGTGAAAGCGGGCCGTGACAGAATGGTATCAGAGGTTATAGTTGAGAGATAGGATGGAGCTTGGAGTTAGGCACAGTGAGGATTGCATGGGATTATAGGGCAACAGTGTTGGGTGACCTTGGTGCGTGAATTAGGTCAAGGAAGACCGGCTAGGACACGGGATTTTAGGGCCCCCCGTGATCTGATGCAAGGACTCTGGACCTACCGAACGACCAAGTGAGGCCACACTAATTGTAGGGTAGAGACCCTAGGAAAGGTACATGCATCATAATGTCTTGTGTTCTCGTGTTTCTGGGGTGTCTTGGGAATTAAGAATTAATAAAAAATTTAAGAAGTTTTAATAACAATATTCTGCACTACTTGGGATTAGGCATTACTTGTTTTCCTTGCAGCTATGGCACCTGGGAGACGACCACGTTTGGTGCGAGCGATTGAGGCCCCAGATACTACCATGGCCGATCAGTATAAAGGTGATCGAGAGGAAGAGGAAGACTAGTGGCAGAGGACTCTTCGGGGCTTCCAGCGACAGACCCTCGAGAAGTATGAGGGAAACAACTCTGATATGAAGATGGGGGGCTGGTTATAGGAGCTAGTGATAGCCTTCTGCTTGATCCGGGCTCTGGCTGAGTACAGGGTTCCTCTGGACATCATCCAGATACAGGGAGTGGTGCGTCAGTGGTGGACCCTTTACCTGGGGGAGAGGAGAGAGGTTGAGGTGGCATGGGAAAATTTCGAGAGGGAGTTCCGGGTGGAATTCCTCTCTTCAACGATGAAGGCGGAAAGAGACAGGAGCTAATATCCCTCTAGCAGGGGGGTATGTCGATAAGGGAGCTAGTAATCAAGTTCAAGGACCTCCTACATTTTTCTATGGAACTCTTTCCCGACGACGAGTCTCGGGCAAGACGTTTGGAGGAGCACTCCGACCCTCCCTTCAGTATGCTGTTACCCCTTTTACCCTGCCGACATAATTGGAGGTCCAGAAGAAGGCCAAAGTGGTGGAGAGGATGCACGCTCTAGGAGGTGTGACATGAGTGGGGATCCAGCTAGGAACATCGAAGGGGAAGTCCATCAGCACCAGGACTCTAGCGTCAGGACCATCCAGGTTCCGGCCAGCAGGAAGCAGGCTGCAGCAGTTTCAGTTCTGATCCCCTGGTTTTCTCCCTTTTCCTTTGGGCCCAGGACCGCGATGCTTCGTCTGTGGGAGCCATGGACATCTTTGGAGTCATTGCCTAGACCAGGTACATTACGGTGGTGGCGTACATCCCCAGTACCCACCCCAGCAGCAGCTTCCATCCAGGCCTTTCCAGCAGCAGTAGTAGGGACAACAAGCTCCTGCTCCTCCGAGGGAAGGCATAGGAGGAGGAGGCCGACCTCAGCGCACTCCTCAGGGACCTTGACTGGGGCGTGGTCGGGGAGGTGGCCGACAGGCGAGGGGAAGAGGAGCTGGGCGCAGATAGATACACGCCGTGGAGGAAGTAGTTCCAGAAGGGTCGGAGGTCGTTCGAGGTACGATCAGTTTGTTTAGAACCCTTGCCAATGCCTTATTCGATACTGGAGCTTCTCACTCATTTGTTGCACCAATTCTAGCCTGTGCCTTGGGTCTAGATGCCAAGAGACATCCAGTGCCCCTGGTGCTGAGCACACCAGTCAGAGGTCAGACCGACTTGATATTTGTTTGTCGAGGATGCAGACTCATGATAGTGACACATCAGTCGGTTATGGATCTTCTTTTGCTACAGATACAGACATACGATGTCATCCTAGACATCGACTAGCTATTATATGTGTATTCCGTCATCAACTGCTTCTGAGGAAGGGTTGTGTTCTCAGACTTGGGCGGCCGGCGTGTTACACTCAACGGAGAGTGGAGCAGTCAGAAGGGTAGCGGGAGAGAGGAACCCCTCCACTCCTTATTAGCTGAGCTGTCAGTGGAGTCAGTAGATGCTGAGATGGCGGAGGTGCTAGAGATCGTCGGTGAGTTTATGGATATATTCTCTGAGGAGGTGACGACTCTACCCCCTCGACGTGATATCGAGTTCGGGATAGACCTACAGCCCGGTGCTTGTCCAATCTCGATGGCTCCTTACCGAATGGCTCCTTCGAAACTACGAGAGTTGTGGATTTATATTGAAAATATGATGGAGATAGGTTTTGTTCGACCGAGTGCGTCACCATGGGCTGCTCCATTCTTGTTTTCAAAGAAGGCATATGGTGGTCTCAGGTTGTGCATATACTACAAGAGGCTAAATCAGGTGACTATCAAGAATCGCTACCCTCTTCTGAGGATAGACAATCTTTTTTACCAGCTGAAAGGGGCAGAGTGGTTCTTGAAGATCGACCTGCAGTCTGGGTATCACCAGTTGAGAGTAAAGGAGAGTGAAATCCCAAAGATGGCCTTTAGGTGCATATATGGACACTTCATGTTTGTAGTCATGCCCTTCGGTGTTACGAACGCCCCGACTGTGTTCATGGGGCTTATGAACTCCATCTTCCCGGAGTACCTGGATCGGTTCGTAGTTGTGTTCATCGATGACATCCTGATCTATTCAGTATTAGAGGAGGACCATGCAGAGCACCTAAGGACAGTTTTGGAGGTCCTCTGACAGCACCATCTCTATGGGAAGTTGTCGAAATGCAAATTATGGACACGAGAAGTGCACTTCCTCGGGCACGTGGTGTCCGAGCATGGGGTAGCGGTGGACCCATCAAAGGTTGAGGTAGTTGTTTCTTGGGCAACACCCAAGAATATGGCAGAGGTCTGTAGTTTCCTCGGATTGGCAGGTTACTATCGGAGGTTCGTACCCAACTTCTCTCAAGTAGTAGCCCCTTTGACAGCCCTGACCAAGAAAGACCAAGTTTTCATGTGGAGTGAGAAGTGTGAGTCAGCCTTTAGCTATCTGAAGGAGAAGTTGGTTAGTGCCCCAGTGCTGAGATTACCAAAAGAAGGGGCGGCCTATGAGGTGTTCTGTGATGCTTTAGGACAGGGTTTGGGATGTGTGTTGATGCCGCGACAAGGGGTGATCTCTTATGGGTCTAGGAAGCTACGTCCTCATGAGCATAATTATGCCGCCCATGACCTGGAGCTTGCAGCGGTCGTTTTTTCACTAACGTTATGGTGGCATTACCTCATCGGGGAATTCTCTGTGGTCTTCACAGATCACAAAAGTTTGAGGTATATCTTCTCCTAGCGGGACCCGAACTTGCGGCAGCGGAGGTGGGTGGAGTTCCTCTAGGATTATGACTTCGAAATTTCCTACACTTCAGGGTAGGGGAATGTAGGGTCCGATGCCTTGATCAGGAGGATGCAGAAGGATGCGGTCTGACAGTTGGCAGACACCTGGAAGGCGATGGAGGAGTTGGCTGCCTTGCACCTGGATGCGAGGATGGATAGCAGTAGAGGTTTCCTGTATCAGATGATAGTGCAATCATCTCTTTTTCAGCAAGTGGTGGAGTATCAGTGGGGAGACCCATAGTGCCAAGTGATGCCTGACCGAGTCGACCAGAGAAATGCTCCGGAAGGATGGACATAGGATGGCCAAAATTGGATACTTTTTCAGGGAAGGTTGTTTTTTCCAGAAGTGATGCATGGCAAGGTTCTCAGTGAGTTCCACAACTCACCCCTGGCAGTACAACCAAGAGTTTTCAAGATGTACCAGGGACTGAAGAAACAGTTTTGGTTGCCTGGAGTTAAGCGAGCAGTGGCAGAGTTTGTGGCCAAGTGCTTAGTGTGTCAGCAAGTGAAGGCCGAACACCGAGTTCTAGGCGGCCTACTGCAGTCTCTAGATGTACCCAAGTGGAAGTGGGACGACATCTTGATGGATTTCGTCATGGGACTACCCAAGGTCCAAGGGGGATACGACGCCATCTGGGTGGTAGTGGACCAGTTGACGGAATCGGCTCAAGTTATGGCGATCAGGGAGTCGAGTGCAGTGGATGCTTTGGCACGAAGGTACGTGGATGAGGTGGTGAGATTGCATTGAGTTCTGAGGTCTATAGTCTCAGATAGGGATGCACGGTTTACCTCACAAGTCTGGATATGATTGCAGCACGCTTTTGGCACCCAGCTGCATCTTAGCACTGCTTTCAATCCCCAGATAGATGGACAGATAGAGCGCACCATCTAGACCGTGGAGGATATGCTATGGGCATGTGTTCTGGACTCAGGAGGATCATGGGTGCGACACTTGCCTCTGGTAGAGTTCGCCTACAATAATAGCTATCACTCTACAATTGGTATGGACCCGTTTTAGGCCTTTTACGGAAGGCCATGCCGCTCACCTATGTGTTGGACCGAAGTCGGAGAGGTGAGCATCCTTGGCCCAGAGGTGGTGTAGTGCACAACGGAGAAAGTTCATCTTATACGGGGGAGGATGAAGGCGTCCTGGGACTAACAGAAGTCGTATGCTGATACCAGGAGGAGACCCTTGGAGTTTGAGGTTGGAGACCACGTGTTCTTGAAGGTCTCCCCTCAGCATGGACAACGGAGGTTCAGAAAGGGGAGTAAGCTTTCTCCTAGGTTCATCGAGCCCTTCGAAGTGTTGCGGCGGGTCGGAGAAGTGGCTTATCAGCTAGTGTTACCACCGCCGCTTCTGAGGATACATGATTTATTCCATGTTTCCTAGCTCAGTCGGTATCTACATGAAGATTCACACATCCTCAGCTAGGGAGAGCTGGACATCGAGGACGAAGTGACTTTTTTGGAGAGACCAGTGATAATCAAGGTTTGCAATGAGAAGGTTCTTTGTGGGAGAACCATTCCCTTGGTTCATGTGTTATAGAGACATGGTGGGATTCAGGAGAGTACGTGGGAGAGGGAAGCACAGATTCGTGCCCAGTACCCAGAGTTGTTTTGAGTTTTGTACTAATTCAGTTTATAGCTGTTGTGGTGGAACATTTTACCTTGTTGGATATGAAATACTAGTTTTATTTCCTCTGAATGTGTGTGAAAAGCCCTGGCTATGGGGAGGAGAGAACCTAACCCCTAATCAAGACGCATTAAGGTGGATGCGATTAAACCCGTGCGAGCAAGTCAGTGCCGCCCAAAGCATATAATATCTTGACATGGGGAAGGAGACTACCCAATCCACATGCCTGGGCAGTTTGACATGGTATGTTGCTTGGTTCTTGACAGGAAAGTGTTCTTAGTTAACGATGAGGTTCGCTCCTAAGAGATATCTTTTGAGGTGGTTATTCAGACCCTCTCTTTCCTTCTGGATTGTTTTGATTCTCCATGACGAGAATCGTTTAAGAGGTATCTGATGTAATGTACCGGGTTTTTGGGGTCCATTACTTTGTGAAAATCTCAAATTGGGTTTTCTAGTATGGGAATCTCGGTGAAGTTTGGCCTAACGGTAGGCCTACTGGTAGCCTTAACCTACCGGTAGCAGGCCTACCAGTAGCTAGGTCTACCGGTAGCCGCAGCCTACCGGTAGCTCTGTCTACCGGTAGCTCGATCTACCGGTGGCTCTCCCCTACCCCCGCGGGGTTTTCCCAGTAGCACTCCCTTTTGCTCAAATTGGGTTTTAAACCCTATTTTGACCCCTTTAAAATCCCATTAACACCCATAAATGTTTTAATTAAATATTTAATGAATTAACCTGGTGTGTGTGTCGGTTTAGACCCCATTAATAATGTGTGGGGTGTCTCAACCGCGTGGTTAACCCACGAACCTACTCCTTACGCGGTTTTGTGTTCTTATCTCAACCGTCCCCAGCTTTTATAAACTAAAGGGTTCTTCTGAGGTTTCTTTTCTGGATCACCCTGTTCTAGGAGTACCCATCGTTCAGATGAGCAACATTTCATTCAGACAAGCTGCATCGCTATCCGTGAAGTTCCACACCTCGAATTAGTGTTGATCGTTGATAACAAGTAGGTAATTTCTCCTTCGTCTCTCCCTTTTGTGTATCATGCGGGATGGGCATGCTTTTAATTCTGTGGAATTGGATGGACCGAACCTTAATGAAGATAACAAACGAAATTCTAAAGAATGAAGGGGAAGGGGTGTGATCGATGATTCTTTGATTTATGATCTTTCATGATTTATGATTTCTGAATTGTGTGGTCATACGCCTTCTAATAATCATGGCCATTGGTTGTCTTTCTCTGTGCACTAATGAACCCCTCGTGATGTTTTAAATGACTTGTTTTGTAGTTGTGAACTCCTGCTGTGAAAAGTAAATAGGTTAATTACTTACATTCGGCTAAGCAAATTGAAAGCACCCGGACCAACTCCTTTCTGTGATAACCTCGGTTAAAGAACACAGAAATCAAAATCATAGAGTCTATTAAATCTTATAAATCTGAAATACCGGCATGGACCTGCCTTGTGTTAGTGGTAGTGATTGGGTTGTTTTACTTCATGGGACGATTACAGGGTGATGTGGGTTGGGATGGGATCCCCTGTTTTATACTCTCGGTGGTTGTGAAATTGGGTATGGGATCCCCTGTGTTATGCTTTTGGTGGTTGTGAATTTTAAGAACGGGTGGTTACCTTGTTTTTATCACGAATTGGGGTGGGATCCTCTATTGTTGAGAAACCTTTTGGCTCCTCGGTATTGGACATGGGGTTGTACCTTGGGTTTTCTTTGGATGCTGCGGTTTTACGAGAGAACTGGGTGTGGATGTTGTGGTTGATGTTTGACTATTTTATTTCCCTTGAATTGTGATTTTTATTACTAGTTTCCCAAGAAGGTTCAGAAACGTATTTAAACGTTATTATTGAACATGTAAACTAGGATGGGGCAAATGGGTTTTGGTTTGATGCGAGTTGTGACTTGGGCATGGTACTGTTTGTGTTCTTTAGGCGGGCTGAAGAAAAACCTAAAATTTGGGTGAGTGCTTGTTACCTATAATTATACTTGTAGTTTTGTGTTTCTTATTCACCCCCACCCATGTTCAGCACTTAGTGCCGAACACCCCCCATTTCACGGGGGGGGGGGGGGTGTTTTTCCCAACACTATTATTAGTGTCTGGTTATTAGCTCTTTTCGGCTCCCTTTCCCGGATAGCCCAAGTATCCGCAGGCAGGCTGTGATGGCCTCAGGTCCATTATTATCCCAAGAAAATTCGGGCGGGGTTGTGTGGTGGTTATGGCCCAGGTGTGTGCAGGCAGGTAGTTTACCAAGTATCTTCGGGATGAGGCCAAAGTGTCTTCAGGCGTGGCGGTGGATCTTCTAGCCCAGGTGTCTTTGGGAATGGTGGTGGTTGTTTTGGCCTATGTGTTTGCAGGCGTGGTTACGTGTGACAGTTATGGCCCATGTGTGTGCGGGTGGGGTTTGGCAGTGGGACTGCGTGAGGCTGTGGCCCAGGTGTGTGCGGGAGGGTGTGGCAGTGGGACTGCAGTGAGAATGGCGGGATTAGTTCGATGCATAGGATGTCTTCAATAACCAGTGGGAAAGTGGCGCGGGGTACCCAAACATCGATGTTCTCTTATTATATATATATTACTTGACTTGCATTACTTGGGGAGTGCGCCTTGGTGTGGCTTGGGTGGATAGTTTACCTTGTTAGGTGTTTGGTTTACTCGTTTTCTCACAGGAATTTAGTATGTTCCCCCTCTTGTGCACGAGAGTCTTTGGTATTCTCTACTGAGTATACTTGTATGCTCACCATACGTATATAAAACTGCTTTCAGGTTTCTAGGAGGACTTAGGGGATCGCGCGAGACCATACTAGCTCGGACCTTTGGGGCAGTTGCAGTCTCTATTTTTCTTTCTTTGGTACTTTACCCTTGTATCAACTTGTACCTTCTGGTTTTTTTACTTTTGTAACATGTAACAGCCCAGTATTTCATAGTATGTACTTCTTTAAAACAATTCAATAACTTACACTATACGCGACACCGAGTTCAAGCGCACCATGACTTACCAAACAAGTCATTCAAAATAGGTTATGAATAGTATTAACTAAATTTTGAACCTTATATAATCCTTATAATTTTAGAAACCATATTATGAGTTTCTTAGACATAATGTAAGAAAAAATTCTTTTTTCAGATAAAAGAAGTATTTTTCAAAAATGCACTTTTACCAACTTTAATAGTGAACCCTTTTTAAATCCAATATTTTAAACATTTATATATTCAATTTGACGAAATAAATTTATGGGGTCATAAAAAAAATTTACAATGTAACCCCCCAATCTTCCACGGTACGCTTCTCTATGAATAATACAGTAGCGTGTGTTGTACGCAACTTCGAGTTCTAACACACTACAACCAATCAAACGAGCCATAATGAATACTAATACCTAATTTTTAAAATTTTATAAATTTGATTTCTCAAAATGGACTTCATTTTTGGATTCGGAATATCGAATTTAGCATAGGGTGAAATTTTGGTACTTTTCAGATAACTTTTATATTTTGATGAATAGTGAAAATTACTAAATTTTAATTAAAAACAACTTATTTAATCAAAATAATTGGTAGTGATAAATTATGAATTTGAGTGATTTTAAAGTATATTTAGAATATATTTTTACCATTTAATATAATGTTGTTCATTGGACAAAATTTCACAATTAAACAGGAGATAAACAAGTGTCAATCTTTTGATAGTTATTATCTCTTAAAAACACACTTTTTGTTTTAACAACAGGAATTAATTTTAAATTAATTTCTTCCACTTATGTGTTTAGAATTTGAGAAAATGGATTCCATATTTGGAATCA
Organism: Viscum album; assembly: GCA_963277665.1. Classification (NCBI taxonomy): domain Eukaryota; kingdom Viridiplantae; phylum Streptophyta; class Magnoliopsida; order Santalales; family Viscaceae; genus Viscum; species Viscum album. Next base: position 541,343,838 of record OY728135.1, read on the forward strand.
GGATGTTCAAATTTTGTAAATAGGTACCTTTTATTTTTAGACATTTTGAATAATTACTTCGGTAATTATTTTATTTACCATGGTTAAAGGGTAAATCCTGTAAATAAGGGCTAAAAATAATATTATAATAATAAAAAATTACCCTAAAACGTGTCCTAACCTTATTGGATGATAAATTTACGGACATGGACATCTTTGGGTCGATTTTGGGACCCCATGGAGCCACTTGTAAGTGATAGGGACACTTTATTTTAATTAAGTTAAAATGAATACAAAAATGATACAAGCATATGTCTTTTAGAAAAACAATTTTTAAATAGGGTTATATATGTTGGATTTTTGACTATAAATATTAATTATAAAGATAAAACTATTTCCCACATAATTGTATTTTATTTATAATTTTTAAACATTAAATAATTTAATTTATTTATGACACAATGGTGATGTAGTAATTACCATAATAGTGAAAAATTAGAATGATTGATATTATAAATACCCAAATAAATTTAATTTGAGACTTTTTATAAATAAAAATAATTTTATAGGTTAATATGGAATGTTAGGATTGAGTTAATTAACTTTTTTAGAAGTAATCATTCTGTTGTGAGTTTTTAAAAAATAAATTATTGAATACTGTCGAAATTGACATAAAAGAGTTTTTAAAACAAATAGTATATTATCAATTGATATTAAATTCCTAAAAATCTAAGGTTCAGCCAAGAGAATCATATCATCATATTTGTATCATTAATGGACCACTTGGGGGTCTCTTGGATGTATATAGTAAGTTTACTAACTATATAATATAAAAATACAAAGTGACATGGTAATTGTTAAACTAATTAACTATGAGTTAAAACTAAACGATAAGGTTAATATAGTGACCCAAAACTGTCTAAAACCTATTGGTTGAGTGTTTTGAGACCCATACTCATCTTAAAATATAAATAATACACTTTTTAGCCATTATAAACCGAATATTAATTTATTATAAATTAATACTTTTAGTTTTTCCTTAAGAGCCCCTCCTCCCCCTTATAAAAGGACCCAAATTCTGACCAATTATTCACACCTTCAAAGCCTTTTGGTTCAGCAAAGACCTGACCAAATACTCTCTAAACGTCCCCAAATGCATCATAGAGGACTTAGTTTTATCATAAATCCAACCTAAGGGGACATTTTGATCAAATCAAAAGGAAGAACCCGAAGAAGAGGTAACGTCTTCACCACCCTCTTTAAAGTTCCTTTCTTCTTAAACTTCTTCTTTCCTTGTTATTTCCATTCTAAAATAATAAATATAGTATCTTATATATACTGTGATGTTATTATAATTATGGAACAAACAAATTCAATATTTTATCCATCCCTTGAATGACATGTCACCATACGTGCGTACGTACGGCCTACCGTCTCCACGTTGTGGTGTAATTGTTATTCAATATATTATTATTTAAATGGTTATAATAATGATATATAATTCATGTAAATAATAAATATAACATGATAATGATTCTGTATATATGATATACCATCCAATTATGTATTACTTTAATATCAAAAGAATGATATTTTCGCTCGTGCGTATGTACGGATTACCGTCTCCACGACGCGATGAGATTCATTTCCAAGTTCACCATTTATCGACGATTATAAAAATATATATTACTAATAAGTATGTAATATATGACATAATAATGATACTTGAGATATATATATATATTTATATATAAGTATTTATGTATTTATATATATCTTATTCACTTACTTCTGTTCAATACTACATGAAAACAGAAATAGCGTTTATGCGTATGTACGGACTACCGTCTCCATAAACGGTGCTTTCCATTTCATATATATGTCTATTATACATATTTATATTCTAAATATATATGATATATTTATCATTTTTTATATTCTGGAAGTATTTAAATCATGATATATGGGATACAATCAAGAGTAACATGTTAAAACACGTACGATAAAGAAAGCGATTATTACCCGAAATATTAATTTAACATAGAAATTATTATTAAATGGGTAGTATAAAGTCATAAATGAATCATGTATGATATCATAAATATTAATATGGTTCTGGTATAATTTAATAACATACTACGATCTTCGTACAAGAGGATAAACATACCCTCGACTAAAGAAAAGTACAAGGTAAGGGGTTTTAATCTCACTCTTTATTATTGTGAGATTCAAGCCATATTACCACTATAACCTTTTGTGTGGTATATGTACTTCCCATAATTGTATTATTTGTGTAATAGACTTTAATTTATGTGTATTTACATATTCATTGTATGATACCTCTTTCATGGGGTGTATGTTTCGTAAGTTACCAAATTGGTAAGGGTTATTTTCACAATCTCTTTATTATCCGAGGTTGTTTTTACATAAGTATCTATTGGGACATATTTATTATACATGAACATGTTTTATGAAAGAGTTTTCAAATGTATTATTTTTATGGACTTTTTACAAAAACATCATATCAAATTTTTTTAATATTTATTCTTCTAAATCTTTCTCATTTATGTCCATGTCTTCAAAATGGTTTTTAAGGATTTATTTATATGGACATGAATGTTTTTAAAATGTTAATTACTTTTAAGAGATTCAAAGTGGTATGGGAAACTTTAATTCAAAAATGTATTTAAATGACTTCTTTTCCAAATTTTGTTACTTTTAAATTCTTTCATGAAAAAGGGGTATTTCTCTCAAAGGGTTATACAAATCATTTTCATCAACGTCAACACCCTTTAATGGATTTTAAACTTATTTTGAAGTTGATTTATCATGATACAAATCTTCCATAGTTTATTGAAGTTTTTTTGATATGTTTGAATGTGGATGTGTTATTTTTATACCATTCATGGTTTATAGGTAAAGTATTGACATTTCGTATGCTAGTTTTAATACGAATGTTTATGTTATGTTTAGACCTTTTCAAATGAGGAATGCATTGGACATAGTAAGTGACGGGTGGAGCCCAATATAGCTCCTCGATGCATCGGTAGGTCTCATGAGACAAACTAGTGTCTTGGAACAAGGCCTTGACAAAATATTATTTGTAGTCTTGGCACGAGGCCTTGGCTATGTGGTTATGATAGTCTGGCATTATGCATTCCATCATTATGAAAGTGGTTATTGATATTGCATGTGATTATTCGACTAGTAGAATATCCATGTGAATAAGTAAATGGAATTATTTCATTTTAACTTTTCCATATTATGTTGAATTTCATGTTTAAAAGACTTCTGTTTTAGTTATACATTGCCTTAAATGTTTATTCTTATTTATGAATGTTTCAACTGTATTTCTTACCCTTACTGAGCATTTGAGCTCACCCCTTTCTATGTTTTATTTTTCCCAGGATTCCAAGAAGTGTATTGTGATTGATATGCAGGGTTAAGCCAATGGAATATTGGCGTTCATAAATATTATTTATGTTGTTTTGTATGTCTTAAAATGCAATGTAACATTCATGTATGTAATCTATTTTCCAAGACTGCTAAACTGATCGGTCTTTCGAGGCTTCATTCCTTGTAACTATGCCAATGTATTAAAACAATGCACCGACTCTGGGTAACTGGGGTCAGGGCGTTACAGTTAGTATCAGATGAAGTTTAGCAATAACCTTGGAAACTAGATTTAGATAAACTCTGATTAGAGCACATAGCCCTAGGATAGACTTTGAGGATTAGTATAGAAGAACTTCCTAGAATTTTGGTATTGTAGAGATTTTGTGAGTTTTCCGAGAAATACATCCCTGTCTGGATACGAGCAGGTAGAGGTGGCTCTGGTACAGATGTACCTAGGGGTAAAACCCGAAAACACCGCTTTGAGCTAGACTCGAACGAGAACTGGTGCACGACAACGGGACTTGCTGCACTCTTGGTTACGACACTCCCGAGGGATTTGATTAGGATAATTATCATTTTCTTTAAAAACCATTTTAAAGGGATCATGAGTATATATTTACTCAAAGAAAACATTTTTATGATTATGGATTATATCCATAAACTGTTCAATTTGTGTTAGGTATTTTAAAAATTTGGAATTATTCATTGTAATTCATAAACTGAACTAGTTTATGCTATTGTATAGAAATGGCACCCAGTAGAAGGAATGTGAACTCCAGTAATACGTATGATCCAAAGAGTAATAAGGATCGTATCTTTCATGGTATTAAGCCATTATTTAGAAGGGAAATAGTCTCCCACGTATTATCATCATATGAAGAAATAGTATCAGGTGTGGATAAGATAACTAATGAGTTTACTGAGTCCTATGGCTTTAAAGGGAAGCAAGAGAAGAAAAGGATGGAAGATAGAAAGACGGATAAAGGGAAGAGGGAAGAGAAGAATTTCCCCATATGTGATAACTGTGGGAAGAAACACCCTGGAACTTGCCTGAAAGGAATAAGAGTTTGTTATAAGTGTGTAGGAAAAGGGCACAAAGTACGTGACTATAAGGGTAGAGAAAATGGTTTCAAATGTACAATGCTTCATTTTCAAGGAGTTTGGACACTACACGAACTAGTGTCCCAGTCATCAGACTGTGCCGCAAATGATTCTATTGGATAATAATCAAGTTATGATACTACCACAGATTAAGAGAAAAGACTAGTGTTCCTATTTTGTTATTTTATAATCATTTCATTTAAGTGTTGTATCAATGATGTTCTGGAAATAAATAAGGATTGTACTGCAGTACTATTTAATTATGTATTTGAGATTTTATGGTACTAAGAAAAGTGACTCTACAGCGAGTTAATTTTTTTTGGAAATTACATGGTTGAAGGAAAGATAAACCTTAATATGGTCCTAATATTGAGGTAGTGATTTTAGAATAAGAGATGGTTGATTTTGGTAATTCAGGATGTTGCGGTGTTGTAAAAGAATATATGAGGAAGGCATTCACATGTTATTACATGGAAAAAAAATCCTCATTATGTTTAACTTCCTTGTAAATTTCAGACTGTGAGTTTGGATAATAGTATTTTGGATAAGTCTAATGGTTGGAATGGATTATGTTTGAAAGGTTATTTTTTTGAGATTTTTATAAAAGGAAAACACACAGACCGTGTGACGGCCCGTCATGTCGGACAAAGCTGTGGGAATCGAACCCACAACCGTAGTTCAATTGGGATTTATCGCCTACTGTTGTGCTACATGAAGTTCCAGGATGGTATAATTTATTTTCTTTACATAAAGGGTCGAATATGTGAATTATAATCTAATTATATTTGGAACCCTATACGAATAGGATAAATAGAATATTATTTTTAAGTTCTATTATCTTTTAGAGTGAAAGATGAGTTTTTGGTAGAACTTAGTTAAAGGATGAGACTCTACTTGTCAAGTATATATTTTTCTTCTTCTGTTATTCAATGATGAAATTAATTCTTATACTTTATTTAAGGGATCCTAAAACAAAAAATGTGTTATCCTAATACCCTATGTTTTTTTGAACTGATGGTATTTCAAATCATCATAGATTGATGAATTTAAGGACCTCAATTTTACACTTGTTTATGATTGATGACCTCAATAACTACCTATAAATATTTAAGTTTTTCCTCCAATTAAATGTCTCTAATTTCCACCAATGTTCTCCTAATAGAGATCATAATTTGGTGGTGACCCTTTCATTTCTCTTTTCCTCTTATTAAGACTAATTTTTTAACCAAATTTCTGATGTGGGTTTTCCCACAAAGATGTTTTCTATTTTCAACCTTTATTTTCGAAGAAGAATATCAAATTGTGAGGACACAATTTATTGTAGGAGGGAAGAATGTAACACCCCAACATTTCATAGTATGTACTTCTTCAAAACAATTCAATAACTTGCACTACACGTGACACCGAGTTCAAGCGCACCATGACTTACCAAAAAAGTCGTTCAAAAGAGGTTATGAATAGTATTAACTAAATTTTGAACCTTATATAATCCTTATAATTTTAGAATCCATATTATTAGTTTCTTAGACATAATGTAAGAAAACATTCTTTTTTTAGATAAAAGAAGTATTTTTCAAAAATGCACTTTTACCAACTTTAATAGTGAAACCTTTTTAAATCCAATATTTTAAACTTTTATATATTCAATTTGACTAAATAAATTTATGGGGATATAAAAAAAATTTACAATGTAACACCCCAATCATCCACGATATGCTTCTCTTTGAATAATACAGTAGCGTGTGTTGTACGCAACTTCGAGTTCTAACACACACTATAACCAATCAAACTAGCCATAATGAATAGTAATACCTGCTTTTTAAAATTTTATAAATTTTATCTCTCAAAATGGACTTCATTTTTGGATTTAGATTATCGAATTTATCCTAGGGTGAAATTTTGGTACTTTTCGGATAACTTTTATATTTTGATGAATAGTGAAAATTACTAAATTTTAATTAAAAACAACTTTTTAATCAAAATAATTGGTAGTGATAAGTTATAAATTTGAGTGGTTTTAAAGCATATTTAGAATATATTTTTACCATTTAATACAATGATTGTCATTGGACAAAATTTCACAATTAAACCGGACATAAACAAGTGTCAATCTTTTGATAGTTATTATCTCTTAAAAACACGCTTTTTGTTTTAACAACGGGAATTAATTTTAAATTAATTTCTTCCACTTCTGTGTTTTGAATTTGGAAAAATGGATTCCATATTTGGAATCATTATGTTCAAATTGTTTAAATAGGTAACTTTTATTTTTAGACATTTTGAGTAATTATTTCGGTAAATATTTTATTTACCAGGGTTAAAGGGTAAATCCAGTAAATAAGGGTTAAAAAATAATATTATAATAATAAAAAATTACCCTAAAACGTGTACTAACCTTATTTTTTGATACATGTACGGCCATTGGAATCTATGGGTCGATTTTGGGACCCCATGGAGCCACTTGTAAGTGATAGAGACACTTTATTTTAATTAAGTTAAAATGAATACAAAAATGACACAAGCATATATCTTTTAGAAAAACAATTTTTACATATAGTTATATATGTTTTATTTTCAACTATAAATATTAATTAGAAATATAAAAAGATTTCATACATAATGGTATTTTATTTATAATTTTTATACATTAGATAATGTAATGTATTGATGACACAATGGTGATGTAGTAATTACCATAATAGTGAAAAATTAGAATAATTGATATTATAAATACCCAAATAAATTTAATTTTTGACTTTTTATAAATAAAAATAATTTTCTAGGTTAATATGGAATGTTAAGAGTGATTTAATTAACTTTTTTAGAAGTAATAATTCTGTTATGAGTTTTACATAAATCAATTACTGAATAGTGTCAAAATTGACATAAAAGAGTTTTTAAAACAAATATTATATTATCATTTGATATTACATTCCTAAAAATCTAAGGTTCGTCCAAGAGACTCATATCATCATAGTTGTATCATTAATGGACCACTTGGGGGTCACACGGGATGTATATAATTATTTTATTAACTATATAATATAAAAACACAAAGTGACATGGTAATCGTTAAACTAATTAACTAAGAGTTAAAACTAAAAGATAAGGTTAATATAGTGACCCCAACCTGTCTAAAACCTATTGGTTGAGTTATTTTCGACCCATCCACATATTAAAATTTAAATAATACACTTTTGAGCCACTATAAACCGAATATAAATTTATTATAAATTAATACCTTTAGTTTTTTCTAAAGAGCCCCTCCTCCCCCTTATAAAAAGACCCAAATTGTAACCAATTCTTCACACCTTCAAAGCCTTTTGGTTCGGCCAAGACCTACCCAAATACTCTCTAAACGTCCGTAAATTCATCTTAGAGGCCTTAGTTTGGTCAGAAATCCAACCTAAGGGGCCATTTTGATCAAATCAAAAGGAAGAACCCGAAGAAGAGGTAACGTCTTCACCACCCTCTTTAAAGTTCCTTTCTTCTTCAACTTCTTATTTACTTGTTATTTCCATTCTAAAATAATAACTCTAGTATCTTCTATATACTGTGATGTTATTATAATTATGGAACAAACAAATTCACAATTTTATCCATCCCTTGAATGACATGTCACCATACGTGCGTACGTACGGCCTACCTTCTCCACGTTGTGGTGTAATTGTTATTCAATATATTATTATTTAGATGGTTATAATAATGATCTATAATTCATGTAAATAATAAATATAACATGATAATGATTCTGTATATATGATATACCATCCAATTATTTATTATTTTAATATCAAAAGAATGATATTTTCTCTCGTGCGTATGTACGGATTACCGTCTCCACGACGCGATGAGATTCATTTCTAAGTTCACCATTCATCGACGATTATAAAAATATATATTACTAATAAGTATGTAATATATGACATAATAATTATACTTGAGATATATATATTTATATATATAAGTATTTATGTACTTACATATATCTTATTCACTTACTTCTGTTCAATACTATATGAAAACAGAAACATCGTTTATGCGTACGTACAGACTACTGTCTCCATAAACGGTGCTTTCCATTTCATATATATTTCTATTATACATATTTATATTCTAAATATATATGATATATTTATCATTTTTTATATTCTGGAAGTATTTAAATCATGATCTATGGGATACAATCAAGAGTAACATGTTAAAACACGTACGATAAAGAAAGCGATTATTACCCGAAATATCAATTTAACATGGAAATTATAATTAAATGGGTAGTATAAAGTCATAAATGAATCATGTATGATATAATAAATATTAATATGGTTCTGGTATAATTTAATAACATACTAATATCTTTGTACAGGAGGTTAAACATACCCTCATCTAAAGAAAAGTGCAAGGTAAGGGTTTTCATCTCACTCCTTAGTCCTGTGAGATTCATGTCATATTAACACTATTACCTTTTTTGTGGTGTATGTACTGCCCATAATTCTATTCTTTTTGTAATACACATTAATTTATGTGTATTTACATATTCATTGTATGATACCTCTTTCATGGGGTGTATGTTTCGTAAGTTACCAAATTGGTAAGGGTTATTTTCACAATCTCTTTATTATCTGAGGTTGTTTTTACATAAGTATCTACTGGGACATATTTATTATCCATGACAATGTTTTATGAAAGAGTTTTTGAATGGATTATTTTGTGGTACTTTTTACTAAAACATCATTTAAAATGTTTTTAATATTTATTCTTCTAAATCTTTCTCATTTATATCCATGTCTTCAAAATGGGTTTTAAGGATTTATTTATATGGACATGAATGTTTTTAAAATGTTAATTCCTTTTAGAAGTTTCAAAGTCTAATGGGACACTTTTATTCAAAAATTTATTTAAATGACTTCTTTTACAAATTTTGTGACTTTTAATTTCTTTCATGAAAAAGGGGTATTTCTCTCAAAGGGTTTTACAAATCATTTTCATCAACATCAACATCCTTTAATGGATTTTAAACTTATTTTGAAGTTGATTTATCATGATACAAATCTCTCATAGTGTGTTGAAGGTTTTTTGATATGTTTGAATGTTGATGTGTTATTTTTATACCATTCATGGTTTATGGGTAAAGTATTGACATTTCGTATGCTAGTTTTAATACGGATGTTTATGTTATGTTTAGACCTTTTCATATGAGGAATGCATTGGACTTAGTAAGTGACAGGTGGAGCTCTCTATAGCTCTTTGATGCATCGGTAGGTATCATGAGACAAACTAGTGTCTTGGCACAAGGCCTTGACAAAATCTTATTTGTAGTCTTGGCACGAGGCCTTGGCTATGTGGTTATGATAGTCTGGCATTTTGCATTCCATCGTTATGGAAGTGGTTATTGATATTGAATGTGATTATTCGACTAGTAGAATATCCATGCGAATAAGTTAATGTAATTATTTCATTTTATCTTTGCCATATTATATTGAAGTTCAAGTTTAAAAGGCTTCTGTTTTAGTTATACATTGCCTTAAATGTTTATTCTTATTTATGAAAGTTTCCACTGTATTATTTACCCTTACTGAGCGTTTGAGCTCACCCCTTTCTATGTTTTATTTTTCCCAGGATTCCAAGAAGTGTATTGTGGTTGATATGTAGGGTTAAGCCAATGGAATAATGGCGTTCATAAATATTATTTATGTTGTTTTGTATGTCATAAAATGCAATGTAACATTCATGTATGTAATCTATTTTCCAAGACTTCTAAACTGATCGGTCTTTCGGGACTTCATTCCTTGTAATTATGCCAATGTATTAAAATAATGCACTGACTTTGGGTAACTGGGGTCGGGGAATTACATAACATCCATTGGGAGTGGTTCTTGGCTTTACTATTACTTTCCGCTTTTGGTATTGTTGGGATTTACAATTCTATCTCCCGATCCTATTAAAAGAAAAAGGGCAATGTCTTCCATTTAGTGTGTGATTCTATACCCTTGGTGCTAGTATCCACTCCATGACCTATTGAAGGTGGGTCTCGGGGGTCATTATCTCTCCTTCAACATAAAGAAGGAAGGGCCTGAAAATCTGCTGACCCTTCCCACCTTTTGGTGAAGGCGAGTCGTGAAAACTTATATCTAGGAAATATGATCAATAGAGAAAACTTCTCTGATATAAATAAATTATTCTGAATTCATAATTAAATAAATTACAACCCAAAAAAAATTATAACTTTTCATTATTTTGGGGAGTCTATCGAAAAAATATCTGTTTATGTATTCCCATTTACATTTTGGTATGGGTAATGGTTTTAACATCCCCTTATATTTTTCTCTATTCCTTTACATGATGACATAATAAGAACTAAGTTATATACCTTTGAAATTTATCTCTTCATTTTGTTATAATAGACGTACTATTTTAAATCTTATGCATCTTCAAACTTCTAGGATAAATAAAGAATGGTGAGCTCTGAGCTTCTTCCAATATCAATTTTTTTCAAGTCATATATTGATGAGATGCATACTTGATTCCTAAACCATACCATTCCATTATAATAATGTTTGCACTAAAGATCATTTTTAGCTTCTTTTACAACTCTATATCCTCCTTCTGAATCTATTTAATCATCAAATAGATAGATGGTTGAAAACACATTTGTGCAATATTCTATTTACCATGACGTCAATCTTTCAATGTATATTCTTTTAAAATCCATTTTCTGGATCTTTTGTGTTCCTCATCATAAATAAACATTAAAGATCCTTTTAACTCAAAACATCATCCTCCTTGTTCACTTTCAAAGGGAGGTGATGTATTGAGTAGTTATAATCCTCAATAAACTCCAAAAATATTCCACTATTTTGGGTGAATATATACATTAAAATTTTATGATCAATATATTTTTATCAAATTTTATAATAAATATAATGCCCCTATATCTTCAACACAATTATTACAACTAATAAATTCAAATCATGAGGTGGGTAATTTTTCTCATGAACCCTCAATTAATATGAAGAATAATCTATGAACATATCATTGTATATAAGAACAAACCCAACATCTATCTTAGATACATCAATTTAATTCAAACACCATTTTCTACTATAGGGTAGTGTGAGCATAGGTGCACTAACCAACCTTCTATTTAATGCCTAGAAATTTTCTTCACATTAATTAGATCAAAGTAACATTACTTTTTTACAAGTTAAATTGGTGAGTGGATTATATAACTATTATAAATCCTTTTAGAATCACTAATTATATCCATCCAATTAAGGAAATATATTGATCTCAGTCACATTAGTTGTTCTCATCCAATTTTTAATAACATTAATCTTTGATGGATCTACTGATTTGCACTCTTTTGAGATTATGTTTACCAAAATGAAACATTCTATAGAGAAATTTTGCACATTGTAAATTTTGTGTATGGATTATCCTTCCTCAGGATATTCAGTATAGTGGTCAAGTAATCATCATTAACATACTTAATCATAGAATAAAAAAGAATATATTTTATAAATACTACCAACTAATTGATCAAGGTAATATATCCACAAGTTACTAATTAAATACATGGAGATAGTTGGGGAATTAGTAAGACCAAATGGAATCACTATAAATTAATAGTGTCCATACCTCGAATAAAAGGTTATATTGGGTTTATATATTCAATTTTGAACCTCAATTGATAGTATCCAGATCAAATATGAATCATAGAAAAATATTGATCTCCTTATATTTGATAAAAAAATTATCAATATAGGATAGAGGATATTTATTCACGATCATGATATTGTTATGTTCCCAATAATCAATGAATATTATCATTAATCCATATTATTACTTAAGAAAAAGAAAATGTGAACACCAAGTTGACACACTTATCCAAATGAATTAGTTATCAAGATTATTTAAGTGTTACTTATTCAATTCATAAAACTCAATCAAATCAATTATATATGAAGTATTCTAAATAAGTGTAGGATTGGGTGCAGTTTCTATTTAAAACTCAACATCATGTTTTTAGGACAACTGGGATAATAATTTGGAAACGAATAAAAAAACCTTATACAATTGAAATATCATTGACGTTGAGTTTCTCCTTAACAATATAAGATAAAAACGCCTTCAAATATGAATGAAACCCCTGAAATGTTTGTAATTTCCATTGGAATTTCCAATTTATTATTGCCTTGATAAATAATAAAAGTTTGGTTTAGAATAACAAAGATTTCTTCCTTTCCATAGAAATTGAAATGTTATTTATATAATGAAATACAATCCATTCCAAAAATAACATCTAATTCAACTAGTGGGAGAATGAAAATATTTTCATGGGGAAAATTTCAGTAAACATTAATCATATAAGAATCATAGAATTGACATGTTATCATCGTACCATTAATATTTTTTTTCCAATCCAATATCTAGTCATTGAGGTAGTAATGTTATACCATTAAAATTTTCTTCATATAAAAAAGAGTGAGTAGAACTAGAATCAAATAAGACATTAACAACAATAGATTGGATGATATGTGTACCTTTCACCACTTCATTATCATACCCCACATTTCAAATAGTGATCAAATGAGATTTCCATTTGTTTATGGGATTAAGAAGTTAATAATGTAGATAATAATCAATAACCCTTATATTTGATCACTTGTTGGAATAATTTATGTACCCATTGTAATTATAACATTTAAGTGTGGGTGGTGCATTTTTTTGATATTTTTCTCCATTTAAATCATTAGTTATATTCTTCCCATTACTCCAACATTAAATTTCAGGAAGTCCTTATTTTCCACACATAAAATATTTAATAGTCTCCTTAATAAAATTTCTCATATAATTCTTTTCAAACAATTGGAATAAATGAAAAATCATCTTCTTCTATCAATGGTTTTTTGTTATTATATTCCCATTAAATTCCATATTTAATTACCTATGAAAACAATGATATTGATGGGTGAATCCAATATCCATTTACACTATTATAGAACTTCAAATGATTTATTCTTATCCACTATACTCCCTTATGGATAATTACTTTTGAAGAGTTCGTTTTAATCCATTGAAGAATCAATTAATCTTACTTTCAAATTCAATGATAATACTAGAAGTGTACCTCACAAGTCCGTTAAAATTTTCCACATCAGTACTAATGGATTCATAATCCTTTTTCTTAATCATAAATACTTATTCCTCTATATGCATACAAATAATATTGGGAATATACTTATTAATAAATAGGCTCCTAAACTAATCCAACACTGTGGAGTAAATTTCTTCCTGTTACCTCGTATTCTTGATTAGAGTCTAGCACTGATCTACTTTTCCTTCTATATGATAAATAACTATCCTAAAATTTTTATATTCTATACATGGGATAACAAAAAATAAATTTTAATTGGGGATGATATATTAGTTGAAAATTAGTGGATCTTAAATTGAATATAGTGGGAATTTCTTTATGAAGTACTCAAAAAATATGTTGTTCCATCCTTTTATTGTTTGTAAGCTCAACATGATTCAAGTCTTTAGATTTTTTGTAAGTATAAAAATAAGTTTTTTATTCTATATCGCATAAAATCCAGTTTCCTAGGGGGAGGAATCATTATACTTTCCATCACATTCAATGTAAACATGGTTCCCTTTGGATTAATACATTGATTAAAAAATATAATGAGAAATAATAACCATAGTTGGAAATAAAAAAAATCAAGAAAATCATTTACATGATGTACAAATCGTGACACCTTATTTTTAATCTATGGCTCCTTGGCATTAAACTACGTCATACATGGTCAATATCGAATCAAATACTTTATAAATCCTCATAAATAAATTGTGAATTAACCTAATCATATCCCCAAGGAGTGTCAAACTAGGTGCACAATAAGATCCCATTTACAAATAAATATAATTATGGTTGAGATATACTCAGCCAACTACTTTCATGGTTATTAACCTTATATGCTTATATTCCAAAATTGCATCTACATATAGTATCCCTATATAGATGTATTTATATAAAAACCATATAATCTATACCTTGCACAAAAATTAGTATGTTATCATATACTTAGTATTACCCTAAGGGATATCACTAAATTTTCCACATCATGGTATCCAAAAATAATTAAACATTTATCTGATACCCACTATAGAGACCCAAAAATTACATACACAAATACAATATCTTATTCGAATAATATTAATTACATATAAACATAATCCATGAGAAACCCATAAATGTTTCTCTTTATTATAAGCATATATACATTAACAACTGATACAAAAAAATATCTACACCATATCCCACTAGTTTATATATATCCATCACCCTTCTTATACATACCCTATTTAAAACATTTATAAATAACCTATTGGAAGGAAACATATAAGAAAGGGTGACCTCAGATTCTCCATAAAGGTGAACATAATAAATATTAATCAATGATCAAAAATAATTATAAGACAATAGTAATGGTATAATTGTATGATCATAATATAAACAATTCAAGCCAAAAATAATTATGGATATTTAATCTTGAGTCATGGAATAATAATTTTTCATAAATAAATACATAAGTCATAAGAGTGAAAAATCATAAAAAATAAATCATGCTCCTTAAAAAATAAAATAATATTAAGGGATATTTTGCATCATACTCATAAGAATAAAAATAATTTCCTTAGTCAAGACTCACATTCAAGACTATGATAGTGGATTAGGTTCACTCCCCATTCAATTCTTTCTTTAGTAAAGTTTCACTCAGAAGAATATATTATTGGATACAGTCCCTTACAAGATTGACTTCAATCCCCATTCGAGTGAATATAATATCAAGATATATCCATCTTTACCAAATTCAATGGAGGGGTATATAATTCCATTCCCACCTATCACATAATGAAAACCATATGTATATGTGTTAGAAGATCAAACTAAATTCATAATATCATCATATTATAACATGTGGAAAAGATATGATTTGTATAAAAAATTCATCATTATAACAATAAAATATCCAAGGAAATAATATAGATGGTAATAATGTATAATATCCTCAGTAAATCATAATAAACACTTTAGTATGTCATTATTAATGAAAATTTATTTTAAATATTAACAGAACATTTCTTGAAGAAGATACAATTTTCATTTTGAAAGAACTTATTTAAAATCGAAAAAATTAATAAAAAAATTAAGGAAATAATTTTATTTGAAAAGAATCATGTAAAATTATAAAGGAATATTAATTGTATTTATGATTTTTGGTAAACCCATTATTTCATTATATGTCAAAAAAATACTTTCACATTTTCAGTAAAAAGGAAAAAGTACCTCATTCCGAAAATGAAAAGAATATTCCTTTAAAATTTAAATATAGAAAGTAAAACATGGTTGAAAACTAATCTATTGAATATTTTTATAATAGTAAAAACATTATTGAATTTTTTTTATAGAAATTTTGGACATGGATGAAAATATTCTAGATCTATGTGGAAAATAAAGTTGGTTTTCCTTAAAAACATTATTTCAGTCTTCTAAGTTGATAAAGAGGGGAAAAATAGATATCATGTAATATACAGAAATAAACAAAGGATAAAAAAATAAATAATATTATATAGATATAAATCATATTATTTAATTATAATAAAATTATATGTTTACAAAATCCCATTAAAAAAGAGATTGTAACATACAACCCTTACATCAATTCTATCTTGATTTGCCTGAATTAAAACCCGAGGTATAATAAATTTAAATTTATTATAATTATAAACCAGAACTATAATAATATCTTTATTACCATACATATTTTACCTATAACATACTACCATTATTTTATTAATAATTTTTCTTTATCTTCATCATTTCAGGTGTTAACTACTTCGTTGATCATGCATGATTTGGTCCAAAAATTATGGTCTTTACTTTTTGATCATGGTTACTTCATCAAAAAAATATTAATAATGATATAAATATCATATATATTCCTTGTATACATATTTATTACCATTTATATATAGTTATTATGATAGAATAATTACATCACCATGTAAATATAGTAGTCTGTATGTATGCACAAGTGATATTTCCATTTTTTGAGAGATGGAACAAAAGAAAGGTAAATAATAACTCAAATTTAATGACCCATTAATATATAATAAATAATATATATATATAAATTAAATTTAACAGAATAAAAAAACATGTAACATGGGTATGAAAAATGAATCATATCATTATGTGGAGGAAATAGTCCTCACATACGTACGAGTGATACTTTCATCTACTATTTTATAGAGAAGAGGTGGTAAATGGTTGTGACATCAACATAATAACTTCTTAGTTTATTTATGATACTTTATTCACCATGTTTTTAGGGTTAAAAAATATTATAGGAAGTATAGGAAGAAATAATTTTGAATGAATTTGGTTAATATTTAGACCTTTTCATTGAGAGTCCTCATTTGGCGTACTTTATAAGCCTTGAGGATTTGGTCTTAGAAGAATACAAGAATCTCTAGGATGAAGGGATGGAATCTATGAAGGTTTTTGAGAATTTATTTACTAATATGAAATGATAAAATGGTTTGAATAATGTCACAACCTAATATTTTATGAAATATATATTTTAAAATAAATATTATTTCATTGACAGCTTATGTTACACACAATACTGATTTTTTAATGAACCGTGATATATTAAAAAAACATTGTATTTAAACATGGCCATTATAGACTAGAAATTAAATTTCATATATTATGAATATGAATAAATAAAATGTTAAAATAAAGTTTTACATTTCAATACAATAAAACATATTGATAAATATATAATTATTTTTTCATAAAGTCATTATATTCATTGAAAATACATTTGATTTTTAAAATTGAACTATAATGCATTTTGTGAAAAACTGATAATTTATTTTCAAATTTTAGAAAATATATGAGAAAAAATAATCTTTATTTTTGAAATAATCATTTCAAAATTATCTTATATTGAATTTTTCATAATTTTATGAAAAGATTAATTTTTCAATGAATATTTAAAATTATAGGTTTTTGTTGAAACTTACTTTTTCTTTAAAGAATTTATTTTTTATATTTTATTTTAATATTATTTAAAAAAAATAGTTCAATTATATCATAATAAATCTTACTTAGTTCATTGGAATAAATTTTATATCTAATTTTGATATTAAACCTTTCTATACTTTTGAAAACATTTTCCTTGGAAAACTGTTTTTTCATCATGGATGTGGCTTTAATTTTAAATTAAATTCATCCAGTAATATGAATTGAATTGGATAAAATTGATTACATATTGGGATATATAATATATAATATAATATAACATGTTCAACTTATTTATTTTCATAATTAATAGTAAAAATAGTAAAAATAGTAAAAATTAATTACCTCTCTTAATGTTAAAATCAATTCATCAGGGGATGTTAAACTTAAAATATAATGGATAAATGAACTAAAAACGTGTAAAAATTCACTTTTATGGTCCTATTTAGATGAAATATCATTTGAAGTTTGATAATTAATCATTTTGGATCCCTTTTTTATGTTTATAATATTGGGATACATTTTTCGCTTCAAATATTTCAAGTGTGTCCTCTCCCCCTCATATAAAAAGGGAACCCCCTATACTCACTATTTGACACTCAAAAATAATTTTGGATTATAAAATAACTACCAAAATATATTAATTTATTCTATAACAACATCATAGAGGCCTTTATTATTATTATATTTTTCCATGATGGCTTTTGTTGCTAACCTAAGGAGGTTTTACGAAGAAGAGGTATCGTTCAAATTTGAGCATTTGTATTTAATTTATTATTCCACCAACATAAAAACTTATTCAAAAATGATAATATAATAAAATTAGTATCAAAATATATTTATATTTTATTATTTTAATGTAATAACTTATATCTATATAATCTTCCATCATATGGGAAATGAAATTGTCAATTATGTGTACAATAGAGCACCACCTCACAAACCGATGTAATTCATTTCCATCACCGTCTCTCATGTCTGAAGATAATGATGGATTTAATGTTTTTATATTATATTTATGATATGTCTATTTTCTTTCAATTATGATATCCCATCTAAATTATTACCAGACAATCCATTAGAAAATGATAACGTCGCTCATGCATAATGTGGACTACCGCCTCCATGAAGTGATGTGAAACTTATTTTATTTTATTTTTATAGGTATGGTAGTAATTTTATAATAAATTAATATATATGATATATAAAATTTAAAAATTATTTTTAATGTTGAATCAATATTTACTATTTTTTTCATTCCACCCATCTAGTAAATGGAAACATCATTTATGCGTACACACATCATACCATCTCCAAGAATGGTGTAATTCATTTTCTTTATCTAAATTTAATGTTTTAATAAAAATAAGTATATAATTAATTTATATTATATTTATATTATGGAAAAAAATTTACATGATTTTACCATGATAAACATTAAAGGACCAAAAAATCCAAACAAAAACATATATGAAAAATGAAGCAGTTATTACCTGAAACATGATTTTAACATATAATTGTAAATAAATAGGTAATAAGAGGTCATAAGTAAAAAATATATTGTATGATATATATGAAATTGTTTTTTAAGAAATTCATAACAATCCAATATTTATAATTTTGCAGTTTCTAATGAATATGAAGAAATTCAAAAGTTGAGGTAATGGATTTTCATCTCACTTTTATTTATGTGGGACACAACAAATATACAACACTTGTTTATTTTGTGTGGTGTTTATAATAATAATGAATTTATTTTAGGATTATTATCAAGAAAATTGTGACATATAAATAATAGTTGATTATTCTATCTTTCATGGGGCTTACAATTCAATAGTTACTAAAGTAGTAATCCCTTTATATTACAGATTTTATTTACTAGGATTGTTTAAGATTTCGATTCCACTAATAAAATATTATGATATATCTCTGAATAAAAACATAAATTTTATTATCAAAGTTTTATTTAATTAATATACTTGTTTTAATTCATTTTCCCCTCATTATGTTCTTATTATTCCAAAATAATGTTTTAAGGAAATATGACTTTATTTCCCTCATTTGTAAAAAATCATATTTATTCCTTGACCATGTATTCAAAAATTGTGTTAAAGAATGTTATAAAAATTATCTATTGAATTTATATTGAAATTATTACCAATTTTTTATTTTATAATGTGGTTTAAATGGAATCTTATTGTTTTTTTTCAAACAATCCTCTTTTAGATTTTACATAAAATGCAAAAGGAATATTCATTTTGACGTGTAAAACCTGCATGGTATTTTATTCTATAATGAATATTAAATGATTTAAATATTCTTTTAAAATTTTCCATGGTTATTTTCTATGAAATTTTATTCTTTAATATACGATAAATTTTAAGATATTTGATTAGTGCTTTCTAAGTGGAATGTTTATTTTCCTCAAGAATGCTTTAATGGTATTTTTTTTGGAATTTCTATTCATCAATGACAAAAAATCCTTTTATGTTTCTTATATATTACTGAGGAATTATCCAATGATAACATCCTTATAATTTATCTAGATGGTTTATGATTATTATGATAAGATTTTTATGAATCTATTTTATTTACATGGGTTATTCAATGATGATATATTTATGAAACCCATTTATTTTCCCTAAATTATTCCATAATGATATGTTTATGAAACCCATTTCATTACCATGGGTTAGGTTAGGATAAAATGTTTTTGAAACCCATTTCTTCACCACTAGTTAAGTTGGGATTAATTGTCTATAAAACCCATTTCCTTTAGATGGGTTATGTTATGATGAATGTTTTATGATCTTGTTGCACAAAAAATCTTGGATTATATGACATGTGGGAACTATGTATCCCTACAATGTATTATGTAAAGATTGATATCTAATTAGATAAATAGGACTAGAATGGGGAGTGAAACAAGTTTAGTAAGGGGATTTTTTCACTATGATATTTTAGTGAGTGAACCTTAAACACTACGATGGTTTGGGGAGTTAACCCATTATAGTATGATAGATTTTAAAATCATCCTTTACCAATATAGAGATTATTTTACATGCTTATGTATATTCCATAAACCTATATCTTATAAAGTAATTTTGTTCTTGTGGATCATGTTCTTTGATTTATTTAGAATTTACTTCTTATGAACTACCAAAATTTAGGTTTTTAATCAAGTTGATGATTTATGATATGTAGGGTAGGATTTTCAAGTGTCATTATCTTGTTCTCATAGGCATATTCTCATGTTATGTTGATATATCATTAGTCTACCTGTTCTGAGTATATGATCACACCTATTCTTATTTTTCCTTTCCATAGGTTATAAATAATGGTATTATGTAAGATATTTCTAAGAAGGTTTAAAGTTATGAAGAACATAGTGGTAGATGAAATATTTTTCTTTTGAATATTTTTTTGTATCCATGTTTCTAAATTCACTATAACAAACTGATTTTGTAATGGATTATTATGTTATATAATGAATATTAAAATATTCAAATGTAGTATCTATGTATAAAATGTGTGGGTTGATATAGTTGGTTTCATAGAAAGGTCTGGTTAACCATTATAAACTAGGATAAGAATAATTTAGTGATAATTATAAGGATAAGTCTAAGAACAAGAAATATCCTAGAATTTTAATGAAGGATAGAGCTTCTGGTTTCTATGAAATTAAATACCTATCTTGATACTAAAAGTGGATGTGGCACTATAACTTTTTTATATAGGGGTAATAACTCCAAAAATAGCTTATTGAGTTAGACTCTATCATCACATGGTACATAGCAATAAGATTTTCTACACACTTGGATTTACATTCCCAGGGGATATTCGATGAAAACTCACAAAACATTTATGAAGCATCATGAAGGATTTAAATAATGACCATGAATGTCCAAGGATAATCCTAAATGTGTCATATATTCGATGGAAGGTTTCAGTATTTAGATATCATAGACATGATTTTTATGAATTATATGGACTCCTATTATGACTATTATTGCTCAGAAAATAATTTTTAATTTTAGTCGATGGTTATAACCTAAAATAATATTGTTAATACTAAATACAACATAAAATGAAATGGTTTTATTCATGAGAAACAAAATCTTATAGGATATGTAATGAAAAATATCATTGCTTTACTCACACATCTTTCTAAAACTATTGATTCCTTTATGAGGAAACATCCACATTCTTTTATTGGTTCTATTAATCCACTAGTTGATGAGAAATGGACTAGAACCATTGGAAGGATATTTTCCATTTTATAGTGTTCAAATAATGAAAATAAAGTTTTGGATGTCTATAATTTGGAAGATAAAGAATATCAATGGCTGACTCTAATCAATAATACAATTCAAAAAGATGAAATTAACTCTATGCAATGGGATGAGTTTAAGAATTTATTTCTAAATAATAACATTCCTAGTAGTCATTGAATGAAATTGGAGAATTAATTCATTGAGTTAAAGGATAAGTATGATTAATAATTTGGTAAATAGGAGGTTAATTTTACTAGACTTGTGAGGTACACATCTTGTATTATTATATAACTTGAAAGTAAGGTTGATAGATTCTTCATAGGTTTAAAACCATATCTCTTAAGGGAATTGTGCATCGGGGAATTTATTATCATTGAAGAAATAATTTTATGTGCAATCAAGGTGAAAATTAATATTGAATTTACCCATCAATCTCATATTTCTAATAAGAAATGAAATATGTAATTCAAAGAAAAGTTTAAAACCATGGATAAAAGAAGATTAAATTCTCTTTATCCTCAATTTTCTGAAGGAAACGCTAATGAAATTGTCTTGAGGCGATTGGTAATTGTTTTGAGTATTGAAATGAATGTCATGAAGAAATAAATTTCTCAATTTATGTGAAGAAGTTAGATAATAATACAAATTGAGAGAATTATCCAAAAAATGCACCACCCACACTCTAACGTTTCAGATGTAAGGAGTATGGTAATTATATTAAATAGTAACCAAATTTTAAGGTTAATAAATATTAACAATGTTAATAACCTCTTAATATAAGAGAAAATGGAAATCTCATGAGATTAACATTTCTGATGGGGGTGTGATAATGATGTGGTGAAAGGTACACTTACTATCCACTCTAGAAATGCTAATATCTTATTTGACTATAGATCTACCAACTCATTTATATTTGAATAATTTTTTAAGTCTATAAAAATTACACAACAATGACTATATGTTGAATTTGAAGTGAAAACCCACAATGTAGCAATTCCACATCTCAAGTCTACCATTATTCTCAAGTTAAAGTTTATGGGAATGTGCTTCTTTAAAATCTCATTAGTCTTCCTTTTGATAAATTTGATGTTATCTTAGGCATGGATTGGATTTCTATATGTAAATCCCAAATCAATTTCAAAGTATGTGAAGTCACAATTGATGTTGAAAACCCACATATGATCATCAATCATTATGATAAACTTGTAAAGGAAATCGCATTAATTGTATGTTTCTTGATTCCTATTTAAAAGTAGTGTTTATCCTAGATGGTTGGGGAGAAACTCAACATCAATGATATTCCTATTTTGAATGATTTTGTTGATTTATTTTTCGAAGAGCTACATAGTATTCGACTGAATCATGATGTTGAGTTATTAATAAAACTCATACCTGAAGCCACACCTATTTCAATGACTCACTATAGAATGACACAAATTGAGTTTCAAGAATTAAATAAGAAACTCTAGGATAATATTGAAAAGTAATTTATTTGGAAAATTGAGTTACCTTGGTGTAATATTTTTCATTTTGTTAATAATAATGATGGATTGATGAAATTTTTATTGATTATTAGGAGATGAATAAGATGAAAATATAGAATAAGTATCCCCTACTCTGTATTGATGACTTGTTTGATCAATTTCATGGAGCTGAATACATTACCAAGATTTAACTTTGTTCTGGATATCATAAATTGAGGGTTCAGATAGAGGATATACCAAATCTAAAATTATGCACAAGTTATGGGAACAATGAATATATAGTGATGCCATTTGGTCTTACTAATTCACTCTCAATATATATGGATTTAATGAATAATGACTTGTGATTTCATTTATAGTTTTTGGTAGTATTTATAGAAGATATTTTTATCTATCTAAGGAGAAAGTATGATCAGGAAGATTATTTAAGGATTGTGATGAAGAACTTTAAGAAGGAAAAGTTCTAGGAAAAAATTTCAGTGTATTAATTTTTGATACAAAATTTTTAATTTTTGGTTTATATAATCTCAAGAGAGGGTAGATCCATCAAATATTTAAGTTATTAAATGTTGTACTAGACTTACTATGGTGGTTGAGATATGATGTTTTCATGGTATGGAATTATATTATTGAAAGATTTTGGAGAATTTATCATGATTATATAATCCAATTATAATGTTAAATGGGAAGGGATCCATGTTCCTTTGGACAAATGAATATAAGGAAAATTTCAAGGAACTAAAGAAAATGTTAGTAAGCACATCAATGTTTACATTATCCTATAGTGGATAATGGTTTTAAATCTACAAATATGCATAAAATAATGGACCGGGATTTGTCAATATATAGAATTATATGGTGATATCTTATGCCTCACCACAAATAAAGGTTCATGAAGAAAATTAACCAACAGATGATTTGGAGTTAACTGTAGAAACTGTTTCATTAAATACATAGAAAAAATAAAATTTATATATAAAGTAGTTATATATATAGTGATCATAAGTGTTTAATGTATATATTTACATAGAAAGTGTTGATCTTGGGATAGATAATATGGTTGGAGTTAATTAAATATTATGATTTCTCAATACATTACCCCCATAGGAAAGTGAAAAAGATGGTCGATGCTTTGAGTCTAAGGGATTATGAGATATTATATATGATGAAGATCAAAAAAGATCCACTGATTCAAGATTTGAAAAGGATGGATTTGGAAATTGTGGAGTAATTGGGAAAATCTTATCTTACTCAAATATGTGTTGAACCATCTACCAAAGTGAAGATTAAAGAGTCATATAACAAAGATGTGGAGCAATATGACGTGGTCATAAATGTTTCTTGAATTTAACCTTGATTATGATGGAATGATAAGGTTTATAAATTGTGTATGTTTTCCATCTATACCAAATTTTAAGAAGGAATCGTTCGATGAAGCTCATAGTTCCTCATTATCTATTCAACATGGAAGTACAAATATGTATATAGATTTGAAGGATTATTTCCATTGGGATGGAATGAAAAGAAATATTGAAGAGTTTTTATCTCTATATTTGGTATTCCCTTAAGTAATGGTTTAGAGATAAAAGCCTAAGGGGATGTTACAATCATTACCCATACCAGAATGTAAATGGGAAAATATCATCAAATATTTTTTCGTAGGAATATTGAAAACATCTAAAGGGTATTATGCTATAAGGACTACGGTTGAAAAACTTAAAATTTCACGAAACATCATCTCTATTAGAGTAGATTTCACTATGGATTAAATATACAAATTATATATTAAATAAGTGGTAATGTTACATGGAGTAACACATTCTATTATATATGATCAAGACCCAAGGTCTACCACTATGTTCTGGTTAATTATTTAAAAATATTTGGATACAAAGTTGAGTATCAACACTACATATCATCATCACATAGATAGATAGTCTGAGAGAAACATTCAAACTTGAAAGGATATGTTGAGATCCTCTTCTTTCAATTTCAAAGGTAGTTGGGAGTAACACCATCCTTGAATTTAGTTTTCTTACAACAATATCTTTCACTCAAGCATTGAGATAAATCCTTTTAAATCCCTCTATGGAAATAAGTTTATAACTCAAATAATCTACGATGAAGTTGGAGAAGTGAAGCTATTGACATTTGAGCTAGTGGAGGAAATGGAAGAGAAAGTAAGAGCCATTCAACAACACATCAAGGAAGATTATAGATGATATAAACATTATTATAACAATCATCAACATGATTAAAAGTTTGAAGATAGTGAGAATGTTTTCCTATGAATTTCTCCATGGAGTAAGTTTATGACGTTCAGGAAGAAAGTAATGCTAAAACCTATTTATATTTCCCCCTTTGAGATTCTTGAACGAGTAGGGATGTAGCTAATCACTTGGTGCTTATAATAAACATCTATTATATGCATAATTTTTTCAATGTATCTTTGATGAGTAAGTACATACCATATCATTTACCGGTACAAAACTCAAAATTCATACCTATGGATCATGATCTCTCTGGTGAGTAATAACTAGTGTAGATTTTGGATCCAAGGGATAAATCAGTATAAAATAAGACCACTCACCTAGTAAAGGATTTATGGAGAACCCACCATCTTAAGGAAGATACATGGGAACCTAAGGATATAATAATGTAGAAGTATCCCCGGTTTTTTGTATTAGTGCGAGAAAATTTCAAGGGTAAAATTCATTTTAAGGGGATAGAATATAACAATGTTATATTTTATGATTTGTTTTCAAATAACAGTAATTTTTTATAGCTTGAGCTACTCACAACAACCAGTTTTAATGAACCATGATATAGTACAAGAAATATTATTATTTAAAAATGATTACTATAACCTAGATATTAAATTTGGACATATGAATAAAAATAATATATTTTTTAAATGTATGTACGAAGGCTTTATATAAATAAAACACATTGAAATATAAAATTTATTTTTTATAAATTATTTATATACTATAAAAATTCAATTTTTTCAAAAATGATTTTCATTAATTTTTTGTGAAAAAATAATACAATTAAAATTTTACACACTTAAAATATTTGTGTGAAAAAATTAAATTCATTTTTAAAATCTTCATGTAAAAAATATCTTAGATTGAATTTTCTATATTTTTTTAAAAGATTAATGTTACAATGAATATTGTCAATTATTGTTTTTTATTGAAAACTGCAGGTTCATTTAATGAATTTAAACCTTCTATTTTGATTTAATAAGGTTTCAATATCAAAATTAGCTCAAAATAAATTCAATTTAGTTTATTGGAATCAATTTCAAATTGAATTTTTATATTAAATCTTTTATACATATGGAATCTTTTTCTTTAGAAATCCATTTTCATCTCGTTAGTGGGTTTAATTTTAAATAAAATTCTGCCAATTCTATAAATTGAATTACAAAAAATGGATTCAATAATTTTAATTATAATAATAAATATTATATAACATATTGACCATAATTTTTTTAAATAATTAATAAGAAAAATTGAAAAAATTAATTTCCGCAATTAAGGTTAAAATAGGTTTATTAGGGGGTTAACCTAAAAGAAAAAGGGCTAAAATGACCTATGAATTGGTTAAAATAATATTTTTGGTAATATTTTGACCTTATATGTTATAAGGTTAGATAAAAATTCCAATATTAAGCCTTTTATAATGTTTAAAATGTGGGTATATGATTTTCTTTTCAATAATTCCAAGTGTATCCTCTCCCCCACTAATAGAAAGAGAACCCCCTCTCTTATCCTAATAACATTCCAAAATCCTTTTGGTTCATCCAATACAAACCCAAATATATTTATTAATTCCATCCTAACATTATAGATTCGTTATTTTAATTATTAAACACTCATATGATTGTTTTTGGTGTTAACTTAAGGAGGTTTTCTGAAGAAGAGGTATTATTCTAAAATGAGCCATTTTTATTTTATTTCTTTTTCCACCTCATTCAAATATTTTTGAAATGTGATAATAAAATATCATACTTATATAATAGTTACTTATATTTTATTATATTTATTTAATAGAATATATCCATATGCTCCTCCATCAAATGGGAAATGAAACTGTCAATCACATGTACGATAGACTACCGCCTCATAAATAAATGTAATTTGTTTTCCATCACTCCCTGTCACAATTGAAGATAATTATGGATTTAAATTTTATAGA
This sequence comes from Viscum album, assembly GCA_963277665.1. Taxonomy (NCBI): domain Eukaryota; kingdom Viridiplantae; phylum Streptophyta; class Magnoliopsida; order Santalales; family Viscaceae; genus Viscum; species Viscum album. The sequence goes on from OY728135.1 coordinate 541,371,371, forward strand.
TCATATTTTTGATACATTTATACTATTTTAAATTTAATATAAGATCTAATTTCAGAACTTAAAATCTTTTTGAAAAGGATAACATCATTCGTGTGTTTGTGTGAACTATTGGCTCCATAAAGCGATGTGATATGAATTTTTTATTTTGATAGGCATGGTAATAAGGATAGATTAAATGAATATATATGATAGGTTTGATATAAAAATTATTATGTATATTTTAATTATTATTTAGCTTTCTTTTGTTCAATCCTTATAGAAAATGGAAACATCGTTCATGCATGTGTACGACCTACTGTCTCCATAAATAATGTAATTTAGTTTTTATCTTTTAATTTAATGTATTCCTATAAATAAATATATAATTAACATATATGATATATATATCATGGATATAATATTTCACAAGATTTAATTATAATATATGCAAAATGACCTAAAATTCAAAACCAAAACATACATAAAAAATGAAGCAATTATTACCCAAAAAATGATTTTGACAAGGAATATTAAATAAATGGGTAATAAAATGGAATAAGTAAATCATATATGGTATGTTATATATTATTATTTTCCTGGAATGGATTCATAATAATACTATATTTATTATACCAGAGGTTCGAACATGTATGAACAAATTTGAGACTTCAGTTAAGGGATTTACATCCCATTTTTATTTCTATGGGACACATGACTTATACACCACATGTTTTAATTATTTATTTTGAATAATTACCATGAATATATTTTTTCATCTTAATCAAGAAAAATATGGGATATAAATATCTTTATAACATTCTCTCTTTTAGGGGTATTATGATTCAATAGGTACTATAGTGGTACATATTTTTTGTTACAATCTATTTGTATAATGGGATTTTTATGATAGTTCTTACAATGATTAAATATTTTGATCTAGATCTAAATAAAATAATGAATTTTCTTCTAATATGGTTATTTCATGAAAATAAATGTTTTGACTTCATTTTACCTTCTTTATATAACCATGAATCAATTTTTTAAAAAAAATCTATCTTTATTTTACTCTTTAGTAAAAAATCATTTTTCTTCCATGTCCTTGATTTATACAAATTTTGTAAATAATTGTTTTTACTATTCTATAATAACTTTTAATGAAAATATTTCCATATTTTACATTTACAAACTATTTAAAAAGGAATCCTCTTTTCATTTTTTTAACCAGGCTCTTTTTACTTTTTATTGAAAATGTGAAAGGAATACTCATTTTAATGTGTATGATATGAACAATATTTTATATCATAATCAAAGATATAATGAATCCCTTTCAATATTACATGGTAATTTTAAAATATATTTTTTTCTTTAATATGTGGGAAATATTTAGATTTTAAATAACTATTTTTAAATTGGAAAGGTTATTGTTCTCAAGAATGTTTTACTCATTTTATAGAATTTATATTCATCGCTGACGGTGACCTTTGATGTTTCCAATTCCTTACCGGGGATATAATCCAATGATAACATCCTTAATATTTCTCTTTATGTTTTAAGATTATAGTGATAAGAGTTTTATGAAACTAATTTCTTTTCCATGGATTATGCTATGATGTTATGTTTATGAAACCTATTTATTTTCCATGGGCTATGGAATGATGAGATGTTTAGAAAACCCAATACCTTCACATGGGTTATGTTATGGTGAAATGTTTATGAAACATATTTCTTTCACATGGGTTATGTTTTTATGAAAAGTTTATGAAACCCATTTCCATTACATGGGTAATGATATGATGAATGGTTTATGATCTTATGGAACAGAAATGTATGGATTATATGATGGGTGGAACATATATCTCCCACTAATTAATTAGGTGAAGGTTGATATATTTTGAGATAAAAACTACTATAATAAGGAGTGAACCTAGTTCAGTAAGGAACATATCCCACTTTCATAGTATTGGGAGTGAACATTGACTACAATGATAGTTTGGTTAGTGACATAATTCCCCTATGATAGTTTTTCCAATGATACATGACTACGAATAGAAAATAGTTTTTATGATTACGTGTATGAGAAAAATATATTTCATATTCCAATGTTATGTTTTCATGGCTCATGTTATTTTTTTATTTATTATTTATGTATTAAAAACTACCAATATTAATTCAATGACTCATTTTTATGATCAATGATATACAGAGTTTGTTTTTTAAATTATATTATCATGTTCTCAAACCCTTATGATCTTGTTATATTGATATATCCTTTGTTTATGTTTCATGAGAATCTAATCCCACCATTTATTATGTTTTGTTTTCCAGATTATGAGTAATGGTGATATATATGATATTTCTAAAAAGGGTAGTAGTTACAAAGAACTAAGTTGGAGATGATATAGTTCTCTTATTACCTAATTGTTTATGTATCGAAGATTTTAAATGAACTAGACCTAAATGAACCAAAAATATATCTTTAAGTTATATAATGAATATTAAACTATACATATGTGATGCATATGTATTAAATGTTTTGGTCTTTATAAATAATTGAGGCGAGGATGTTCCATTTAAAAAGTGAGTGGAGGGACACACATGAAAATTTTAAAATATTTCAATGATAATATTCCACTTTCAAGGGAAAGTATATAAAAGTGGAAAATCATTAAATGATAGGATCACATATGTTGTAAATGTATTCAACCAATAATAATTATGTGATTCTATGTGGGAATCATACCATTATCTCATTATTTTACCACTGATCAACCAATTTTAACCATAACTATAGTAACATAATTTTATAGGTTTTACTATTTAATAGGGGAAAAAATTATGTTTCCCCTATTAAATAAGATCAATTATTATAATTTAATAATATGGAATCAATTTTATCATATTTATTATCTATAAATTTCATAATTTAATTTTAAATTAGCACACAAACCATAACGAAAACTAATTTTAGAAAAATGTATTTTTAAGCATAAAAATGAATTTACATATTTTCTTATCTTTTTAAAATACATATATGAATTTAATAATATATTATGGAATATATAATCTATAAATTTCATTAAAACCATTAATACATAGAGATTAATTGAATATATTTGGATAAAAACACTTTGCACTCAAAAAAATGATTTTGAGAAAAATCCCAAAAAACGAACTTATACTAAAATAAAGTATAATTATTATTAATATTTAATTAATTAGGGTATTTTTAATTAATTTATACTTATGTAAATTTAATTTTAAATTAAAAACACAATTATAACTTTACATGAAAAGAAATTACATTTATTACAAAAATCCATATTTTCACTATTAATTACAAAATAATTATTTTTTGAAATATCCTAAAAATTAAACCGAAGATAATATTGATAGGATAATTATTAAAATGATATTAATTTACTTAAATAAATGTTCTACAAATTTCAAAAATTTATTATTATGTTCATGAAAAAATGGAATAAAAAATATTTTTTTAAAGAAAACATATTTTTTATGATTAAAACAACATTACTAAAAATTGGTTACATATTTGTTATAAATTTATAAATACATTTGAATTATTTAAAACCATTTTAAATATTTTTCATAATATAATTAATACTATTCATACCTTTCAATTCAATATCTATGTTATAAATTATTCCATATCATGATTCATTTTGACACGGGGTTACATGTAAAGAAAGACATCAAATACCTTAAGTTTATTTTAAGGGAAAGATACATAAATTGTTTAGGTGTTAAAAAATTTGATATAAAGAATTAATATAGAAAAAATAAACTTATTATATCTTCCAAACACATCAAATTGGATAATGATAGATTCTCATAGATGTTCGAGTGATGAATATGGTGAAGGAAATCATGTTCAAATTCCTTCTCTTCAATAACGTGGTAAGAGTAACCAATGGGAATGTATTAAAGGAACTAAGAGATGTTTTATGTATGTAAAATTATATAATTAAGAAAAAAATTATCATGGAAAAGTTAGAAAATTTGTGGACATGGTGAATGAATAAAATGGTGCATTATAATGTTCTATTGATAGTTCACTGCCTTAAATGTAGGGAACTTGGAAATTATCCAAGACAATTCCCTAATAAAATGAAAAAGGATGATTGGAACCAAAAAATTCCAAGAAAATGGAATTAATATGCAACCACAATAATTTAAGTGAGTTATTTAGATAATATAGAATGATTAACACTGACCATTCACTCATGAAATGTCAAGTGTTGTACTTGTAACTTATTTAACCAACTTCTTTAAACCTAGAATATTTACTATGGAAATAAAATATCTACCCTTAGAGATATTTATTGAATTATTATTAAAACAATTTATTAATATTTTATAGAAATCCACCCTAATGGATGTTTTTAAGTTAGTTTTTCCTATTAATTTATATTATCCTTACATTTATCAAATTTTATGTGATATTATGTATAGATTGGAACTCTTTAAAATGATAAGTGATTGGATTTTAAAATAATACCAAATAGTCAAAATATGATCAGTAGTTAATTAAAATATGATTATACACTCTATTTGAAAATATTTTTAGGTAATTTATACAAAAATGATTAAAGAATAATTACACATTAGTTATATTCATATTATGAAAGAAAATTTGAGTTCACTAGCCAAACCCCTAACAGTGAGGAGAAAGACACATTGGAAATTAAAACTATAGTCACTGAATCCATTAAATTTTAATTTTGTTATAATTAAAAATACAAGGACACAATTTATTTAGGGGTGATTTAACACCCTAGGTTTTAAGATCCATTAATTGTTTCCCTTATAATTATAAAGAATGATTCTCTTGAAAGAATTAAAATGTTATTAGATATTGAGACATTTAGGATATAAACCAAGTTAAATACACATTATTCAAATATAATTGAATATTAAAATAAAAGTAAATGAAACCATGTATTATATACAGATGATTATTACACATCATGGATAATTACATCCAATAAAACTGAAAAAAGTAATGGGGGAAAATAAATTTGAAATAATAATAAACTTAGAACTCGAAACTCCCTTGGACTATCACTACCTTTATAAATCACCATTAGTATAAAAACCCTATAATAAGAAAGAACAACATGAATGGATAAAGTATTTTGTAAGCTCTAAAATGAAAATTATTTTAATAAGAAGTGTGACATAAGAAGTGAGAATGTAATGAGTGATTTTAGTAAGACTATACATTGAAATAGAATTTATCCATTGAAAATATGGAAGTTACAAATATTTTAATTGTAAATATTGTAATTGGGAATATGTTTATTATAGAGATGGTCATGAAATATTTTTATACTACAGTTATGTATTATTAGTATGGAGTTTAAATGATAAACTTTAGAAATAATGAAAATGAAAAAAGTATAAGATCAATTAAAATATTTTTTATTCATGAAAAAATTATTAATAAAATTATTATTTGATAAAATTCAATGAAATAATTTATTATCAATAGATTGATAAAATTAAAATATTAGGAAAACAATAACTAATTATAACTATATTTAGGTTAAGATCATTTTTATTGAAAAATATAATTTTCTAAAAAATGTATTTTCATGAATTATGCATTTATTTTTAATTGAATAAATATTTTATTTTTAAACAATGATAAAGTTTAATATTTATACATATTAAAATCAAATTAATTAGTAATTTATGTGCAATAATATTAAAAACACAAAAATTTAAAAAACTCATTTTTCTATATAAATAGAATTTTCATATCTTAAATTAAAATAAAAAATTATAAGTTTTAGGATTTTTATTTGAAAAAACAAAATATATTTTTTACTTATTAGGGAAATATTATCTTAGTATGATTTTTTCACAATTTTCTAAAAAATGATTTCTATGTGAATAGTGAAAAATAAAATTTTAAATAATAACATGAATCTTATGAAATTATTTGTATATAATTATGAATTATAAATTAATTAAACATTATTCAAGGAAAAAAATTTATTTTAAATGTAATTTTATAAATTATTATAAAATTTATAGACCCTAATTTTACATTTTAAGACTTAAGTTATATTTTACAAGAAACTGTTTTTAATACATTATAAATTTAGTTTTATAAACATAATTTTTAACACATTTAGAAATTGAATAAAATATAATATATTGAAATTTTGGAAACATTATGTCTATATTAATTAATAATTTCTATTTTAATTTTATTAATCATGTATAAGTTCTATTAGCTTAAAAATCGTTTCCACGATAAATGCTAAAATAGTAATAGTTAGAAAGTCAAATAGTAATCGGTTGAAATCATGTTTAAAGCATGTAAAATAATTGGTGTTGGAATCCTAGATTAAATATATCAATTAATATATCCAATATTTACCAATTTTGGATATAATTTCCTTGGGAGTGACTTCCCATTATTAAAAAGTTTTGTGAATTTAAAAAAATCTCATCCCTGTTAAATTATTAATGGGGAATTACTCTCCTTACCATCAAACCATAACCCACTTAGTTGGATCTATAATATTACCAGAACTAGCCTAAAAATTCTTATGCACCTTTAATAGGTTCTAGTTTTCTTAAAATACCACCTCTCAAAGGAGTAAACCCCTTTACAATGGAGATAATCCAAGAAGTGAGGTATAAATTTCTGAGTGCCCTTTCTCAATTAAACTTTTTTATGTATAATTATTCTTTCTAAAATTATATTACATCATCATAAAATTATAACAACTTTACCATTCATATAATGGAGTGTTTTTATAATTATGTTACAAGGATTATCCACATTTCCCTTTTCTTTGAAGAAAAAAGAAATCGCCTTTCATGCATTGTGCGGACTACAGCCTCTAAAACACAACATGTTTCATTTTAATTAAATCATTAAAAGATTAGTAAAAAAAGGAATTTAATATTTAATTATTATATTTATTATACATTTCATATTATTAAATGATAAACTATATTAATTTCCCCCATTCTATAAAAAATGAAATCATCATCCATGCGTATGTGCTGACTACCACCTCCGTGGAATGATTTATTTATATTTTTCTTTTCATAACCTCCTTATATGTATGGTCATGAGAATATGTTTAATATATAAATATTTTTTTTATAAAATTAATAAGGTTATATAAAGATTAATTGAATAACTTATTAATAATATGACCAATAAACAACCATGGTAAATTCAACCATACAAAAAGAATTATAATAGAAAATAATGATTTATTGATACTTTAAAATAACATCATATAATTTATCTCCTAATTATAATTATTTAAAATTATAATATATCACACTAATAAATACTCAATAATTTCATTATGCTTATATTTTAATTATAGTACAACAATATTACTTAATAATCATCCATTTAATATAGTATGTTTGTGTTTGGGTTGGTTTGACCACATTATTCAACAATGCTCAAAATAAATATCATAGATGACTATGTGAATTTAATTTATCATAATATATGATATAAATAATTAAATAATGATATTTTTTCGTTCTTTAATGTACATATTTATATTTAAATAATTATTTAATAAAACACAATTCGTTCGATATGAATCATAGAAACACGATCATCATCAAATTCCTCTATAAGGATCGTAACAATAAATCCCACAGAATGAAATTATAAAATTATTAAAAAATAAAAAACATCAATTATAGTACCATGTATGATCTAGTAATGATACAATTTGTAATAATAATGAAGAACAACACCTTTATTCCAAATTTCCTCACAATGATTAAGATTACTCATTCCAGATATAAAAAATAGATATTAACTAAAAAATAAAACATTATAGAAAAATTATGCCTTAATTTTTAAAAATATTATACATATTAAAATTTTCTAAAATTGTTGATTAATATAGTCAATTTTATTTTACACGAGGTTAGAGTTCATTTCAACTAGTTGGAATTGAGGTAAAGGGCTCTTTGTCTCAAATCTAATTTCTAGATACTTATTTCTTAATGTGATTAGTAATACTTTTAATAGGGTTTTATTAATATAAAATGAATTTATTATACCATATTCCTGATTTTTTAGTATCCATATCATTTAATTTATTTAAATTACCTTTGATTCAAAACATTATAATGTTGAAAGGGGTTTTGATAAAAATGTTACTCAAACTATAAGGGTTTTGATTACTATCATATTTAAAAAAAAAGAATATTTCCAAAATAAATTCCATCTAGGTAATTTTAATTTTCTATACTAACCCTAATCATTTTTATTTTATATTAATGGTGTTTTATATATCCCCTAAAAATTCCATTTCACCTTGAATCATATTTTACATGAAGTTTCCTTATAACTGAGATATATACCATCTATTATTTTCTATGAGGATCCTTAGTAATTCAAAGTCTATATTCAATGGATGCTGTTGAAAATTTCATTATATATCACTAATTAATTTATTAAGGTAATTTTATACTACTTGACCATCTTTTAATGATTTTAATTAAATTTTAATGTTTTCATATGGTTCGTTTTCATCAAAATGTGAGAAGATTATATTTTTAATGTTTATGTTTCAACATTTTATTCTACCACCTTTTTTATTTTATATGAATATTTTTCTTTATATTTTTATTACTTAATTTCTTCTATTATATTTATAAAACAACTCCTTCAAAATAATTTCAAAATATCATGGATATTTCTTATTTCCAATGTGGTTTTTCTAAAACTCCTAAAAATAATTTTTTTTTCTAATTCATTTTCTCCTAAAATAATTTATGATTGATAGAGGATATTATTTAAATTTAAGCTTAAAACTATTTTATCTAGATGAATTATTCAATGTACCTCTATTTTAGAGGAATTATTTATCACTTTCTTTATCTTTCATAATCACGCTATATTTATGAATTCGATCTATCATCTAATGTGTTTCCTCTATGAACATTTAAAATTTCATATATCTAATTAAAGAGTGTTCACCTTGGTTAAATAAATAGATTGATTAGGTAAATTAGAATATTAATCATATTCACTTAATCTTTATGGTTCCAATTCTATATGATTTTTTATTTTTATTGAATGATATTTTCCTAGAATTTTACATGATGTCATTGGATACCAATTTATTTTCCATGGGTTTATCATGTATTTATTATCCATGGAATTATTATTTTTTCATTATGTGAATGTATTTGGAAACTATATGTAACCAATTTTATTTATATGAGTTCTTTATGTGTTGAATTAAAACCATTTTCTTTCCATGGGTTCTTTATGATATAAAAAGTTAATAAATTTCATTTGAATTCTTTATGGTACCCACTTTACATCCATTATATCTTTATGGTGTGATAATTGAATTATTTCTATATGGAACACATAATTATGAATGAATGATGGGTGGTGTACTATATCATTCAAAAATTCATTGGTTAAAAGTTTATATATTATGATATAAGAATTCATGAGTACATTTTAGTTGCTTGTATGTGTGGGAACTAATGGCTTAGATCATGAAAGTAATGTTTCCATGTACTATTTTTATAGTATATTTGAATGATGTCATAGTTTATGGTTATTTTCATTCTTGTGTTACACTCTCATAGATCAAATTTATTTAATTTTTCTTGTATTATGTTATGCTAATATTTATTCCATGAGGTTGATGTATGATTTATTAAGTATAAGCTTCTAATTTATATTGATTATAGCAAAATTATTATGTTCTGTTCAGTAGTTATTCTTTTTTTATTGACTTTTTACCCATACTGAGCATCTTAGGTCAGCCCTTTATTAGGTTTTCATTTCCTCAGGTTATGAAAACTGGAAAAGTAGTAAATTTATAGAGTATTTACTTATGTGAAGAATCAATGGGAGATGTTTAATATTCATAATGGATTTGGCAGTTTGATACATAAGAGGAAACATTTACAACTTATACCATGAACAAGGGTTTTTTAGTCAATGTTTTATCCTAATTATATAAAACTCAAAACCTATATGGCTTAGGGATTTTATTTCAATGAATTATTTTATTGGTGTTATGTAGATGAGATGGTCATATCTGAAAGCTACTATAACTCTTTGAAATAAACTCTTATCTTTCTCTAAATGCATTATCATCCTTGAGAAGCATCAAATTATAACCTATCTCACATGAAAACGTTTTTCACCATATAAGAAGATAAGGTTAGGTTTTAGGGATAATTTTATCCATATATTACAAGATATTGTATAAACGTTACTTAGAAGAATCCCCCTTAATTAATACATCCATGTCTTTAATCTATCACCCACCTTCAAACATATGCCTTATTAAATATTAACCACAACTTAAGATGAAAATAAAATGAAAAATCATAATTTTATTAAAGATTATATTCCCATTTAATAAAGAGTTGGGTTACATTTTATACTCATTTATCAACACAATACAAATCATAATGGGGGTTACATTTTACACTTCCTTGGGTAAGGGGAAAATGCTAAACATGTAGCTTTATCCTAATATCTACATATCTCTATCTTTTCATTTATTTTATAAAAATTTCTACAATATTATTCCTGGTGAAAATATATTCACGATTTATATTATAAATTTAAAATATTTATTGAATAAAATAGGGTCTAATATCAATATGTTTATATCTAGAATGCTTCACAGGATTATTTAAGAGATCTGTTCAACTCATATTTTCATAAGAAAATGAAAATGTTTTCTAAAATAACACTTCTAAATATATTAAATATACTTGCATCCACTATATTTTTGTGAAGGAATGTGTATCTGTAATGTACATGGACTTATCTATACTCAGATAATCTGACAGTTTCTTTCTATTGTTTTATATCACACAACTCTTACTAAGGAATAATGGTTTACTAGATGTGGACTTCTTATTAGTGAACTATCATTACCAATCCAGATCAGTGAAACCCTATAACTATAAATATAATATACTTTTGGACAATAATGAACTATTTAGTGTTCCCTTGATATATTTCAAAATCCACTTGGCTTCCAAAAAATGTGATTATTTGGGATTACCCCAGAATCATGCATATAGAGTCACTAAAAGTAAAATATTTATCCTTGAGGAATTGAGGTAGATCTGTTTACTAATAATTATTATGAATTTATTTTGATTTACACTCTTTCCATTCTCTTCTTTGGTCAATTTTTTACAAAACACAATGGGAGTGGAAGCCTCCTTTGAATCCTTGATTCTAAACTTTTTCAATAACACTTTTGAATATATATCTTGTGATATAAAAATAATTTTTTTATCTTGGAAAACTTATAATCCCAATAACTAACCTATCTTCAAAAACAAATACATCTCAAACATATACTTAATTTAGATTAAAAATTCTTCATATAAATATTCATACTCAATTTTAAATAATATTTCATCAACATATATCATAAAAATGAAACTTCCTATGGTGTTTCTTTCACATATAGTTTTTTTCCAACATTACTTCTATAAATTTTAGATTTTGTAAGAATCCATCAAGTTTAAAGTATCCATTTTTTATAGAATGTTCCAAACCATAAAATACTTTCTTAAAATTACAGACCATGTTTCCATATTTATCATGAATTAACCCCTCAGGTTACTTAATAAAAAATTCATCATCAAAATCTATATTATGGAAAGTTAGATTAATATGCATTTTGTAAATTCTATATTTTCTATGAGATATAATTGTGAACAACATCCTGATGGATTTTTGTATTTCAATAAGATTAAATGTTTCTTCAAAATCGAGGTCTTCCATTTGAAATCATCCCTTTAAAAATAGTTGGTCTTTATTCCTTGGTAGTTCTATTTTCACATTATGTTTGTTTTTAAAAACATACTTAGTTCAAATAAAATTTTTGTTCTATGAACTTGAAATAAGCTCCAAATTAAATTTATTATAAATTTTATCCATATATTTATCAATGAATGTAATCCAATATTCATGTTCAACTTCCATTGAAATTAATTTTGTTTCATTTTTTAAAATTAGAGCTGTTTAATTCTCAATTCTATGTTATATTCTTGTTTGGACTTCTACATCCCAATTACCCAAAAATATTTTTTATATAAACATGTTTTTTCAAATTTAGATACCTCATTTATAGATTATAATAAATCTTATAATATTTATAAGTCTGATCTGAATCAAAAACTTCAAAATTATGTACATTATATTCTAGTTTGACATGTGGGATTTTTGAATTCTACTCAATGTTAGACTCTGAAAACTATCTACTGTAGTAACTAAACCACCTATATTATACTAGTTTTGAATAATTTCAAAATCAAAATAGTCAATGAATTTATGAAATATTTTTTCCAATATTTATAGCCACTTCCATTGAGAAATATAATACTTGAAAATTCCTTTATCTTATTTTTCTTCCAATTTACCCAAATTAGAACCCTTGAACATTATAAATTATAATATTCCAAAAACATTTTTGTATTTCAGAGATTAATTCCAGTTGAACGAAAAATTTTATGTTTTTTTTATTGTCTTGTGTCTCACCAAGAATCTATTTTGAATATGTAAAATAGTGCACTCAACTTCTCTCCATAAAAATTTAGAAAGTTTTTTTTCTAATAAAATTATTCGTGTCATTTCAATAATGCCTCTGTTTTTCATCTCAGATATTCAATTATCTTTTTGTTTGTAGGTAGTTCTGAATTGATGTTTAATTCCATGAATATATAGATAATTAAAAAATTTATTTCATGTATATTCCCTACTAATATCTATTTACAGCTTCAAGATGTATATTCCCAACTATTTCTCATCACGACTTTTAAAGATTTTGATAACGTTAACAACTTCAAACCTATTATTCATAAACAATATTGTAAAAATATAATGTAAATCATACATTAATGTAATGAAATACAATTCAACTCTAGTATAATGATTCCTATTTGGACTACACAGATATGAATATATATGTTCAGGTGGTCTTGATGATTGAATCTCTACTCTTCTATGTGTATATTAGACCCTCTTACCCTTTTGGCATGTTTCAAAAACCACCTCTCATTAAATTTTAATTTGGGGAAGTTATATTACGTTAATATGCTTTTGGATTTTACTAAGACTCATTTGGAAAAAGTGTTAATATCTCATGATCTACAATTACGTATTTTTATTTAGCACTAATGTTCCATGATTTATTTGGATCACTGATTTAGAAGAGAATTCTACGTGTTATTTCCACTATTTTGATGATACTTCTATATTTAATTTTTATTACAACGTGCCTATTTTTATTGAATAAAAATTAATTTCCATCATTAGAGAACTATCTTACACTCAAATGAATATGTTTAATCCATTCTATATAAACAAAATCATTGTAATTAAGCTAGTTTTTTTCAATCTCAACCAAACTAATTCTTTAAATTCTGAGTGTACTATCATTTTTTAATGTCAATTATCATCCATCATGGTATATAATGTTTTTTAAGAGTTTTATCTCACATAATTATGTAAATAACAATACTTTTCTAAGATATATGGCATTATTATATTGATTTTCTTTAAAGAGAAATAAATAGTAAATGATTTTCTACATTGGTATGTTTTTTATTTTCATTTCTTATATTAATTACAGATAAATTTTATTAGAAAATTTATCATGAAATATTTGGATCTATGGATTTTTTCTCCTTTTATTCTACAAACATCATCCAATTTTTCAAATAAATTTATTGTGGGTGGATTAAATATGTCCATAATATAAGTTTTATTTTGGTATATTTTTATTCTCAAATTATCTAAACTGATTCCCATTACTTCATATAATTTTCTTAAAAGGTACATATTTTAATAGTATAAAAATTATTGGTGTCCATATATACCACAACACTAGTAGTACCCACTGAGTCTTGGCCTTATTAATATTGTGTGTTTTACAAAAAATTTGATAAGATTATATCAACATTGATCAAAGTAGCTTCTACCCAAGGTAGAATACATCTCTTGGTATTTTATTCTCTTCCTTACATTAAAGGAAGTCATTCTCATCACCCTTATCTATACATATATAAAAATATTTGTAAATTGAACCTTCATGGTTAGGAAAAATAGGTTTATAATTATATATATCATATAGGATTTTAACTTGCTAATTGAGATTCAAATTTAAAATGAAATTTGATGAATCAGGGATGATCTTAACATATATATTATTATCATCTCTAATATTCTTTGGATTTTTTCAGCTTTTAGGTATTTTGATTGAGTCTTATAAATCCCTCGATATTTCAAATTGAGTTTCATCATAATATCTTTCATAATAATGTCATTTTTCATAACATTCATCTTAAGCATCTTAATATCCTCAATATAAGAATGTTCGTTTATGAAAAATTCATAATAACCTCCATCTTTATTTTTTATTCTCCTTATATAAGATTTTAAATTATTGGTTTAGTTTTTTATTTTACTTTAGAAATTCGTTCAGTTGATATTTTTTCATATGTTTCATATAAGCTGCAATATATTATGCACCTTCACTACTAGAAGATTCCAAATGTGCCACTATAAATGTATTGGAATTTAATATTTTTTTGTTTATTAAATAGATTATATGAAATAAGGGTCTTTATCTACTTCATATTTACTTAAAAAATTTCTTTTTTTCCTAAGAACATATTTTTGTTATCAACTAACTTTATGGATTATTATTTTTTCCTCCCCAATATATTATTTTGAGGATTCTCATCCTATACATCAGATTTTACACTTTTATTATTTGGAAAGTTAATGTAAATTATCCTAATATCCACTTAATTAAAACATTTATGTGAGATTTTTCCTTTCTTCCCTTTCCTTTTCAAAAGTTCCTCTAGTTAAACTAAATGATAGTTCTATGTTTTTCTTCATCTTCACTATCAGAGTCACTTGGTTTTTCCTCTTCTTCATCCTTGAATTTCATATTCCTCATGGATTTAAAATCCATTTCTTCTTTCTATTTCTTATTACATACTAGAGTCTTTATCGTATCATATACAATGAAAATTTTATAAATTTTATCCATAGAATGATCCACTGTAATTTCAATTGATAAAATTTTAGGATAAAAATTTTCTAAGAGGTTTCTCATAAATGTTTTAAGATATTAAAGCCTTAAAATGTCTCACAATATCCACATAGTTTCAATATAATTTCACTCTCCCTTGTAAGGAATTCATCAATTTTTTAATCTTTAATCATCTTGATGTCTTTGAATTTTATTCTACAGATTTTTAGCTTAGTTTCTTTGACATTACCATTTCCATTAAAGTTTATTTCAATATTATCCCACATTTCCATTATAGTTTATAATCTCATCACCTTGGTGTACACTTTATCAAAAAATTCCCTTCGAATTGTATTTATATCCATCTTATCACACTCCAAATTTCTCTTGTTAGTAAAATTTATTTTAGAATTTCCATTAAATTGTGTGAACCAAATTTTAATTACATAAAAATACTCAAGGCTATGTGATAAAATAAGACGAAGATTCATATTATTACAATCATCGACGTTTTTTCCATCAATAGATGGAAAATCATTTTTATTAACAGAATATATATTATTTATCACAAACAAAATCAAGGATATAACTTTGGAATCCAAACAATGATAGCATGTGAAAAAACCCAAGAAATAATGTACCACTTAGATGGGGGGATGAATCAATAGTGGTTGTTGTTTACAATTTCAATTAATTAAGATTAAACCCTAGTTTCTGGTTAATAAATTATCTTCTAAAATTAAACATTCTACCTTACCCAGATGAAATGAATAAGTAAACAGAACATGGGGAATCCTATTTTAAAATGGTTTCACTATAAGAAAATCAAAATTTTTTATAGGGAATATGCAATGGGAACCCATTAAAAAGGTCATTTGTGACGCGACCCAATCACAAATACCCTTTTCCATAAAATAGAGTAATAAAAAAGAATATTTGTGATGGGATGTGGACCCATCACAAATATATTTCTTGATATTTTAATTAAAAAAATATTTGTGATGGCCCATCCCAAAAGGGCCCATCGCAAATAGCATAAAAAATAAAAAAATTGAAATTAATTAAATAATATTAATCACAAAAATATAAGAATATTAAAAAATTATAACAAAATAATATTAGAAAGTAATAATAAAATAATATTAGAAGATAAACATATTAATACTAATATTAATAATATAAATAATTTTAATATAATAATAATAATAATAATATTATTATTAATATTAAAGAAAAAATAATATAAATATCAGTAAAATAAAAAAATTATAAAATAATAAAATAATGATAATAAAAATAAAAATAATTTAATAATAATAATAAAATAATATTAATAATATGGTAATATTATTACTATAAATTAAAGAAATAATTATATTAATATTAGTAAAATACTAAAAAAATTATAAAATAATAAAAAAATCAATATACTTAAAAATATAAAAAAATATTAAAAAATAAAAATAAAAATAAAAATAATAAATAATTAAAATAAAAAAGAAATCAAAATTCTTACAA
Organism: Viscum album; assembly: GCA_963277665.1. Taxonomy (NCBI): domain Eukaryota; kingdom Viridiplantae; phylum Streptophyta; class Magnoliopsida; order Santalales; family Viscaceae; genus Viscum; species Viscum album. Next base: position 541,387,927 of record OY728135.1, read on the forward strand.
ATATAATAAAAACTCTATATAGAAATGTAAATAGTTAATATTACAAAAAAATCACATTTAAATGTTTTATTATAATAAACAAATATATAACTATGGGAATGGTCCTCTAGAGGAGCAAAAGGAGATGGTGGAGGGAACTGCATCCCAAAACCATGAGTCAGACATTGCATATAGTCAATCTACTCATGCTACTATTGTTGTCATCAATGTATCTCCTCCTGCTCCTACTGCTTCTTGCGTCATAGCTCTTTCTTCTACTGCTGTTGCTGCCATTGACACATCTCCTAGTACTGACATTAATGCATATCCTCTTGCTCCCTATGCATACTCTCTATAAGCTCACTCTAAGCTTGGAGTTTATCTTGATACTGTGTAGAAAATGATGATGAATCTTTATGAGCTCCTCTTCAGTTGGATGACGACATTTTAGTGGTACCATAATGACTCACAGACATCAATTGAGAGCATATACCAACTTCTCGACCTTTCTCAAAGGTATACTAAGTCACTTGCATCTATGGTGCCTAATCAAATTAGTGGGAAATGGTCTGATCATCAGTCTCGGCCTGACCATCTTTTTGTGTCTGAGATTTCACAACCTCACATGACTCCTTCAATTTGAATTTAAAATTAAAATTGATAAAATATTGTTTTCAGTTAATTTTAAAAATCGAAAATAAAATATACTAACCATAATCTGATGCTGGTGATCACCAATAATCTCTCCAGTGACCGAATCGATGTACATCCTCTTATAAACATCTAACTCCATTATAATAGGCTATTCGACTACCAATTTGAGTTTAAAATAATCATTTACATAAAAAGTTATATGTATTATTTTAAAAAAGTACTTACCATAAATTACATATGTGAACTGAATGTATGACTACTAGATTGATGTGTCACCTCCTGTGTCCCATGGTCTTGTCATCCTACCGATGATATCCTATGAAAATTTCATCCCAACTAGTGGGAATATAATCCATCCAAAACATAAGATGAAATGTAATCAAGTTGGTGTGTCTGAAAAGACTCATCAAACTCTTTCACTCTTTCTTTAATCATTGCTTTCCTTCCCAAATTGTGCAAAAAATTGATGGCAATGCTCATGAATAAATCCCTCACAGATCTTCCAGATAGTTTCATGAATGTTCTCTGACCAGTACTGTTGTTGAAGTCCGTCAAAGTTTAGAATTTATAATCCTAATAACTATTGTATATGTGGAAAGTACGGTCGAGCCGATAGGGAAGGTAATATTGGCCACTAATCTTCAAAAAAAAAACATTAGGAAGCTGCACTGTTGTCAGAGGGCTTATCATAAACAGAAACACACACAACATCTAGGGTCTCAGAGATTCACTTTGGGATCCTAGATTCCTAGACTACTCTTGTTTCAAAATATTTTTATGTAAAATCATTTACATTGTCTCATTAAGGAAATTACTTTAATAATTAAAAGACAATAAGTTCCCTAGAATGAAAATCGAACTTCTAGTTCCAAGTGTTATGATCATAACTCCACAAACATGTAACCCAAATCACTTTCAGAAGTAGTTCATAATCCAAATTTCTATCAAATCACTAAGTAATATCACTCAAAAATCATCCAAACTCATTAATTTTAGATTCAGAGCAATTCTTAACTACCAATCAAAGCACTGTTCAAATGCAAGACCCAATTAAGTAGAGTGTAATGTTTAGAAATATAACAGATTTTTTTGGTATTATAGGAGGTCTCTGAAATTCTTATATCCACATATAGGTTTTCTTTCTCAAGTTTTTTTTTCTTATTTGATTATAAACTTTTACTTCTAAGAAGATTTTAGGAAATAAATTCCTTTTAGTATGGAAGGCATTAATGTTGGATCTCTAGATAATATCAAAACTAATAAACCAACAATCATCTATGGAAATGACTATGAGTACTGGAGAGACATAATGAAGACCTTTGTGATAAACACAGGTGTAGACAAGTACATTATGTTAAATGTAGATTATAAGATTCCTGATAAGGAACTTAGAACCTTTACTAATACGGAAATGGTGGAATACCAGGTGAACTTTAAGGTACATAATACTTTGATTTCTCCCATGAATAGAAATATATATAGCCAAATTACATCCTATGAAGTTTCAAATAGTATTTGGAAGAATTTGGAAGTAACTCACTTTGGAACTTCCAATGATATCGAAACTAGAAGAGCTATGCTCAGAGCTGAGTTTCATGGTTTCTACATTCCTTATGAAGAACCCTTATGTAAATTACAAATAAGATTCATGACTATTGTCAACATATTATAATTAATGGGTGAGAAAAGTTTAAAAGTTGAAGCTCTTGTAGACAAGATTATAGACATCATTCCTACCGAATGGGAATCCAAAAGAACTACTATAGATGAAAATAGAAAAGTTACTCATATTTCTCTTGATGAACTATTTGGAACCCTTCATTAACTTGAAACTAGAATAAAGAGAGATGATATTAATATTAAGAAGAAGAATGTGAATGGAGGTGTTGCTTTTACAACTACTTCAAAACATATGAGAGCCAAGAATCCTGAGAGAGTTACAAGATTTAAATCCAAGAAGGTTGTTGTTCAATCTGATTTTAGTGAAAGTGAAACTTTAGAAAATGAGTTATCTAATCTTTCTCGGAGGATGAACAAGATTGTTGGGCAGAAGAAAATTCAATATAGATACAATAATAAATATGGAAAAGATAAGAAATATTTAAAGGATAAGAAAGATTGGATAAATGCTATGCAATAAGAACTTAATGAATTCGTAAGCAACCAGGTTTGGAACTTGGATAAAAATCTTAAGGAAACTTCTATTATTAGAGTAAAATGGGTTTTTAGAAACAAATGCAATGAAAGTGGAGTTATTGTTTGAAATAAAGAAAGACTATTTTGCAAAGGCTATAACCAAAAAGTAGGCATAGACTTTGAAGAAACCTATGCTCCTGTAGAAAGACTTGAATCTATTCGTATTCTTCTATCCTTTGCAACATTCTTTAATTTTAAACTTTATCAAATGAATGTGAAGTGTTATTTTCTTAATGTTTGTGTACAGGAGGAAGTCTATGTGGATCAACCCCCTGGAATTGAAGATACAAAACATCCTAATCATGTTTATAAACATACCAAAGATCTGTATGGACTTAAACAAGCCCCTAGTTCTTGGGATAATAGACTTTTAGGATTTTTACTTCAAAATAACTATGTTAAGGGAACTGTTGATCCAACCATTTTTATTAAGAAAAAATAATAAAGACGCTTTGATTGTCCAAATCTATGTTCATGACATCATCTTCGGATCAAATCAGCAATCCTTAACTAGTTCCTTTTTGAATGTTATGAAATCTGAGTTTGAGATGAGTATGATGGGTGAGTTAAATTTTTCTATTGGTTTACAAATTTCTCAAAAACCAAAGAAAACTTACATATGTTAACATAAGTTTATCAAAGATATTTCTAAGAAGTTCTGGTATGATAATTCTACGAATATAATTACTCTTATTGGAACCTCTAATACTCTTGATATTGATGAAATAGGGAAACCTATGGATTAGACATCTTATAGAGGTATGATAAGAAGTTTACTTTACGTAATAGCTAGTTGTCCTAACTTAATGTTCTCAGTATTATTATGTCCAAGATTCTAAGAAAATCATAAATAATCTCATTTAAAGGAAGTAAAAAAGAATTTTTTGCTACTTAAAGGGAACTTTATATTCGAGACTTTTTTAATCCTCTGGAAATAATTTTGAACTTAAATGTTTTTCAGATGCTGACTTCGGTGCTTGTAAAATGGATAGAGAAAGTACATCTGGAACTTGTCACTTCTTTTGAGATTCTTTAGTTTCTTTTTCATCAATGAAACAATATTCTATATCACTTTCCACTACTGATGCTGAATATGTAGTAGCTGGAAGTTGTTGTGCTAAAGTGTTTTGGATGAAACACACACTCATATACTATGGTATGAGTTTTACTAAGACTCAAATAATTTGTGATAACATAAGAACCATTTCCCTAATTAAAATCCCTGAACATCACTCTCATACAAAACACATAGATATTAGACATCAATTTCTTAGGGATCACACACAAAAATTAGATATTATTCTTCAATTCATCGGAACACTAGAACAACATGCTGATATTTTTACAAAACTATTGTCTTTTGATATATTTTAATACATTAAGAAAAATATAGGAATGATCTCTGTAAGGAAATCATTCAAATATACATATTGTTTAATTCATCTCTAAACATTAAACTACTACTTATTTCAGGGGGAGTACATATTTTTCTGCTTTCCTTAAGATTTTTCTTCTCTTTAAAATTTTATCTTTCCTTATGTTTTTTTCCATCATAAAATTTCATCCTTCTTTATTAAAATATCGGTATTGGAAATTTTAGAAATCAAAATTTCAGAATTCGAAATTTCAGAATTGATATCTCGAAATATAAACATCTAAGAAAATTATTATAATACCGATAAACTCCTTAGATTATGCCAAAAGGTAAATTTATTACCCTTTATTTTCTTATCTTAGGTTTCAATTATTGGTATTTCAAAAAATTTAATTTCATTAAACATTACTACCAAATATCGGAATTCATTTTTCCTATATCCATCCTCAATTGTCAGATCAGACCAAGTAATATTAAGCTGTTTGATTATCTTTTGGAAGCTGAAAATCCATAACTATGTCTATATAAGGGGTGTCTCAATTATAAGAATCACACAATCATTACTGATCCCAGTGCCGAAGTTCTATTTCCATAAAAATCCTCATTCTGATTATTTTAAACTGAATGACTCTTGAATCTTCAGCAGATCAGATTCCGATTACGAAAGAAATAAAGGATTGGTCAATATTTAAGAAAAGATGGGTATGACCTAACTTCTATGAAAAATATGACTCTATTATCTCTAAGGGGACAAGAACCAATGGATGGGAAAGTCTTTGTGTGGCTAACTAGAATATTCATGATCCATTTTTTCCTGACCTAGTTATTCAGTTATATGAATCCATTATTTTCTTCCAAAAGGGTGGTAAGGATCTGTTTAAGTTCATATGTTATGATTAGAATTATACTCTTCCTTAAAAGAAGGCATCAAATGTTCTCAACATACCGTATGAAGGGGAATCTATTCTATACTCTCAAAAACTCCCCGAGAAAGAAGTTTCTTTTGAGAAAGTCAAGGCTTTGGATTATCTTTGTCTCAGGTATGTTAAGAATATGAAGATTACGAATCTTACAACAAACCACAAGATGGTAGCTCTCTGGATAAAAGACTTTCTTATCCTAAGAAAAGGATATAAAGACTCTCTAAAAATATGCGATATCTTTCTTTTATATATTCTCATCATCTTAAGAAAGATTAACTTGGTTAAGTACATCTTCCTCCCTACCCAAGCAATAAAAGGTGAATCCATCAGATCTCAAATTCTTATGTGTCATACAACTATCTACAGGATAATTATTATGTGCCATCAAGAGATAAATATCCCATACCGAACAGTCTCAAAGTCTTTTAAGATTTTGTTGCTCAGTGATGACCCTCTAAGGAGGATGAAGATAGTGTTTTTATAGGAATCCAAAAGTTTTGAGGAAATGGTTGTCCAGAACAAGGGAGATGTTCCAGAATCATCAAAATCAGTACCCAAGAAAAGAAAAATTGATGAACCAGGATTGCTTGTACGAGCTTATGATGTCCCGGTATCAGTACCTCCTCCTGCAAAGAAACCTTAATCCTATTCCGATGCAACAATTGCAAAATGGAGAGAAACGGCATCTACCAAAAAGGAAGAAGATCCTTCCTTTGGATTAAATCATACAGTGGCTAAGGCCATGAAAATATATTTTAATATATTTTAATAACTAACAGTGACCTTCAAAAATTAAAAACGCATGAATTAAACTTAAAGTAAAACTTAAGTAAAATAAATTAAAAGATTGAAAATAATTAATAAAAATAAAGCAAAACAGCATAAAATTAAAATAGTACTTTTATTAAACTTTAATCTTTTAAAATTACAGAAAAATGTTATTAATTAACAACACTTAAATTACGAACTAGATGATTAATAAACTAAGATAATATATTACATAATTTAAAAACACTATATAAACTAATTTACAGGGTAGTAGCGAGTAAAAATGAAGAGCATTGGTGACCCAACAGGTCACTGATAGCTTATATCTACGTCATTGGTAGACTAAAAAAATTAATGAATGAATAATGAAACTACATACATAAGATTAAAATTTTAATGTTTTAAAACTAAAAATTAATTAATTAAATAACTAAATGAATAATTAAAGTTAAAAGCGAGCTATTTTATTTCGTTTAAGCAGAAAATATTAACTTAATTAATTATCAGGATAGTTATAAATATTATTTAATGAAGTTAATATATTTTAAGTAATCTATATAAAAGAATAAAATATTAAAATAGAGTCTAAATTAATTAAAACACAAAAGAGGATATTAAATGAGTCTTTATTATTAAAGTCAAATTATTAAAAGGTGAGCAGATTAAAATTAACAAAACTAATTAACAAATAAGTAAATTAGATAAGAGAATTAACATTAAAATTTATTAATTTAAAGACTAAAAATAATTAATTAATTATAAAAATTTCTTAATTAACAAAATTAATTATAAAAATACATAAGTACAATTATTTAGTATAAAGTGCTTAAATAATTAATTAAATCATTAGAAATTAAGTAATAATATATGAAAAAACTATATAAAAACTAGAGCCACATCAAATTACCCCACAGTTAAGCATTGTTTTTCCTCAAATAATCACATGTTTTATTATTAATGAAAAACATATTGTAATATTTATGTTTCAACTCAAACTGAAACTTGTCAAACACATAAAAACATAAAACTACAGTGTCAGTAGGCTTTTAGAAAATGAACTATTCAAATAAATCCTTTCCAATAATCAAATTCTCACTAATAGTCAGGAGAGAAATGAATCATAAAGCAATGAATGTGTCATTCCACATAAGTGATTCTTCTTAGTGATTAATTTCTATCCAAGTTTAAGTCCAAATTCCGAGGGTGAAAAGAGGTAAAATTAATGTGGATTTAAAACTTAACCAGAGAAACCATGTATTTGGACTCAATCTTAAGGTCCCAATAATAAATAATTTTTTTTACAAATCACCTCAATGACACAACCTAAATGACTCTCATATAAATCAATTGACCCCTTATTCATCTGGTGTTCATCATTCCCCTCACCTTAATGAACTCTTTTAGGACCAAATACACTTTATTTATTTTTCCCAAGCCATGTATCATTTGTTATGCATTGTGAATTTCACTTATTCAAGGTGTAAAGAGGGCTTATAGTAAACGGAAATGAACCCATCATCTAGGGTCTCAAAGACTCACCATCGGATCTCCGATTCCCAGATAACTCCATTTGAAAAAGAGTTTTATGAAAAATCATTTAAATTTTCACATAAAAGAAATTACTTTTATAATTAAAAGACAATAAGTTCCCAAGAATCAAAATCAAACTTCTAGTTCCAAGGGTTATGATCATAACTCCACAAACATGTAACCCAAACAACTTTTAGAAGTAGTTACTAAACCAAATTTCCATCAAATCACTAAGTAAGATCACTCAACAATCATCCAAACTCATTAATGTCAGATTCAGAATAATTCTTAACTACCAATCAAATCATTGTTTATAGGCAAGACCCAATTGAGTACAGTGTAATGCTTAGAAATATAACATAATTTTGAAAACATTTAACCATTTTTTACAAAAATATTGAAGTGAAATGGGAGTTTATGAGCATTCAATTAAGTATATTTTAGCATAGTCAAGAATTGACCCCCTCTGCCACACATAAAACCCAACATTTTCCCCAATGATGACTTCCAAATAGGGAGAAGAACAATTAAACATTAAAGGTTCAAAACAAAATTTCAATTTAGAAAATTTATGACATGTATAATGGTTCTAAATTAAGCTCAAGAATATTTTTTTCCACAAATAATAACTTACCAGTAGGTTCAAAAGCAAGTACATTCCTTATCATTTAAGTCCAACGACACATATTTTCCATTAAAGTTCAAACCAAGAAAGTAACTTGTGGGTGCAGAGAGAATTGGGTGTAATGGAATTTAGAAGATATGATTCAATTAGATGTTTAATAACACATAATGAAAGCATTCCCAACACCCCTTATCAAAGCACATTGAACAAAAAAAACAAAAACTAGCAAACACGTACCCCCCACACTTAATTTCATACAGTGAAAGATTATTTGAATATTTATTAATGAATTAAAATTTACGCCATAGGTACATGATTTTTTTTAATCCAAATTAGTGACATGCAACACAATTTTTTTAGTATGCAAAATATGCAACTAATTTTAAGAAAATATGTAACAGAATTTCTTATACAAGCAGAATTTTTAGGGAAATAGTCACTGTCTAAAAGATAGTAATTATTGTGACTGATAATTTTTATTAAAGTTGATAGGAGACAAAAAAATGATTAAAAACTAAAGAATAGAAAACTTTCCTCCATATATGACACAACATAAGCTTCTTGATAACTCTAAAAAAGAACAAAGAGAAAAAGAACAAGCAGTAATAGTATTTCACAAAAATAGAGCACAAAAGAAACACTTTATTCGAGGTTAAAAAGAAACACAATAAAGACAAAAAGAACCTTGGGTTTCCTCCCATGCTGTGCTACGTTTGAAAGTCTTTAGCCAAAATTAATTCAAATTCAATTTTTTAGCACTCTGAAGGCATCCAAGCCCTTCAGCTGTCCCTCAAAATAAAGGTTCACCCTCTTCCCATAACCCAGCATGGGTTTGTTCTCTTCACCTATAATTTCAAAAGATCCATTCTTCAGTACCCTCACAATTGTAAAAGGTCCAGACCACTTGGACTTATGTTTTCCAAGAAAAAGTTTAATTATAGAGTTATAGAAAATAACCTTTTGTCTAAGTTTTAATTCCTTCTTGTGTATGATAGAGTCATGAAAGATTTTAGTCATCTCTTTATAAATTATTGAATTATCATAAATCTCTCTCCTAATATCATCAAGTTAACTTAGCTCAAGTAATATGCTTTCACCAGCACTCTTAAAATCAAAGTACAGAGCCTTAACTGTCCTATAAGATTTATATTGCAACTCCACAGGTAGATGACATAATTTCCCAAACAACAGCCTGTAAGGAGACATACTTATCAGGGTATTAAAAGAAGTTCTATAACCCATAAAGCTTCATCCAATTTAATTGACCAGTCTTTCCTGGAGGTTAACATAGTTTTATGAAGTATCTGTTTCAGTTCCCTATTTGAAATTTCCACCTGTCCACTAGACTGTTGATGATAAGGAGTACCCATTTTATGAACACATCCATATTTCTCTATCAAAGATTTAAATTTATAATTATTAAAATGTGTTCCATTATCCGTGATAAAAGATCTTGGGAGTCCAAATTCTGTAAAGATATTCTACTTCACAAACATAATTACAGAATTGGATTGATTTTTGGGTAGTGCCACTACCTTAACCCATTTTGACACATAGTCAACAACAAGAATATACTCATTCCCATGAGATGATATAAATGGACCCATGAAATCTAAACCCCAGACATCAAAACTTCTACTTCCAGAATTCCTTTTTGGGGTAACTCTTACTTTTTACCCACATTTCCTAGCCTCTGACATCTATCACAGCCAACCACAAAGCTACTAGGATCCTTAAAACAAGAAGGCCAATAAAAACAAGATTGTAAGAATTTTGGGGTAGTTCATTCACTACCATGGTGACCTCCCCAAGGAGATAAGTGAAAACTATCTAAAACAAGCATCACCTCTTCCTCAAGTAACATCTCTTTAGAATACCATTAGCACTTCTCCTAAACAATAGAGGATCATCCCAAAGGTAGTATTTAAATTTAGAAATGAATTTATTTCGTTGTTTATTTGATATATTTTTAGGAAAAACACCTACTTACAAGAAGTTGGAAAAATATGCAATCCATGTAGATTTATTGATTGACATAGTAAGAGGCTTTTCATCTGAAAAAGAAGAGTTTATTTCCTTAGGATCTTTATATTCAGATTGAGTAAGAGGAATCCTAGATAGGTGGTCAGTAACTAAATTTTTAACTCCCTTCTTATCCATAATCTCTAAATCAAATTCTTGTAGAAATAGAATCCATCGAATCAGCCTAGGTTTAGTTTCCTTCTTAGACAAAATGTATTTTAATGTAGAATGATCAGTGAAAATGATAACTTTTAAACCTAATAAATTCTGTCTTAACGTTTCTAGAGAAAAAACAATAGCTAATAGTTCTTTTTTAGTTGTGGTATAATTATTTTGAGAATCATCTAGAAGTCTACTAACATAATACATCATATATAACTTCTTTTATGTTCTCTGTCCATGGAAAACACCTACAACCATGCCACTAGCATCACACATAAGTTTAATATGTAGTTTCCAGTCAGGTGTAGTGATAATGGGTCATTTAGTGAGTTTCTATTTAATCATTTTAAATGAATTCAAATAGTTTTCATGATAATTGAAAGTTGAATCCCTTACCAACAAAGAATATAACGGCTTAGTTATTTTTTGAAAAATCTTTTATGAATATCCGGTAGAAACTGGCATGCCCTTGGAAACTATTAACACCTTTAACATTTACAGGAGGTGGTTGTTTTTGAATAACATCTATCTTAGTAGTATCAACTTCTAAACCCCTTTTGGACACATTATGACCAAGCACTATACCTTTTGTAACTATGAATTGACACTTCTCCCAATAAAGAATATGGTTTGTTTCAATGCATCTCTCTAGAACTAACTCAAGATTTCCAAGACAAGGATCAAAAGTTCTTCCCACAATGGAAAAGTCATCCAAGAAATCCTCAATGATTCTCTCAATCATATCTGAAAATATAGCCATAATACACCTATGAAAGGTACATAGAGCTCCACACAACACAAAGGGCATCCGACTATATGCAAATGTCCCAAAGGGGCATGAGAAAGTGGTCTTTTCCTAATCCTCTTGAGCCATAATAATCTGGTAGTAACCAGAATACCCATCTAGAAAACAAAAAAACTCATTTCCAGCAAGCCTCTCAATCATTTGGTCAAAAAAGGGAATTATAAAATGGTCCTTCCTAATATCTTCATTAATCTTCCTATAAGCTATATAGACTCTCTATTTTGTGGCTTTCCTAACATATACATCTTTATTTTTTTCATATTTTACAACAGTGAAACCTCCCTTCTTGGGGAAAACCTAGACAGGGCTGTCCCAAGTACTATTAGAAATGGAATATTTCATTCCAGTGTCCAACAGTTTAATCGCTTCTTCTCTCACAACTTCTTTCATGTTTGGATTCAAATTTCTTTGACACTCTACCCTAAGCTTATGATCAGGATCCATAGGTATTTTATGCATAAAAAATGAGGGAATAATACCCTTGATATCATCTATTTCCCATCCTATGGAATATTTAAACTTCTTCAAAAAATTTAACAATCATTCCTACTGAGTTTCATTTAGTTCAGAAGAAATTATTATAGGCAAAGTGGAGTTCTCACCTAGAAATGAATATTTAAGATGGGCAGGGATTGGTTTCAGTTCAAGAGTAGGTGGTTCTACACTAGAAGAAATAATATTAGGCATGAGAGGTCCATATCTTCAATATATCTTTTGTAAGGTGTTTGAAATGATGAATGATTTTTAATTTCATACTCAGATTCATAATTAACAGTGCTGCTGTCCAAAGTTGGTAGTACATTGTCTATATTTTCAAGATTGGTATTTAACAAATTTATCAAAGAAGAATCATCATGTTTTCTTATAAGTTCTCTCTCAGTATTATAACAGTGTTCAGAAAGGTTGGTGTTAATATAAACACCCTCAAATTGAATAAAAAATCTCTTACTTTTAGAAACAGAGTACCCTTCTGCAGGAGAAACTGAACTGTTGCCAGTTCTAGAAAATTTTCTAGATTTTCTGTTCGAGAAGTATTTTCAATTTCTAAGACAGATTCAAAAGTATTTTCATCTTCACAATTATTTTTTTAGTAGATAATTTATTTTCTGATTTATCTATGTTTTCAAGTTGAATTTTATAAGAAACTTCAGCTTCAAGGAACTCAATTTTTGAATAGTTTTCAGAATAATTTGGTCCCTTAAATTTCTTAAACACATTGAAATATTCTTGTTTCTCTCCAATTTTAAAGATTAATTAACCCTTAGAAACATCAATAACAGAACCACCAGTGGACAAAAAGGGCATACCAAATATGATGAGGAGCTCTTGATCACACTCCATATCTAAGACTAAAAATTCAGCAGGCAGAAACAACTTCCCAACCCCAACTAGAAAATCATCTACCCTACACACATGGTGAGTGAAAGATCTATCAGCTAACATCAATATGACTATGGTTGGTAGAAGGTCACCCAACCTCAACTGTTTAAAAAGTGAATATGGGAGAAGATTAATGCTAGAACTTAAATCACACAAACATTTATGCTGATCAGAGTTTCCTAGTGTACAAGAAATGACAAAACTACCTGGGTATTTCATTTTAGGTGGGATTTTCTTTTGAAGTAAAGAATAACACTCTTTAGTGAGGCTGTAAGTAGTAAATTATTCTACGGGATTTTTTTTCAAAATATTTTCTTAAGAGATTTCATGTAATATGGAATTTTAATTAAAGCTTTAATGAATGGAATGTTTAGTTGAAATTTGGAAAGGAGACCATTGAACTGAAGAAGTTCAGCTCTGGTATTACATTGAGGTTTTAGTTTATCAGGGAAAGGGATGGGTGGGGGAAAATTCTTAAGGAAATTTGGTGTATCCCTCACCTATTCATCAAATTTTTCTTTTCCTTTATTATTTTGATTTTCAGATGAATTTTAATATGGAGTTTCAAATGATAAATTCAGATTCTAATCATTTTCATGGATTCTCTATGAATTTACAGCAAGTGTGCAAAGAAGAATTTTATTACCAGATTGAAGATGATTTTCATTTTGGGAATTTTCATGGTCATTTTCAGCTACAGTTTTAATATTAATCCCACTTCTAGTGACAAAAGCCATGGAATTATCTCTAGGGTTATGTTTAGTGGTACTAGGAAGTCTACCTTCTTTCCTAGATTAAAAATATCTAGCATGTTGACCAAGTTGTGTTTCCATGTTCGGCATTCTAACATCAGCTTGCATTTTATCTGAATCATATTGATTTTATTTTATGGTTAGTTGAGTCATGTATCTTTCCTCTTGGGAGTTGATTTTTTTCAAAATTATATCAATCTTAGAAGAAATTTGATTATAATTGCTTCTTTGAACATTTGAATACTCACCACTTTGTTGATTTTGAATGTTTGGTATTGGTTGATTAGAGTAATTAGGGGAATTGGATTGTTTAATTAAGCCTTGATCTTTCCAATATAAATTTGGATGGTTACTATAGCCTCGATTGTAATTATTTCCAAATGGATATTCTTTAAGTGGCATTCTAGGACCACAGTTAACAATGTTTGAATTTTCATGTTGTTGGGATGGCATATCAAAATTAAGAAAGAAGTTCTCAGTAGGCCGAACCATACCACACTAGACATACTGTTCCCTTAAATATTTGTTGGTATTTTTACATCCATGTTGGTTAACGGTTTGATTTGTGTTCTGGTTCATTAATAATTTAAGTTTGTTGGTGATTTCAGCTATTTGAGCTTGAGTTTCTTTCATGGAACCAGTGTTTGAATTAATGTTTCTATTGAATCTTTTTCTTCTTGAATTTTTATGTTGTGAATTCAGTGCAAGGTTATTAAAAAAATTTCTATGTTATTCATATGTTTTATCATTGTAATTACCCCAAGAAGCTTGGAAAACTATATTCTGTCCAGAGGAGGATATCCCTTCATAGAATGTATCCTTGAGAAGGTGAGATGGGAGTTGATGATGGAGACACTGCCTGAGAAGATCCATAAATCTATCCCAGGATTCATGAAATTCTTCTCCATCCCCTAGATATAAACTAGTTATCTTAGTTCTAAGTTAACCTTTAAGTATTTGTGGATAAAATTTCATAATAAAAGAATGGTAAACTTGATCCCAGTTTTTGAAAATGATCTCATCTAGACTCAAAAACCAATTTCTAGCATTCCCTTTAAGGAAAAAGTTAAAGACTCTCATTGTAAGTTCATTTTCATCGAGTCCTAGAAGAGGTAATTATTTTATAGTATTTTGTAAGTATCTAATGAAGGAAAGAGAGTCCTCATTAAGGATCCCATTAAATGTAGGCAACAGTGAAATATGGGATTATTCAAGTTCATAATTTTGGGCCCTAGGTCTAAGTCTGATGGACAATGGGTTGCTTGAAACTTTTGGGAGTTGAAACTCCCTTATTCCAGGACTTTCATTTTCATCTAAGATTTATGGTTGATTTTGATAGTTGTTAGGTACATGAACTCTATTATCTATGTTTTCTATTTCTGTTTTGTTCTTCTTTCTTAGAGTAGTGATATGTTTGTCTATTTCTAAGTTCAATGGATCTAGACTAACAGTAGAGTGTTTTGTGCTCATACAAAGTACATTATCAATTCAAGTAAAACAATAGTAGAACTAAACATGAACTCAATCAATACAGGAAATAGTAAAAACTCAGCAATAAATGAAGCATATTATTTTATAGTTTTCAATAATTCAATTTTGTTTATTTTTTATATAAGTTGTTTTTTTTAAAGTTTTTTTAGAGCAATGGCCCATGCCTTCCCTGACAAAGGTTCCAAAAACATGACCTGTACTGTCATTGAAGTTGGTCAATGTTTAAAATTTTTAGTCCTACTAACTATTTTATTTGTATCAAGCAGGGTCGAACCCACAAGGAAGGTGATTTTAGCCAATAATATTCTAATAAAACATTGGGAAGCTCCACCGTAGTCACCTACGGAGCGATTTTTCTATTTTTCTCTTTTAATGATTTTTTTTTTATTTTCTTGTAAGCAGTATAGTGATAAAAAAATAAAGATCTTGTATCTAAACTATGTTTAAGTGAGAAAAAGTTGAAAATAAAGGGGAATAGAGATATAAAAGCACTGATAAATGAACAATCTATTTAAACACTTAGGGAAAAATCTCCATTCTACTGGTTCTAAAAGAAATTCAATTCACTTAAAAGATATCACAGAGTTCCACCATAAGAGTATTAATTACCTCACTCACCATGAGTTAAGTAATTCTAGACAATCTATTATAGAGTTCCTCACTCCAAAATAAATCAACCATGAATAGTTTTAAAAAATAAAACAAGAAAAACTCATTGTAAGTCATGTAGTCTTAAGAATTTATTATATTTTAAAAGATTTATTCACAATAAATCTTGCCAAATGATTGTGAAAATTTGAAATTAAATTTTGGTGGATCAATGTAATTAAATAAATTCTGTATTGATCTCGTAGATCAATACCGAATACATCAATTGATGAAGTTAAAAAGAACATTTACAAATAACCAGTGTAACTTCAAATTATCCCTGAAGTAATGATTTATCTAGAAAACATGAATATTATCATAACAGAAATCGAAAACATGATAAAGAAGAGTGTAATAATTCAAACATAAGGGAAGAAAAACTCCCAGAATGATACTCTACTTATACACTCCTTCAACTCCTAGAATGTTCATAGGACCTCACTACTCCTAATGAGAGAGAAGCTCTCGGATCTCAGATGGTGATCTATTTCGAATGAATGTGTTGTGTCTTTCTCCAATGAATGTCCCCCCTCAATCAGCTGCTTGCTCTATTTTTGAATCAACCGTCATCTACTACTTTTCATTGCTAGATTTTCAGCGACATGAACTTGTCTTTTTTCTGTTTCACCGCACACATGCGTCTTTTTGTGACTGGCACGTCGCACTAGTTTTTCTCACATAACTAACTCAGGTTGTTTTAGTTTCCTGAACCTGAAAGTTTTTTAGAATTTTATGTGGTCCTTCACATGTTTCCAACTCCATTGTAAACCTGCACAACTAAAACAATATAAAATAGTTAAATCAGAAAGAAATTTAAATAAAAATTATTTTTTAAATTATAATTTTATAATACTTATTAAAAATTAATTTAACATCAACTAATAAATACTTTAGTTAATTTATATTATTCACTTCTATATATTTTTAATTAAATTAATTATTTAAAATTATTATGATATTAAGTTTATTAAAAGGTTATTATTAAAATTAACTAAATTATTATGTTTATTAGTTTAAAGAGTTAATGATTTTAAACATGAATATTAAAATCATAATAAAACATCATAAGATAAATAAGTAATTAAATATTTTATAAATTATATTAAATTAATAAACTGATTAATTTTTTTAATTATAATTAGTATATTAATTAAAAAGTTAGATTATTATATTTATTAACATATATAAATTCATTAGTCAGTTTATATTAAAAAAAAATAATTAATATTTTGTTTTTAAATATATATTTTTATAACCAGATTATTTTAAATTTTATTTAATTTTAATTATTAGTTATTTATTTGTTAATTTATTAAGTTTTTTTTAAGTTGTTTATTTTTTTAATAGATTAGGTTTTCACCCCTCCCCCCCAAATCTCAGCGCACAGGGGGGGGTCTCCTTCCTCACGAAGAATATGAGTTGGCCCTCCTCATCCCATCTTCAAGCGGTGGTCGGCTCCTCCTCCTTACCCATAGAATACAGACAATTCTCCCTAGCACTAAATCGATTCTTCACATAGCTACATTGCACCTGCTCAGAATCATCCTCCGTGGCGATGTGGTTAAAATCCTTCAGACCTCAGGGCTCCTCCTCCCCATTGACCAGTAACAGCGAGGCTCGGCTTCAGTCCTACAGATACAACATGATAGTGAACCCCCTATTAAGCGACGACTTTCATAGGCCTACCTCAGCTCGGCATATATAGTTCTCAAGCCTAGCTTGGATTCATCACCACATGGGTGGACTCAAACAACAACATAGGTAGTTCAAAGTTTCAAATTTTTGTAAAATAGTGGATGAATATATATATATATATATATATATATATATATATATATATTATTTTCTTATTTCAGTCCACTCCATGATTTCAAATTGAAATTTTTTTTCTGATCTGATCGGCTCATCATGACAACAATGTGAACAAATATTTGAAAAAGGACACTGGTATTATGCGGCTATACCTTGAATGAAAAAATAGTCCCAGGAGATGTTATAGTGGAAAGGGAAATGGTGCGAGGAGAGTTGCAGTGTTGGGGCATAGAAAACGGTCTCACAGTCGAATAAAAGGGTGAGAACCGGTGAGATAGTAGAAAGGAAATGGCGGTTCCACCATCACCCGGGGTACGGTGGCAGTGGAAAAGTTAATCAAGATCAGTAGGAGGAGGGAATGCAGCAAGAAATAGGATCAGTAGAAGACGCCTAACAGTGAGGTGCATGGGAGTAACAGTGAGATGGAGGGGCGCAACAGTGAGGTGTAGGGGAGCAAGGTCACTATTTGTTAAAAAAATAAATAAGAGAGGAGCAGCAACATGGGGGTCATTGGTAGAAACAAAAATAAATGAGTACCGATAGAGAAAAAAATAAATAGGCACTGTTGGGATAAAAAGTTACGGGTAGACTGAATAGTCACTCCTAGGTAAAAATAAAGAAGTCACCTGTGGGCTGGGTACCTACAGGTCACTGTTGTAGATTAAAAAAAACAAAGTCATTGGTACAAAAATTAAAGGTCAGTGATAGGCTGAAATAAAAGGTCACTAATACTTTAAAATTAAGGTTACTGAAACTGAAAAATAATGCTCCTAGTAGGGGATAAAAAGGTCACTAGTGAAAACCAAATAGAAGGGTCACTGTAAGAACCAAAATTAATAACCCACGGTGACCTTCAAAAATTAAAAATGCATGAATTAAACTAAAAATCAAAACTTATGTAAACTAAATTAAAATATTTAAAATAATTAATTAAAATAAATCTAAACAATATTAATTTAAAACAGGTTTTTTATTAAACTTTAAAATTTTAAAATTATAGAAAAAAATTATTAATTAATAACACTTAAATTAGGAAGTAGATGATTAATAAACTAAGATGATATAAGACCTAAATTAAAAATACAATATAAATTAATTACATGGTACCAGTGAGTAAAAATAAAGAGCATCGATGACCCAATAGGTTATAGATAGCTCATATCTACCTCATCGGTAGACAAAAAACAAAATTTAATGAATAAATAATAAAATTTCATACATAAGAATAAAAATTTAATGTTTTAAAACTTTAAATTAATTAATTAAATAACTAAATTATTACTTGAAGTTAAAAGAGAACTATTTTATTTAGTTTAAACTAAAACAGTTAACTTAACTAATGTGCATGATTTTTAGAAATATTATTTAAGGATGTTAATATATTTAAATTAATCTATATCAAAGAATAAAATATTAAAATAGAGTCTAAATTAATTAAAAAACAAAAAAGGATAATAAATGAATCTTTATTATTAAAGTCAAATTATTAAATGGTGAGCAGATTAAAATTTACAAAACTAATTAACAAATAATTAAATTAGATAAGAGAAGTAAGATTAAAATTTTTTAATTGAAAGACTAAAAATACTTAATTAATTATAAAAATTGATTAATTAACAAAATTAATTTTAAAAATACAAAGGTACAATTATTTAGTATAAAGTGATTAAATTATTAATTAAATCATTATAAATTAAGTAAAAAAGATGTGACAAAACTATGTAAACATATAGCCACATCATTCTCAGAAATGGGATACCATAAACCCAACAAATATTTTATTATATCAATTTATTAATTAAATAAATTTAAAAATAAATATTATTTATTTGTATACTATCCAATGATTGAACATGTGGTGCTGAACATCAACGAGAATCTCATCCCATGTGACCCATGCTTTAGAAAAATAATTGCGCAATATAGCACTCCCCTGTTCAACAAATATATGTGATAGTTATGAAAACGAACAAATAGTCATACAATTTGTATATAAATAAATTAGTCAAAGCTAACTAAAATGCACAAGTAAGCATACCTCTCTATGGGTGGATCAAAGATAAGACATTGTCTCTCAGTGATAGGGCATGGAATCATTAATAATGTAAGAATAATCCCTCATCGAGTATTCCATGGACCACCAGTAGTCCAAGGGACCAATGATCTAACATCCTTCTCATCCAAAGGTAGATCAAACTTCTCTAACTGACAAAATAGATCCTCACCCATCTGAAACATGAAATGACTATTGTTAGAAAATAGTTGCAAACAACTATTATATATATATATATATATTATAATTAGAATCATCATTTAACCATGTCAATGTCCATCTTCATCATCATCTTCACATATGATGATGTCAATGTATTCATATTTCTTCCTCAGCATCATCAATTTTCATACAAGTTTCAGTTTCATCATGTCTTGTCATTTCAAATTCATTTTTGCTACATTAACATCATCGTCACCATCGATCATTAACTATGGGATCTCATCATCTATATTCATGTATATTCATGAAAGAAATGGATTTGTATTAGTCTCTTGAAATTTTTTAATTACTTACACTTCAAAAGAACTGCATTCACTTTGACTTAAATGATTTACCTAAGATTTAATATTTATAATGCTACACTAATCGCCCAACTCTTTTGAAGTACCATAACAGTTTTCATATTAAATTTAATGTTCATCATGAGCCAATAAAATGGTTAATTTACTAGAAGAAGACTTTTATATTTAATATCAATGATTATATGGGTCAGATTAACATGCAAGCCTCTCTTAGTATCCAACCATTAATATTTTAACATCATTATGTAATTCTATCCTAGATAACATAGTTCAATAATTTCTTCTAGCATGCCGTAAAATTTATCTTCAGTTTCTCTATAATGAGATCCTCTTAAGTAGAAACCACTATTCATTGTTTTTTAGATTCACCATATGTACTTGTTTGAAATCAAAAACCATTCACCACATATATATTATATGATTTAACCATTTTGGATGATGGGTCATCGAATACACAAAATCTATTATCAATTTTATCAACATGTTGAGACACCTAAAAATTTGTTATACAATTATCAATATAACAATTTATAAATTTATTTTTTATTTTATAACATAAATAATATATATTTCTTGTTTTTTAAATTATTAGGGAATTTTTTTTTCTGAAGTCCATCATGAGTAGCTACTGTAATTTTTGGAGTCTTTTTCTGGATATGATTATCATATAACCAACATATAAATTAAGATTAATTTAATGTAACAATGGTTATATAATAAGTGATAGGATTAATTGTGGTACAAATGGTGTCATTTCAACGTAGTTGAGCAGAACATATGTATGAACACTATGATGTTCATCATCTGAAAATAATCATTCATGAACTCTACCGAAGCCATGTTCAGAATGATTAAAACTGGCAATTGATTTCTCATTTCATTATCAAAATTTCCCTTATAACGATCCATGAGTTAAAGTTTTAATGGATATTTAGATTGAAAATAATGAGATAAGAAAAAAAAATTTCTCTTGAAAATATGTTTCTGCAATTGATCCTTCAACTGATTCATTATTACGTACTTTTTACTTCAATTTATGAAAGCATATCTCGAATGGGTATATACATAGAAACTATACTAGACCTCCAAATTTTACGTCATTTGGAAAATGTAAAATAAATTGTTCCATTGAGTTAATGAAAGCCGTCGGGGAGATTTTTTATAGTTAATATAAAATTAAAACAATATATTCTTATATTATTTTTAGTGAATTACTATTATTGTCACACAAATGTCTCGAAAAAAATGTGATATGTCTTTTTTCACATTCCAAATAATATAATTTAACAAAACTCTTAATCCAAATGGTATAATTATTTCCATTATAACATGACAATCATGACTTTTTAATTTAGTCATATGACCACTTCTGACACATTTACCAGAATTGGAAGCATATCCATCTAGAAGTCTCAAATATGAAATCCACTAACAACATAATAATTTATTTTATTTTGATAGTGTATTTGCTACTTTTGTCTTCATTAACTTCTATGATCTAAAATTTTCAAATAGTTTAAGATCTGGTTGCCAACAAATTTGGGCCAGATATAATCGTACCTTAATAATATCATTGGTCTTACCTGGTGGATCCAAAACTATATGAATTTTTTTAAGGAAGTTCTTTTAAATATCCTTGACATCCAAAATGTGACAGACCAACAAATTATACCAATATCATAAATCCCAAAAAAAATCTATGTTTAATCTAATTGTGTTATTTCCCAAAGCCATCAATTTTCTGTCGGTTTATTGTCTGTACAAAAGTGATGGGAGATAATGAAGATACAATTGATTTTTACTCTATATCTGAGATCATTATTAGTGTTTCATCTCTTTTAATTGTTCCTTTTATGAAATGATATTTGTTCATCTGAAAATTATGATCGGTTTGAAATAATCTATGATGACAGTCGAAAAAACAAGGTTTTTTTCCAATGATGAGAATAAACCCTTTTTTGTCTCTCATATAGTATGAAAATGATTTCAGACAATGATTATTATAATGACCCATACTTTACATACATTGTTATTACTTCAGAATTGAAGAACACTTATTAAAACATATAACAAAACCAAGAAAGGACCGTATAGGTATAGTGTCTTTAGAAAATGGGAAACATAAACAACTGGTTCATAAAGAATCAACTTTTCCTCCCATTTATTTCATCATATCTAGAGTTCATTTTTTTAATATTCTACTTAATAACCTTCTTCCTGACCTGGGGAAAGAAAACCTACAAAAGGGTGAGCTCAAATTCTCAGTAAGGGTAAACAAAAGAAATATCAATCACATCATATTCATAAGAACATAACTTTTGGAAATCTTAACCTGCAAAAGAGATCATAATTTCATAACATGGGATAGATCATGGTAGTGAAATGTAATCCCAATAATCATAACATAAAACATGAAACTTTGTGGCATGCACACATAATCATAGAGAATCATTTCTTATTAGTTAAGACTCATTTCCAAGACTATCTTAGTGGAAAAAGTCCATTTCTGAACCGAGTCACCCTCATTTCCGTCATGTTTCACTGAACCGGTATAACCTACCATTCCAGACATTTCTATCTCATGAGATATAAAATCTTTACCCAATGCATTGGAGGGATATATAGGTCCCACCCATCTCATAATGATACCATTCTTATGTGTGCCACAAAATCATAATCCATACATCATTGCATAACCCATGTAATAAAAATGGGATTCTTAAAAAACATGACATCATAAAAAAATTAATATAAGATAAAGGATTTCATAAAAATAATTCCATAACAACATAATCAAATCAATGTAATAATAGGGATAGAAGAAGAACCCTATATTATCTTATATGGAAAATAATTTTGATAAAACACTTGAACACCATTCTTGAGGAAAATATCCTTTCTACTTCAAAAACATTTTTTTTCTTAACATGTCATAAAATTTTAAACTAAAAGAAGTTGATTAAAAATAAACTTGAAAACTTGTAAAGTAATCTTCTTGGAAATAATGTTTTAAAAATCCATTCATGCCGTATAAGTTAAAGAAACATTCTTCGTAATTTTGTCGAAAAAGTCAAAAAGTTCCTCATATGAAAAATGACAAAAGAATCCTTTCATATTCGTTAATAAAAACTCACCGAAGGGTAAAATTGGATTTAAACAATTGTAGGTGGATGGAAATAATATTACATATTCAGGAAACATGGATGTGGATGATAAAATACACCCCAGTAAATACTAAAGTATAAACAATCTCAGATAAAAATGAGATTGTGATATTTTCCTTACCTTAGGTCCGATATGCTTTGTACGTGTCCAAACCTCCTGTATAATGATTTAAATAATGTTATTGACTTATTCCAGAATCATAAATATTTTTATTATATCATATTTGGTCATATTCTTAGCTTCTTAGTAGTAATATTTCATTGCTACTTGTTATTCGAGTGTTTATAACTTTTTGTTCTTATGCGTGTTTTGTCGAATAAATTATTATTCTTCTCTTTAGGTTATAGATACCTAATTTCCAGAATTGTATTAGTGTAATATATATCATATTCATTCATTAAATTCATTTATATAATCATTATGAAATGAAGATCATGTAGAACGAGTCGCATCACATCGTGGAGATGGTATTCCGTACGTACGCACGAGTGATGATATCGTTCCTATGATCGTGGAATTGTATTGGAGTGTATGTATACTATTTCAGAATCAGTATCACTTTATAATAGTCATATATAGTCATTATTTACACCATTATACCCATCCAAGTAAGGTGTTGGTGGAAAATAGATTACACCACGGCGTGGAGACGGTATTCCGTACGTACGCACGTGCGGTGATTTCTTTTTCCGTAGGATGGATAGATGGTGAAATAGGGTTGTTTCATACTTATAATAACATATCAGTATATTAGTGATACTGATGTTATTACTTCATAATGAAACAACTAAAGAAGAAGAAGTGGAAGAAGAAATAAAGATGAAAGAATCGGTAACGGACATTACCTCTTCTTTGAAGTGCTTTTTTGAGACCTCCTTTTAGGGCACTAAAATGGGTCTTTGAAGAAGACCAGAACCTCTAAGATTTATCTAGGGCAGTGGAGAGAAGAAATTGGTAGGGGTTTTCCGAGCTTGAAGGCTCAAAGTGGTGTGAGGAAGTGAGAGAGGAGGTGCCCTTTTATAAGGGAGGAGAGGGGCACCTTTGGAATAACTAAAAATATTATTTTATTATAAAGTCAAGTTCGGTTTTAAATAGCTACAAATTGATTTATTTCGAGGCTAAGGTGGGGATGGGTCGAAATACTCTCATCCAATAGAATTTATACAAGTTTAGGTACCTATTTTAACCTTATCATGTAGATTTAACATTATGTTAAATAATTTTACTTTTACCGTGTCTTCTTGTGTTCTTATACTATAAGGTTAATAAACATACTATATCAAGACAAACAAACCCCAAGTTGTTTATTATTAGTATATATAACCCTATCTAAGTCATTTGGCCGAACCTTAGATTTTTAGGAATAAAATAACAATTAATAATATAATATTTGTTTTAAAAACTGTTTTATGTCAATTTTGACACTATTTAGTAATTGATTTTTGTGAAAATCATAACAGAATTATAAGTTCTAAAAAAGTTAATTAAATCAGTACTAACATGTCATATTAACATATAAAATTATTGTAATTAATAAAAAGTCTCAAATTATATTTATTTGGGTATTTATAACATCAATTATGTCAATATTTCATTAATAAGATAATTACTGCATCATCGTTGTGTCATAAATAAATTAAATTATTTAATGTCTAAAAATTACAAATAAACTACCATTATGAAGGATATCTTATTAGATTTCTAATGAATATTTATAGTCGAATTTATCTTATGTATAACCCCATATTAACAATTATTTACTTATTAAACGTTGATTTTAACTATTTTAACCCTTCTTTAAATAAATTAATAATAAATGTCCTAATATAATCCAAGTGGGCCTAAATGGTCAAATTTTATTCCTAAGGTTGTTTTTGGTCGAATTACACTTGTCCAATAGAATTAGGACATGTGTTTGGATAATAATAATATCATTTTTACCCTTAATTACCCTATTTACTTTTAACCGTGGTAAAAAAAAGTAAAAAGTTACTATTCACCAAAAAATTATTTTCATCTCATTGAACCACATTTTACTTACGGACATAAACTGTGTCTCTCGGATTTTCGAAATTCCACTCACAGAAGCGGTAAAATTAAGTTTTATGAAAAATTCAGTTTTTTTAACTACCACTTAGTGGTTTCACTATTCATCAAAAATTGAAAGTTTTCAGAAAAATACCAAAATTTCATCCTAGGCTAATTTCGATATTACGAATCCAAAAATGAAGTCCATTTTGAAAAATAAAATTTATAAAATTTCAAAAAGTGGTTATCACTATTCATAACAGCTAGTTTTAATAATATTTTAATAGTATATCGTTGTTTAGTGAAACTCGGTATTGCGTATGACGCAAGCTATCGAGGAAGCTCGCGATTTCGTGTAAAGCAAGACAAGTAAGTGTTGTGTGTAGAAAAAGATTCCTTTGATGATTTATATAACATAAAATTCTCGGGTGTTACATTCTACCCCCCTTAAAATGAATTTCTCCCTCGAAATTCATCACTTTGTAACAAACAGATAAGGATACCTCTCCCTCATCATATCCTCAAGATCCCATGTAGCTTCTTCTAATTGGTGGTTCCTCCATAAAACTTTCACCAATCGAGTGGTCTTGTTTCGTAGAACTTTTTCGCTACGATCCAGAATCTCTATCGGTTGTTCTTCACAAGAAAGATCTTGCTCCAGCGGTACAACTTCTGAACTGAGTACATGTGAAGGATCAGGTATGTACTTTCTCAGGAGAGATACATGGAACACATCGTGAACTTGAGAGAGATTCGGTGGAAGCGCCAATCGGTAAGCTACCTTCCCAACACGATCCAGTATTTCAAAAGGACCGATATATCTAGGGCTCAACTTCTCCTTCTTTCCAAATCTCATAACCCTCTTCCAGGGAGATATTCGTAAGAACACTTTATCACCCACTTTAAACTCTAGGTCTTCTCTTCTGTTGTCGGCATAACTTTTCTATCAACTCTAAGCTTCTCTTATGTGTTGTTGAATAGATCTGACCTTTTTCTGCCATTTCATCAATGAGATCGAGTCCTAATAGCTTTCTTTCCCCAACTTCATCCCAACAAGTTGGAGTCCTGAATTTCTTTCCATAGAGAGCTTCATAAGGAGCCATCTGAATACTAGAGTGAAAGCTATTATTATAAGAAAATTTCACCAAAGGTAGGTGTTGATCCCAACCACCTTTGAAATCCATAGAGCAAGTTCTCAACATATCTTCTAGATTTTGAATTGTTCTCTCAGACTGACCGTCTGTCTGAGGATGATAAGCAGTGCTGAAACTCAACTCTGTATCCAGAGTATGCTTAAGAATTCGCCAGAACTACAAGGTAAATCTTGGATCCCGATCAGATATAATAGAAAGTGGTACTCCATGAAATCTTACCACTTCCTTTACATATATCTTGGCAAGCTAATCCAGAGAGAAATCCTCTCTAATAGCAATGAAGTGTGCAGACTTTGTAAGACGATCTACTATGACCCAGATAGCATTATTGCCTTTGGATGTTTTAGGAAGTCCTGTGAAAAAGTCTATAGTGATATTTTCCCACATCCATTTGGGTATGGGTAATGGTTGTAACATCCCCTTAGACTTCTGTCTCTCAGCTTTAACTTGTTGACAAACCAAGCATCGAGAGACATATTCAGCAACATCTCTTTTCATGCCATCCCACCAGAAGTACTCTTTCAGGTCCCTATACTACTTCGTGCTTCCAGGATGAATAGAGAATGAAGAACTATGTGCCTCATCCAGCAGCTCCTTCTTTAATTCGGGGATGGGAGGAACACAAACCCGATACGTGAACTTTATTATCCCATTAAAATCAAGGTTGAATTTAGGAACATTTTTCACCTTCTTTTGTAACTCGAAATCTTCTTTCTGTGCCTCTTTAATATTCACATGTATAGATGGTTGAACATTCATTTGAGAAAGATAAGATTTTTCCCCTTCCATTATAATTCCAAGATCCATCCTTTGTAAATCCATAAATATTGGATCTTTTGTGATCCTCATCATGGATAAACTAGCCTGGTCTTGTCGACTTAATGCATCTGCCACCTTGTTTGCTTTCCCAGGGTGGTAATGGATTGAGCAGTCGTAATCCTTAATCAGCTCCAACCATCTTCTTTGGCGCATATTCAGCTCCTTTTGGGTGAAAATATACTTTAAACTTTTATGATCAGTATAAATATCACACCTTTCACCATAAAGGTAATGCCTCCAAATCTTTAATGCAAAGATTACCGCAGCTAACTCCAAATCATGTGTTGGGTAATTTTGCTCATGGATTTTCAACTGTCGTGAGGCATAAGCTATCACCATATCATTTTGCATAAGAACACACCCCAATCCCTTCTTGGATGAATCACTATAGATCACAAACCTTTCTCCACTACAAGGTAGTGTGAGCACAAGTGCACTGGATAACCTTATTTTCAACTCCTTGAAATTCTCTTCACATTCCTCCATCCAAACAAACTTAACTCCTTTCCGAGTCAACTTGGTGAGTGGATTAGATAATCGTGAAAAATCATTCACAAAACATCGATAATATCCAGCTAAACCAAGAAAACTTCGGATCTCAGTCACTGTTGTTGGTCTATACCATCATTCAATAACCTCTGTTTTTGCTGGATCCACAGATATCACCTCTTTTTAAATTATGTGACCCAAAAATGCAACTTTTTGAAGCCAAAATTCACACTTGGTAAATTTGGCATAAAGCTTCTCCTTTCTCAGGGTCTTTAATATAATTCTCAAGTGATCTTCATGTTCTTCCTTTCTCTTTGAATAGACAAGAATATCATCTATAAAGACTACCACAAATTGATCAAGATAGTCTTTAAAGACTCTATTCATTAGATCCATGAAGAAAGAAGGGGCATTAGTAAGACCAAATGGCATTACTATAAATTCATAGTGTCCATACCTTGTACGGAAATCCGTATTTGGTATATCCTCCCTTGTGACCCTTAATTGATGATACCCTGAATGAAGATCAATCTTGGAAAGGTATTGAGCTCCACGTAGTTGGTCAAATAGGTCATCAATGCGCGGGAGAGGATATTTGTTCTTGATAGTGATCTTGTTAAGTTCTCGATAATTAATGCAGAGTCTCATTGATCCATCTTTCTTCTTAACAAATAGAACAGGTGCTCCCCAAGGTGACGCACTAGGGAGTATGAACCCCTTATCAAGATTCTCTTTGAGTTTCTTCTTCAATTCCTGCAACTCAATTGGGGCCATTCTATAAGGTGTCTTTGAAATAGGCAAAGCACCCGGTACAAGTTCTATCAAAAACTCAACTTCACGATTCGGTGGAAGACATGGTAATTTCTCCAGAAAGACATCATCAAACTCCCATACAATGGGAATATTCTTAATCGTGAGTTTCTCACCTACCATTTGAGATAAATAATCTTAATTTAGTGGAATCAATACCCATAAAATGGAAGAAATTTCCACTGGAAGGTTATGTTCATCCTTGCATCGATAGACAATCATAGATTGATCTGGAATATGAAATGTGACTTTCCTTCTTTGGAAATTGATATGAGATCCATGTAGAGAAAGCCAATCCATGCCAAGAATCACATCAAATTCCACTATAGGAAGGATCACAAGATTTGCAGGAAGCACTTTCCTACAAACTTCAATCGGAGAAGAATTATAAACTTTTGATGCGACTGTTGTTCCATTAGGTGTCGTCACAGCTTACTCAACATCTAATTGTTGAGTTAATACAGTGATACCCTTAGAAAATTTTTCAGAAATAAAGGAGGTGGTGGATCCAGAATCAAATAAAACATTTTCTACTTTAGAGTGGATGATAATTGTACCTTTCACCACATCGTTATCGTACTCCACATCACTGATAGAAATTGCATGTGACTTTCCTTTGTCTTTAGCCTTAAGAGTTTATTGATGTAAACCATCATCATCAACCCCTGGATTAGGGCATTTATTGGCATAATGTCCCATCTCCTTGCACTTGAAACATTGAAGTGTAGTAGGTTAATTCTGTGTATCCCTTCCTTTGTTTGCATCATTAGACATCTTCTTCCCATCATCGCGGCATTCAAATGCCTGATGACCTTCCTTTCCACATTTGAAACATTTACTTGTCCCTTTAAGACAACTCCCTCCATGTTTCTTTCCACACTTTGAGCATAAGGGAAAGCTCATCTTCTTTTCAGTGTGCTCTTTAGATTTTCCTTTGATTCCATTTTCCTCTTCTTATCAAACCCATATGACTGATGGGTTACTCCAATCTCCATCTCAACTTTGAGATCACATCGAACAATTTCCTCGTAGCTATTGAAGTCCCTTATGGCAAAGACCTTCGAAGACTTGGTTTTAAGCCACTAAAGAATCGATCGATCTTACTCTCCGGTTGGATAATAATACCCGAAGCGTACCTTACAAGTCTTGTAAAATTTGCTTCATAGGTACCAACAGATTCATCATCCTTTTGCTTCAGTTCAAGAAACTCTTTCTCCATCTTTGTTCGGAGAATACGAGGGAAGTACTTATTGAAAAATAAGTTCTTGAACTCATCCCATTCCATGGACTCAATTTCATCCCTTTGCCTCATATTCTTAATAAGATTCCACCATTGATCAGCATCACCTTCCAAATGATACACTACTAAGATGACTTTATCATGCTCAGAACATTGAAGAACTAAAAATATATTTTCAGTAGTACTAATCAATTGTTCAACAACTAATGGATCAATAGACCCGCTGAATGAAGGTGGACGCTGTCTCATGAAGGATTCAACAGAATGTTGCTCCTTCCTTTGCTCGTTTGGAAATCCTGCATGATTCATAGCTTGAGAAAGTTGTGTGAGCATGGCTATAAGATTTTGCATTCCATCTCCCATAACGTTTGGTTTCTCAGGGGGACAATCATTGTATTCCCCTTCGCATTCCGCATTAACACGGTTCCTTCAGGTTCCAGCCATTGACTAAAACCAAGAATAATAGTGTGAGCAACACAAATTATAATAGGAAAACCACATAATCAAGAATAAAATTTCACACTTAAGGTATGATCCTAGGTTATTCATGGCCATTTCTAAAACACTAAGATTGTGTTCTATGCTTAGACTTATCCTTAGGGTTCTTACTAAAGCTTTCACATCCTAGTTTCCAAAGGTTGATTATACCTTTCCTCTAATACCAACTATAATGACCCATAATTTACATACATTTTTATTACTTCAGAATTGAAGAACACTTATTAGAACATATAACAAAACCAAGAAAGGACCGTATAGGTATAGTGTCTTTAGAAACTGGGAAACATAAACAACTGGTTCATAAAGCATCTACTTTGCCTCCCATTTATTTCATCATATCTAGAGTCCCTTTTTGGCATATTCTACTTAATAACCTTTTTCCTGACTTGGGGAAAGAAAACATACAAAAGGGTGAGCTCAAATGCTCAGTAAGGGTAAAAAAAAGACATATCAATCACATCATATTCATAAGAACATAACTTTTGGAAATCTTAACCTACAAAAGAGATCATAATTTCATAACATGGGATAGATCATGGTAGTGAAATGTAATCCCAATAATCATAACCTAAAACATGAAACTTTGTGGAATGCACACATAATCATAGAGAATCATTTATTATTAGTTAAGACTCATTGCCAAGACTATCTTAGTAGACAAAGTCCATTTCTGAACTGAGTCACCCTCGTTTCAGTCTTGTTTCACTGAACCGGTATAACCTACCATTCCAGCCATGTCTATCTCTTGAGATATAAAATCTTTACCCAATGCATTGGAGGGATATATAGGTCCCACCCATCTCATAATGATACAATTCTTATGTGTGCCACAAAATCATAAACCATACATCATTGCATAACCCATGTAATAAAAATGGGATTCCTAAACAATATGACATCATAAAACAATTCATATAAGATAAAGGATTTCATAAAAATAATTCCATCACAATATAATCAAATCAATGTAATAATTGGGATAGAAACAGAACCCTATATTATCTTAGATGGAAAATAATTTTGATAAAACACTTGAACTCCATTCTTGAGGAAAATATCCTTTCTACTTCAAAAACATTTACCTTTCTTAACTTGTCATAATATTTTAAACTAAAATAAGTTGATTAAAAATAAACTTGAAAACTTTTAAAGTAATCTTCTTCAAAATAATGTTTTAAAAATCCATTCATGCCGTATAAGTTAAAAAAAACATTCTTCGTACTTTTGTCGGAAAAGTCAAAAAATACCTCGTATGAAAAACGACAAAAGATTCCTTTCATATTCTTTACTAAAAACTCACTGAAGGGTAAAATTGGATTTAAACAATTGTAGGTGGACAGAAATAATATTAAATATTCAGGAAACATGGATTTGGATGATAAAATACACCCCAGTAAATACTAAAGTATAAACAGTCTCGGATAAAAATGAGATTGTGATATTTTCCTTACCTTAGGTCCAATATGCTTTTTATGTGTTCGAACCTCCTGTATAATGATTTAAATAATGTTATTGACTTATTAGAGAATCATACATATTTTTATGATATCATATTTGGTCATATTCTTAGCTTCTTAGTAGTAATATTTCATTGCTACTTGTTATTCAGGTGTTTATAACTTTTTGTTCTTATGTGTGTTTTGTCGAATAAATTATTATTCTTCTCTTTAGGTTATAGATACCTAATTTCCAGAATGGTATTAGTGTAATATATATCATATTAATTCATTCAATTTATTTATATAATCATTATGAAATGAAGATCATTTAGAATGAGTCACATCACATCGTAGAGACGGTATTCCGTACGTACGCACGAGTGATGATATCATTCCTATGATTGTGGAATTGTATTGGAGTGTATGTATACTATTTCAGAATCAGTATCACTTTATAATAGTCATATATAGTCATTATTTACACCATTATACCCATCCAAGTAAGGTGGTGGTGGAAAATAGATTACACCACGGCGTGGAGACGGTATTCCGTACGTACGCACGCGTGGTGATTTCTTTTTCTGTAGGATGGATAGATGGTGAAATAGGGTTGTTTCATACTTATAATAACATATCATTATATGAGTGATAATGATGTTATTAATTCATAATGAAACAACTAAATAAGAAGAAGTGGAAGAAGAAATAAAGATGAAAGAATCGGTAACGGACATTACCTCTTCTTTGAGACCTCCTTTTAAGGCACTAAAATGGGTCTTTGAAGAAGAACAGAACCTCTAGGATGTTTTTAGGGAAGTTGAGAGAAGAAATTGGCAGGGGTTGGCCGAGCTTGAAGGCTCAAAGTGGTGTGAGGAAGAGAGGGAGGAGGTGCCCTTTTATAAGGGAGGAGAGGGGCACCTTTGGAATAACAAAAAATATTATTTTATTATAAAGTCAAGTTCGGTTTTAAATAGCTCCAAATTGATTTATTTCGAGGCTAAGGTGGGGATGGGTCTAAATCCTCTCATCCAATAGAATTTTGACAATTTTAGGTTCCTATTGGACCTTATCATGTAGATTTAACATTAAGTTAAATAATTTTACTTTTACCGTGTCTTCTTGTGTTCTTATACTATAAGGTTAATAAACTTACTATATCAAGCCAAACGAACCCCAGGTTGTTTATTATTAATATATATAACCTTATCTAAGTCATTTGGCCAAGCCTTAGATTTTTAGGAATAAAATAACAATTAATAATATAATATTTATTTTAAAAACTAGTTTATGTCAATTTTGACACTATTTAGTAATTGATTTTTGTGAAAATCATAATAGAATGATAAGTTCAAACAAAGTTAATTAAATCAATACTAACATGTCATATTAACCTAGAAAATTAGTGTAATTCATAAAAAGTCTCAAATTATATTTATTTGGGTATTTATAACATCAATTATGTCAATATTTCATTAATAAGATAATTACTGCATCATCGTTGTGTCATAAATAAATTAAATTATTTAATGTCTGAAAATTAAAAATAAAATACCATTATGTAAGAAATCTTTTTATATTTCTAATGAATGTTTATAGTTGAATTTATCTTATGTATAACCCCATATTAAAAATTATTTAGTTATTAAACATTGATTTTAACTATTTTAACTCTTCTTTAAATAAATTAATAATAAATGTCCTAATCTAATCCAAGTGGGCCTAAATGGTCATATTTTATTCCTAAGGTTGTTTTTGGTCGAATTACACTTGTCCAATAGAATTAGGACATGTGTTAGGGTAATAATAATATCATTTTACCCTTAATTACCCTATTTACTTTTAGCCGTGGTAAAAAAAGTAAAAAGTTACTATTCACCAAAAAATCATTTTCATCTCATTGAACCACATTTTACTTACTGA
The DNA here is from genome assembly GCA_963277665.1 of Viscum album. Classification (NCBI taxonomy): domain Eukaryota; kingdom Viridiplantae; phylum Streptophyta; class Magnoliopsida; order Santalales; family Viscaceae; genus Viscum; species Viscum album. The sequence continues at coordinate 541,421,191 of OY728135.1, forward strand.
AATCAAATGTGTCTCTCGGATTTTTGAAATTCCACTCACAGAAGCGGTAAAATTAAGTTTTATGAAAAATTCAGTTTTTTTAACTACCACTTAGTGGTTTCACTATTCATCAAAAATTGAAAGTTTTCAGAAAAATACCAAAATTTCACCCCAGGCTAATTTCGATATTACAAATCCAAAAATGAAGTCCATTTTGAAAAATAAAATTTATAAAATTTCAAAAAGTGGTTATTACTATTCTTAACGGCTAGTTTTAAAAATATTTTAATAGTATATCGTTGTTTAGTGAAACTCGGTATTGCGTACGACGCAAGCTATCGAGGAAGCTCGCGATTTTATGTAAAGCAAGCCAAGAAAGTGTTGTGTGTAGAAAAATATTCTTTTGATGATTTATATAACTTAAAAGTCTCGGGTGTTACAATTATTCAATCTGGATAACATGCCATATGTTGGGAAGTCACTAATTGTCCACATCAATGCATCATTCAGTAGGAAATTTTGTTTCAAAGAAACATCATATATACCAACACCATTACTCTACGATGAATTTAACTCATTAATCAATGGTTTCAAATAAACATCAATATTCATTTTTAGATTTCATAGAATTAATATTGTCAAAATGATATGTGGCTCCTTAATCAACATTCAAGGAGGTAAATTTTATAGATTTATAATGAAAATCCAACAAGAATATTGACTACCGTAAGAAACCAATTGATTGAAACCATCAGTAAAAATACCCAATCACTTGTTTTGGGATTCTAATGAAAAATATGGATACACTTGGTCAAAAATTTTCCATGAATTACCATCAGACGGATGATTTAAGCCTTTACTAGTTGAAATATTGGTTCTATTCCACTACAACAATGTCACTATGATCTAAGAAAAAAATAAATACTGTAATCTGGGAGTAAGATAGAAATATCTCAACTATTTTACAAGAAAAAATCAAGACTTCCCATGTTGAGCCACTTTATACCTCGATTATCTACATCTTGGAAAACGATATAATGAATCATTTTCACCATAATATAAGATGAAGTTATTTGAACAAGCATGAATCTTATGATAAATAAGATCTAGATTATGAACCAGCATATTTCTCTCATATAAATTTTCAAGCAACACATTTTCCTCAGGTAATAGTTTATTTACCAAAGAGAATATTTGATGAAAAAAATCTATTTGACATTCCATTATCTTATTTAAGAATAATAAATTGTTTCAATAATCTCAAAATTTTTTATCTTACATTTCTGATATAAGGATTCCTCAAAGGACCACAAAAACTCCTAAAATTGATATGGTTCTAACTCATAAGTTAAATTAATATCATCCTCAGGTCCATTTTTCTAGAAAGATGGACCTAATACATCATGTATGAAATTATGAAACCATTATGGATCTGGAACCAAATTATTAGTATCTTCTCTGGAATTGCGTTCACCATGTTTAAACCAAAAACCATAATATGGTTGAATACCAAAACAGAGTAGATGGCCCATAATGTTGTAAAATGTTCCAAATGTCCTTAGAGCGCATTTTTTACAATAAAATTTAATTGACCCTTCTGAAATAAATTTAGGTTTTGATGTTTTAAATGATAAGAAAGATTCAAACATACTCAGTGTATATAGAATTTAAAACAAGACTATTTGGATTCCAGTCCTGATTTATCCTTGTGTGATCATATAATACTGACTATTGTCTACTTCCTTATTCCATATTTCTATAAAAGATAAAAAATAATTATTTTTGGAATAATTTGATATTAGAAAAACACTATCCAAAGAATAGAAAAATTTTAAATTCCTTTTTCAAGAAATTTATAAAAATTTCTATGATTTCATTATTATTTATACTATTTGTTTTAATATTTATACTAATTACTGCTAATTACCAGAAACAAAATATCCAATAGATTAGGGGCATGCTCTTTTGGCTAACGACTCATCTCTTTACAACTTTCTCCGACTGAAATCACTATAAAAAATATGGTCAGACCTATACATATCTATTTTAATATGCACAAGAATGGAGAGAAGGGAGACCTCACAGAACAGCTATGTACTCTCGTGAATATGAAAATGGATATATGTACTTCAGAGTGGATTTTTCATATTGATTTCAGTGGGAGAAAGTTACAAGGATATAATCCATTAGGTAAAAGAGCTGCCACAAATCCATTAATTTTTTTTTTCAAATTTATTACTAATAATTACAAACTATGTCAATTTATTTCAATTTATGACTAATTATTACTATATATTACAATTTATGACTAATTATTACTATTGGTTACTATTTAGTAATATTTATTACTATTAATCACATTTATCACATTATCATATTTATCAAATTTATCAAATTTATCATATTTTTTTATATTCATTACTAATTATTATTAATTATTACTAATTAGTACTAGTTATTACAAATTATTACCAATTATTACAAATTATTCCTAATTATTACAAATTATTCATAATGTTTCCTATGTATTTCTAATTATTTCTAAATAATTCTAATTATTTGCAATTACTTCTAATTATTGCAAATTATTGCTAATTATTGATAATTATTACTAATTAATACTAATTATTTCTAATTATTTCAAATTTATTGTTATTTATTTCCAATTATTTACAATTATCTCTATTTATTACTATTTATTTCTATTAATTGCTATTTATTTCTAATTATTACTAGTTATTACATATTATTATAATTATTTACTTATTTTCTGTTATTTATTTTTAATTATTTCTAATTAATACTTTTTTATTCTTTACTATTTATTATTATTTATTAATACTTATTACTAATTACTGCTTATTATTGCTATTTATTGCTATTTATTGCTAATTATATCTAATTATTTCTATTTATTACTATTAATAACTAGTTACTACAATTTATTTCTAATTATTACAATTTGTTACAAATTATTACAAATAATTACAATTTTCATCTAATTATCACAATCTAATTATTACAATTTATTACTAATTAGTACTAATTATTACTATTTTTTACTAATTACTACTAATTATTATAATTTATTAATAATTATCACAAATTATAACCATTTATTACTAATTAATATAATTATTTTAATTTACTAATAATTATTACTATTTATTACAATTTTTTATTAATTATTACTACTTATTAATATTTAATACTAATTATCACAAATTATTTCGGTTTATTACTAATTATTACATATTATTACTGATTATTACTAATGAATCTTATTTATTACTGATTATTAAAATTATTAATATTTTTTACTATTTTTTTACTATTTTTTACTATTTTTACTAATTTTTAATAATTATTACTATTTATAACTATTTATTACTCATTATTACCAATTCTTACCAATTATTACGAAATATTACTAATTATTACTAATTATTACTAAATATTACTAATTATTACTAATTATTACACATTATTAGTATTTATTACTAATTATTTCTATTTATTACTAATTATTACTAATTATTACTCATTATTACAAATTGTTACTATTTATTACTATTTATTGTTATTTATTACTAATTATTACTAATTATTACAATTTGTTACTATTTATTACTATTTATTACTTTTTATGATTAATTATTACTATTTATTGCTAATAATTACTAATTATTACTAATTATTACTAATTATTACTATTTATTACTAATTATTACTAATTATTACTAATTATTACTGATTATTTCTAATTATTACTAATTATTATGAATTATTACTAATTATTACTAATTATTACTAATTATTATTAATTATTACTATTTATTATTATTTATTACCAATTATTAGTAATTATTACTATTTATTACTAATTATTAGTATTTATTATTATTTATTACTAATTATTACTAATTATTACTAATAATCACTAATTATTACTAATTATTACTATTTTATTAGCACTATTTTCTAATTTTTACAAATTTCTACTAATTAATCATATTTATTAATAATTATTACTAATTATGAAAAATTAGTCATATTTTTTACTAATTACTACTAATTATTACTAATTATGTCTAATTTTGACTAATTATTACTAATTATGACTAATTATTCGTATTGTTTTTTAATTTTTTCTAATTGTCACTAATTATTACTATTTATTTCAATTTATTACCCATTAACACAATTTTTTACTAATAATCGCTAATTATTACTAATTATCGCCAATATATTACTAATTATGACTAATTATTAATAATTATTAACTATTTTTCTAATCAATACAAATGGATACTAATTAATAATAATTACTGAATCTATTAATTAATACTAATTAATACTAATCACATGTTATTATTTGTAAAAAAATAATGCAAAATAAAACGATCTAATTCTAATTTAATTTTAATGCAACTAATTAACAATAATTATAACTACTATAAAATAAAATAAAATAACAAAAAAATAAAAGAAATAGATAAATACCTTAAAACTGAATCTTTCGGTAGTTACAAGGATGGAATGTTCCACCTATTTAAAATATTAATGTTTAATAAAATGAGAGAAAAATGTAAGTAGAGAGGGAGAAATCGGTGGAATGAGAGAGAAAATGGATGAGTGTATATATAGGTTAGATTATTTACGAAGGGAATCCCATTACAAATAGTGGAATTTGCAATGGGACATGTCACAAATACTAACCCCCGCTATTACTTAGGGGCGATGGTTAAAAAGGTATTTAAGATGAGACCCATCGCAAATACCAACCTGCCAACATACTATTTGCGGCGAGATTGATCTCTCATCCCAAATACTAAAAAAATTGTCTAGTATTTGCGACGGGCATAAAATCATGTCACAAATACCCTTCCCGTGGTTTGGCGCGCAACCTGCACCTAATCTTTTATGACGAGATTAGTGTCTCATCACAAATAGTCTATTCTGACGGACTATTTGCGATGAGACCATGCCCCGTCTTAAATATTCCATCTCAAATATCAATTTTTTTCGATGTGTTTAGACATTGTTTGGGTACTTACACCTTGCCAGGTTTGACTCCCATCGATCCTAAAATTTTATAGTAAATATTATGATCAAATACAAGTGGATAGACTAGGTATCATCATGTATATCAGTTCATCATCATCATGCTAACATTTACACCACATCACACCATTTAAATAAGGATCAAAATGAGATGATAAATATCTCTTGTGAACCCAGTTGCTCAACATCTACGGAAGATTTTCCCCTTGAGCCTTAGTTGTTGATAAAATAAAATACTCACTTATCAAAAAATCAAATTGTTGGTCGGAGTGGATACTCATTAGGGGGGGGGGGGGGTGAAATGAGTTCCAATTAAAAATTTCTGTTAAAAATATTTCTATTAAAATCCCCCAAATTAAATAACAAGCTAAACTGTAGTGAGTTTGTAATACAGTGAAGGGTTAGTTTGGTTCTTAAGATATTGATTAGTTATCAGTTAATCTAATCTGAATATTAGATTAGATTTTGAAATTAACCCAATTCTTTATAATAAATACAAACACTTTCTAGTTTAACTATCAGAGTTTCTTGAAAATAGATTTGCATTTAAAGTACTTACCCGCCGAATTTTAAATATATTTTAAAACAAAATAAACAATCACAGTAGTTGTAACCATGAGGTTTAGTCTCAAGCTGAGACTTAGTCCTCTCAAACAGTTTATATAAACTTTGATCCATACCCTGGATCGGGGTTTACAATAGTACACAGACTGTCCAGGTACTAAGACCTCTACCACAGTTCTACATGGGAAAATAAATAACAACAGCTCATAGGCTTTCTAGGTCCTCTGACCTCCACCACTATCCATAGTGGGATACAAGAGTGTAAGAGAAAGATTGAGTGAGGATTTAGAAATCCTCCAGTTCAGAAAAAGAGATAGTGTGTGTCAATAAACAGATCACACAAACTTCTCAAAATGTGAATAAATGAAACACAATAGAGCTAAAAAAATAGAGATGATTTTAGAATGCTCTATGTGTTTTGAGTGATGCTCTGGACTCCTTGGATTTAATGCAGATGAAGCTTTGAGTCCCCCACTAGTTTTAGTCATGAAAAATACAGTGTCATTTTTGTGTTTGACTTCCAGGTCCAGGTTGATCAGAATGATCAGCTTGATTGAAGGTGAAATTGTTGAAGATCTTTTCTGCTTGACTGTTCAGGTTCTATAGATTCAGTATGTATTCTTGCTTATTCTTCTATGCATGTGAGTCCTTGAGTATCTCTAGAATATTTTCTCATATATATATGAAAATACTGATAGACCACCACACCTTTCTTTAGTAGTTCGAGGTTCCCATATATTGCTTTTGTCTCCGGCAATGGGAATGATTACTTTTTTACAGGTATGAGGTATGGTTCCTGAAATGCCAAAAACTATCATTAATTATTTGCAGGCACATTAAAAACATCAAATATGACCATTTCTAAATAAACAAATATAAGTAGGGTTTAGAGAAACGGTGACTGGTTTCCATCGGAAGATCTCTCCATCAGTGAGCTTGTAGAGGTGAACTTGAGTCAGTAGGTCTGTATCCGTAGCTGTTACTTTATAAAAGTATCTCTATGTATCAGTATGTCATTCCATCGGTAGCTCCTGTTATCGGTAGCTCTTTTATACTGGCGGTATTCTAGTATCAGTAGTCGTCTGTCTGTATCAGCAGACTTGCATCAATAGTTGTCTATCAGTATTTGTCTGTATCTTTGGACTCTGTCTATCAGTATCGGTAGCTTGTATCGGTAACTATGTATATACCAGTGGACTTACTCTATTGGTAGGTCTGTACCATTGACCTTGTGTCTCAGGACGCTTGGTCTATCAGTGAACTTTACTTATCGATATACTATGTACCGGTAGGTCTGTATCAGTCGACTTGCGCATAACGGTAGACTTATTCTATCGGTAGCTCAGGTGTAACAGTGACTATCTGCATACCGGTGACCTTATCCATATCGGTAGACTTTTGTACTGGTGTACTTAGCCTTATCAGTAGCTGTGGTGCATACTGGTGGACTTATGCATACCAGTGGACTTACTCTATCGGCAGCAGTTTTATACAAATCATATCCAGATTGAGTTAGATTTATTTCAAAGCATGTATAAACATAGATAACCATTGATTAACAAATGCCAATTATCATTTTGATATTTTATCAACTCAACATTAGGATTTCATAGATTGAAAGAATTAATATATAGATTAAAATTATTTGGGATCATCAATGCATATTGAAACATAATTGAGATTATCAAAACATATTAAATCATAATTGGGATTATCAAAACAGGTGAGGTCAACAATCTCTACTTTTTATACTCACAAATTATGATATTATAATCCAAAATAATCAGTAAGGTATCAATATAAAATACGTTGAGTCTCACTTCTCAGTGTGAGTAATGACATTTTCAAATGTATCAGAGAATAGAGTATTACACGCAAATGTATCAGAGGTATGAAACAACTATATAAAACAAATGTAGTAGAGGTATAATTATATTGTGGTAAAATTATATTATTCTCATATTTCTCATATTTCTCATATTTCTCCCACTTATATAAATTAAGCTATATTATTCTCATTTATTTCTCCCCCGTATATATTATTTGTCCCACTTTTTTATTAGCAAAAAGAAGAAAACACAGATGAAAAAATTAACAGAAAGTAGGATAGAATGAAATAATTTATATATTAATTGAGGAAAATAAATAAATAGAAATACATAATTGAACCAAAAAAGAATACAAGTGATTCTTATCAAAGGTCTTAGCCACTAATGAATCCACCTCTTTAATGTCCACTTTGGATTTGGCTTTGGCTTCGGTGGTAGACTCAGGCTGGGTAGCTTTAGTAGAAGGCTTGGGAATTCCAGAAAGCACTACTGGAGGTTGAGCAATAGAGACTATTCATGGCCTGTAGTGGGTACTCCCCTGAGTAATCAATGGTGTCAAGCTTCTGATAGCTTGAGCCGGTTTCATCTGAGGAATGGAGGCAGACTAAGCAGAGGCAGACAAAGATCGAGGTGCAATGATAGGAGTAATGTCTACATGAAAAAATGGCAGTAAAATATTCCTAAAGTCTATAATGATTCGTCCTTCTCTCTCTATAGAAGAAATGAATTCATCCTTGTTCTCAATAAATTTATCTAGAGCAGGATTCAACTCCCATAACTTTCATACTTGTTCTCTGAAAGCCTGAGTGACTGGAGGCAACTTCATGTTCTCAAACATGAGCTTAAAATGATTATTCAACTGATGCTTAGTGTATATCCTTTGGAAATATAAATCCACTTTGTCTTTGACCTATTTTTGAGAAGTAGTGGCCTCTCTCATAAAATTCTGAACAATTTTCCCAATATCCCTAGTGGTAGTCACCACTTGGGTCAAAGCAACAGAGTCTACAAAGCCACTGGTAGAAGACTGTCCAATCTCTTCTCTCAGCAAAGCTCGAATCTGATCAATATCCAAAGAAGGCCTGGTATTACTTAGAGGTGCAAAAGTAATGGCAACTATTTCCTTAAAGGATTTTGTTAGCCAACATGTGATATTTTTCCCAAGAGAGTCATGGGAGCTTACATGCTATTCCACATAAGTTTTAAATTCCCCAAAAATTGATACCATTTGGTCAAATACATTTTTTACCAAAGCCAAGACTTTGTCTAATTGAGATTTAGAGCTCATATAAGACTCCATAGAGATAATTGATTTATCTAGAGATTCAACATCTTATGCTAAGCTTGAAATTTGATTCTGGAAGGTCTTGACTTCATTCATCGTTTCTTCCAAAGTGGTTGACACAATACATCCATGAGAGAGTTCAAATGATTTTTCAATTTTTCTCAGTTATTGAATAAAATAGCGCTTTAAATCTTCAACGGATATAGTCCAAGTCTCCTTCAACTCATACTTTAAGGATTCAAGATTTGCCTTAGTAACCAGATTTTCTGGCACAACTTCAGGTGCTCTTTCAGACACTATACTAGCCACAGACTCATTCATAACAGATTGAATGGATGATATCAATGAATTTTCCATTCTTCTTACCTCTTCCATAAATGACACCTTAAGATCAAACTTCAACTGGTCCAGATCAGATTTTCCTACCACATCGTCAGGTAAAAACTCAAAAAGAATATTATAGTTAACTCTTGGTCTACTAAAGGATGCCTTATCTTCAGAATCAAGATAGTCCAACCCACATAATACAAAAACTGGGTCTTCTGCCAATTCTTCAATCTCATTTGCTACTGAAATAGTGCCATGTCTGGTAGGATGATCCCCCTCAATTTGTGCATTCTATTGTATATGTATAACAATAGCACCCTCAATAGCTCGGTCTTCCTTAGAAGAATTCTCCACAACCATTTCCATTTCTCCAACAAGAGGCTCATCAGGAATGGGTGCTGGTTCTTCCATATCAACCAGAACATCCTCTATAGGAACAATAGTACTTCCAATCAATGGAATCAAACTCAAGGTGTTCACATCTGAGCTATTAGAAAGATTTTCTTCACTTTCATGGACTTCGTCCTCATTCCATGTAATAGACTGGTTTTCTTCATCAATAGGGGCTTCTTCATTGCTTACTCCCAACACTTTTTCCTTTCTAGATGATACAACTTCAGTAACAGTACTTGGTAGCAAGTCCAGATCCCTTATATCAGCTATAGAGGTATCCTCCTATTCAGTATCGTCACTGTACTGAGGTTCCTCTTCATCAGGTCCTAGACCTAGATCCATCACATAATTAGGCCTAGAAGTATGATCCACAATATAAAACATATCATACAACATCCCTTCTTCACTGACCCAATATCTTTTCCAAGGATTCCAATTGATCTTCATGTATTTACAAACAGTACTTGTGAAGAAAAAATTGTTCCTTACCACCACAGTCTCATCCTGAGACTCAGCTACTCCCTTCACTTTGATCATGACCGAAATTAGCTTTTCAAAGAATAGAGCATTAGTTTTTGACTTTGGCCTGGTCATATCTTCAATTTGAATCATCATAAGCCTACCCAAATTTACCTTGACACCATTCCTCAGAAAATGAAACAAATAAATATCATGGAATTTTAGATTTGCAATGTCCCCTCTTCTTGGACTTAGCACATGTTGTATAAACTTGAATAGTAACTGGTTCTCTCCATCCATTTCTATAGAAACTACTTTTCTCGTGTGGCATCTCTTGTTAATTCTTCCAAAGAAGCTTCATATTCAAATATGTTACTAGTAGGAGGTACTGATTTAGAGAAATACTCAAACTCTCCTTTATGTGGAACTCTCAAGCACCCAGACCACTCAATAGAAGAAAAAGATATTGTCTTCTGATTTACTACTAATATCATTCTGTTCTCAACTTTGGATTTCCCAAAATGAACAAACTCAAATAATTATTTTACTAGCTTTGGATAATAAGGACCATTGTTATTTAAGAAGCACTCTATCCATTTTTCTTCTTCCAGTACTTCTATAACTAACGACATACTGATCATCAATCATTCAATGCATAAATCTTTCTCAACTACTATTTCCCTTGGAATGAGATGCAGATTTGTAGGTTTCTTCACTATACTTCCACCAATAGAATCTCCTTTTAGTGTCTTGGAATTCGGCTCATCATCCTTTTCCCTGACTGATGGTCACTTCTCTCTTGCCATTCTGCGAATCGCGAGGCTTAGGGTTCAAGAGAAAAGAAGATTTGGGAGCTAAATCTTGAAGGTAAAGGGTTTGAGGTGGATTGAGATGAGGTCAAGACTAATGTTTTATCATTTAGGAATCACAAAATAAATAAATAAAGCAGAATAAGTATAGTAAAAATGATACATATTCCGGCAGCGAAAGATATAATGTTTAAAAACAGTGCAATCCTAATAGTAATACATATCGGTGAACATTACTAATGGTGAGTTATTTTTATCGGTGAGCTCCACTAATAGTGAGGTATAACAGTGAGGCTCATACCAGTGAGGTATAAAAGTTAGGTTCATACCAGTGAGGTATAACAGTGAGGTTTTGACTAACAGTGAAGATTAAGCTAACGGTGAGGATTAGGCTAACAATGAGAATTAGGCTAACGATGAGGATTTGGATAACGATGAGGATTTGGATAATGGTGAGGATTTGGCTAACGGTGAGGATTAGGCTCTACAAATTCTATCATTCCTAAATCATGTCTAATATACCTTAACCTATCTGAACTTAAGGGCTTGGTGAATATGTCAACTAATTGATGTTCATTACCTATAAATTCAAGAGTAATATCACCCTTTTGGTAATGATCTCTCAAAAGCTGGTTCCTTAAATCAATGTGTTTGGTCCTAGAGTGAGACACGAGATTCTTAGAGATGTTAATCGCACTATTGTTATCACAGTTTATAAATACATGTCTAAACTGATATCTATAGTCCAATAATGTATGTTTCATCCGTAGAATTTATGCACATCAATTACCAGCAGTAATATATTCTGCTTCAGCAGTAGACAATGAAACTGAGTTCTGCTTTTTACTACACCGTGATACTAAGGACATAACTAGAATTTGATATGTTCCAAAAGTGCTCTTTCTATCTAACTTGCATCCAGAAAAGTCAGCATCTGAATAACATATTAAATCAAATGATTGTCCTTTAGGATAAAATAATCCTATGTTAGTATTATGTTTAAGATATTTGAAAATTCTTTTAACAGTAAGAAAGTGTGAACCTTTTGGATTAGCTTGAAATATTGTACACATACACACACTAAACATTATACCATGGTGACTTGCAGTAAAGTAGAGTACGCTCCCAATCATATCTATTTAGTTGGTTTGATCCACTGGTTTTCCAGTTTCATCAGCATCCAACTTACAAATAGTACTCATAGGTGTATCACTTTCCTTAGTACTATCCAAACTAAAACGTTTTAAAAGATCCTCTGTATATTTATTTTGATATAAAATAATACCATTTTTATTTTGAAAAACATGACATCCAAGAAAATATATGAGTTCTGCCATTAAACTCATTTCAAATTCATTTTTCTTACTCTTTGAAAAATCAATACAAAAAGAATTTTTAGAAGATCCAAAAATAATAACATCAACATAGATTTGTACTATAAAAAAATATTTAGAAATTATTTTAATTAAGAGAGTTTGATCAACAATCCCTCTAGAAAAACCTTTTGAAATAAGAAAACTACTAAGTCTATCATACCAAGCTTGTGGGTCTTGTTTTAAACCATATAAATCTTTAGAAAGTTTAAAAAATCGATTTGGTAAATGAGGATTAGTAAATCCAGGGGGTTGTTCAAAAAAACATCTTCAACTATAAAACTATTTAGAAAATCACTTTTAATACCCATTTGATATAACTTGAAATTCAAATGATCAGCATAGGAAAGTAGAATTATAATACCTCCTAATCTAGATATAGGTGCAATGGTTTCCTCATAGTCTATTCCTTCCTCTTGATTATACCCTTGTGCAAATAGCCTTGTTTTATTTCTAACTATATTTCCAGACTCATCAACTTTATTTCTAGACACCCATTTAGTGCCTACGGTCAATGTGTCCTTCAGTCTTTCAACTAATTCCTAGAATTTGTTTCATTCAAATTGATTTAATTCTTCTTGCATATCCATTACCCAAAATTCATCATTGATTGAATCATTGATATTTTTAGGTTCTAACTGTGAAAGAAAGGCTTGGTGTTCAACCTTATTTCTTAGAGAAGCTCTAGTTTGGGATTCTCTATCAATATTACCTACAACATCATCGAAAGGATGATTTTTTAGAATCCTAGTTGATCTGGTAAAGGTAGGACAAGAAATTTCAGGTTCTTCTCTATGCTCGGGTTCACCAGAAGAAGATTCTGGAATATTTCTAGAATTAGTTGTCTTTAAAACAGGTTAACTGATTTTATCATTAAGGTCTAGAATAGATAGATCTTTTTCAAGATTTACAAGAGAAGACTTAGGTTCATGCGGATCAGTTTCATCATGTTTGATATGTACCAATTCTTCCACACATTTGGTCCTTTTATTAAAGACTCTATAATACTTACTAGTTATAGAGTATCCTAGAAATATTACCTCATCACATTTAGAGTCAATTTTTTCAATATTATCCTTAGTATTGAGAATAAATACTTTGAAACCAAAAACTTTAAAGTAACTAACTTAAGGATTCCTATTATTGCAAAGTTCATAAGGGGTATTTTTAAGAATAGGTCTAATCAAGACTCTATTTATAATATAACAAGTTGTATTCATAGCTTTAGCCCAAATATAAAAAGGTAAATCATATTCATTGAGCATCGTTCTTACAATTTCTTGAAGGGTTCTATTTCTTCTTTCGACTAAACCATTCTATTGAGGTGTCACAGGGGCAGAGAAATTATGATTGTAGCCATTATTTGATCAATAGGTTTCAAAATCATAATTTTCAAACTCACGACCATGATCACTTCTCAGGGTTTTAATCTTAAGTCCACTAAGGTTTTCTATAGACTTGGAGTATTTCATAAAGTAAGAACAAGCTTCACTTTTTTGAGCAAGAAATTATACCCATGTGTATCTAGAAAAGTCATCTACTAAGACATAGACATAGTTATTCCCATTTAAAATAGAAACTCTATAAGGTCCAAATAAATACATGTGAACCAACTTGAGAGGTTGAGAAGTTGAAACTTTAATCTTTAATTTGAATGAAACTTTATGTTGCTTTCCCTTTTGATAGAGTGTACAAACTTTTTCTGGTTACAATTTTAGTTGAGGTAGGTCTCTAAATAAATTTTACTTAGTCATTTTCTTAAGTGAATGAACATTGAATTTTCCCAATCTTCTGTGTCATAGCCATGATTCTCTATGAAAAGCATTAAAATAGGTAGCTTTTTGTTTGGCTAAAGAATTTAAATCTACTACATAAACATTTTCATTTCTTAAGGTAGAAAATAGTAAAACATTTTTAGAATTAAATACATCTCAAGCATCATTTTCAATCTTAAAATTGAAACCATCATAACACAACTAAGAAATTATTAGTAGGTTGTATTTTTATACATTAACAAATAATACTTTATAAATTAAAACTAAATCAGTGTTACCAATATGGCCTAAGCTGATGATTTTTCCTTTTCAATTATCACCAAAGGTGACATGCCCCCCATCATCCTTGATTAAAATTTTGAAACATGAGTAATCTCCAATCATATTCCTTGAACATCCACTATCTATGTACCATATCTTCTTATAGGAACTCTTCAGGCAAGTCTCCTACAAAATAAGTTTAAACAAAAAATGATTTTGGTACCCAGATTTTCTTGGGTCCAGACAGGTTAGCAAGAAAAACTTTTGGTACCCATATTTGTCTAATGGGTCTCATACAATCAATATATTAAAAATATTTTTAAAGATAAACTTTGTTTCATATATAACTATGTGAATATTTGGTTGAGACATAGGACTTTCCAGAGTTGGAACTAGCAACATACTATCCATATTTTGGAATAAATCTACTTTTTGTAATCTTTCTCTATCCTGGCTGATAACCTAAACCAGTAGTGTACTTTGCTATAGATTGGTTTACTAGCATTTGAGTTAGGGTATTCTTTACATTAATGAATTTCTCTAGGTCTTTTCTAAGATTCTCATTAGACAATTTAAGTTGAGTATTCTCCTTTAATAGTTGATCATTTTTTTCCTTTTCTACTACTAATGTAGATTTGACAGTACTTGTTAAAGCATACTATTTCTTTAAGGTTTTATACTTATCTTTCAGCTCATTGTAGGCTTCCTCTAGCATGTTACAATATTCAAATAATTATCCACTAGTAATGTTTTCAGAATAAAAATAATCTCCAAAATAAAATTAATTTAAAGCAGAAGTATCAAATTTTACCTCAGATGTGTTTGTCATGAAACACATATTAGATTTTTGAGATTTTTCATCCTGAGAGGAATCAGAATAACTTGAAATGTCTTATGAAGAACTCCAGGTTGCTTTCATAGCTCTATTATATTTTTTATCCTTATTGTCATATTTCTTATTGTACTTTAATTTTGGACAGTTATCTTTTACATGTCCTTTTCTCTTGCATTCTTAGCAGACTATATCATCACTTTTATCTGTCCTTTTCAAATCCTTCTTCCATTGACCTTTACTATCATACTTTCCCTTATAATTGGATATTTTGAAGAACTTATTTTCCCTATTAAATTTCTTAAATCGTATGACTATCTGAGCCATTTCAACATCGATGTATGATTCACTTTCATCACTGCTTGAGATATCACTTGCAGCTTGAATTTCCTCTTTGTCCTTGATTTTTAAAGCATAGGTCTTGAAGGCCACTAATTTCATTCACGGTTTATCATTGTCTTTCTTGTTTACTTTCAATTATTCTTCATACATCATTAACTTACAAATCAACTAATTTACAGGAAAAGCACTAATATCACAAGATTATATAATTGAAACAGATGTGCATCTCCATTTGTCTGGTAGACATCTTAGTATCCTAATGATTTGTTCTTTTGTAGGAATAGCTTTTCCAAGTGATCTCATTGTATTAGAAATTTCGTTGAACCTATGATACATGTCAGAAAAAGGTTCATCAGTCTTCATTTTAAAATTATCATACTTAATAGTGTAGATATTCAATCTCATTTCCTTAACATTGGTTGTTCCCTCATGGGAAATATCCAAAGTATCCCAGATTTCATAAGTAGTTTTAAAAAAATAAATTCTATTAAATTCTTCATCTCCTAAAGCACAGTACAAAGAATTCATTACTTTACAATTATTATTGTATGCAGTTTTCGTAGGTTCATCCCCATTAGTTCTTTCAGTTTCTGGATTCTTATACTGAGTCTCTATAGGAGTCTAGATTACAAATCCCATACTTTCTAAATGAATTTTCATTTTCAGTTTCCATTGGGGAAAATTTGCATCATTAAAGAAAGGTGGCATGTTGGTAGCAAAACCTTCTAATCGATTATCCATGATATGATTTTAGCAAATATATTTAAAGAGATAAAATTTAGAACTAATAGAAATTGAAGATCATTAAGATACAACTAAAATCACAGTTGAAAAACAGAGTATTTGGAAATACTTTATTAAGAAAGACTCCTCTGATACCAAATGTTGGTCGAAGTGGATACTCAAGAGTGGGGGTGAGTTGAGTTCCAATTAAAAATTTCTGTTAAAAAGATTTATATTAAAATCCCTCAAATTAAATAACAAGATAAACTATAGTGAATTTATAATACAGTAAAGGGTCAGTTAGGTTCTCAAGAGAATGATTAGTTCTCAGTTAATTTAATCTGAAGATTATATTAGCTTTTGAAACTAACCTAATGCTTTATAATAAATACAAACACTTGCTAGTTTAACTATCAGAGTTACTTTAAAATAGATTTGTATTTAAAGTACTTAGTAGTAGAATATTCAATATAGTTTAATAAAAATAAACAAGAACAACAGTTTTAACCAAGAGGTTCAGTCTCAAGCAGAGACTTAGTCCTCTCAAACAGTTTATATAAACAATGATCCACACCCTAGATCGGGGTTTCCAACAGTACACAGACTGTCTAGGTACTAAGACCTCTACCACAGTTCTACGTGGGAAAAAATAACAAATACTCATACGATGTTCAAGTCCTCAGACCTCTACCACTATCCCTAGTGGGATACAAGAGCGTAAAAGAAAGATTGAGTGAGGATTTAAAAATCCTCCAGTTCAGCACATCAAACAGTGTGTGTCAAAAAACAGAGCACACACACTGCTAAAAATGTGAATAAATGAAACACAATAGAGCTAAACAAATAGAGATGAGTTTAGAATGATCTATGTGTTTTGAGTGAAGCTCTATAATCCTTGGATTGAATGCAGACGGAGCATTGAGTCCCTTACTAGTTTTAGTCAAGAAAATAGAGTGTCGTTTTTGTGTTTGACTTCCATGTCCAGGTTGATCAGCCTGATCAGCTTGAATGAAGGAGAAATTATTGAATCTATTTTCTGCTTGAATGTTTAGGTTCTACATATTCATTATGTATTATTCCTTCTTCTTCTGTGCATGTGAGTCCTTGAGTATCTTCAGAATATTGTCTCGTATATGCATGAAAAATACTGACAGAACACCACAACTTTCTTTAGTAGTTCGAGGTTCCATTAAATATATTTTAGCTCCATCAATGGAAATGATTACCTTTTTACAGGTACGAGGTATGGTCCTTGAAATTCCAACAACTATCATTAATTATTAGAAGGCTCATTAAAAACATCAAATATGACCATTGCTAAAAATACAAATATAAGTAAGGTTTAGAGAAATGGTGACTGGTTTCCATCGGTAGCTCTCTCCATCAGTGAGCTTGTAGCAGTGAACTTGAGTCAGTAGGTCTGTATCGGTAGCTGTTACTTTATAATAGTAGCTCTATGTATCGGTAGGTCATTCCATCGGTAGCTCCTTTTATCGGTAGCTATTTTGTACTGGTGGCATTCTTGTATCGGTAGACTTTGTAGCAGTATCAGTCTGTCTGTATCAGCAGACTTGTATCGATAGCTGTCTGTCAGTATTTGTCTGTATCGTTGAACTTTATCTATCTGTATCGGTAGCTTGTATCGGTAAATATGTATATAAAAGTGGACTTACTATATTGGTAGGTTTGTACCATTGACATTGTGTCTCAGGAAGCTTGGTATATCAGTGACCTTTACTTATTTATATACAATGTACCGGTAGGTCTGTATCAGTCGACTTGTGCATATCGGTAGACTTATTCTATCGGTAGCTCAGGTGTAACAGTGACTATCTGCATACCGGTGACCTTATCCATATCGGTAGACTTTTTTACTGGTGTACTTAGCCTTATCGATAGCTGTTGTGCATATTGGTGGACTTATGCATACTAGTGGACTTACTCTACCGGTAGCTATTTTATACAAATCATATCCAGATTGAGTTAGAATTTTTTCAAAGCATGTATAAACATAGAAAACCATTGATTAAAAAATGAAAATGATCATTTTGATATTTTATCAACTCAACAGTAGGATTTCATAGATTGAAAGAATTAATATATAGATTTAAATTATTTGGGATCATCAATGTATATTGATACATAATTGAGATTATCAAAACATATTAAATCATAATTGGGATTATCAAAACAGGTGAGGTCAACAATCTCCCCTTTTTGATACTTAAAAATTATGATATTATAATCCAAAATAATCAGTAAGGTATCAATATAAAATACATTGAGTCTCACTTCTCCGTGTGAGTAATGACATTTTCAAATGTATCAGAGAATAGAGTATTACATGAAAATGTATTAGAGGTATGAAACAACTGTATAAAACAAATATACCAGAGGTATAGTTATATTGTGGTAAAATTATATTATTCTCATATTTCTCATATTTCTCATATTTCTCCCACTTATATAAATTAAGATATATTATTCTAATTTATTTCTCCCTCGTATATATTATTTGTACCACTTTGTGATTAGAAGAAAGAAATAAACAAAGATGAAAAAAGTAACAGAAAGTTGGATAGGATGAAATAATTTATATATTACTTGAGGCAAAAAAATACATAGAAATACAGAATTGAACCAAAAAGAATACATGTGATTCATATCAAAGGTCCTAGTCACTAATAAATCAACCTCTTGAATGTTCACTTTGGATTTGGTTTTGGGTTCAGAGGTAGACTGAGGCTGGGTAGTTTTATTAGAGGGCTTGGGAATTCCAGAAAGCACTACAGGAGGTTGAGAAATAGAGACTATTCCTGGCCTGTAGTGGGTACTCCTCTGAGTAATCAATGGTGTCAAGCTTCTGATAGCTTATGCCGGTGTCATCTGAGGAATGGAGGCATATTGAGAAGAGGCAGGTAAAGATGGAGGTGCAATAATAGGAGTACTATCTACATGAAAAAATGGCAGTAAAATGTTCCAAAATTCCATAATTATTCCTCCTCTTCTCTCTATAGTAGAAATGAAGTCATCCTTGTTCTCCATAAATTTATCTAGAGAAGGAGTCAACTCCCTTAGCTTGCTTAAATATATGAAAGCCTGAGTGACTGGAGGTTGCTTCATGTTCCCTAACAGAAGATTAAAATGATTATTCAAAGAAGGCCGGGTAGTCACCACTTGGGTCAAAGCAGCAGAGTCTACCGAGCCACTGGTAGAAGACAGTCCAATCTCTTCTCTCAGCAAAGATCGAATCTGATCAATATCCAAAGAAGTCCGGGTAGTACTCAGAGGTGAAATAGTAAATGCAACTATTTCCTTATTGGATTTAGTTATCCAACATGTGATATTTTTCACAAGAGACTCATGAGAGCTTACATGATATTCCACATAATTTTTAAATTCCTTAAAAATTAATACCATCTGACCTGCTACATTTTTCACCAAAGCCAAGTCTTTGTCTACTTGAGATTTAGAGCTCATATAAGACTCCATAGAGACAATTGATTTCTCTAGAGATTCAACATCTTCTGCTAAGCTTGAAATATGATTCCGGAAGGTATTGACTTCATTCATCGTTTCTTCCACAGTGGTTGACACAATACATCCATGAGAGATTTGAAATGATTTTTTCATTTTGCTCAGTTATTCAATAAAATAGCTCTTTAAATCTTCAACAGATACAGTCCAAGTCTCCTTCAACTCATCCTTTAAGGATTCAAGATCAGCCTTAGTAACGAGATTTTCAGGCACAACTTCAGGTTCTCTTTCAGACACTATAATAGCCACATACTCATTCATAATAGATTGAATGGATGATATCAATGAGGTTTCCATTCTTCTTACCTCTTCCACAAATGATACCTTAAGATCAAACTTCAACTGATCTAGATCAGCTTTTCTTACCGAATCCCCAGGTAAAAACTCAGAAAGAATATTATAGTTAACTCTTGGTCCACTAAAGGATTCCTTATCTTCATAATCTGGATAGTCCAACCCATAGACTACAAAACCTGAGTCTTCTAACCAGTCTTCAATCTCATTTGCTACTAAAACAATGCCATGTCTGGTAGGATGATCCCCCTCAATTTGTGCATTATCTTTTATATGTATAGCAATAGTACCCTCAGTAGCTCGGTCTTCCTTAGAGGAATTCTCCACAACCATTTACATTTCTCCAACAAGAGGCTCATCAGGAATGGGTGCTAGTTCTTCCATCTCAACCGGAACAGCCTTTATAGGCACAACAGTACTTCCAATCAATGGACTCAAACTCAAGGTGTTCTCATCTGAGATATTAGAAATATTTTATCCACTTTCATGGACTTCTTCCTAATTCTATGTAATAGACTGATATTATTCATCAATAGGGGCTTCTTCATTGCTTACTCCAAACACTGTTTCCTTTCCAGATGATACAACTTCAGCAATAGTACTTGGAGGCAAGTCCGTATCCCTTCCATCAGCTATAGAGGTATCCTCCTATTCAGTATCATCACTGTACTGAGTTTCCTCTTCATCAGGTCCTAGACCTGGATCCATCACATACTTAGTCCTAGAAGGATGATCCACAATATTAAACATATCATACAACATCCCTTCATCACTGACCCAATATCTTTTCCACGGATTCCAATTGATCTTCCTGTATTTACAAACAGTGTTTGTGATGAAAAATTGTTCCTTACCACCACTGTCTAATCCTGATACTCAGATACTCCCTTCACTTTGATCATGACCGAAATTAGCATTGTAAAGAATAGAGCATTAGTTTTTGACTTTGGCCTGGTCATAACTTCAATTTGAATCATTAGAAGCCTACCCAAATTTACCTTGAAACCATGCCTTAGAAAATGAAACAAATAAATATCTTGGTATTTTAGATTTGCAATTTCCCCTCTTCTGGGACTTAGCACATGTTGGATGAACTTGAATAGTAACCGGTTCTCTCCATCCATTTCTGTAGCAACTAATTTTCTTGGTGTGTCATCTCTTGTTAATTCTTCCAAAGAAGCTTCATATTCAAAGATGTTACTATTAGGATGTACTGATTTTGAGAAATACCTAAACTCTCCTTCATGTGGAACTCTCAAGCACTCAGACCACTCAATAGAAGAAATAGTTATTGTCTTTCCATTTACTACTAATATCATTCTGTTCTCAACTTTATATTTCTTAAAATGAACAAACTCAATGAATTATTTTACCAACTTAGGATAATAAAGACCATTGTTATTTGAGAAGCACTCTATCCATTTTTGTTCTTCCAGCACTTCTAGAACTAACGACATACTGATCATCAATAATTCAGTGCATAACTCTTTCTCAACTACTATTTCCCTTTGAATGAGATGCGGATTTGTGGGTTTCTTCACTTTACTTCCACCACTAGACTCTCCTTTTAGTCTCTTGGCATTCGGCTCATCATCCTTTCTGCTAACTGATGGTCTCTTCACTCTTTCCATTCTGTGAATCGTGAGGCTTAGGGTTCGAGAGAAAAGAATATTTGGGAGCTAAAGCTTGAAGGTAAAGGGTTTGAGGTGGATTGAGATGAGGTCAAGACTAATGTTTTATCATTTAGGAATCAAAAAATAAATATATAAAGCATTATAAGTATAGTAGAAACGATACATATTCTGGCGGCTAAAGATACAAAGTTTAAAAACAAGGCAATCTTAATAGTAATACATACCGGTGAAGATTCCTAATGGTGAGGTATTTTTACCGGTGAGCTCCATAAACAATGAGGTATAACAGTGAGGTTAATACCAGTGAGGTATAAAAGTGAGGTTCATACCAGTGAGGTATAACAGTGGGGATTTGACTAACAGTGAGGATTAGCCTAACAGCGAGGATTAGGCTAACGATGAGGATTAGACTAATGGTGAGGATTTGGATAACAGTGAGGATTTGGCTAACAATGAGGATTTGGCTAATAGTGAGGATTAGTCTCTACAAATTCTATCATTCCTAACTCATGTCTAAGATACCTTAACCTATCTGAACTAAGGTCTTGGTGAATATGTCAGCTAATTGATGTTTATTACCTATAAATTCAAGAGTAATATCACCCTTTTGGTAATGATCTCTCAAAAAGTGGCGCCTTATATCAATGTCTTTGGTCCTAGAGTGAGACACAAGATTCTTAGAAATGTTAATCGCACTAGTGTTATCACAGTTTATATATACATGTGTACACTAATATCTATAGTCCAATAATGTATGTTTCATCCATAGAATTTTTGCACAACAACTACTAGAAGCAATATATTCTGTTTCAGTAGTAGACAATGAAACCGAGTTCGCATTTTTACTACACTATGATACTAAGGACTTAATTAGAATGTGATATGTTCCAGAAGTGCTATTTCTATCTAACTTACAACCAGCAAAGTCAAGATCTGAATAACTTATTAAATCAAATGATTTTCCTTTAGGATAAAATAATCCTAAGTTAGTATTATGTTTAAGATATTTGAAAATTCTTTTAACAGCAATCAAGTGTAAACCTTTTGGATTAGCTTGAAATATTGCACAAATACACACACTAAACATTATATCAGGGTGACCACCATTAAGGTAGAGTAGGCTACCAATCATACCTATTTAGTTGGTTTGATCCACTGGTTTTCCAGTTTCATCATCATCCAACTCACAACTAGTACTCATAGGTTTATCACATTCCTTAGTACTATCCAAACCAAAATGTTTTCAAAGATCCTCTGTATATTTAGTTTTAATTAAAATAATACCATTTTCATTCTGAAAAACTTGAAATCTATGAAAATATTTGAGTTCTCCCATTAAACTCATTTCAAATTCATTTTTTTGTACTCGTTGAAAAATCAATACACAAATCATTTTTATAAGATCCAAAAATAATATCATCAACATAGATTTGTACTATCAAAACATCTCTGGAAATTATTTTAATAAAGACAGTTTGATCAACAATCCCTCTAGAAAAACATTTTGAAATAAGAAAACTACTAAGTCTATCATACCAAGTTTATGGGGCTTGTTTTAAACCATATAAATATTTAGAAAGTTTAAAAACATGATTTGGAAAATGAGGATTAGTAAATCCAGGTGGTTGTTCAAAAAAAAATCTTCAACTATAAAACCATTTGGAAAATCACTTTTAATATCCATTTGATACAACTTGAAATTCAAATGAGCGGCATAGGCAAGTAGAATTATAATTGCTCCTAATCTAGATATAGGTGCAAAGTATTCCTCATAGTATATTCCTTCCTCTTGACTATACCCTTGTGAAACTAGACTTGATTTGTTTCTAACTATATTTCCACACTCATCAAATTTATTTCTAAAAACCCATTTAGTGCCTATGGTCAATGTGTCCTTAGGTATTTCAACTAATTCCTAGAATTTGTTTCCTTCAAATTGATTTAATTTTTCTTGCATAACCATTACCCAAAATTCATCATTGATTGCATCATTGATATTTTTAGGTTCTAACTATGAAAGAAAGGCTTGATGTTCAACCTGATTTCTTAGATAAGATCTATTTTGGGTTCCTCTATCAAGATTACCTACAACATCATCAAAAGGATGATTTTTTAGAATCTTAGTTGATCTGGTAAACGTTGGAATAGAAATTTCAGGTTCTTCTCTATGCTCGGGTTCACTAGAAGAAGATTTTGGAATCTTTCTAGAACTGGTTGTCTTTACAATAGGTTCTCTGATTTTATCATTAAGGTCTAGAATAGACAGATATTTTTCAATATTTTCAAGAGAAGACCTAGTTTCATGTGGATAAGTTTCATCAAATTTGATATGTACCTATTCTTCCACACATTTGGTCCTTTTATTAAAGACTCTATAATATTTAATAGTTATAGAGTATCCTAGAATGATTCCCTCATCACTTTTAGAAGAAAATTTGTCAATATTATCCTTAGTATTGAGAATAAAGACTTTGCAACAAAAAACTATGAAGTAACTAACTTAAGGCTTCCTATTATTCCACAGTTCATAAGGGGCCTTTTTAATAATAGATCTAATTAAGACTCTATTTATAATATAACAAGATGTATTCATAGCTTCAGCCAAAAAATAAATAGGTAAATCATATTCATTGAGAATAGTTCATACAATTTCTTGAAGGGTTCTATTTCCTATTTTGACTAAACCATTTTGTTGAGGTGTCCTAGGGGAAGATAAATTATGATTGTAGCCATTATGTGAGGAATAGGTTTCAAAATCATG
Organism: Viscum album; assembly: GCA_963277665.1. Taxonomy (NCBI): domain Eukaryota; kingdom Viridiplantae; phylum Streptophyta; class Magnoliopsida; order Santalales; family Viscaceae; genus Viscum; species Viscum album. The sequence goes on from OY728135.1 coordinate 541,445,432, forward strand.
ATTTTCAAACTCATGACCATGATCACTTCTCAGGGTTTTAATCATATGTCCACTAAGGTTTTCTATAGACTTGGAGTATTTCATAAAGTAAGAACAAGCTTCACATTTGTGAGCAAGAAAGTATACCCAAGTGTATTTAGAAAATTCATCTACTAAGACATAGACATAGTTATTTCTATTTAAACTAGAAACTCTAGAAGGTCAAAATAAATCCATGTGAACCAACTTGAGAGGTTTAGAAGTTGAAACGTTTTTATTTAATTTTAATGAAACTTTATGTTACTTTCCCTTTTGATAGGGAGTACAAACATTTTCTGGTGGAAATTTTTGTTGAGGTAGGTCTATAACTAAATTTTTCTTAGTCAGTTTCCTAAGCGAATGAACATTGCTGTTTCCTAATCTTCTGTTCCATAACCAAGATTCCCTATGAAAAGTATTAAAATAGGTAACCTTTTGTTTGGATAAAGAATTTAAATGTACAACATAAATATTTTCATTTCTTAAGGTAGAAAATACTGAAACATTTTTAGAATCAAATACTTTGCAAGCATCATTTTCAAACTTAACATTGAAAAAATCATCACACAATGGAGAAATGCTTAACATGTTGTATTTTTATACATTAAAAAATAATACTTTAGAAAATAAAACTAAATTAGTGTTACCAATCTGGCCTAAGTAGATGATTTTTCCTTTTGAATTATCACCAAAGGTGACATGTCCCCCATCAACCTTGATTAAAATTTTGAAACATGAGTAATCTCTAGTCATATGCCTTGAACATCCACTATCTATGTACCATATATTCTTATAGGAATTCTTCAGTCAAGTATCTTACAAAATAGGTTTAAAAAGAAAATGATTTTGGTACCCAAATTTTCTTGGGTCCCGACAGGTTAGCAGGAAAAACTTTTGGTACCTAGATTTGTCCAATGGGTCTCATAAAATCAATAGATTAAAATGATTTTGAAAGATAAAAAGTGTTTGATCTATAACTATGTTAATAGTTGGTTGAGACATAGGACTTTCTAGAGCTGTAACTAGATGCATACTATCTATATTTTGGAATAAATCTACTTTTTGTAATCTGTCTCTGTCCTGGCTGATAACCTAAACCAGTAGTGTACTTTGGTGAAAATTGTTTTCCTAGTATTTGAGTTAGAGTATTTTTTCCATTAGTGAATTTCACTATGTCTTTTCTATGTTTCCCATTAGACAATTTAAGTTGAGTATTCTCCTTTAATAGTTGAGCATTATTTTCCTTCTCAACTTCTAATGCAGATTTGACAGTGTTTGTTAAAGCATAGTATTTCTTTAAGGTTTTATACTTATCATTCAGTACATTGTAGGTTTCCTCTAGCATGTTGCAGTATTCAAATAATTTTTAACTAGTAATGTTTTCAGAATCAAAATCATCTCTTGAATAATAAAAATTTAAAGCAGAAGTATCCAATGTTACCTCAAATGTGTTTGTCATGAAACACATATTAGATTTTTGAGATTTTTCATCCTGAGAGGAATCAGAATAACTTGAACTGTCTTGTGAAGCACTCAAGGTTGCTTTCATATCTCTCTTATATTTTTTGTCCTTGTTGTCATATTTCTTCTTGTACTTTAATTTTGGAAAGTCAGCTTTCACATGTCATTTTCTCTTGCATTCATAGCAGACTATATCATCACTTTTATCAGTCCTTTTCCAATCCTTCTTCCAATGACCTTTACTATCATACTATCCCTTATAATTGGATTTTCTGAATAACTTCTTTTTTCCTATAAAATTTCTTAAATCGTCTGGCTTTCTGAGCCATTTCAACATCGATGTATGATTCACTTTCATCACTTCTTGAGCTATCACTTGTAGCTTGAATTTTCTCTTTGAACTTGTTTTTTAAAGCAAAGGTCTTGAAGGCTACTGATTTCATTCTTGGTTCATCATCCTCTTCCTTTTTTACTTTCAATTATTCTTCATACATCGTTAACTTACCAATCACCTCATTAACAGGAAAAACACTAATATCACAAGATTATATAATTGAAACTCATTTGCCTCTCCATTTGTCTGGTAGACATCTTAATATCCTCATGATTTGTTCTTTTGTAGGAATATCTTTTCCAAGTGAGCTCATTGTATTATAAATTTTGTTGAACCAGTGATACATGTCAAAAATTGGTTCATCAGTCTTCATTTTAAAATTATCATACTTAATAGTGTAGGTATTCAATCTAATTTCCTTAACATTGGTTTCTCTCTCATGGGAAATAGCCAAAGTATCTGAGATTTCATAAGCAGTTTTACAAGCAGAAGTTCGATTAAATTATTCATCTCCTAAAGCATAGTACAAAGCATTCATTACTTTACAATTATTTTTGTAAGTAGTTTTCGTAGGTTCATCCCCGGTATTTCTTTCAGTTTCTAGAATCTTATACTGAGTCTCTATAGGAGTCCAGATATCAAATCCCATACTTTCTAAATAAATTTTCATTTTCAGTTTCCATTGGAAAAAATTTGCATCATTAAAGAAATGTGCCATGTTGGTAGCAACACCTTCTAGTCGATTATCCATGATTATATTTTATTAAATATATTTAAATAGATAAAATTTAGAACTACCAAAAATTGAATATCATTAATATAAAACTAAAATCACAGTTGAAAAACAGAGTATTTGGAAATCCTTTATTGATAAAAACTCCTCTGATACCAAATGTTGGTCGGAGTAGATACTCAAGAGGGGGGTGAATTGAGTTCCAATTAAAAATTTCTGTTAAAAATATTTCTATTAAAATCCCCCAAATTAAATAACAAGATAAATTGTAGTGAATTTTTAATACATTTAAGGGTCAGTTAGGTTCTCAAAAGAATGATTAGTTCTCAGTTAATCTAATCTAAAGATTATATTAGCTTTTGAAACTAACCTAATGCATAACAATAAATACAAACACTTTCTAGTTTAACTATCAGAGTTACTTTTAAATAGATTTATATTTAATGTACTTAGTAGCAGAATATTCAATATAGTTTAAAAAAATAAACAAGCAAAGTAGTTTTAACCAAGATTTTCAGTCTCATGTAGAGACTTAGTCCTCTCAAACAGTTTATATAAACTTTGATCCACACCCTGAATTGGGGTTTACAACAGTACACAAACTATGCAGGTACTAAGACCTCTACCATAGTTCTACATGGGAAAACAAATAACAAATGCTCATAGGCTATCCAGGTCCTCATACCTCTACCACTATAGATAGTGGGATACAAGAGCGTAAAATAAAGATTGAGTGAGTATTTAAAAATCCTCTATTTCAGCACAACATACAGTGTGTGTCAAAAAACAGAGCACACACACTACTAAAAATGTGAATAAATGAAAAAATAGATCTAAACAAATAGAGATGAGTATAGAATGATCTATATGTTTTGAGTGAAGCTCTGGACTCTTTGGATTTAATGCAGATGGAGCTTTGAATCCCTCACTGGTTTTAGTCAAGAAAAGCAGAGTGCTGTTTTTGTGTTTGACTTCCAGGTTCAGGTTCGTCAGCCTGATCAGCTTGAATGAAGGTGAAACTGTTGAATATCTTTTCTTATTGAATGTTTAGGTTCTACAGATTCAGTATGTATTATTCCTTCTTATTCTATGCATGTGAGTCCTTGAGTATCTTCATAATATTGTCTCGTATATGCATGAAAATACTGGAAGAACACCATAACTTTCTTTAGTAGTTCAAGGTTCTCTTAAATAGATTTTAGCTCCAGTAATGGAAATGATTAACTTTTTTTAGGTATGAGGTATGGTTCTTGAAAATCCAAAAACTATCATTAATTATTATCAGGTGCATTAAAAACATCAAATATGATCGTTGCTAAATAAACAAATATAAGTAGGGTTTCAAGAAATGGTGACTGGTTTCCATCGGTAGCTCTCTCCATGAGTGAGCCTGTAGCGGTGAACTTGAGTCAATAGGTCTGTATCAGCAGCTGTTACTTTATAAAAGTATCTCTATGAATCGGTAGGTCTTTCCATCGGTATCTCCTTTTATAGGTAGCTCTTTTGTACTGGTGGCATTCTTGTATCGGTAGCTGTCTGTCGGTGTCTGTCTCTATTAGTGGACTTTGTCTGTATGTATCAGTAGCTTGTGTCGGTAACTATGTATATACCAGTGGACTTACTCTATTGGTAGGTCTGTATAATTGACCTTGTGTCTCAGGATTCTTGGTCTATCAGTGACCTTTACATATCAATAGACTATGTACCGGTAGGTATGTATCAGTCGACTTTACATACCGATAGACTTATTCTATCGGTAGCTCTGGTGTAATTGTGACTATCTACATACTGATGATGTTATCCATATCGGTAGACTTTTGTACTAGTGTACTTAGCCCTATCGGTAGCTGTTGTGCATACCGGTGGACTTATGCATACCAGTGGACTTACTCTATCGGTAGCTGTTTTATACAAATCATATCCAGATTGAGTTAGAATTATATCAAAGAATGTATAAACATAGATAACCATTGATTAACAAATGCCAATGATCATTTTGATATTTTATCAACTCAACAGTAGTATTACATAGATTAAAAGAATTAATATATAGATTAAAATTATTTGGGATCATCAATGCATATTGAAAGATAATTGAGATTATCAAAACATATTAAAGCATAATTGGGATTATCAAAACATGTGAGGTCAACAATATCCCCCTTTTTGATACTCACAAATTATGATATTATAATCGAAAATAATCAGTAAGGTATCAGTATAAAATACATTGAGTCTCCCTTCTCAGTGTGAGTAATGATATTTTCAATTGTATCAGAGAATAGAGTATTACATGCAAATGTATCAGAGGTATGAAACAACTGTATAAAACAAATGTACCAGAGGTATAATTATATTGTGGTAAAATTATATTATTCTCATATTTCTCATATTTATCATATTTCTCCCACTTATATTAATTAAGATATATTATTATCATTTATTTCTCCCCCATATATATTATTTGTCCCACTTTGTGAGTAGCAAAAAGAAGTAAACAAAGATGAAAAATGTAACAGAAAGTAGGATAGAATGAAATAATTTATATATTACTTGAGGCAAAAAAAATACATAGAAATATAGAATTGAACCAAACATAATACAAGTGATTCTTATCAAAGGTCCTAACCACTAATCAATCCACCTCTTGAATGTCTACTTTGGATTTGGCTTGGGGTTCGGAGGTAGACTCAGGCTAGGTAGCTTTAGTAGAAGGCTTGGGAATTCAAGAAAGAACTACTGGAGGTTGCGAAATAGAGACTATTCCTGGCTTGTATTGGGTACTCGTCTGAGTAATCAATGGTTTCAATCTTCTGATAGCTTGAGTTGGTGTCATCTGAGGAATGAAGGTAGACTGAGCAGAGGCAGGTAGATATGGAGGTGTAATGATAGGAGTGCTGTCTACATGAAAAAATGACAGTAAAATATTCCTAAAGTCCATAATGATTCCTCCTCCTCTCTCCATAGGAGAAATGAAGTCATCCTTGTTCTCCATAAATTTATCTAGAGCAGGAGTCAACTCCCTTAGCTTGCTTACTTGTTCTTTGAAATCCTGATTGACTGGAGGCAACTTTATGTTCTCTAAAAAAAGTTTAAAATGATTATTCAACTGATGCTTAGTGTATATCCTTCGGAAATATAAATCCACTTTGTCTTTGACCTCTTTTTGAGAATCAGTGGACTCTCTCATAAAATTATGAACAATTTTCCCTATATCCCGAGTGGTAGTCACCACTTGGGTCAAAGCAGCAGAGCCTACCGAGCCACTAGTAGAAGACTGTCCAATCTCTTCTCTCTGCAAAGCTTGAATCTGATCAATATCCAAAGAAGACCTGGTAGTACTCAGAGGCGCAATAGTAAAGGCAACTATTTCCTTAAAGGATTTAGTTATCCAACATGTGATATTTTTTACAAGAGAATCATGGGAGCTTACATGCTATTCCATAGAAGTTTTAAATTCCAAAAAAATTGATACCATCTGGCCAACTACCGTTTTCACCAATGCCAAGTCTTTCCCTACTTGAGATTTAGAGCTCATATAAGACTCCATAGAGACAATTGATTTCGCTAGAGATTCAACATCTTCTGCTAAGCTTGAAATTTGATTCTGGCAGGTCTTGACATCCTTCATCGTTCCTTCCATAGTGTTTGACACAATACATCCATGAGAGAGTTCAAATGATTTTTCCAATTTTCTCAGTTATTCAATAAAATAGCTCTTTAAATCATCAATAGATACAGTCCAAGTCTCCTTCAACACATCCTTTAAGGATTCAAGATCAGCCTTAGTAACCAGATTTTCATGGGCTCTTTCAGACACTATACTAGCCACAAAATCATTCATAACAGATTGAATGGATGATATCAATGAGGTTTCCATTCTTCTTACCTCTTCCACAAATGACACCTTAAGATCACACTTCAACTGGTCAAGATCAGCTTTTCTTACAAGATCCTCAGGTAATAACTCAGAAAGAATATTATAGTTAAATCTTGGTCTACTAAAGGATGACTTATCTTCAGAATCAGGATAGTCCAACCCACAGATTAAAAAACCTCGGTCTTCTGCCCAATCATCAATCTCATTTGCATCTGAAATAGTGCCATGTCTGGTAGGATGCTCCCCCTCAATTTGTGCATTCTCTTGTATATGTATAGAAATAGCACCCTCAGCAGCTCAGTCTTCCTCAGAATAATTCTCCACAACCATTTCCATTTCTCCAACAAGAGGCTCATCAGGAATGGGTGCTGGTTCTTCCATCTCAACCAGAACAGCCTCTATAGGCACAGTAATACTTCTAATCAATGGACTCAAACTCAAGGTGTTCTCATCTGAGCTATTAGAAAGATGTTCCCCACTTTCATGGACTTCTTCCTCATTCTATGTAATAGAAAAGTCTTCTTCATCAACATGGGCTTCTTCATTGCTTACTCCCAACACCTTTTCCTTTCCAGATGATACAACTTCAGCAACAGTACTTAGAGGCAAGTACAGATCCCTTCCATCAGCTATAGAGGTACCCTTCTATTCCGTATCATCACTATACTGAGGCTTCTCTTCATCAGGTCCTAGACCTGGATCGATCACATACTTAGGCCTAGAAGGATGATCCATAGTGTTAAACAAATCATAAAACATTTATCCATCACTAACCCAATCTCTTTTCCACAGATTTCAATTGATATTCATATATTTACAAATAGTGCTTGTGATGAAAAAATTATTCCTTACCGCCACTGTCTCATCCTAAGACTCAGCTACTCCCTTCACTTTGATCATGACCGAAATTAGATTTTCAAGGAATAGAGAATTAGTTTTTTACTTTGTCCTGGTCATATCTTCAATTTGAATCATCATAAGCCTACCCAAATTCCTTTGACACCATGCCTTAGCAAATGAAACAACTAAATATCTTGGTATTTCAGATTTGCAATGTCCCCTCTTCTGGGACTCAGCACATGTTGGATGAACTTGAATAGTAACCAGTTCTCTCCACCCATTTCTGTAGAAACTACTTTTCTTGGTGTGCCATCTCTTGTTAATTCTTCCAAAGCAGCTTCATATTCAAATATGTTACTAGTAGGAGGTACTGATTTTGAGAAATACCCAAACTCTCCTTTATTTGGAACTCTTAGGAACTCAGACCACTCAATAGAAGAAAATGATATTGTCTTTACATTTACTACTAATATCATTCTTTTCTCAACATTGGATTTCTTAAAATGAACAAACTCAAAGAATTCTTTTACCAGCTTCAGATAATAAGGACCATTGTTATTCAAGAAGCACTCTATCCATTTTTGTTCTTCCAGCACCTCTAGAACTAACGACTTACTGATCATCAATCATTCAGTTCATAACTCTTTATCAACTACTATTTCCCTTTGAATGAGGTGCATATTTGTAGGTTTCATTACTTTACTTCCACCACTAGACTCTCCTTTGAGTCTCTTGGCATTTGGCTCATCATCATTTTCACTGACTGGTGGTTTTTTTACTCTTTCCATTCTGCGAATCACGAGGCTTAGGGTTCGAGAGAAAAGAAGATTTGGGAGCTAAAGCTTGAAGGTAAAGGGTTTGAGCTGGATTGAGATGAGGTCAAGACTAATATTTTATCATTTAGGAATCACAAAATAAATAAATAAAGCATAATAATTATAGTACAAACGACACATATTCCAGTGGCTAAAGATACGAATTTTAAAAATAGTACAATCCTAATAGTAATACATACCGGTGAAGATTCCTAATGGTGAGGTATTTTTATCGTTGAGCTCCACTAACAGTGAGGTATAACAGTGAGGTTCATTCCAGTGAGGTATAAAAGTGAGGATCATACCAGTGATGTATAATAGTGAGGTTTTGACTAACGGTGAGGATTAAGCTAACAGTGAGGATTAGGATAACGATGAGGATTATGCTAACGGTGAGGATTTGGATAACAGTGAGGATTTGGCTAACGGCGAGGATTTTGCTAACGGCGAGGATTAGAATCTACAAATTCTATCATTCCTAACTCATTTATAATATACCATAACCTATCTGAACTTAAGGGCTTGGTGAATATGTCAGATAATTGATGTTCATTACCAATAAATTCAAGAGTAATATCACTATTTTGGTAATGATCTCTCAAATAGTGGTGCCTAATATCAATGTGTTTGGTCCTAGAGTGAGACACAAGATTCTTAGAGATGTTAATCACACTAGTGTTATCACAGTTTATAGATACATGTCTAAACTGATATCTATAGTCCAATAATTTATGTTACATTCACAGAATTTGTGCACAACAACTACTAGCAGCAATATATTCTGCTTCAGCAGTAGACAATGCAACCGAGTTATTCCTTTTACTACACCATGATACTAAGGACTTAACTAGAATGTGATATGTTACAGAAGTGATCTTTCTATCTAACATGTAACCAGCAAAGTCAGCATCTGAATAACTTATTAAATCAAATGATTTTCCTTTAGGATAAAATAATCCTATGTTAGTATTATGTTTAAGATATTTGAAAATTATTTTAACATCAAGCAAGTGTGAACCTTTTGGATTAGCTTGAAATATTGCACACATATACACAATAAACATTATATCTGGGTGACTTGTAGTAAGGTAGAGTGGGCTCCCAATCATACCTATTTAATTGGTTTGATCCATTGGTTTTCAAGTTTCATCAGCATCCAACTTAAAACTAGTACTCATAGGTGTATCAATTTCCATAGTACTATCCAAACCAATTTTTTTTAAAAGATCCTATGTATATTTATTTTTATTTAAAATAATACAATTTTCATTTCGAAAAATGTCAAATCCAAGAAAATATTTGAGTTCTCCCATTAAACTCATTTCAAATTCATTTTTCGTACTCTTTTAAAAATCAATACACAAAGAATTTTTAGAAGATCCAAAAATAATATCATCAACATAGATTTGTACTATCAAAACATCATTGGAAGTTCTTTTAATAAAGAGAGTTAGATCAATAATGTAACACCCTGAGATTTTATGAAAAATATTCTTTTTAATTTCATTAATGTCTTGTGTTGTACGCTACACCAAAAGGAGCTTTCACAACACACATCTCTGACCTGGTTTGAATTACACGCAATCGCAACCTTCCACGATAGCGTGTGTTGTACGCAACACCAAGTTTCGCTAAACAACGTTATGTTATTAAAATATTATTAAAACTAGCCGTTATGAATAGTAATAACCACTTTTTGAAATTTTGTAAATTTTATTTTTCAAAATGGACTTCATTTTTGGATTTGGAATATCGAATTTAGCCAAAGGTGAAATTTTGTTGATTTTCGGATAACTTTCATATTTTGATGAATAGTGAAAATTAGAAAATTTTAATTAAAAACAACTTTTTCAATCAAAATAATTAATAGTGATAAATTGTTAATTTGAGTGGTTTTAAAGTATATTTAGAATATATCTTTACAATTTAATACAATGTTGGTCATTGTATGTAATTTCACATTTAAACCAGTTATAAACAAGTGTCAATCTTTTGATAGTTATTATCTCTTAAAAACACGCCATTTGTTTTGACGATGGGAATTATTTTTTAAATTAGTTAATGTAACTGATATGTTTTGAATTTGATAAAATAGACATCATTTTTGAGTTCATAATATCAAATATAGCTTAGGCGTAATTTTTGGTATTTTTCTAGAAGCTTTCATTTTTTGATGAATAGTGAAACCACTAAGTGGTAGTTAAAAAAACTGAATTTTTCATAAAACTTAATTTTACTACTTCTGTGAGTGGAATTTCGAAAATACGAGATACACGGTTTATGTCAGTAAGTAAAATTTGGTTCAATGAGATAAAAATAATTTTTTGGTGAATAGTAACTTTTTACTTTTTTTACCACGGTTAAAAGTAAATAAGGTAATTAAGGGTAAAAATGATATTATTATTACCCTAACACATGTCCTAATTCTATTGGACAAGTGTAATTAGACCAAAAACAACCTTAGGAATAAAATATGACCATTTAGGCCCACATGGATTAGATTAGGACATTTATTATTAATTTATTTAAAAAAGGGTTAAAATAATTAAAATCAAGGTTTAATAAGTAAATCATTTTTAATATGGGGTTATACATAAGATAAATTCGACTATGAATATTCATTAGAAAGATAAAATGATTTCCTACATAATAGTATTTTATTTGTAATTTTTAGACATTAAATAATTTAATTTATTTATGACACAACGATGATGCAGTAATTGTCTTATTAATGAAATATTGACATAATTGATGTTATAAATACCTAAATAAATGTAATTTGAGACTTTTTATGACTTACACTAATTTTATAGGTTAATATGACATGTTATTGTTGATTTAAGTAACTTGGTTCGAACTTATCATTCTGTTATGAATTTCATAAAAATCATGTACCAAATAATGTCAAAATTGACATAAATTAGTTTTTAAAACAAATATTATATTATTAATTGTTATTTTATTCCTAAAAATCTAAGGTTTGGAAAAATGACTTAGATAAGGTTATATATATTAATAATAAACAACTTGGGATTCGTTTGGCTTGATATAGTACGTTTATTAACCATATAGTGTAAGAAAACAAAAAGACACGGTAAAAGTTAAATTATTTAACTTAGAGTTAAATCTAATTGATAAGGTTAAAATAATAACCTAAACTTGTCTAAATCCTATTGGATGAGAGTATTTCGACCCATCCCCACTTTAGATTATAAATAAGACCCTTTGGAACCATTATAAACCGAATTTGACCTTAATATAAAATAATATTTTGAGATTTTCCTAAGGTGCCCCTCTCCTCCCTTATAAAAGGGCACCTCCTCCCTCTCCTCCTCACACCAATTTGAGCATTCAAGCTCGGCCAAACCCTGCCAAAATCTCTTCTCCACTTCACTAGTATCATCCTAGAGGTCCTGGTATTCTTCAAAGACCATCCTTATTTCTTTAAGTGGAGGTTATGAAAAGGTGCGTCAAAAAGAGGAGGTTTGGATACATACACAGCATATCGGACATAAGGTAAGGGAAATATCACAATCTCATTTTTATCTGAGATTGTTTATATTTTGGAATTTACTGGGGTGCATTTTATCATCCACATACATGTTTCATAAATATGTAATATTATTTACATCCACCTATAATTGTTTAAATCCAATTTTACCCTTCAGTGAGTTTTTAGTAAAAGATATGAAAGGAATCTTTTGTCGTTTTTCGTATGAGGTACTTTTTGACTTTTCCGACAAAAGTAGGAGTAGAATGTTTTTTTAAAATTATATGGCATGAATGGATTTTTAAAACAATATTTCCAAGAATCTTCCTTTACAAGTTTTCAAGTTTATTTTTAATCAACTTCTTTTAGTTTAAAATTGTATGACATGTTAAGAAAAGAAAATGTTTTTGAAGTTGAAAGGATATTTTCCTCAAGAATGCAGTTCAAGTGTTTTTTCAAAATTATTTTCCATCTAAGATAATATAGGGTTCTGTTTATATCCCTATTATTACATTTATTTGATTATGTTGTGATGGAATTATTTTTATGAATTCCTTTATCTTATATGAGTTGTTTTATGATGTCACGATGTTTAAGATTCCCATTTTTATTACATGGGTTATGCAATGATGTATGGTTTATGATTTTTTGGCACACATAAGAATGGTTTCATTATGAGATGGGTGGGACCTATATCTCCCTCCAATGCATTGGGTAAAGATTTTATATCTCATGAGATAGACATGGCTGGAACAGTAGGTTATACCGGTTCAGTGAAACAGGACTGAAACGAGGGTGAATCGGTTCAGAAATGGACTTTGTCCACTAAGATAGTCTTGGCAACGAGTCTTGACTAATAAGAAATGATTCTCTATGATTATGTGTGTATGCCAAAAAATTTCATGCGTTAAGTTATGATTATTGGGATTACATTTCACTACGATGATTTATCCCATGTTATGATATTATGATCTCTTTTGTAGGTTAATATTTCCAAAATGTTATGTTCTTATGAATATGATGTGATTGATATTTCTTTTGTTTACCCTTACTGAGCATTTGAGCTCACCCTCTTATGTTTTATTTTCCCCAGGATATAAAGAAAGGTTTTAGGTAAAAAAATGGAATATCTTTATGGGAGATGTTGAAGATATTTCACCACGATTAGAAGATTATATTCCGAGTTTCCAAAGACACTAAACTATTACGATCCTTGTGTGTGTTTTTTTTATGTACTAAGTATTCTTCAAAAGTAATGTAATGTCCATGTACGTCAGGCTTCGGGTCTCTACATTTGGTATCAGAGGAAAGGTTTAGTCAACCTTTGGAAACTAGGATGTGAGAACGTTAGTGTGATCCCTAGAGATATTTCTAAGGTATGTCTAGGGATGTCCCTAAGGATAAGTATACGTATAGTATATAGTCCTAGAACTACGATAACGATCATAGAATTTAACCTAAGATGTTAGATATTAAGGGTACTCCCCCTTTATTATGTTTTTTCCCTAGTGTTATTTTTACCTCTCACACTATTCTTTTTGGGTTTTAGACGATGGCTGGAACCCGAAGGAACCGTGTTGATCAATGTAATGGACAATGCAATGATTGTCCTCTTGAACAAACAAATGTTATGGGAGATGGAGTGCAAAATCATATTTCTATACTTACATAAGCTATGAATCATTCTGTACTTCCAAATGAGCAGAGAAGGGAAAACTATTCTATTGAGTCCTTCATGAGGCAACGTCCACCTTCTTTCAGTGGGTCGTCCGATCCACTTGTTGCTGAAGAATGGATCAGTACCACTGAAAAGATATTTTCAGTTATTCAATGTTCTGAACATGATAAAGTCATCTTAGCAGTATATCGTTTGGAAGGTGAATCTGATCAATGGTGGAATCTTATAAAGAATACGAGGCCAAGAGATGAAATTGAGTCCATGGAATGGGACGAGTTCAAGGACTTGTTTTTCAGTAAGTACTTCCCTCATATTCTTTGAACAAAGATGGAAAAGGAATTTCTTGAGCTGAAGCAGAAGGATGATGAATCTGTTGGTATATACGAAGCGAATTTTACAAGACTTGTAAGGTATGCATCTGGCATTATCATCCAACCTGAATGTAAAGTTGATCGATTTTTCAGTGGCTTAAAACCAAGTTTTCGAAGGGAATTAGCTATAAGAGACTTCAGTAGCTATGAAGAAACTGTGCGTTGTGCTATCAAGGTAGAAATGGAAGTTTGTGTTACATATCCATCTCATGGTTTTGACAAGAATCAAAAGATGGAGTTCAAGGAGAAATCTCAGAATAATGGTGAAAAGAAGATGAATGTTTCCTTATGCAAAAAGTGTGGAAAGAAGCATGGTGGAGATTGTATTAAAGGGACTAGAAAATGTTTTAAGTGTGGAAAAGAAGGTCATCGAGCAGCTGAGTGTCGAAGTAATGGAAAAAGGGTTTCTAATGATGTGAATAAATAATACACAATAGAGAACCCACAACCAACACTTCAATGCTTCAAGTGCAAGGAAATGGGGCATTATGCTAATAAATGCCCAAATCCAAGGGTTAGTGATGATCGACATTAGCAACCGCTTAAGGAAAAGGACAAAGGGAAGTCACATGCGATCACTATTGGTGATGTTGAATATGACAACAATGTGGTGGAATGATTAAGTGTTTATGTAATGAGATATCAAAATAGTATCATGGAATCTCATTTATGGTATTGTGGAATTTTGGAATATCTATGTATTGGTTTTCAATAATTATATGATACTGGTAACCAGGGAAAAAAAGTGATTGAAATATTTTTGGAAAGTAGATGATATGCGCATAATGAAGGGACAAGAAGATAATGAGATGTTTGATTGTATTCATGAGCTCATAATTGATATAAGGACTAAGTATATAGAATTTTTGGATTTTGGTATGTGGAAAGAGTTAACTTTTTACAGCATTCATGTTTTCACTAAGGTTTAATGGGTATTCATTTTTCAAGAGAATACATGATTAAGGTATTCACATGATTGGAATGTGACCAACAAGATATATGGGGGAAAAATGATGGTATTCACATGCTTGGTTAACGATATTTCAAGTAATTGTTTTCTTTATACTATGAGCTTGGACTGAAGTATTTTAGATAAGCCTAAAGATTGGAATGGATTATGTTAACCATAAGTTAGTATTGTTTAAGGATATAACTTTTTTTTTGATATTATTTATGTAATATAGTTTTAGAAAAAGGACAAACTGCAGGATGAGTGATAGCCCATCGCGTCGGACAAGGCCGTGGGAATCGAATCCACAACTAAAGTGCGACAGGCCTTTATTGCATACCACTGGACTACAGAAAGTCCCTGGTTAGTAGAAACTAGTTTTATTTTATTAAGCGGTATGATATATGAAGTATAAGTTCATTTTTGGAATCGTATATGATTAACCTCACCAAAGACGAACTTATGTATATTTGATAACTTTTGCTAACCTTTTGTTTGAGACAGATGGAATGACCCGTCATTCTATCACATGATCTGCTAAAACTTCACGAATAACAAATTCAACTTCATTTATTTAAGAGATGAAGTGGAAATTGTTCAATGCACGAACAACAGTGAGATTGTACCAAAATAAAGTAAGTATTTATTCTAATTCAAATTCTTCAAATTTAGGGAATTGATCTTGAAAACCAAAAATGTTGTCCTAGTGCCCTTATATCCGATGAATCAGATGGTACCCTAGATCGTCACAAATTTATGGCTTTGTGATTGCTGGCTTTTCCATAGCCATGTTCTCTACCACTCTCCATCAGAACATGATGGTTTGATTTCTCTTCCATATCCATATTTTCACCTATGTGGAAACCCAGTGATTAGTTTATTTGGGTAATCATTACATTTCATACTTTTGTTTTTGAAGATTGGTTTCGGTATTCCTTTTTACGATGTGGGTTTCTATTAAAGAAACTTTCGAGTAGTAAACCATTTATAACCCCGACGAATTTCGAGGGCGAAATTCATTTTAAGGGGGGTAGAATGTAACACCCCGAGATTTTATGAAAAATATTCTTTTTAATTTCATTAATGTCTTATGTTATACGCTGCACCAAAAGGAGCTTTCACAATACACATCTCTGACCTGGTTTGAATTATACGCAATCAGGACCTTCCACGATAGTGTGTGTTGTACGAAACGCCAAGTTTCGCTAAACAACGATATGCTATTAAAATATTATTAAAACTAGCCGTTATGAATTGTAATAACCACTTTTTGAAATTTTGTAAATTTTATTTTTCAAAATGGACTTCATTTTTGGATTCGGAATATCGAATTTAGCCTAAGGTGAAATTTTGGTGATTTTCGGATAACTTTCATATTTTGATGAATAGTGAAAATTACTAAATTTTAATTAAAAACAACTTTTTCAATCGAAATAATTAATAATGATAAATTGTTAATTTGAGTGGTTTTAAAGTATATTTAGAATATATCTTTACAATTTAATACAATTTTGGTCATTGGATGTAATTTCACATTTAAACCAGTTATAAACAAGTGTCAATCTTTTGATAGTTATTATCTCTTAAAAACACGCCATTTGTTTTGATGATGGGAATTAAATTTTAAATTAGTTAATGTAACTGATATGTTTTTAATTTGGTAAAATAGACATCATTTTTGATTTCATAATATCAAATATAGCTTAGGCCTAATTTTTGGTATTTTTCTGGAAACTTTCATTTTTTGATGAATAGTGAAACCACTAAGTGGTAGTTAAAAAAGCTGAATTTTTTATAAAAATTAATTTTACCGCTTCTGTGAGTGGAATTTCAAAAATCTGAGAGACACGGTTGATGTCAGTAAGTAAAATGTGGTTCAATGAGATGAAAATAATTTTTTGGTGAATAGTAACTTTTTACTTTTTTTTACCACGGTTAAAAGTAAATAGGGTAATTAAGGGTAAAAATGATATTATTATTACCCTAACACATGTCCTAATTCTATTGGACAAGTGTAATTCGACCAAAAACAACCTTAGGAATAAAATATGACCATTTAGGCCCACTTGGATTAGATTAGGACGTTTATTATTAATTTATTTAAAGAAGGGTTAAAATAGTTAAAATCAAAGTTTAATAAGTAAATCATTTTTAATATGGGGTTATAATAAGATAAATTCAACTATAAATATTCATTAGAAAGATAAAACTATTTCATACATAATGGTATTTTATTTTAAATTTTTAGACATTAAATAATTTAATTTATTTATGACACAACGATGATGTAATAATTGTCTTATTAATGAAATATTGACATAATTGATGTTATAAATACCCAAATAAATGTAATTTGAGACTTTTTATGACTTACACTTTTTTTATAGGTTAATATGAAATGTTATTGTTGATTTAAGTAACTTGGTTTGAACTTATCATTCTGTTATGAATTTCATAAAAATCATGTACCAAATAGTGTCAAAATTGACATAAATTAGTGTTTAAAACAAATATTATAATATTAATTGTTATTTTATTCCTAAAAATCTAAGGTTCGGCCAAATGACTTAGATAAGGTTATATATATTAATAATAAACAACTTGGGGTTCGTTTGGCTTGATATAGTAAGTTTATTAACCATATAGTGTAAGAAAACAAAAAGACACGGTAAAAGTTAAATTATTTAACTTAGAGTTAAATCTAATTGATAAGGTTAAAATAATAACCTAAACTTGTCTAAATCCTATTGGATGATATAATTTCGACCCATCCCCACTTTAGCTTCGAAATAAGACCCTTTGGAACCATTATAAACCGAATTTTACCTTAATATAAAATAATATTTTGAGATTTTCCTAAGGTGCCCCTCTCCTCCCTTATAAAAGGGCACCTCCTCCCTCTCCTCCTCACTCCAATTTGAGCATTCAATCACGTCCAAACCCTGCCAAAATCTCTTCTCCACTTCCCTAGTATCATCCTAGAGGTCCTGGTATTCTTCAAAGACCATCCTTAGTTCTTTAAGTGGAGGTTAAGAAAAGGCGCGTCAAAAAGAGGAGGTTCGGATACGTACAAAGCATATCAAACATAAGGTAAGGGAAATATCACAATCTCATTTTTATCTGAGATTGTTTATATTTTTTAATTTACTGGGGTTAATTTTATCATCCACATCCATGTTTCCTAAATATGTAATATTATTTCCATCCACCTACAATTGTTTAAATCCAATTTTACCCTTCGGTGAGTTTTTAGTAAAAGATATGAAAGGAATCTTTTGTCGTTTTTCGTACGAGGTATTTTTTGACTTTTCCGACAAAAGTACGAGTAGAATGTTTTTTAAACTTATGCGGCATGAATGTATTTTTAAAAGAATATTTCCAAGAATCATTCTTTATAAGTTTTCAAGTTTATTTTTAATCAACTTCTTTTAGTTTAAAATTGTATGACATGTTAAGAAAAGAAAATGTTCTTGAAGTTGAAAGGATATTTTCCTCAAGAATGGAGTTCAAGTGTTTTTTCAAAATTATTTTCCATCTAAGATAATATAGGGTTCTGTTTCTATCCCTATTAATACATTGATTTGATTATGTTGTGATGGAATTATTTTTATGAATTCCTTTATCTTATATGAGTTGTTTTATGATGTCACGATGTTTAAGATTTCCATTTTTATTACATGGGTTATGCAATGATGTATGGTTTATGATTTTGTGGCACACATAAGAATGGTATCATTATGAGATGGGTGGAACCTATATCTCCCTCCAATGCATTGGGTAATGATTTTATATCTCATTAGATAGACATGACTGGAACGGTAGGTTATACCGGTTCAGTGAAACAGGACTGAAACAAGGGTGACTCGGTTCAGAAATGGACTTTGTCCACTAAGATAGTCTTGGCAATGAGTCTTGACTAATAAGAAATTATTCTCTATGATTATGTGTGTATGCCACAAGGTTTCATGTGTTAAGTTATGATTATTGGGAATAAATTTCACTATGATGATTTATCCCATGTTATGATATTATGATCTCTTTTTCAGGTTAAGATTTCCAAAATGTTATGTTCTTATGAATATGATGTGATTGATATTTCTTTTGTTTACCCTTACGGAGCATTTGATCTCACCCTCTTATATTTCTTTTCTCTAGGATATAAAGAAAGGTTTTAGGTAAAAAAAGGGAAGATCTTTATGGGAGATGTTGAAGATCATTCACCACGATTAGAAGATTATATTCTGAGTTTCCAAAGACACTAAACTATTACGATCCTTGTGTGTGTGTTTTTGTTATGTACTAAGTATTCCGTAAAAGTAATGTAATGTCCATGTACGCCAGGCTTTGGGTCTCTACAAACAATCCCTATATAAAAACCTTTTTAAATAAGAAAACTCCTAAGTCTATCATACCAAGCTTGTGGGGCTTGTTTTAAAGCATATAAGTCTTTAGAAAGTTTAGAAACTCGATTTGGAAAATGGGGATTAGTAAATAAAGGTGGTTGTTCAAAAAAACATCTTCAACTATAAAACCATTTAGAAAATCACTTTTAATATCCATTTGATATAACTTGAAATTAAAATGAGCAGAATAGGCAAGTAGAATTATAATATCTCCTAATCAAGATATCGGTGCAAAGGATTCCTCATAGTATATTCCTTCCTCTTGACTATAACCTTGTGCAACTAGCCTTTCTTTGTTTCTAACTATATTTCCAGACTCATCAACTTTATTTCTAAAAACCCATTTAGTGACTATGGTCAAAGTGTCCTTAGGTATTTCAACTAATTCCTAGACTTTGTTTCTTTCAAATTGATTTAATTCTTCTTGCATAGCCATTACCCAAAATTCATCATTGATTGCATCATTGATATTTTTAGGTTCTAACTGTGAAAGAAATGTTTGATGTTCAACCTAATTTTTTAGAGAAGCTATAGTTTGGGTTTCTCTATCAAGATTACCTATAACATCATCAAAAGGATGATTTTTTAGAATCATAGTTGATCTAGTAAACGTAGGACTAGAAATTTCAAGTTCTTCTCTATGGTCAGATTCACTAGAAGAAGATTTTGGAATATTTCTAGAACTGGTTGTCTTTATAATAGGTTCTCTGATTTTATCATTAAGGTCTAGAATAGACAGATATTTTTCAAGATTTTCAATAGAAGACCTAGTTTCATGCGGATAAGTTTCATCAAATTTGATATGTTCCTATTCTTTCACACATTTGGTACTTTTATTAAAGACTCTATAATATTTAATAGTTATAGAGTATCCTAGAAAGATTCCCTCATCAATTTTAGAAGCAAATTTTTTCTAGATTATCCTTAGTATTGAGAATAAAGACTTTGCAACCAAAAACTATGAAGTAACTAACTTAAGGCTTCCTATTATTCCATAGTTCATAAGGGGTCTTTTTAAGAATAGGTCTAATCAAGACTCTATTTATAATATAACAAGCTGTATTCATCGCTTTAGCCCAAAAATAAATAGGTAAATCATATTCATTGAACATATTTCTTACAATTTCTTGAAGGGTTCTATTTCTTCTTTTGACCACACCATTTTGTTGAGGTGTCCTAGGGGCATAGAAATTATGATTTTAGCCATTATGTGAGCAATAGGTTTAAAAATAATGATTTTCAAACTCACAACCATGATCACTTCTCAGGGTTTTAATCTTAATCCCACTAAGGTTTTCTATATACTTAGAGTATTTCATAATGTTAGAACAAGCTTCACATTTGTGAGCAAGAAAGTATACCCAAGTGTATCTAGAAAAGTCATCTACTAAGACATAGACATAGTTATTCCCATTTAAACTAGATACTCTAGAAGGTCCAAATAAATCCATGTGAACCAACTCGATAGGTTTATAGGTTGAAACTTTTTTCTTTAATTTGAATGAAACTTTATGTTGCTTTCCATTTTGATAGAGAGTACAAACATTGTCTGGTTTCAATTTTAGTTGTGGTAGGTCTCTAACTAAAATTTTCTTAGTCAGTTTCTTAAGTGAATGAACATTGCAGTTTCCTAATCTTCCATTACATTGACATGATTCTGTATGAAAAGCATTAAAACAGGTGACCTTTTGTTTGGCTAAATAATTTAAATCAACAACATAAACATTTTCATTTATTAAGGTAGAAAATATTGACACATTTTTAGAATCAAATACATTACAAGCATCATTTTCAAACATCACATTGGAACCATCATCACACAACTAAAAAAAATAATACTTTAGAAATTAAAACTGAATTAGTGTTACCAATCTGGCCTAAGCAGATGATTTTTCCTTTTTAATTATCACCAAAGGTGACATGCCCCCCATCAACCTTGATTAAAATTTTGAAACATGAGTAATCTTCATTCATATGCCTTGAACATCCACTATCTATGTACCATATCTTCTTATAGTAACTCTTCAGGCAAGTCTCTTACAAAATAGGTTTAAACAGAAAATGATTTTGGTACCCAGATTTTCTTGGGTCCCGACAGGTTAGCAAGAAAAACATTTGGTACCCAGATTTGTCTAATGGGTCTCATACAATCAATAGATTAAGAAGATTTTGAAAGATAAACTTTGTTTTATCTATATCTATGTGAATAGTTGGTTGAGACATAGGACTTTCCAGAGCTGGAACATGCAGCATACTATCCAAATTTTAGAATAAATCTACTTTTTGTAATCTGTCTATGTCCTGGATGATAACCCAAACCAGTAGTGTACTTTGGTGCAAATTTTTTTCCTAGAATTTGAGTAAGAGTATTCTTTCCATTAGTGAATTTATCTAAGTCTTTTCTAAGTTTCCCATTAGACAATTTAAGTTGAGTATTCTCCTTTAATAGTTGAGCATTCTTTTCCTTTTCTACTCCTAATGCAGATTTGACAGTGCTTGTTAAAGCATACTGTTTCTTTAAGGTTTTATACTTATCTTTCAGCTCATTGTAGGTTTCCTCTAGCATGTTACAATATTCAAATAACTCTTCATAAGTACTGTTTTCAGAATCAAAATTATCTCTAGAATAATAAGAATTTAAAGCAAAAGTATCCAATGTTATCTCAGATGTGTTTGTCATGAAACACATATTATATTTTTGAGATTTTTCATCTTGAGAGGAATCAGAATAACTTGAACTATCTTCTGAAGCACTCCAGGTTTCTTTCATATCTCTCTTATAATTTTTTGTCCTTGTTGTCATATTTCTTCTTGTACTTTAATTTTTTATAGTCAGCTTTCACATGTCATTTTCTATTGCATTCTTAGAAGCCTATATCATCACTTTTATCAGTCCTTTTCCAATCCTTCTTACAATGACCTTTACTATCATACTTTCCCTTATAATTGGATTTTCTGAAGAACTTATTTTTCCTAAAAAATTTCTTAAATCATTTGGCTATTTTAGATATTTCAACATCACTGTCTGATTCACTTTCATCACTACTTGAGCTATCACTTACAGCTTGAATTTTCTCTTCATCTTTGTTTTTTAAAGCATAACTCTTGAAGGCTACTGATTTCATTCTTAGTTCATCATCTTCTTCCTTGTTTACATTCAATTATTCTTCATACATAATTAACTTACAAATCACCTCATTAACAGGAAAAGCACTAATATCACAAGATTATATAATTGAAACTGATGTGCCTCTCCATTTGTCTGGTAGACATCTTAGTATCCTCATGATTTGTTCTTTTGCTGGAATAGCTTTTCCAAGTGATCTCATTGTATTAGAAATTTTTTTGAACCTATGATTCTTGTCAAAAATAGGTTCATTAGTCTTCATTTTAAAATTATCATACATAATAGTGTAGGTATTCAATCTCATTTCCTTTACATTGGTTGTTCCCTCATGGTAAATAGCCAAAGTATCCCAGATTTCATAAGCAGTTTTACAAGAAGAAATTCGATTAAATTCTTCATCTCCTAAAGAACAGTACAAAGCATTCATTACTTTACAATTATTATTGTAAGCAGTTTTTGTAGGTTCATCCTCAGTAGTTATTTCAGTTTCAGGAATCTTATACTGAGTCTCTATAGGAGTCCAGATAACAAATCCCATACTTTCTAAATGTATTTTCATTTTCAGTTTCCATTGGGAAATATTTTCACCATTAAAGAAAGGTGGAATTTGGTAGCAACACCTTCTAGTCGATTATCCATGATTAGATTTTATCAAATATATTTAAAGATATAAAATTTAGAACTAACAGAAATTGGATATCATTAATATACAACTAAAATCATAGTTGAAAAACAGAGTATTTGGAAATCTATTATTAAGAAAGACTACTCTGATACCAAATGTTGGTTGGAGTGGATACTCAAGAGGGGGGTGAATTGAGTTCCAATTAAAAATTTCTATTAAAAATATTTCATTTAAAATCCCCCAAATTAAATAACAAGATAAACTCTAGTGAATTTGTAATACAGTAAAGGGTCAGTAAAGTTCTCAAGAGATTGATTAGTTCTGAGTTAATCTATTCTGAAGATTAGAGTAGCTTTTGAAACTAACCTAATGATTTACAATAAATACAAACACTTTATACTTTAACTATCAGAGTTACTTTAAAATAGATTTGTATTTAAAGTATATAGTAGAGGAATATTCAATATAGTTTAAAAAAATAAACAAGAACAATAGTTTTAACCAAGAGGTTCATTCTCAAGCAGAGACTTAGTCCTCTCAAACAGTTTATATAAACTTTGATCCACACCCTGGATCGAGGTTTACAACAGTACACAGATTTTCCAGGTACTAAGACCTCTACCACAGTTCTACGTGGGAAAACAAATAACAAATGAAAATAGGCTATCTAGGTCCTCAGACCTCTACCACTATCCATAGTGGGATACAAGATCGTAAGAGAAATATTGAGTGAGGATTTAAAAATCCTCCAGTTCAGCACAACAGACAGTGTGTGTCAAAAAATAGAGCACTCACACTGCTAAAAATGTAAATAAATGAAACACAACAGTGCTAAACAAATAGAGATGAGTTTAGAATGATCTATAAGTTTTGAGTGAAGCTCTAAAATCCTTGGATTGAATGCAGAGGGAGCTTTGAGTTCCTCACTGGTTTTAGTCAAGAAAAACATAGTGTCATTTTTGTGTTTGACTTCCAGGTCCAGGTTGATCAGCCTGATCAGCTTGAATGAAGGTGAAATCATTGAAGCTCTTTTCTTATTGAATGTTTAGGTTCTACAGATTCAGTATGTATTATTCCTTATTCTTCTATGCATGTGAGTCCTTGAGTATCTTAAAAATATTGTCTCGTATATGCATGAAAAGACTAACATACCACCACAAAATTCTTTAGTAGTTTGAGGTTCCCTTAAATAAATTTTAGCTCCGGCAATGGGAATTATTTCCTTTTTTCAGGTTTGAGGTATGGTTCTTGAAATTACAACAACTATCATTAATTATTAGCATGTGCATTAAAAACATCAAATTTGACCGTTTCTAAATAAACAAATATAAGTAGGGTTTAGAGAAATGGTGACTGGTTTCTATCAGTAGCTCTCTCCATCAGTGAGGTTGTAGCGGTGAACTTGAGTCAGTAGGTCTGTAATCGTAGCTATTACTTTATAATAGTATCTCTATGTATCGGTAGGTATTTCCATCAGTATCTCCTTTTATTGGTAGCTCTTTTGTACTGGTGGAATTCTTGTATCAGTAGACATTGTAGCGGTAGCCATCTGTCTGTATCAGCAGACTTGTATCGGTAGCTATCTGTTGGTGTTTGTCTATATCAGTGGACTTTGTCTGTCTGCATCGGTAGCTTGTATTGGTAACTATATATATACCAGTGGTCTTACTCTATCAGTAGGTCTGTACCAGTGACCTTGTGTCTCAGGAATCTTGGTCTATCAATGAACTTTACTTATCGATAGACTATGTACCGGTAGGTCTGTATCAGTCGACTTGTGCATACCGGTAGACTTATTCTATTGGTAGATCAGGTGTAACAGTGACTATCTACATACTGGTGACCTTATACATATCTGTAGACTTTTATACTAGTGTACATAGCTTTATCGGTAGCTGTTGTGCATACCAGTGGACTTATGCATACCAGTGGACTTACTCTATCGGTATCTATTCTATGAAAATCATATCCAGATTGAGTTAGAATTATTTCAAAGCATGTATAAACATAGATAAACAGTGATTAACAAATGACAATGATCATTTTTGATATTTTATCAACTCAACAGTAGGATTTCATAGATTGAAAGAATTAATATATAGATAAACATTATTTGGGATCATCAAAGAATATTGAAACATAATTGAGATTATCAGAACATATTAAAGAATAATTGGGATTATCAAAACTGGTGAGGTCAACACAAATGTTGATATACTCTTCGAAACATAGACTCATAATTGATAAAAATTAATTCTCAAGATCTAATATATGATGATAATTACTTTAGAACATTTGGATTAAGACTATCATCAAATTCTCCTAGTTTATCAATGCAGTTTTTTTCTATTAATTTTTCCATAGAGTACTCTCACTTCATTAACCCCTCCAATCGAACAATTTATAAATCTATACCATTTTTAAATTTTTTGAAGGGAATATCATTTACAAATCAACAATCTCAAACCATTTTCCAATATAATCATGCAATACCATCCTGCATGATTTTCTCATTTTGTAAGGCTCATGTCTATGACCCATGATCTCAAAGTTTTATTTTCTTTCATTAATGGAATGTCTAAAACAAAATTAAACTTATACCCTTATTATTCATCACTAGTCTACTAATGAATAATTCAAAAATATATGATTTTTTAAATTTCATGAATACCCATCATCTTCTTTATAAATATTCAATTTTTACTCATCTTCTCTCATATTTTGACAAAAAGAACTTTTCTATACCACAAAACATAAGGACTTGTGAACATGATCTCTAATACTCGGTAAATTCATATTGAATCATTTCATGACCAAATGAAAGTGATTTTTTGAAATCAAATCTAGCTAAGTATCATCACATTGGAATTATAGATTACATATCTAGAGTTTATTCAAGAACAACCAAAACATTGATACATTTATCAGTCTCCATTTGAGAAACAGTTGTGACTTCAAAAAAAATATAAACAGATATCACAAATTTTGAAATATTAAATTAAATATATGGAATCACATATTTGATATAATGTTATACACTTTTGAGATCTATTTAGGAAAAAATGGTTTTAAATTAATAAGAATATTTACATTTTGGAAACTCAAATTTTCACTCCATACAATCTCATAATTTTTCTAAGTGTTAATGGATTATGATGAATAATTTTGATCTATAAAAGACATATGATAAATATATAGTAAAAAACTTAAGTCATATATTCATGGGTTTTCCAAAAATTTGTGATTCAGATTATACAAAGGCCAATTTTAAGAATATCTATACAAAGGAAATACTTATATTTATTAAATACATACATTCAATATACAGAAATATACTCATAGATAAATCCATACTCTCAACACTCAAAGAATTTTGTTCAAAAAAAAATCTAATGTTTCAAAACTTTTCAATTTTTATAGAATTATACAGTAATATATTCTATAATTGAAAGCCATACATTAAATAATTACATTCAATATCTGAGTCTTATGGTTTACACTCTATATAGTTTATAAAATTGTGAAAAATATCAAGACTTTTAACAATGATACAAAACACCTACTAAACATCATCCAGATTAATCCATCCTTCCTCAAAAATCAATAAATGGTTTGAAAACCTTGTTAAATCTAAAAAACTAGAAATAAATCATTTTAAGATCTTCAATTATATTGAAAACAAAATTCAAACCAACACAAGTCACATCAATAAATACAAGGGTATTTCAATCACTCCTTTTTAATTATGTTTCAAATCCACTAATCTATTTAAAATATAATCACATTTTTCTCTAAACTCATTAATAATCATGATAATCATCAACTCTCAATCTATCTCATGTGATAAGATTATTTCACCATGTAACCAGATCCGATTTTGTTTTTGAGATAATTCCTTTCCTAGGTGACAAGAAATTATATTCATGTGACTTAGCTGAACTCCCCCACAATTTATGTATCCATGTCTCTCATAAATCACCAAATTTGAAATATTATTACCCATTAAACATTATCCACAACTTTATATGAAAATTCAATGATCACTCCTCCTCTTATAAAGAATTATATCTCCCTTTATAAATTTTTGTGTCACCATTTATCCCCATTTGTCAACAGAATCTGAAGAATAGTGGGGGTAACTTTTAAGACAACTCAGTAATGATGAGAAGGATAAACATGTAGTTTTCTCCCATTATCATCAAATATATCTCTAGGAATTTTCTTTTTAAAATTGTTTTCAATTTTATTTTTTATGTAAATATAATAAAGCATTATATCACTAATTTCCACTCTTTCTTTAATTAAATGATTCTTAATATTAATATGTTTAGATTTTGAATGTTAAATAGGATTATTTGAGTGATCAATGGAAGACATATTTTCACAAGAAATATGTAAAGGTTTCCCGAGAACCACATTCGAATGAGTTATTTGTACTTTCATCCACTATATTTATGTGAAATCATGATTAACTATGATTACTTGGCCTTAGTTGCACTCAGATCCATTGATTATTGTTTCTTACTTTGTTATCTCACACAAGTATCACAAAGGATGAATGATCACTATATTTGGAGTTATAAAAGTGAAATATCCTTCTCGATTTTCTTCATATAACCCCTTTAATTGTATATTTGAAATACATATTTTCAATAATCCATTGATGAGTGAACCCTTAATACATATCAGAATCCTATTTCTTCCAGAAAATGATATTATTTCGGATTAACATATAATATATCATAAAGGGTCACTATAAATATAGTATCTATACTTGATAAATTGAGTTATGAAGGGCATCAAATAATTCTTCATAATTACTTTTTATTAACACTATTTATATTATGATATTGGGTTAAATTGGGTTTAAAAATAATGGGAGTCAAAACTTCTTTTAAATAATATATTCAAAACTTTTACAATATATCCATATCATATTTATCTTTATATAGAAAAATACAATGAAATACTTTTATAATTTTTAATCCCATGAAGTAGATCACCAATCCCAATTAAGGCATACAAAATTTTACCTCATTTGGTTTGAAAAATCATTAGAGAGATACTCCCAATCACTTATCAATTTTAAAAAATCTACATAGATCATAATAATGATTGTATCTATAGTTTATTATTTTATATAAAAGTTTCTTTGAACCATTTCATTTAAAAAAATTAGAGTTTTTATCATCCATCCAGTTTGGAGTACTAGGCCCTGGGAGACTGTTTCTCTCTATACAATTCTTTCTTCAACATTCAAACTGTAACAGCACTGATTTGAGATATACTACCTTTTCATTATTATTTGATGATATATTATGAATTTATTTGTCCATTTGAGTTTAAAGCAAAATTATATAGGCTTTTAAGGTGTTTTTGGGGGTGCATGATTTTTTCAGGACTAGGGGAATCCATGCACGTTCCACAGGTAAACTTGGGAGATGATGGAGATTCCAATGTATAGTATCACTATGGGAACATGGTATGGGAAAACATGGAGAAAATAGTTGAATTTGAAGATATTTTTTTAGTTTAATTTTTTATATTTATCACAAATTTTGGAAAACTGTGTGGCCCAACTATGCTACCTTGGGTTTTGTCCAGTAACACTTGCACTGGTTTCCAAATCAGGCCTCTTAACCATGTGATGTAAATAATAAAAATAAAAAAAACCAAAAATAAATGAAACTAAAATTCATTTTAACCTAAATATGACTCTCTATCCTCATTCTTCCTTATGGTTATTTTAGTGAATTCATTCCCTTTAAATTTTGGTTTCAACGAATCATTGAATATTGGACTATATAAATCAAAAGTAAGAGTCATATTTCTCTCTCTAATTCTTGATATTTCTATTTTCTATTGAGAGTAACCCTATACTGGGGCATTAATTCTAGTATATATGATATATGATTTGTTTTTATGGGAATTTCTTATTATCCACTCAAGAGAATGTGGGAATGTATTGGATCTATGATATCATGATTGGATTCTTTGATATAAACCCATTTGAGGTAGGAGTCTTCTATCCCATTCCATGTCTATTAATAACTTGATGATTTTTTTAAAATATTTTACACATAATATTTTATGGAAGACATTAATGAGATCCCTTTTCAAAATCCCCATGTTTTTTAGTTTTTAATTAATGGTTCATGGTTATCACCCATATAATTTTCAATGAAATGATTAAATGAGGATTTTTTTTAAAATGAATAAACTGGGTTTTGAGAACATGGAATGATCATGACTAGTCTACATTCATACTACATTAGTGGGTAGGCTTATTGATTCATACCTAGTTATAGTTCAATCTAGAAAAAATTGATTGTATTACCATGTGATGACTTAGGACTACAGGGATGGGGTTACCACACATGTATTCAACTTTTTACTGGGAATAATTTTAATGATACATGAATTGGGTTGTGTGATGAATGGGTATGCATGTTCATGACATGGGTTCCCTTTCAGTGTAATCTATTTAACTTATTTATATTTACCACTCGTAATAACTAGATTTAAACTGTAATGACCCAAACCTTTGTTAATGAAAATACATCTAGATCTAATTAAAAGTCTTAATATGTGAAATGTTTATATAACATATTCACTTCTTTTTTTGGATTTTAAAACACCATTAAGAATTGTGACCATTTATTTTGTAGCCGTTGAACAATGATCACATGATTAGTATAAATATGATCTTTAACAAATACAATTTACTAAGACAAAGGAAGAGATGACCTCATCTAGTTGAATTACACCATACGAAGACCATTTTTCGGAGATCAAAAAAGATGTGGCGTCATTGGGCTTAACTCTTGACCAAGCCCTAGCTGAGATTCAATAGGTTATGCTCGAGTGAAACCGCCTACGGGGAGAAGTGGAAGTTGATAGAGATCACCATGCGAGCAATGTTATCTGAGACACCCCAAGAGTCTGTCACCATTGCACAACTTGCCCTTCTATATTATGCGGGTGTTTTAAGGGGTTATTTAACAAGACCCTAGTACTATGGATATGTACATTTTTTATATAATAATGAATATACTTTCATTTTATTATCGTTACCTTGTAAGTAGTTTTCTTAAGCACAAATAGTATTTTTAGTTAATGTTCAACTAAGAAATATATTTTGATGAATTAATGGATTTTTGAATTAAATAATATTTTAATAAAATATTATTATTATTAAATTAATATGTATTAAATATAAATGATTGTATAACTTTATGAATGTAAATGTAATTTTTATTAAGGTTCGAAATCCATTTTTTTCCAAACCCATGAATTTTTGATAAATGACGATTTTTATGTTAAAAGTGAAAATTAAAATATTTAGAAAATTATTTAGATAAAATAAATATTATTTCTGGAATCAGGATGTCGAAATTATCCATTAGTGATGTTTTCATAATTTTCTGAAACAGTCAAATTTTTGTATAAAAATTAAATACCGTTTAAATATATAATGTGTTTTATGACATCATAATGACCCAATAGTGATGTAATAAAATACTATATACTTTATGTTCGGCCAATATATAGTTTACCAATAAAATATTGTGATTTTGGGTTTGTTTAACTTATTATACAAAGCATTAATGGACCCTTCAAGGCTTATTAAACATCTTGTCTTTTTAAATTGTTTTCCTTGGGAGTGTGACTCACCTTCACATAAGAAACCCCATTATTTTAAGAAGTTAGGAATTTGGACATATAAAATATTATTTCCCACCTTCCTTTTCCAAAACAATCTGTAAAAACCATGGGATGGTTTGTGGTTTGGATTAGTTTAATGTGAGGTGTCCCAAACCTAAATAATAAAAAATTCCCTCACCTTTCCTATATAAACCCACCCAAGCTCCCAATTCCTCCTCACTCAAAGACTTTGTAGTTCGTCAAAAGTTTGCCCTACTCTCAATATAATCCTCTCAAAGTGCCCTAAGATCCCAAGAATCCTCTCTCAAGCCTCTCTCAAGCCTTTGGTAGCACACTTCCAAGTAAGGGTTTTTCTTCCTTTCTCATTTTTGTCCAATTTTCTTTAAGTTGTTATGCCCTTTTAATTTCAATTATAAATTTTTGGGTATAGTTTCACACCTCCCATATACTTACCAATTTATTTTTTAATGATGGGATACCCATTTATCTCTCATTAAATTCCTCCCATGTACACCTGTTACTATGCCGAAATTCTGAAAGACATTTCCCTCTCCTCATTTACATTCAAGAAATTATTTTGTATCATGAATCTAAATTCCATTACATTTGTTGGAAAGCTATCCAAATGACCTCCAGAAATTCTATTTCATTTAAATATGATGATACACCCCTTTCCCTCTCATCAACCATTTTTATAAGTTCTTATGTCACGCCGTTATGCTGCCAAAATTGTACTGCATTTTCCCAAGCCAAAGTCATTGTGTAGTGAATACCATGCCCATTTCTCTATCAAGGGTATTCAAATTTTAAACATTTACTTATTTTTTAAAGAGTTTAATGTATGTATTCCACATTATTTTATCGTGGAATAAATTATTATATTGAATGGTTCAATGTTTTATGATCCATATGGCACACTAATGCAAGAAATGAAATGTTTAAAGAAGGGTGCGCCCTGATAGTGATCCAATACATTGGATAATGTATAGTATCATGATAAGTTATGTGAAATAAGAATTTAACCATGATAATTCAATTGCAACAAGGTTTTATTCGGGGTTCATGTGCGATGAGGGTTTACTCATTCTCTATGTGCAATGATCCTTGGCTCTGGCCAATTCCATATTAAGTGTTGTTGCCACATTTCCATGTTATGATTATCATGCATTATCATGCCTTTATGTTTATTATTCTCTTGTTCTCAATTGATATTCCTATTGTATAATATGTATTGTATTCCTCATGTTATTCCATGTTTATTCCCTTACCGGGCTTTATAGCTCACCCATTTCTTATGCATGTCATCAGGTTATCCCATGAAATGCTTAGTACAAGGGAATGTAGTGGTCATGTAAAAGAAGTTTTCAATAAATATGTTGCATATTTAATGGTCTAAGTTGTTATGTAATAATTCTAAGCCCCAAAGACACTAGAGCTATCGATCTTCTATATTGTATCAAGTGAAGGTTTTATGTAATAAATCAAGTTTATGTTTGTAATAAAATCAGGGTTGTCATAGTTGGTATCAGAGGATAGGTTTAGTTATTTTTGGGATTAGGATTAAAAAACCTGAGTAAATCCTTAAAGACAAGACTAAGTATAATAAATACATCCCTATGTTTTGGTGAGTATCGAGTATGTGTTTTATCGAGAAAATACATCCTTGTCTGGATACGAGAAGGTAGAGGTGGCTCTGGCACAGATGTATCCTAGTGGTAAAACCCAAAAACACCGCTTTGAGCTAGACTCGAATAGGAACTGGTGCACAAAAATGGGCCTTGTTGTACTCTTGGTTACGACACTCCCGGGGGATATGCTTTGGTAGATTCACGAGCTTACTACAAACCATTATTATGGGACAAAAAATCCCCCATAAGAATATAAGATAGGACATAGATTGAGGATAACCTAGATTTAAAGATAAGAAATAAAAAGTTAGGATTACTTATTCTTTATATGTTTATACTTTTATGTTCAAAGTTTCCTTTTCAGGCACAACAGATAAGTATTTAAGACCTCTAATTATAAGTTCTTTTTCATAGTTAATGGTGGAAAATAGAAGAACATGGTCCAACAACCAATGTGATAGGCAATGTGAAGACTTCCCTAATGATATTCTTGATATGATGGGAGTGAGGGCTCAAAAAATCATGATAGTCCTTGCTTATATGGTTCCAGTTATGAATAATAACTTGAATCAGGCAGAACACCATCCTCCTCCACGAAAAGAGCAAGTTTTTGTAGAATCATTCATGCAGAAAAGGCCTCCCATGTTTAGCGGTTCTTCTGATCCCCTCCTCGTGGAACAATAGATTAACTCTATTGAAAAGATATTCTCCATACTCCAGTGCTCAGAAGAGGAAAAAGTTGTACTGGCAGTCTATCGTATTGATGGGGAAGCAGATCAGTGGTGGACACTGATCAAGAATACAAAGTCCCAAGAGGAAATTGATTTCATTAATTGGGAGGAATTCAAGAGGATGTTTTTCAACAAATATTTTCCTCGAACCCTCCATCTTAAGATGGAAAGAGAGTTCCTCAGACTCAAGCAGAAGGTAGATGAGTCCATCAGGGCATATGAAGAAAACTTTAAAATGCTTGCAAGGTACGCTTTGGGCATTGTCATGAACACTGAAAGCAAGGTGGATCTCTTCTTTAGCAGACTAAATCTGAGTCTACGAAAAGCGTTGGCGATTTGAGACTTTGAATGTTATGAGGATATTATCCATTGTGCCCTCAAGGTTGAAATGGAGATTGGAGACTCTCAGTGGTCTCTTGGGCCCAGTGAAAAGAAAATGAATATGGAGAACAACATGGGTGGTCCATCAATCAAAATCCACGAAGGAAAGAAGCATGAATTTTCCCCTTGAAAAAATTGTCGAAAGAAACATCCTGGTAACTATCTCTAGGGAACCAAGAATTGCTTCAAATGAGGAAAGTTTGGTCATCTGGCCAAGAACTACTGAGGGGATATGATAAATCCCCCTAATATTGAAGAAGAAAGGAAGGTTCAGATCACCACTCAACTAGTAGTGCAGTGTTACAACTGCAAGGAGCTTGGGAATTAGGCAAACCATTTCCCTAAGACGAGGGTTGTCAGAGGCAATCAACAACAACCACCGAGGAAACAAGGAAGGGCCTATGCTATAACTACCACTGAGGTGGAGCCGGACAACGGTGTGGTGACAGGTACGCTAGTTATTCATTCAAGAATAGTGAACATACTATTTGATTCTGGTTCTATGCATTCTTTCATATCTTACAAGTTTAGTAGAACAATTAGAACAACCCCTCAAAATTTGGAGGAAAAGTTTTCTGTGAGAATAGTGAATGGGGAAATCGTTGCATCCATGGTTTATAACTCCTCCCCCGTTAACTTTTGTGTACTGAACCTCCTAGAAAATCTTGTCATACTTCCTTTAGTAGGGTTTGAAACTATCTTGGGCATGGATTTCTTGTCTTTATACAAATCCACTATCAACTGCCGAGAAAGGGAGATCCCTCTTCACATCCTGAAGCATCCTCCAATTCATTACATGTAAAATGAGGGAGATGAATCTCCTTTCGAATCATAATCTCAAGTGTGGATATTTCTTCCTTATGAGCAATCATATCTAGCTCAAATGATTGAGACAAAGGAGAGAATCATGCTTGAAGACATTCCCATCATGAGTTATTACACTGATGTATTCCATAAAGAGTTTCATGGCATTCCTCTAGATAAAGAGGTTGAGTTCTAAGTTGAACTTATCCCTGGATCTCAACCAATATCAAAGAAACATTATAGAATGGCCACTATAGAGCTGGAAGAGTTGAAGAAGCTGTTACATAAGAATATGGAGATTGGTTTTATATGCCCGAGTGCTTCACTGTGGGGTGTGTCGGTCCTCTCCATCCAGAAGATGGATGGATCAATATGCCTCTGCATTGATTATCCTGAGCTCAATAAAATAACGATAAAGAACAAGTATCCCATAATATGGATAGATGACTTATTTTATCAGCTTTGTGGGGCCAATTATTTCTCTAAGGTAGACCTTCGGTCGGGATATCACCAATTTAAGGTGAGGAAGGAAGATATTCTGAAGACTGCCATTCGAACGAGGTATGGACACTAAGAGTTCATAGTGACGACCTTCAGACTCACTAATGCTCCAACAATTTTCATGGATTTAATGACTAGAGTCTTTATAGATTACCTCAACAAATTTTTGGTAGTCTTTATCGATGATATTATGATATACTCCAAGATCATGGAAGAACATGAGGAGTATTTGAGAACTGTGTTAAAAACATTATGAAGGGAGAAGTTGTATGAATAGTACAGTAAATGTGAGTTCTATATGGTTGAAGTATCATTCATGGGGCATGTTATCACCTGTAAAGGGATATTGGTGGACCCTACCAAGATGAAGGTAATTGAAGAGTGGCCCATACCAACTTCTGTAACGGAGATCCGTAGCTTTTTGGGTCTAGTAGGGTATTATCGACGATTTTTGAAGAACATTTCATTATTATCAAGCCCAATGACCATGCTGACACGGAATGGAGTAAAGTTTTTTTCGACACAGGAATGTGAAGACTGTTTCAAGGAGTTGAAAAAGTGTCTTATCACTGCGCCAGTACTCACAATCCCTACAAGTGGAGAACTCTTTGTGGTGTATAGGGATGCTTCTAAGAATTGATTAGGCTATGTGCTGATAGAAAATGATAAATTGATAGCATATGCCTCAGGGAAGTTGAAAATATATGAGAAAAACTATCCAACACAAGATCTGGAGTTGGAGGCTGTGATATTTGCCTTGAAAATATGGTGACATTATCTCTATGGGGAGAAATGTGAGATATATAATGACCACAAGAGTCTCAAATACACACACACACACACACACACACAGAAAGAGAATAATATGCACCTGTGAAGATGGATAGAGCTTATCAAGGATTATGACTGCTCAATGCACTATCATCCCGGTAAGGCAAACAAGGTGGCGAATGCTCTAAGTAGAAAGGATCCTGCATCTTTATCAATGATGATAATTGAAAAGGATCCGATCTTCTTAGATTTGAAATGTATGGACATGGGAATCATTAAGGGATGAACATCATCAATACTTTCTCAAATTATTGCTCAACCATCCCTCATTGAGAGAATAAAGTATACTCAAAGAAAAGATGTGGAAATTCAGAAAAGTGTGGAAGCTATTAGAAATGAGTAATCCTATAATTTCAAAGTTGATGAGAAAGAAGTTGTAAGATTTGGGATGTGAATATGTGTACCATCCAATACAGAGATAAAGAAGGAGCTATTGAATGATGCACATAGCTTGACCTTCTCTATCCACACAGGCAGCAAAAAGATATATCAAGATCTCTGAGAAAACTTTTGGTGGGACAATAAGAAAAGGGAGATTGCTGAATATACATCAAAGTGTATGATATTCCAACAAGTGAGGTCTAAGAGACAAAATCTTAAGGGGATGATGCAACCACTACCCATACCAGCATGGAAGTGGGAGAACATTACCATGGACTTTGTCACTAGACTTCCAAGGACATCTAGAAGAAATAATTCTATATGGGTCATTGTGGATCGTCTTACAGAGACAGCTCACTATATTGCAATTCGAGAGGACTACTCATTAGATTAACTTGTACGGATTTACCTCAAGGGAGTGTTAAGGCTGCATGGAGTACCACTATCTATTGTATCCAAACATGATCCTATATTCACCTTGAGTTTTAGAAGAGTCTTCAAATGCTCTTGATACTGAGCTGAACTTCACTATGGCTTATCATCCTCAAACTGATGGCAAATCCGAGCAGACTATCCAAACACTTGACGACATGTTGAGAGCATGCTCAACAGAATAAAAAAGATGGTGGGATCAACATATTCCTCTGGCTGAGTTCTCTTATAATAACATTTTCTACTCGAGCATCCAAATGGAACCTTATGAAGCCCTATATAGGAAGAGGTGCAGAACACTGAGATGTTGGGATAAAGTCAGTGAGCGTAAGCTGCTTGGAACTGAAATGATCGAAGAAATGGTGGAGAAGGTGAAAACCATTCAGTAGCATATCAAGGCATCCTAGAGTCTACATAAGAGTTATACAGATAACTGTTGACGAGACCATGAGTTTATAATAGGGGACATGGTATTTCTATGCATATATCCATGGAAGAAGGTCATGAGGTTTGGAAAGAAAGGGAAGTTAAGTCCAACGTACATCAACCCCTTTGAGATTCTTGATCATGTCAGGGCTGTAGCCTATCGACTAGCACGTCTACCTACCATGACAAAGTACATGATGTATTTCACATATCCCACTTATGGAAGTACATACCAGACCCTTCACATGTACTCTCTTATAAGGTGGTACAATTGGAGGATGATATTTCCTATGAGGAGCATCCCGTGAAGATCTTGTATCATAGAGAAAATGTTCTACGCAATAAGACTACTCATCTGGTCAAGGTACTATGGTGAAACCATAAGTACGAAGAGGCAACATGGGAACTGGAGGAAGAAATGAAGGAAAAGTACCCATATCTGTTTCTAGCCTAGAATGTAAAATGAAATTTTGGGGGTGAAATTTCTTAAGGGGGGAAGATTTTAATGACCCAAACCTTTGTTAATGAAAATCCCTCTAGATCTAATTAAATGTATTAATATGTGAAATGGTTATACAAAATATGCACTTATTTTGTTTTTGTATTTTAAAATACCATTAAGAATTGTGACCGTTGCTTTTGTAGCTGTTGAACAATGATCACATGATTAGTATAAATATGGTCTTTAACAAATCCAATTTACTCAGACAAAGGAAGTGATGGCCTAATCCAGCAGAATTACTCCATACGAAGCCCATTTTTTGGAGCTCAGAAAAGTGGTGGCGTCATTGGGCTTCACCCTTGAAAAATTCCAAGCTGAGATTCAATAGGTTAAGCTCGAATAGAACCGCTTACGGGAGAAGTCGAAGTTGATAGAGATCACCATGCGAGCAATGTTATCTGAACCACCCTAAGAGTTTGTCACAATAGAACAACTCACCCTTTGGTCTTATGAGGGTGTTTTAAGGGGTTATTTAACAATACCCTAGTACAATGGCTATGTATATTTTTTTATATAATAATGAATATACTTTCATTTTATTATTGTTACCTTGTAAATAGTTTTTTAGCAGAAATAGTATTTTTAGTTAATGTTCAACATAGAAATCTATTTTAATGAATTAATGGATTTTTGAATTAAATAATATTTGAATAAAATATTATTAATATTATTAAATTAATTTTTATTAAATTTAAATTATTTAATAATTTTATGAATGCATTTGTAATTTTTATAATGGTCTGAAATCCATTTTTGTCAAAACTTGTGAATTTTTTTATAAATGTTGATTTTTATTTTAAAAGGGAAAATTAACATATTTATAAAATTATTTAGATAAAATAAATATTATTTCTAGAAACTGGACGTCGAAATTATCCAACGGTGAATTTTTCATAATTTTCCGAGACAGTCAAATTTTTGGGTAAAAATTAAATACTATTTAAATATATAATGTGTTTTATGACATCATAATGTCCCAATAGCGATGTAATAAAATAATATAAGCTTTATCTTCGGCCGATATATGTTTTACCAATAAAATAATGTGATTGTGGGTTTTTTTTGACTTATTTAACAAAGCCTTAATGGACCCTTCAAGGCTTATTAAACATCTTGTCTTTTTAACTTGTTTTATTTGGGAGTGTGACTCAACTCCACATAAGAAACCCCATTATTTTAAGAAGTTCAGACTTTTTCCTTATAAAATATTTTTTTCCACCTCTCTTTTCTAAATACCATGGGCTGAAACCATGGGATGGTTTGTGGTTTGGATTAGTTTAATGTGAGGTGTCCCAAACCTAAATAATAAAGAATTCCCTCACCTTTCCTATATAAACCCACCCAAGCTCCCACTTCCTCCTCACTGAAAACTTTTGGAGTTTTTCCAAACTCTGACCTCGTCTCTCTAAAATCCTCCCAAGGTGCCCCAAGCTCCCAAGAAGCCTCTCTCAATCCCCTCTCAAGCCTTTGGAAGCACACATCAAAGTAAGGTTTTTTCTTCCTTTCTCATTTTTGTCCAATTTTCATTAAGTTGTATGCCCTTTTAATTTCAATTATAAAAGATTGGGTATGGTTCCTCACCACCCCTATACTTCCCTCTTTTTTTTAATGATGGTAGTTCCCTTTCTCTCACATAAAATTCCTCCCATGTACACCCGTCACTATGCCGAGATTCAGAAAGAAATTTCCCTGTCCTCATTTACATTCAAGCAATTATTTTGTATCATGAATACAAATTCCATTAAATTAGCTGTACATGTATCTTAATGGACCCCCTTACTGTCCATGTCATGTTAATATGATGAGAAACCCCTTTATTTATCATCAACAATTTTTATAATTTCTTATGTCACGCAGTTATGCTGCCGAAATTGCACCACGTTTTTCCAAGAAAAAGTCATTGTGTAGCGAATACCATGCCCATTTCTCTATCAAGGGTATTCACCTATTGCACATTTACTTACTATTTATAGAGGTTATTGTGTGTATTACATATTCTTTTATCATTTAATAAATTATTATGTTGAATGATTCAATGTTTTATGATCCATGTGACACACTTATGCATGAAATGAAATGTTTAAAGAAGGGTGCCCCCAGATAGCTCTCCAATGCATTGGGTAAAGTATTGTATCATGATACGTTATGTGCAACGAGGGTTTACTCATGCTAATTCATGTGCAATGAGGGTTTACTCATGATTCATGTGCAACGAGGGTTTACTCATGCTCTATGTGCAATGAACCTTGGCTCATGCTAATTCCATGTTAAGTGTTGCTGCCACATTTCCATGTTATGATTATCTTGCTTTATCATGCCTTTATGTTTATGCTTCTATTGTTATCTATTTATATTCCTATTGTATATACTGTATTGTATTCCTCATTTTATTTCATGTTTATTCCCTTACTAGGATTTATATCTCACCCTTTTCTTATACATGTCCTCAGGTTATCCCATGCAATGCTAAGTACGAGGGAATGTAGTGGTTATGTTAAGGATGTTTTCAATAAAGATATTGTATGTTTTATGTTCTAAGTTGTTATGTAATAATCCTAATCCCCAAAGACACTAGACCTCTCGATCTTCTATGTTGTATCAAGTGAAGGTTTTATGTAATAAATCAAGTTTATGTTTGTAATAAAAGAAGGGTTGTCATATAAAATATCAACCTATTTTATATAAACCACCTACCTTATTCTTATCTTAGTGATGTGTGTGGAAACCCATAGGATTTTAAAATACTTTTTCTACTCAACCCTTCTTTATAAATATTAGATCATATTTAGATGCTATTAATCATGATATATATAAGGGAAAAGTCTTATAATTTTCTAGTGGAACTTATTAATACTGTGGTTTTAGTTTGTGGATGTTGGAGAATATTGATGGTTATATGATGAAGTCTGGGGAAATTCCACCTAGGTACGTTGAGATATTTAGTCTTGTAATTCTAATATTGTAAACTATTATTATGTCTTTTCATTTATTTATACTCTGATTATTGTCTTGGTAAGTCATTGGATTTTATTATGGTTTTATATCATGAATCATATTATGTCTATTCATTATTTTCTATTATAGGTTTGTGTATTTATAAGTTAAAACCATCCCTTGATAATGTGAACACCCTTTGAATTAATTTTCAACCTTTTGTGTCTGAGAAATGTCACTTAAGGTTAGTGTAATTTCCATCCCAATGAAGCTAATGAGAAGGGTTTGTGAATTTACAAACAAAATCAGTTTGGTGCCATATATTATTTTGGGATGGTAAAAATGTAGATATGATGCGGTAGAACTTGAAATATTGAGCATAAAATTAAAAATATTGTCTATTTATGCTGAACATCATGTTACTGGGGATTTCCAGGAACAAATAGTGTTATTATCACTTCTAGGTGACTTGTTATATCATAGTTTTGTGTTTAGTTGATGAGCGCATGTTATCACACATTTTAAATAAAAAACATCTTACTAGTATTTTGTTATTTCAGTGGATTTTTGTTTTTTATTCCTTGTTAAATGGAACATGTTGACCTTTCTTGAGGTATTTTGTGTTTTCATGTGTACGAAACTAATATTTGAAGGAAAATTTATTTTGAACATGGAAAAAAATTGTTTGGATTTTTATTGTGTGTTGATTCTTTCTAGTATCAATTTTTGTTTTTTTTCCTTTTTCATTATTGTTTAAAGAACAAAAAACCAGAAAATAAATTGAACATGAATATGTAATAAATTAGTTTGGAATTAAATTCAATAATGGAAATTGGTATCCATCCCAATTGAATGAAATGATTAATGTTTTTTGATAAGTGTTCAGAATCATGATTTTATGTTTACTAATTTTCTTGTTTAGTAAATGATGATAGGTTTATAACCTAGAATACTCCTATACATTTTAGAGTAGTCTATTTCAACCATGTATATTATATTTTTATGACATGTTATGTGTTGAATTAATTTGGATAATTTAAAATATGGTTTCAGAATGATTATGACATGACTTGAAGCATGCTATAATTGTGAGTAAACCTATTTTAGAAAAATTGAAAACACGAAAGATAATGGTTTTGTTAATCTTCCAAGATATGTGTACAATAAATTAAGCATGTTTCATATAATGAATTCTATGATAAGTAAAAAGTTTTAGATATATCATTTAGCAGCCTATTAAACTATTTAATCTATTTTGATAATATTAAAAATATAAGGTATTAGGTAAGAAAGCATATATAAATCTATGATATATTAATTTTGGTTGTTTCAATATTTGAGAAAGCTAATTTCCTAATAAATATAATCATACAAAAAATTTAAGCCTTGAATATGATGATAATAAAGTACATGAAAATAAGATTTATTTTAATTCTAATTAAAAATAAATAGGTACATTTTATAATTTTTAGGATATCATTTGATTAACCTTTTTTTAAAATAAAATATTTATTTTATGTTATAATTAGGTACTTTTTAATTAATATTGAATGATGAATACATATCTTGAAACAATTTATTATTATCATTTACAAAATTTTCATTGGTGATTAAGTTATTTTTTTGAAAAAAATTATGTGATTTGGATGATAAAGGGAATATTTTATTAATAGATACATTTTCAAAATTAAATAACTCCTTTAGTGAATTTTGTTATAGAAAAAGTTAACTTCTTTCGTGTTGAGTTTTTAAAAATTTTTCAAAATAAAAATCACTCATAAGAAATTTTTTACAAAATAAATTATCTTATGTTAGTATTAAATAGGGTTTAAAAAATAAATTTCACAATTATATTGAATTGTTACAATTTTAAAAGGATTTAATTTTTTCATTTAACCGGTGTTTTCAAAAGAAGAACGCATTTTTAAAACCTTGTTGTTTTTTTGGAAACTATGGAACTTTTAGAATGAAAATATTTTAATATGTTGTACTAATGGATAAAAACCTCATGGTGGTTTATTGGAATAGGCGATATCATGTTTTTTTGTCTAAAAAATAATTTTTTTGGTACTATATTAGTTTATTTGTGGCATTTTATGTGGTTGTTGTGCCATTTATTATTATTATTCTTGTTATAATAGATTTGTTTTGTAGTTCCCCTTGGTATTCGAAGGAGTTTCATTGATTGGAATCATTATTTTAAATATTTTTTTCAGTTGGGTTATAAGGTTTGTAAATATGAATTAGTGAGTATAGAGGTTTTCATAAATTCATTAAAAATTCATGTAGACATTAAGAGTTGTAATTTTAATAGAGGGAGCTGTGGAAAATTTATTCAGGAGATTATATACTATTTTATCAAAAAAAGATAATAAATTTGGTGTAATAAAAATAATGATTCAAGCTACATATATTGGATAACTGGATGTCCAATGTATGAGTTGATCAAAAGAGGTTGATGCAATTCAATGTTTGAATGTAATTCAGATGCATCAGTTTTTAGACCACAGGATACATAGTTTTTCATAAAATTTGTGCTAAAGTTTAGGATTTTACAAAATCAAATCACCATAATTATGTTCACTAGTGACACATCCATGATTTTATTTTGAGGTATTTTTTTGTTTATTTTGGTCTCATATTGGTTCCTTACATTAATCGAGAGTTTTAAGTAAAAATTGTAATTTTTGGACTCGACAGAAGGTGGCACACGATTAGCACAGGGTTATGGAAAACCATGCACTTTACAAGAAGAAACTGTGTGCCCTAGACAGTGGAAGTATCCAGGTAGCACAACCATTCACATGGGTGTTCACCCTTCCTCAGAAAACCATACAATCTCATTACTTTTCAACATAGGGGGGTTCACGGTTATAGAATAGTTTGGAGAACTATGTGGGCTAACCATGCGACATGTCTCAGCCATAAAAATTTGAAAATTACCTTTTAACCCTCCCCATATTTAACCCTAATTCCATGAATTTCTTCTCCTATTTGGAATTTTAAACCCTAAGATCCTCTCTATATCCTACTTTCTCTTATTTAACTTCAATTTTTGTAGATATTTGGATTTGGATTTTCATGAATCATAATTTAAGCCACAAGTCTCTTGATTTATTCCATCTTCTAGGGTTCTTCTTTTCTCTTTACTGGGTTATCTTTTATCTAGTGTCTTGGATTCCGTAAAATGGGTTGAATCATGGTTATTTGGGATTAATATTGGTGTTTATGCCTCGATCATTCCTTTATAGGGTTTTCTTGTGGTGTGGTTGTGGTTTTACATATGTTTCCAGAAGTTTATGAGATTAATGTAGGTGGTTCCATGATTTTGTATTATTCGATTATTTTTGTATTTTTTCTTGGTCTCTTAAATGTATTCTGTGGATTATTTATGTGGTATGAAATGTTTTTTCAAAATGTTTCAAGGTACATATGTATTGAAAGCTAATTTTCCTAATTAAATTGGTTGTGTTTCAATAAAACTTCATTAGGGTGCTTCTTAAATGTTTTATATAAATTTTGTAAGTGGTGAAAAGTACATTTTTAAATGGATTTGGAGTGTGTATAGATTTAAAATATGTTTTACATATGAAAAATGGTAGGTTCTCGTATGTATTAAAATTTATTATCTAGTGTATGTGTTAGTGTTGATCTATGTGACATGTGGAATGGAATCAAGCACAAAGGGAATCGTAGGTATCTAGTTGGGAGGACTAGGAAAAGTACTCTTGTTGGATCAGTTGGACTGAGGATCATTTTATTCAAGAATTATTGGTGCTACAGCACTGACTAAACTATGTGATGATTTAAAACCACTAGAACATTTCATATATTCCTCTCTTGTGTCTCTAGCATGAGGACACTATGGGTTATTATTGATATACCATGT
The DNA here is from genome assembly GCA_963277665.1 of Viscum album. Classification (NCBI taxonomy): domain Eukaryota; kingdom Viridiplantae; phylum Streptophyta; class Magnoliopsida; order Santalales; family Viscaceae; genus Viscum; species Viscum album. Next base: position 541,489,261 of record OY728135.1, read on the forward strand.
TTCGATAATATATAAGGTTCAAAAACCCCCACTAGGTCTAGATACCTCATTCATTAAATGTGGTTCTCTCTTATGATGTGGTTCTCACCATAGTCATATAGTAGACATTGGTTACATTTTTAGTTTCAAAGCATAATTTTCTGGAAAATTATTTCATTCAAATGTATTCATTAAAATGTTTTCAATTTATCTCTTAAAACATTCATGTTAATTTGTATTTTAATGTTATGGAATAGAATATATTTTTGCATGGTATCCTACTAGGATTTTCCACACACCTTACAAACACCCTCATTTGTATGTATACATTGTTATATTTGACCCAGGTATATGTAATATGTTCTTTGGTGGTGATGGTGGTTCCAGTTTCTAATGTTCATCTCTTGTAGATATCTATAGTGGTGGATCGAGGGTGCTGAACCTATTAGTGCATTGAGTTTTTTGGGTTTTTTTTCTAGTTTTCCCCTCTCCATTTTGGTATTTTGGTTTTTGTTCAAAGTTATAAAATGTTTAACTTGATGTTTTTTTATCTTTTTGGTTATGGATATTGATCACGATCTGATGTTTTATTTATAAGATTTTTTATTATTTTAAAGTGTGAAATCATTCCCAAAGAGTGTATTATTGATAGAAAAGAAATATTTTCCATTTTATGGTGATTAAGAATGCCATTAAGTACATTCTATGGGTAGGGTTATGTGTTTGAATCGATGGAAGCCTAGGCCGATTCATGATAAACTTTTATTAGATAAGGTTCTATCTATTTTCATTGGGTCAAATTGTTTGGGATAGCATGTATAGAAAATATCTTGGACTGTTGGGGTATGAGGTTCTGGTTTCTAGTGGGGTTTATGGCCAAAACACCTCATGACAGGCCTTAGGTTTCCATAGAATGTTGGAATTTGGTAGGACTTCTCCTCCAGGTGAGACGTACAAGCTACATAATGTGCATGGACACTAGGTGGTGGTGATGTGTGTTGTCTTGTTATTGTAGTGAACGTGGTTTTGTTTTGGTTTTCTTGGTTATTTTTTCATTTTTGAAAATTTTCACAATGGTTTATTGATGGTTTTTCTTTATGGTTGTTTCTTGATGTAGCAGGATGCCTCCCTAGTGACTTTCTCTGCAAACGTAGGAAGTGACAAAAGAGAGTCCTCCCACACCTTTTTTATTAGAAACTAGTGGATGTTGTGGTTTGGGTTGTCCAATATTTGGGTCAAGGAGTGGGTTGTAGTCCTACTAAAGTTGGGAAAGCTGAACCAAGTCTTAGAAATGATAAAGCTCAGAAGTTAAAAAAATAATCTTTCCTTATAGGGTATCAAAGATCCCTAGGGAGAAGAGGAGTGTCATGATAAGATCAAGAGAATGTTTGTGGTTTTAACACTCATAAGGCAATGAAAGTGAAATTTTCTTCATACATATTTTATGGTCTTAGACGGAGGTGGTGGGAATCAGTGGTTCATGCTGGGAAACATGAGAAAATGGGTTGGAAGTATTTCATGGTCATCTTTAATGAGAAGTATTTATGAAATAGCTTGGACATCGCGAAGACCCAAGAGTTTATGAATCTAAATTAGGGGGATAATAAAATGTTTGAATATGACAAAAATTTTGACGAGTTAGTCTAATTCACACCCCAGTTAGTTCCCAATGACCATTTAAAGGATCAATAGTTTGAAATGGGGTTGCAGAATGATATTCGGTCACATTTCTTCCTATTTAGGTTGAATAATTTTTCTAAGGGGTGTGATTGTACATTGATGGTAAAGACTAATAATAGTGGAACTTTCTATTTCTTTGGATCTGGGTCAACAATGGGAAAGGTAAGTGGTTATTCATTTTAGGAGATGAGAAATAGGGATTAGCAAGAGAGGAATGGAGGAGGTAGTTTAGGAAATCCTTCTTGATTGAATTAATTTGTGGATTCAAACGCTATATCAAAAATATGCCATCAGTGTGGGAAGGTAGGGAATGTGTGATATATGTGTTCATATCTACCAAGAACATTACATTGGTGTGGACATATGGGGCACCCAAAAATGATTTTTAAGAGCCATATGTCCATATCAGAGTGGATAAGGTTCTATGGACTCTAGGGGGAGTTGATCCCAGTCATAGCTGTCTAGCATAGCGGGTTCATGGTTTAGTGGTCATGGTTATATAGTTGGATCTTCTTTTGGACAATGTTAGCTTAAGGAAAATCCACTATTCAGTAGTAATTCTTAGGCCCAGGTAGATACTAATAATCTTCTTTTCATGATTCAAGAACCAATGGAATTGGATGTAGGACCTACAATAGTTTGAGGTACCATTCCTATTGCATTTTCTATAGATATATCTTTTTTATATAGGTTACTCTGTTTATTTAACTTCATCCCATATTAAGGGTTTCATGAGTTTGTTGTTTAATAATATTATATATGAAATGGAGCTTGTCAATCCACTTCATAAGAAGAGATAATAGGGTTTTATGTGTCCACCTTGTGAACTCACCGTGTTAGGGATTGAGCAAGAATGTGATTTCTTAGTTCTATAAATTCAACTCATTAATGTAATCCTCTATATGGTTTAGATGCTACACTTCTTGGTGAAAGTAGATTGTTATTGACAATTAGTGAGTTCCAAATAACCTCATGGAAGACTTTAGGTTCTTCAAGGTGAATGAGATCCTCGATCTGGGTGTGCTGGACCTCCACTACCGGAGTTGGGTAATCTTATTTTTCAGATATCATAACCCATGTTTGTGGAAGATGATGGAGGCATCGAGCGAGAATTACCTCCTATGGTGGGTGACTTCCCATAGGTATTTCTAGATGATTTTTCAGTATTAACTCCATTGTGGGATGTGGACTTCACCATTGATTTTGCATCAGAAAAAAACTGATATCTCTTACCTCATACCATATGCCCCCACCAAGTTGAGTAAATTAAAGGTAAAACTGAAAAATTTGGAATCAAAAGTATTTATTCACCCAATAATATCATCTTGGGTCTCTCTAGTTCTATTGGAAAATAAGGCCAACAGATCCCTCTAGTTATGCATTGATTACCATAAGCTAAATAAGGTAACAATCAAGAAAAATACCTATTGTCCCATATTAATAACCTTTTCCATCATCTAATGGGGGAAATGTGGTTCTCTAAGATCACTTTGCATTATGGGTATCTTCATGCTAGATATTGAGAGGAAGATGTTATGAAAATAGTTTTTTGAATATGGTATAACCATTTTGATTATCTAGTCATGCCTTTCAGGTTGAAGAATTATCCAGCAGTCTTTATGGAACTCACGAACTAGGTTTCCCACCAATATCTTGACTCATTTATCATGGTATTAATGGATTACAACTCAGTCTCCACTAAGACCAAGTAGAAACATGAGCATCATTTGTGGATTCTATTGGGAACTCTTTAAGATCATCGCCTCTATGAAAGGATTTCCAAGTTCACCTTCCGGATCCAGGAGGTGAAGTTTTCAAGACATGTGATCTTAAATAAATGGGTTTTGGTGGACGTAAAGAAGATCAATGTATGAATGTCATGGGAGCATTCAAATATTTTTCTTGAGATCAGATGACTTTTGGGCCTCACTGGGTATTGTAAGCAATTTTTTCAAGATTTCTCTTGTCTCACTTCACCCATGGTGGCACTTACCTAAAAAGTTCTAAAGATTGAATGGATTCCATAATTCCAGGCATCCTTTTAGGTTCTTAAGATGTTTTTGAACACATCCCCCATTTTGATATGACCAGAATCTAAAAAATGATATGTGGTCTACTGTGATGATTCAGGTATGAGTCTTGGTTTTGTGCTGATATAGGCTACCCATGTGGTAGTGTATAGATCTCACTAACCCTAACCACATGAAAATAATTACACAACACAAGATCTAGAGATAGTAGTAGTAACACATTCCTTGGAAAATGGAATAATCATATTTTTTAAAGGATGTTCATGGACTTTTCTGGTTATAATATCTTGGCCTACATTTTCTCCCAAAAATATTTGAATTTAAGACAACATCATTGGGTAGAGTACCTTCAAGGGTTTGATTTCGATATCATCTACACCATATGAAAAGGTAATGTAGTTGAATATTCCATGAGTAGGAAAGTTGTAGTGAAAGTATTGAATGATTCTAGTGATGAATGGACCTTGATATGGATTTTTTTCCAGTTTCATATGGAGACCATAGAGCATAGTAAAGGTACATTAATGTCCAATGTTTAGTTCCACCTTCCCCTATGGATTATATTCTTTATTATCTGTTGATTTATGAGCTGTTATAGTAGTCTAAGAAGTTCATAAATGGTGGGGAGGTGATCAGTTAATGATCCATATCTTCATAAGGTATTATTTTATTTAGGGATGCTTCATGGTGTTGTTTTCATTAAAGAATGTGGTGATGTAGGATAGACACCATTAACAGTGGTACATTCATCTTGGTACAACCAAGAAGTTTTATTATGAGTGTTGTAAATTTTGGTGGGTATATATGAGATGAGACATAACTGACTTTGTATCTAGGTGTTTTATGCGTCAGTAGGTTAATAAAATCACTTAATTCCATCTGGTTTGCTTCATCAATTACCCATTCCTACCTGGAAGTGTGGTGAGGTTTCCATGGACTTCATTATTGGATTACCTTATACACATCTAGGGGAAACTTTTATATGGGTAGTGATTAAAAATCTTACCAAATCATCCCATTTAATAGGATAAAATATTTTACTAAAGTTGATTAATTGGGATAGATGTATGTTCAAAAAAAAGTGAGGCTTCATGGTGTTCCATAGATAATTGTTTTTGAATGGGACCCCCATTTGACCTCATAGTTTTGGGAAGGCCTTAATAAAGTAATGGAGTTTCAATTCATGTTGAGTACGACATTCCATCTTTAAATAGATTATTAGATGGAGCGGGAAAATCAGATCTTAGAAGGCATGCTCTGAGCATATGTATTGTATTTAAGAGGATTGTGAGATATCCATTTGGGGTTAAAAGAGTTTTCTATAATAAGAGTCTCCAATACTTGAAAAGTATGGATCCCTTTAAGGTTCCATGTGGTTGTCCATGTTGGTCACCCTAATGTTCGGAAGAGGTAGGGTAGACCCCATTGTTTGGACCGAGACTTGTGCAGGGGACATCCGATAAATTTTGGTTGATCATATGTCATTTTTTGATAGTGCAGAGCTGCCAGAAGTCATATTCTAATCAGAGGTTCCCAGCATTAGAATTCTCATTTTGTGACTAAGTGTACATGAAAGTGGCACTTCCCTTGGGTCACTGTCCTTTGGGTAAGTAATGGAAGCTAATACCGAGGTATGTCAGACCTTTTGGGAATACCAAGAGGTTTGGTATGGTGCTATACTAGTATTATTTTCCTTCCCTATTGATCTCAATTCATGATAAGTTTTATGTCTCTCAGTTAAAGAATTATAATACGGACCTCTCTCATGTGTTGATTGGGATGAATTAGAGATGAAATCTGATTTGTCTATGATTGAGTGGCCAATATGAATTATGGATTTCCAAGGGAAAGTGCTTTGGGGGAAGTCCATACAGTTGGTTCGAGTTTTTTTGATGCAAGAATAAAATGATCATGATACCTGAGATAAGATGTGTTGGGATGAAGAGTAGTTTTCTTTTTTGTTCTCTGATTAGACATTGGAATGAATTGACGAGGGTGGAAATTTTTCTTGGTGTAGATAATTTTCACATCTGTGATTTTATTTTGAGCTATTTGTTGGTTTATTTTCATCTAATCTTCGTTACTTATATTTCATGGGATATGTTAGTGAAAAATTTAATTTTTTTTCTCGATAGTATGTGGGGAATGGTTGGAACATGACAAGGGGATATTGTGCACCAGTCCAGAAGAAACCACGTTCCTGAACAATATAACTTTCTAGGCCACACGACTCATTGTGCAGCTTGAACCCTTATCTAGAAAACCATGAGTCCTCATTCCCCTTGGATTGAGTGGAACTCATAGTTTTTTGCAGTTTGGGAAACCATATAGCATGTACAAATCATTAAAAATATGAAAATTACCTTTCTAACCTCCCATGATTTAACCCAAATTCAACCCAATTCTTCCCCCACTTGGGATTTTCCGCCCTTGGATTCTCTCCATATCCACCTTGATCCCTTGGACCATCAATTTTTGGGTGTAATTGGCTTTGGATCCTTAATAATCATCACATAAGCATCTCTTATCTTTATTTATTCCTTATTCTTTGGTTATTATTTTCAATTAATTGGTCTCTCTTTTCTCGAGTAGGTTAGGTGCCCTAAAATGGATTTAATAATGGATATTTGGGTTTAATACTGGAGTTTATGGTTTGATCTTACCTTTATAGGGTCCTATTGTGATTGAGTTGTGTTTTTTACTAGTTTATAGATGTTTTTAGCTTGAGGTAGGTGATTACATGCTTTTGTAATATTAAATGATTTTGGTATACTTTATTGGTCTCTTAAATGTAGTTTATGGTTTATGTGTGGTGAAAAATCTATTTTCAAAAGGTTTATGGTTTATATGTCTTGAAAGATGATTTTCCAAATGAAATTGGTAGTGTTTGATTTGTGATTCCTATTGGTGTTTCTTAAATGTGTTCTCTAAATTATGTAGGTGGTGTGAAGTATGTTTTCAAATGGCTCTGGTGTGAGTGTGGATTTCAAAGAGGTTTTACATATGAAAAATGGTGGTTTCCCATTTGTATTAATATTTCTTGTCATTCATATGTTTAAGCATTGATCTATGTGACATTTGGAATGCAATCGAGCACAAAGAGAATCCTCAATCTCTAGGTGGTTGTATTAGGACTAGTGTGCTAGTTTGATTGGAGGAGATGATCCCTAGTTTATCTTAGTAGGGTTGATGCTAAACACTAACTAAACTATGTGATGATAGGAGACCACTAAAACATTTGATAGATTCTTCTCTAGTGACTCATGCACGAGGAAACTACGGGTTATGGTTATTATACCATGACCCACCAATATATGAGGTTATTAGGGTCCCACTAGAGCTAGAGCCTTTAGGGATTACCCATGGTTCCCTCTTATGATGTGATTATCACCATCAGAATATGGTGTGCCTTGATTAAATCATTATTATCAAATCATACATTTATTGAAAATGTTTTCTTTAATATATTTTTTTTAAAATGATTCCAATTTATCTCTTAAAAAATTCATGTTAATTTTTTTAATGTTATGGAACAAAATATCCTTTGGGTGGTATCCAAATATGCTTTGTCTTACACACTATATACACCCTCATGTGTATACAAACTTTGTTATGTTTGACCTTGGTAATTTCAAGTTGTTCTATGGTGGTGACGGTGGTTCAGTTTGCTAGTGTTCGTCTCTTGCAGGTGTCGATGGTGGTGGCTCAAGGGTAAGGACCCACATGTTTCATTGAGGTTTTTGTGTTATTATCTAGTTTTCATTCCAATTTTTTGTATTTTTAGTTTTGTTCATTGTTTTGAAGTGTTTAACTAGAATGTTTTCTATCCCTTTGGTAATTGATATTGATCTTGGTGTGATGTTTTATTTATAAGAATTGTTGTTTGTTGATTTTCATCAGTGAAATCATTACCAAATAGTGTATTTTTGATACCCAAATACTAGTTTCAAACATTTGGGGATTGGGAATTTCCTTCTGTCCATGCCATGGGGTGGGTTAGGTTTTATGTCCGATGGAACCCCAGACCGGTTCATGAAAAACATAAGTACCTTCAATGAAAGTATATTCACTAGAAGTTCATTTAATAAAAGTAAATTCAATAGGAGTAGATTCACTAAAGGTATTTCCACAAGAAGTATGTTCACTAGAAGTACATTCAATAGATGTAAATTAACCAAAATTATATTCACTAGATGTACATTCACTAGTGGTACATTGACCAAATATACCTTTATAATAATTACATTCTCTACAAGTACATTGAGCAAATGTACATTCACGAGAAGTTCCTTCACCTAATGTAAATTGATCATAAATATGTTCACTATAAGTACATTCAACAAGAGGTTCTAAGTAACTTCATATTCAAATTTTGAGGTAACAACCATTATGATAATTAAAATTTTGGACATCACAATACTGATTTTATTAATGAATGTTCATGACTATAAATGAGATCTATGTACAAGTGGAAGGATGTCACAATCGAATTTTGTAGATGATTCAATTAAGACAAACCCCCTATATCTTGGGAATATTTTAATATTGTTGAATAATCAATTTAAGGGAGTGGTATTTTCAAACTAGATCCCACACATTACCAATATTTATCATAGAATGTATGGTTATATAAAGGCGGGAAATTATTTAGGAAAATTTAATTGAGGTGGGATATAAATTTTAATCAATAAAATTTAGCATATTTGAGTGAAGAAGATAAATGAAAATATAGATTACATTCATTAGAATAATGGCCTCACTTAGTTGAGTTTACTAAAAATTGAAGAATTGGAAGAATGATGTTCCAGATGAAAACATTATAGACATTGAATTTTTTGAGAAGAACCTTATTTGAAAATTAGAAGGATTAAACATTAAGACAAACCTTATAACTGATAGGAACATGTTTATTATTTTTTTGGAGACTCATGTGTATGATAAATAGTTAGGTAAAAGGTGATCCCTTCCCATGACATTGTATTTATTGATTAATCATTGTGGAAAATTTTTGACTCTAAAATTTTGAGAACAATAAAGAGTAGAACACTAATGAGGGATGAAACTTGTAAAATTCTATTTGATTTACTTTATTGCTTACTTATTTCTATGTAGTGATAGTGACTATTCTTACTTCAATGTATCATAAACTTAAAAAGATGTAAATGTTCACTTATTTTTAATTATATTTTTAAAAATTGAACTGCTCATTCACCCCTTTCTCAGTGGTTCAATCCATTATTGGGTACAACAAGTGGTATAAAGGAAGATTATCTATATTATATCTATTTTATTGAATGAAGAACTCAAATTCCATTAATAACCTTGTTAATCCTAACTTAGATAGTAAAAAATTTCTTGGAAAGAAATATATGATGATACCCCATATCCTATCACTTGTATTGAAATTAGTGAATGAAACTATAGAAGGATTCCAAGAAGGTAAAAAGATACACATAAGACTTTTATGGAAAAAAGAAACATGGAAGTTGATGGTAAGAAATTTTAATTCTTTTATTAGATTGTTTTTACACAATGTAAATCAACTATGAAAATAAGGGAAAGGTGAGAAAGTATCTTTGATGTTAATTTTAAAGATAAGGAATAAAAAATTAAAACTTGTATAAGAAAATTTGAGGAACTAAAGGAAAATAATGAGGAAAAACATAGATGATTTTTTTCACAAGATTTAACAAAATCATAAATAACATCATAGAATTTTGAGAGACTCTAACAGACTCAACTATTTCCAAGGAGTTGAAAAATAACATCTCAGATAGATTTTATCCTAATATATCAGTACATTTTGATGGAAATTACATATCTATATGTGAATTTAAAATATTAGTGTGTATATTAAATAAAAAAGGTTTTAGTATTTAAGAATAGATCTATGGAAGATGATCCTTTGATATCCATGAGACTACTCAAAATTAATGCATCAAAAGTTGAATCTTCCAATAAAAGATAAGATGATTGAAATGAGGATAAGTGTCAAAAGAAGATAATATATCTTATCACTCATAATTTCAAAATGGGTAAAGGTAAGTATAAAGGAATGATTCGATTGAAATGTTTCAAGTGAAAAAGAGTTGGGCACATTGATTTCAATTTACCAAAGAAGAAAATTAATAAAAGTGAAGAAGATGAGATTGATGAAAAGATTAAAATGAATAAAAGAAATAAGGGCACAAAGGAATTAAAAAAACTTGTTAAAGGTAAAAAATGAGTCTACTCAGAAGAAGAAAATAAGTTTTTTTGAAAGGAATAATAAGGGGAATCCCCAGAAACTATATCATATGATTAATAAAATATAGGGAAATTTGTAAACATCACATATATTATAAAACTAGAAGGAACCTTATGTGAACAAGATGAATTAGGTGAATCTACCTACTTGAAACACATAATTTAGTCATAAATAAAAGCCTATTTGAGAATAATACTAAACTAAAGAAGGATATTCACTTATTTAAAAAAAGATAAAGGACAATTAAAAGTGGAGAAAATTATATCATAAGTGAGAATGCATACATCGAGGAAATAAGTAACCTCAAATTAAAGGTGGTCAAATAGGAAAAACTCCTCATGGATTAAAAGGAGAAGATATTTTTAGTATAAGATTAATTGATAAAGACACAATCCAGATGCATTGAAGTTGAATAAACTTTGATAATGTTGATAGATGATTTCAATAAACAAACATAAGTTTTAGATGAATATTCAATATATAATCTCATAAAGTAGGTAATTTTTTATGATAAAAATGATGATATATCAGTTTCTATCAATGCTGAATTTTTTCATCCAAAAATGATAGTGTGTTTATTGAGAATAAAATTGGAATTACTTATATTAAATCATTTGAAGTTAGAAACAACATAAAAACGATTATATGCATCAAAAGATTATGGAAGTCATATATACCAATGAAACACCCGGATAGTCCAAAAATGATAACTACTATCATTCAAGAAGTGATTGGTTTGAAGGATATTATGGGTTATATTGAAAAAATGGGAAAAATCCTAAAACTATTGGGAATACATGTCTCTTCAAGGAAGAAGGTTCGAGTTTAGGGGGAGTAACATTCAATTAAAAGTAAATATAAATTGTAATATGGTATGAAATATCTCACAGAAGATAGTATTAGAAGTCCAAAAAATTAATAATAAGTAATAATTTTGACTTCATGGAAGAAACCTATAAAATATATGATCAAACTGATTACTGTGATAGAGCATGCGTGACAACTCTTCATAGATAGGCTCCATTCACTAAAAGATAAAAATAAAAGGGAAAATAAAAGCCAAATTAAAAATAACGAATTGATGAAGTCAATATAAAAATTAGTTATAATGAGAAACTAGGGATTTTTGTAATGGATTATTCTCACATATTAACAAGGAGGTTAAAATTATAATAAACATCAAATATTTAATGGGGAAGATATTAACTTTTGAAGTGATAGTTCTTTAAATGTTAAAGGATGTATCACAACCATAATAGATAATTATAAGTTAAAATCAATGTATCTATTTTTTGGTAGACATTAATAAACCTAAATTAAAATGTGTATGTTTGGTTTTTGACAATGCAAATGAGGTGATATTCCAATGAAACCATTCTATATCCGGATTCTTTAAGGATGGATGAAATATTTCAGAAGGATTAATAACAAAAGGAAATATTTTTTAGATTGTAAATTCTGGTAAATCATCATACCTAAGTGAGAAAGATGAGAATAAATTTTGGAATGGGAGGGTGGGATATCTTTTCCTACAAAAAATGATTAAAATCTCAATGTAAGAAGTTGTAATAGATTTACATATACTAAAAAGAGAAAGAACCATTGTTTGTGAAGCCTATCAAAAAGGGTAGATGACTGAAAGGAAATATAAAAGAGATGAAATTAAGTCCACCAAACCTCTTTAACATATACGTTATGATATATATTGATTTATGATGATTTAATCCAAAAATGGTGATTTTTAATTTATCGCTTTTATTGATGAATTAACCCATATGATCAGTGTTATGTTTTTGAAACATAATATGATGTTGTGGATATGTTCTAGTACTAAAAGTGTGGAATTGGAAAAAATGTTTATATATATATCTGTAATATTGAAACTAATAATGGAAAAGACTTTAAATGTATTTTTTTTAATCTTATCAATCAATACATGTGATAAATCATCAATACAGTTCTCTCTATATTCCAAAACAAACCAGGCTGTAGCGATGAAAAATATATGTTTTATTGAAATGGGAAGGACCATAGTAGAATAATATAAAATAACTAAATTATATTTGATGGAATCCATATATAGAGTTTTATTTGTTTAAAATAGATGTCTTCTTATAGAGGGAATATAAATTTCACCATATGATATTTGGTACAAGAATAAATGAATGGTGAAATATTTTAATTTATTGAGAGTCCTTACTTAATAAAGAGAAAAAAACTCAAAATTATGAAAATTTGATGAAAAATATCAAGAAGGGATTTTCCACGATTACACAACCAATGAGAAGAGATATAGGCGTTGGAAAAATTGGTCACACAAAATTGATGAAATGTTTGATATTAATGTAATAGCAAATTAAGTCCAAATAAACAGAATACGAAAAATGTAAATCGAGTGAAGAAATATAAAATGTTAGAAAAGAGTCCATAATAATAGTTGATGAAGAAGTAATTCTAGATTCCAATATGGAATAAATTTGATAAATCTATTGATGAAGTGGATTCTACCACAAGTATAAAATTAAAATTACAGAAATTACAAAAGCAAATAGAACTGAGTAATATCATAGGAATTTGAAAAGCCCCACTTTAAAAAATAAGAATGATAAGAATATAGAATCAAACATCCCTTATCTATTAGGTTTAACCATAGTCAATATTAGGTTTAGAAGATCATAAGGAATGGTTAACATCTGTGAATAGAGAACTAGATAAGACTATAAAGAATAAAATATGGTAACTAGTGCCAATATAGGAAGTAAAAAATTTCATAAGAACTAATTGGGTGTTTAGGAATTATATCAATAAAAAAGAAAAAGTTTCATGTAATAAAGAAAGGTTAGTTTGAAAGGGTTACTCATAGGTGTAGGGTGTTTATTTTGAAGAGACAATTTATCCAGTTACATGACTTGGGACTATTCATATGTTTTTGGTAGTTTCATATAATTATAAGTCTAGGGTTTATTTGATGGATGAAAATTCTGCTTTCTTGAATGCTGAAGTTGAAGAAGAAGTTTACATTTCAAAACTAGAGGGGTTCACAGTTGATAAAGATGAATTTATGGTTTATAGACTCATGAAATAATTATATCGGTTGAATCATGCCCCATGTGGATGGTCTTATAAACTTTGTAGTTTCCTTAAGATATTCAACTTCACTAAAATAAATGTTTTTAAAAACTTATATATGAAGGATGAAATTTTTGGAACTCTTATAGTCATTATTTAAATAATGAAATAATTTTTTTTTTCTGATAATGATCATGCATGTAAGGAGTTATATGAAAAAATGAAAGAACAATTTCAAAATGTTAATATTTGGTAAGTTGAATTTATTTATCAAGATACAAGTTATTGAATATTTTGGATAAATCATTCCATCATAAGAAAATTATTCTAGGTAGTAGTTGATGATATCTGACTTGGGATATTATAATAAACTGACTAATCATATATCCTTTGAAGTAAATATGTGTAATTATAAATTTGGTAAAAGTGTCAATCAAATAGACATTAAAAATTAAATAATAATTTTACAACATCTATCATTATCTCAAAGTAACATTGTGTATAAATTTTCTTTGTGGTCTAGATATCAAAGTGATCTAAAGGAGTCACACCTGATGTATAAAAATGATTTTTAGGTATGTTAAAGTAATATTAACTTTGGATTTATATACTATAAAAGTGGTAAGTTGAACTTACTTAGGTTCACTAAAACACATTAGGGTGGTTATTTTAATGACTGCAAATCAATATCAATTGTTACCTTATTTTTGGGACAAATTTTTTCTTGTTATAATAAGAAGAAGAAAAACCTACTTACTTTGAGTATAGTGGAATCATAATATGTTGGAACAACCGATTATTTCACTCAAATGATGTGGATGAATGTATTTCTATAAGAATTGAATGTGAATGTTGGAAATTCATTAAAATTTATATGTGATAATCAATGTGAATCTTTTCTTTTAAAGAATATAGTTCATTATATTAGATCAAAAAAATTAACATAATTTTCCATTTACTAGAGGATAATGTTATTAATGGGGAATTTAACTTGATAATATTACAAAAAAGGATCATGTTGATAATATTTTTATTATTTATATTCAATGGGAAATGTTCGAGGAACTAAGTCTGAGAATTCATGTTTATCCTTATTCTTCTACAAAAATAATGTTTGGGAGTCCCAGCCCTACCGTGCCTTGGATTATGTCAAGAAAATGAGATATAAGTTAAAACAATTTCTCAAAGATTTTGTACTAACATTTATATATTATATTTATACGAGTATAGAGTTCTCATAAAAAATGGTATAAAAATAAATAATGGTAATGTAATTTTAATTAATTGGGGGGCATCGAAATCACATGGAAAAAATTCTATTGTCAGCGAGAGATTGAGATATCTAATTTTTGTTCACTATCAATGTGGTTTCAAGAGTTTTCTCCAAGAGAAATGTATACAATTATATAGAAATAAATGTTGCTGAGGTTTGTAATATAGTATTTTATCCAACAAATTCAAATGGGGAGGTTGACGTACCCACTGGTCATTGAAGGTCTTATAGTTCTTTTCTATATAATTTAAAAGATATTTTTTTTTGATTTTGGATATAAAAATAGTAAACACACAAATCTTAGTATGAATATATTCATATGTTTCTAGTATGTTCATAGTTGCATGAAGAGTTGGGAGTGTACTAGAGGGAGCTCTATAAAAAAAATTTAGATAATGTTTTTTTGTCCAATCAATGGAGGAAAAGAAATTTTGTGGAATTCCAATTTTCATTAATGTTGTAGAAATTTGAGTATCAGAAGTTCAAATTATGATATGATAAAATGAGGTTTATGTATGCTAAATTTAGAATACGGTGTTTGTGTACCAATTTTTTTGACAACCATATGATTTTGTTTCATCAGAATGGATCTAAGTGATGAAATATATATGAGGATTAATTGAGATGAAGATGGGGATTCAATATATGTACATTCACCAGGAGTATCTTCTTTAGAAGTACATTAACCTGAAGTACCATAACTGTAATTAAATTCACTATATTTACATTAACTTGACGTACATTCACCAGAAGTACCTTTACCAGACATATATTCACCTGAATTACGTTCCCTAGAAGTAAGTTCACCAAAATAAAATTCACTAAAAGTATTTTCACCTTATGTAAAATCAATAAAATTACATTCTCTAGAAGATCCTTCATTAATGTTATGTTCACCAGAAGTACCGTCATAAAAATTTTATTTAGTAAAATTACATTCACCATACATATATTAAAAAAATTAAATTCATTGAAAGGTTCTGAGTAACTTCATATTAATATTGTAATGTCAAAAAAATTATAATCATGGTGAGTTTGGTTTTGAAATCATATTTTTAATAATGTAAATTTTATGACTATAGTCTAGATATATGGATAAGTTTACAAATTTTTATATCATTTTTTATAGGATTAAATAAAGTAAAAACTTGGATATCTTTTAATGATTTTAAGTGTGTTGATAGAAGACATGATGTGAGTGGTAGATTCAAATAAGATCATACACATTACAAAAATATATATAGAGATATTAATGTTATATAAAGTGGAAATTTTTTACAAGAATATGTATTTTATTTATGACTGAAAGTTTCACCAATTATATTTACCCCATTTCGGTAAAGAAGGTCACCAAGCATCCGACCTATTATCATTGAATTTAGGATCTCTTAGAGTATAGTTTAATTGAATGTTAAGAATAAGAACAATTATTTTCCTGATTAAATTTTTTTAAAAAATTTATGTTTTTGAGAATAATTTTATTTTCTAATTAAAAGGATCCAAGAATAATCAAAATGTTGTAATTTGTGGGAACCAATATAATATTTTAGACATAGAACTTATGTGTGGGATGAAAAGATGGGTAAAAGATGATCCATTCCAATTCCAATGTATTTTCTTATTGATCATAGTATACAATATGTTACTTTTAAATTCCATGTAAAATAAGAAGTAGGTTCCCTCATTTCTGCCAAACCTTATAAACATTTGTGTGTTATTCTTTATTGTTTACATTAAAATATGTGTGTGAGACTGAGAATTATTACAACTTTATATCATAACCTTAACATTTTCCATAGGTTAACAACAATTTAAATAATGGTCTAGAAAATGAACCATTGATTGAACCCCCTTCTTAGTGGTTTGACCAATTCCTGGGAATCACATGTTCCATGATGTAGTATTTTTTATTCTAGTAGTAATGTTTTTTATTGTGTATAGGTTGTTATTTTTGTCCTAGTAGTTCTAGTCTAATTTATGTAAATGTTTCATTTTCTAGGATACTTGTTTTTATTCTTATATATATTATATAATTAAATGGATAAAATAGTGTCTTCTTTTGAAACGATCTCTCATGGGATGGAAATTAAGGCCCCTCATAGGTAACGAAATATATTGAGATCTAAGATATTCATTAGGGTCAATTACCACTGAAATGGTAAATGATTGTAATTATTTTTTTCCTTATAAATTTAATTATTGGGTATAACCATTTAGGATTCAGGGGGTTCTATCATTAATTCACTAGATAAACTATAATTATGGATATTTTCATTAGAATTGGGAAATAGTTTTTAATTTTTCTTTCAAAAACTATCCAAGGATAACTTTCTTAGTTATGGGACATTTTTAGAAGAATTTTCAATTTGTGTAACCTCCATTGATGTTTCATGAGGTGTTGGTGTGTATATGGTAATGTAACTAGAATTTGATATGATCTAGTTTTTTTCTTGGTGGGGATATTTGTTATCATTTACAAATACCTCTTGGACTCTTATCTTTTTGCCTATTGGGTCATTTTGAGTGCATTTTTCATATATTGTCATGTATGGTCTAACCAATGATCATTATTTCTAAGTCAAAATCTCAATGATATATGAGATGGTATGATTCCTTTATCCTAACATTTCAAGTGTCAGGTCAGTGTTTGGAAAAAAACCCATCAAGGAAACATTGTAGTATTTTTGGGTTGAATGCATTTATTGACAAAACAGGTTTTCAAGGCATGTTGTGGAAGTTCAGTGAGATTGTTGAAACTGTATGTTGATAAAGATGCAACCTGAATGAATGGATTCCCTAGAAGTGGTACAAAAAATTTTGTACCCAATGTGACACCTAATTCCAGTGTTTGCCAAATTTTTGTGGTCCAAAAATTATATTTTAGATATCATCGCAAAATATGGAATTCATTGAAGATCTTATCATAATACAGAAAAGGAATATGTTTCATGAATATGGGATTCATGAATAGTATTTTTCAAAGGATAGAATAATGTTGATGGTGATCTATGTGAACATATTTGAGTATTGAAAAAGACGAATGTGCGGAGCATCATGAGTGGATCATTGCAACATTGCGATGATTTTGATGGAAAAATCTATTATTACGATAGGTTTTACGAACATGAAATTTCCATGGTGCTTTATAAAATAGGGATCTTTATAGCGGAAAAGTTGGATCTCATTGAAATGATGTCGATTTCATTAGAAGGTTATGGAATCAGATGAAAATGCCCATAAATAGGTCTCTACCCCCTTTCGAAGAGTTGTAAGACTTAACAATGATATTAAGGCTCTCGAATAAAAAATTTGGTTTGAGAAGGTTATTCGTGAAGGAATTTCTGAGGAAAATCTTTGAGGAGGCTATTATAGCCAACTGAATATTTTTAGAATCATGAAAGTGTCAGAATTCAAAAAGGCCATAAAATTCCAACCATAATTTGGGAGAATTGAAATGGGTGGTTGCTTTGATAAGGCTAGTTTGAGCATCTGAAGATGAAGAGATTTGTGAAGGCTAATTGAGCATTGCGAAAAAAGTGAGCATGAAGAAAATGTTGGATCGAATAGTAGATAAATTTGTCTATTAGATGGAACAATACAAGAGGGGGGGTGAATTGTAGGTTTAAAAACTTTGAGTTTTATTAACAAAGAGATTAGTTTAAATGATCTTAAACTAATACAAATACAAATACCCACAATTGTATTGAATGTAAAAGGTATGATGTATTGTAATACTAATGTAAAGTAAAACAATTGTATTTAAGATGAACACAATAATCAGAGTAATATAAAGATGAATGATTCTACCTTAAAGCATATAGAATCAATCAATACAAAAAGTAATAGAATGATTGTAATTGAAACAATTACAATTGAATATGTAAAGAAGAAAGGAAACAATACAAATCCCTTTCCAATAAAAGTTAACAGCGGAAATGTAAAAGTAATACAATTCTTTTAACCCAAAGAGAAGGGTTATCCTTTCACCTAGGATAAAAGATCTGTCTCACCAACACCTTGGTGAGCCCTCGATATGATGATCGGCACGTCTGTCTGCCTATCCCCGGCAGCCCTCGATACGATGATCGGCACGTCTGTCTGCCTATCCCCGGCAGCCCTCGATTTTGCAGGTAATCGGCACCTCTGTCTTTCAATTACTTGAAAGCCCTCGATACGATGATCGGACACACAAGGCTGATGAGAGAAGTCACAGTGTCTCTCTCTATAATCTTTGTAGTTCACAGAGTCTCTTCATTCGTTCTCTTCGTTCATCGTTGTTTTCTCAGCTTCAAATGACCTCCTATTTATAGGCCTTGGGTTCCAACGGTCATATTGCCTCCAACGGTCATATTGAAACAGAAAGAACGACATCGTTTTGATTAGTTTGTAACTAACTCAACGACATCGTTTTGTTAGGACAAGAGATATATAGAAATGTAAAACATGAGTACGATTCATATGCAGAGAGAGTTTTTGACAAAGTACCAAAACAAATAGTGATCATCTGAATAGCAGAGTCAGTACGATACGATTGACAGAGTCAGTACGATACGATTGACAGAGTCAATATGATACGATTGACAGAGTCAGTACGATACGTTTGACAGAGTCAGTACGATGCGATTTGGTCGGTACGATCAACATCGTACAATACGATAAACATGATAAAAGACAATTGTAATTTACAAACATATGATAGAATACATTTTTGATTTCCAAAACATGATATAGAAGTCAAAAGAAGACTTTTGACTTAACAGAAAAGGAAGGAGATTTGAAAAGGCTAGTTTGAGCATCACAAAATAAGAAGATTCGTGAAGGTAGTGTGCTTTTCAAAAGTGTTTTAAAAGGGATTTCCATTAGTTTTGTGTTAAATTGGTATTCATCATTTTATGAATGTGGGTCATAAATTGGGAATCTATCTATAGTGTAGGATTAATTCATTTGAGATAATGTAAGGACAAATAAGTATTTAAAATATGAGGGGATCTTCTAAAGAAGCAACGATCACACTTCAGTTGAGAGAGAAATGATCTTTCATGTTCTGTATGGTTGTAAACCAGCCGCTTTGAACATTGTAAATAGAAGTACACTTATAGTGGATTTTGTAAATTGACACATTTCTAGTGTATGATCCTTGGACATAGCCCAGTGTGGGTGATGAAAATAAAATTCCTATGTCTTGTGAATTCATTAAATTCTGGTCATACTCAACAACATAAAAGAGAGAGAAGGGAGTTTTGTTGAAAAATTAAAAATAGATAAAAAAGGGGAATTTTTTTAATCTTCCATCCCCTGATTCACCCCCCTCTTAAGGTATTTGACCAAGTGGACCTAATAGTTATTAAAAAAAATATCAATGAAAATTTATGGTTTGACTCCTTGGTATTCACTTTTGATGTGTAGACTAAGATGAAGTTTTGTTGGTTTTGATAGGTGTCAACCATTAATATCTTTAGAGAACAGTTCCAAAAAAAATTTGATGGTTGAATACTGATAGTCGTACCATTATTTGAGTCATTAATAGTGAGGATATGTTAGTGGGTTGGTAGATAATAATAATTGTATCTTATTTTCAGGATCCAATTCTACTTCATCCTTCTTCCAGGATAGTTGTAACTTTCATTATTAAACAGGGTTTTTATTTGAATACTATTAGGTTAAGCCATATTAGGTAGGTCAAACTAATGGCCAGTAAGAATTTTTTACCTATGATTTATTTAGTGAAATGGAAGTAAATTATCATAAACTTTTACACTAGTTTGTCTAAATTTCATTAGAATCATGCTATCATCGATGTGGTAGTTTACTCTTTAAGTCACTGTATTGAAATCCAATTTGAGTGATGATGTTTGTAAATATTTTGAAGTGGGTAATGTCCGTGATCTATTCAAATTCTATATTTTGAGGATTTATATCATATCCTAAATAGGATTCCATATTCTATTGTGGGTTTCATACTCATTTCATCAACCCTTTGGATTGTGGGTAACAATTAGTATCATATGTCACATTCTATTTGAGGGGTAGTTTGAGTGATATTTAATATCATATTTTGTTCTTGAATTTACTTGGATAGAATTTTATTGTTCATGATTGTAATGGTTTCCTTAAATAGAGTTTACTCAGGTATTCATATATTGTTGAATGCTTTATATAGCCTCTTTTTGATAATGGTATTTTCTTCTAGGTTAAACACCACTATTTTGGTGGAGGTTTTCATTGAAGCTACCTTAATCTGAGTTTAGTGAAACTGACTATAGAAAAGACTAAAAATTATAAAGAATCATATTTATGGATTTGAGTAGGTTTTTATTTTACTTGGATCATGTTGGAATTCCATTTCATTGGTGGTGATAGATCACATGTCCTCATAGGTGCTTTTATGACAAGGGAGAAGTAATCTGAGTAAGTAAGGGTACTCGATTCCTTAGTCCATTTGAAATTTTGATATTTTTGAGTGTATCATTGATTATATAATTGGATAATGTTATCTATATGAGTGAGAGAGGTACTTGGTATCCTTTATCAAATGTCATAATATATATAGAGTGAGTAATACTCTATTATGTTGATGGTGGGAATCATGTTCCTTATGAGTCAGATGACCCTTTATTTTTCCATATGTTATGGTATATATGAAAGTGAATGATAAAATCTTATGAATTCAATGAATAATTTTCTATAGTGGAGTAGAAAACCATGATTGGTTCCAGTAGGAGCATTTTAAACTTGATACTATTATAGTGGATGAATGATTGAGATTGTGCCCATTTTCTGTAAACCTATATATTTATAGGGATGGAAAGTATACTGGTGGGATGAATTTGAACCATCTAGTTTGAGGTATATATTTTTTGTAATTAGAAGTTATATTATTTCTAGGTCTTTTACTATGAGTTTTTATAAGTTTTCAAGAGGATTTGGAGGCATTTTTAGGGTGTATGGTTAATATATGGTTAGGAGAAACTAATTAGGATATCTAGGTAACCATGTGAGATGAAGGGGATCCCAATGGGGAGGAAAATAGTAAATTCACAGTATGGGAAAGGAACCCGGTAATACTATGACTTGTAAATTTTCAGACAAAGGAATTTGATGTTTTCTTTGGATGATTTTATAAATCATGTATCTAAACCATGATACCCTAGGTTTTATATTTTAACAACAACATTTTTGGTTCAAAATTTCGGAAATCGTACAGCCGAACCATGTGATGTAATTAATAAAATCTGAAGAATGGTTTTTAATATGAACTACCCTAAAACCGTTATTATTCATCCCATGACTAATGCTCTAGATCCCTATAAGGTAATTTTAGAAATTTCTTTCCCCCTCAAAGCCTATTCTAATGGATCATTATGAATTAGACCTTATGAATTAAAGGTAAGAGAATTGTTTCTTTCTCTCCTTATTGATCTGATTGTTTTCACATGAGAGAATGCAACAATCACAACTCAAGTAATGAAAATTAGATTGTTAATTAAATAATTTTTCATATATATATAAGGGTTATAATCTCTAAGGGACGATCAATTTAGTAGTCTTGGAGACCTATATATTCACATGATACCCATTTTACATTATGAATAAATTATAAATAATAACAAAAGTGACTATTCTACATCCTTGAATCTCATTCTATGAATTCATCTTCATATATAGGGGAAAATAATCCAAATAAGAGTGAGATAAAATTATCATTAAGGGTTATGTAAAATAGAAAATATCATAAAAAAAATAAGTCAAAATCAATATGGAAAGGTAAATAACTAAAAACATCTGATTTTTAATCAATAACGTGAGCATGAAATGTATCCATGGATAAAATCAATAATATAATATCATTGATAATAAAAATTAAATTATAAATGAATTAAAAGAATAATATTGAATTCCATGATCTCAGACATCATGAATTCTATACTTTCAAGACATTTCCTCAAGATAGTTTGATAGATGGGTAGGTATACACTAATAACACATTTAATTTGACCAATTAATTCATCTTGTGAGACTAATAATGCATCGAGGGGATCTCTAGAACCGAGACCCACCTGTCATTGCATGTAAAATATATTTATCATATATTTTATAATCAATTAACTTTATAAACAATATTCCTTATCAATAAATATCAGTATTGAGTAATGATATGGGAGTTTCCATATTTATCATAGTCAAACAAATAAATGTCATAGTAAAACACCCTATGTAAAAATAGTGTAATGTCTATGTAATAATAAAAATAAAATGGATATATAAGGGAAATTGAATGTCCAATTATCACCAGAAAATGAATTCTTCAATAGAATTTATGGACGAAAAACTATTAAGAGATAAGTGATGTCCATTGGTACATGAGGAATATAGGTTTTTTATTTAGTTCACGTTCTTTGGAATAATAATAAAAATTGAAGTGAAATATAAAAATTAGATTTCATTAATTTTTTTTATTTCTAAAACAATTTAAAACATATAGAAGAATATAAATTTCATAAAAAAATTATGGTGGTGGGGAAGACCTTTATTTATAATGAACCATACTTTACATACATTGTTATTACTTCAGAATTGAAGAACACTTATTACAACATATAAAAAAACCAAGAAAGGACCGTATAAGTATAGTGTCTTTAGAAACTGGGAAACATAAACAACTGGTTCATAAAGCATCTAATTTTCGTCCCATTTATTTCATCATATATAGAGTCCCTTTTTGGCATATTCTACTTAATAACCTTCTTCCTGACCTGGGGAAAGAAAACATACAAAAGGGTGAGATCAAATGCTCTGTAAGGGTAAACAAAAGAAATATCAATAAAATCATATTCATAAGAACATAACTTTTGGAAATCTTAACCTGCAAAAGAGATCATAATTTAATAACATGGGATAGATCATGGTAGTGAAATGTAATCCCAATAATCATAACATAAAACATGAAACTTTGTTGCATTCACACATAATCATAGAGAATCATTTCTTATTAGTCAAGACTCATTGACAAGACTATCTTAGTGGACAAAGTCTATTTCTGAACCGAGTCACCCTCGTTTCAGTCCTGTTTCACTGAACTGGTATACCCTACCATTCCATCCATGTCTATCTCATGAGATATAAAATCTTTACCCAATGCATTGGAGGGAGATATAGGTCCCACATATCTCATAATGATACCATTCTTATGTGTGCCACAAAATCATAAACCATACATCATTGCATAACCCATGTAATAAAAATGGGATTCTTAAACAACATGACATCATAAAACAATTCATATTAGATAAAGGATTTCATAAAAATAATTCCATCACAACATAATAAAATCAATGTAATAATAGGGATAGAAACAGAACCCTATATTATCTTATATGGAAAACAATTTTGATAAAACACTTGAACTCCATTCTTGAGGAAAATATCCTTTCTACTTTAAAAACATTTTCCTTTCTTAACATGTCATAAAATTTTAAACTAAAAGAAGTTGATTAAAAATAAACTTGAAAACTTGTAAAGTAATATTCTTGGAAATAATGTTTTAAAAATCCATTCATGCTGTATAAGTTAAAAAAAACATTCTTCGTACTTTTGTAGGAAATGTCAAAAAGTACCTCGTACGAAAAACGACAAAAGATTCCTTTCGTATTCTTTACTAAAAACTCACCAAAGGGTAAAATTGGATTTAAACAATTGTATGTGGATGGAAATAATATTACATATTCAGGAAACATGGATGTGGATGATAAAATACACCCTAGTAAATACTAAAGTATAAACAATCTCGGATAAAAATGAGATTGTGATATTTTCCTTACCTTAGGTCCGATATACTTTGTACGTGTACGAACCTCTTGTATAATGATTTAAATAATGTTATTGACTTATTCCAGAATCATACATATTTTTATGATATCATATTTTGTCATATTCTTAGCTTCTTAGTAGTAATATTTCATTGCTACTTCTTATTCGGGTGTTTATAACTTTTTGTTCTTATGCGTGTTTTGTCGAATAAATTCTTATTCTTCTCTTTAGGTTATAGATACCTAATTTCTAGAATGGTATTAGTGTAATATATATCATATTCCTTCATTCAATTCATTTATATAATCATTATGAAATGATGATCATGTAGAACGAGTCGCATCACATCGTGGAGACGGTATTCCGTACGTATGCACGAGTGATGATATCATTCCTATGATCTTGGAATTGTATTGAAGTGTATGTATACTATTTCAGAATCATTATCACTTTATAATAGTCATATATAGTCATTATTTACACCATTATACCCATCCATGTAAGGTGGTGGTGGAAAATAGATTACACCACGACGTGGAGACGGTATTCCGTACGTACGCACGCGTGGTGATTTCTTTTTCCGTAGGATGGATAGATGGTGAAATAGGGTTGTTTAAAACTTATAATAACATATCCGTATATGAGTGATACTGATGTCATTACTTCATAATGAAACAACTAAAGAAGAAGAAGTGGAAGAAGAAATAAAGATGAAAGAATCAGTAACGGACATTATCTCTTCTTTGAAGTGCTTCTTTGAGACCTCCTTTTAGGGCACTAAAATGGGTCTTTGAAGAAGACCAGAACCTCTAGGATGTTTCTAGGGAAGTGGAGAGAATAAATTGGCAGGGGTTGGCCGATCTTGAAGGCTAAAAGTGGTGTGAGGAAGAGAGGGAGGAGGTTCCCTTTTATAAGGGAGGAGAGGGGCACCTTTGGAATAACTAAAAATATTATTTTGTTATAAAGTCACGTTCGGTTTTAAATAGCTCCAAATTGATTTATTTCGAGGATAAGGAGGGGATTGGTAGAAATCCTATCATCCAATAGAATTTAGACAAGTTTATATTCCTATTTTAACCTTATCATGTAGATTTAACATTAAGTTAAATAATTTTACTTTTACCGTGTCTTCTTGTGTTCTTATACTATAAGGTGAATAAACTTACTATATCAAGCCAAACGAACCCTAAGTTGTTTATTATTAATATATATAACCTTATATAAGTCATTTGGCCGAACCTCAGTTTTTAGGAATAAAATAACAATTAATAATATAATATTTGTTTTAAAAACTATTTTATGTCAATTTTGACACTATTTAGTAATTGATTTTTGTGAAAATCATAACAGAATGAGAAGTTAGAACAATGTTAATTAAATGAATACTAACATGTCATATTACCGTATAAAATTAGTGTAATTCATAAAATGTCTCAAATTATATTTATTTGGGTATTTATAACATCAATTATGTCAATATTTCATTAATAAGATAATTAATTCATCATCGTTGTGTCATAAATAAATTAAATTATATAATGTCTAAAAATTACAAATAAAATAACATTATGTAGAAATATTTTTAGCTTTCTAATGAATATTTGTAGTCGACTTTATCTTATGTATAACCCCATATTAAAAATTATTTACTTATTAAACTTTGATTTTAACTATTTTAACCCTTCTTTAAATAAATTAATAATAAATGTCCTAATCTAATCCAAGTGGGTCTAAATGGTCATATTTTATTCCTAAGGTTGTTTTTGGTCGAATTAAACTTGTCCAATAGAATTAGTACATGTGTTAGGGTAATAATAAAATCATTTGTACCATTAATTACCCTATTTACTTTTAACCATGGTAAAAAAAAGTAAAAAGTTACTATTCACCAAAAAAATTATTTTCATCTCATTGAACCACATTTTACTTACTGACATCAGCCGTGTCTCTCAGATTTTCGAAATTCCACTCAATAACATTATTTAAATCATTCATCAAAAATTGAAAGTTTTCAGAAAAATACCAAAATTTCACCCTAGGATAATTTCAATATTACGAATCCAAAAATGAAGTCCATTTTGAAAAATAAAATTTATAAAATTTTAAAAAGTGGTTATTACTATTCATAACGGCTAGTTTTAATAGTATATCATTGTTTAGTGAAACTCGGTATTGCGTACGACGCAAGCTATCGAGGAAGCTCATGATTTAGTGTAAAGAAAGCCAAGCAAGTGTTGTGTGTAGAATAAGATTCCTTTGATGATTTATATAACATAAAAGTCTCGGGTGTTACATTCTACCCCCCTTAAAATGAATTTTGCCCTCGAAATTCATCACTTTGTAACAAACAGATGAGGATACCTCTCCCTCATCATATCCTAAAGCTCCCATGTAGCTTCTTCTAATTGGTGGTTCCTCCATAAAACTTTCACTAATCGAGTGGTCTTGTTTCGTAGGACTTTTTCACTACGATCCAGTATCTCTAACGGTTGTTCTTCATAAGAAAGATCTTGCTCCAGCGGTACAACTTCGGAGTTGAGTACATGTGAAGGATAAGGTATGTACTTTCTCAGGAGAGATACATGGAACACATCGTGAACTTGAGAGAGATTTGGTGGAAGCGCCAATCGGTAAGCTACCTTCCCAACACGATCCGGTATTTCGAAAGGACCGATATATCTAGGGCTCAACTTCCCCTTCTTTCCAAATCTCATAACCCTCTTCCAGGGAAATATTCGTAAGAACACTTTATCACCCACTTCAAACTCTAGGTCTTTTCTTTGGTTGTCGGCATAACTTTTCTGTCGACTCTGAGCTGCTCTTATGTGTTTTTGAATAGATCTGACCTTTTCTGCCATTTCATCAACGAGATCGGGTCCTAATAGCTTTCATTCCCCAACTTCATCCCAGTAAGTTGGAGTCCTGCATTTCTTTCCATAGAGAGCTTCATAAGGATCCATATGAATACTGGAGTGAAAGCTATTATTATAAGAAAATTCCACCAAAGGTAGGTGTTGATCCCAACCTCCTTTGAAATCCATAGAGCAAGCTCTCAACATATCTTCTAGAGTTTGAATTGTTCTCTCAGACTGACCGTCTGTCTGAGGATGATAAGCAGTGTTGAAACTCAACTCTGTATCTAGAGTATGCTGAAGACTTTGCCAGAATTTCGAGGTAAATCTCGGATCCCGATCAGATATAATAGAAAGTGGTACTCCATGCAATCTTACCACTTCCTTTACATATATCTTGGCAAGCTGATCCAGAGAGAAATCCTCTCTAATAGCAATGAAGTGTACAGACTTTGTAAGACGATCTACTATGACCCAGATAGCATTATTGCCTTTGGATGTTTTAGGAAGTCCTGTGACAAAGTCCATAGTGATGTTTTCCCATTTCCATTCAGGTATGGGTAATGGTTGTAACATCCCCTTAGACTTCTGTCTCTTAGCTTTAACTTGTTGACAAACCAAACATCGAGAGACATATTCAGCAAAATATCTTTTCATGCAATCCCACCAGAAGTACTCTTTCAGGTCCCTACACATCTTTGTGCTTCCAGGATGAATAGAGAATGAAGAACTATGTGCCTCATCCAGCAGCTCCTTCTTTAATTCGGGGATGGGAGGAACACAAACCCGATTCGTGAACTTTATTATCCCATCACAATCAAGGTTGAATTCAGGAACATTTCTCACCTTCTTTTGTAACTCGACATCTTCTTTCTGTGCCTCTTTAATCTTCACATGTATAGATGGTTGAACATTCATTTGAGAAAGATAAGATTTTCCCCTTCCATTATAATTCCAAGATCCATCCTTTGTAAATCCATAAATATTGGATGTTTTATGATCCTCATCACGGATAAACTAGCATGGTCTTATCGACTTAATGCATCTGCCACCTTGTTTGCTTTCCCAGGGTGGTAATGGATTGAGCAGTTGTAATCCTTAATCAGCTCCAACCATCTTCTTTGGAACATATTCAGCTCCTTTTGTGTGAAAATATACTTCAAACTTTTATGATCAGTATAAATATCACACCTTTCACCATAATGGTAATACCTCCAAATATTTAATGCAAAGATTACCGCAGCTAACTCCAAATCATGTGTTGGGTAATTTTGCTCATGGATTTTCAACTGTCGTGAGGCATAAGCTATCAACATATCATTTTTCATAAGAACACACCCCAATCCCTTCTTGGATGCATAACTATAGATCACAAACCTTTCTCCACTACAAGGTAGTGTGAGCACAGGTGCACTGGATAACCTTCTTTTCAACTCCTTGAAATTCTCTTCACATTCCTCCGTCCAAACAAACTTAACTCCTTTCCGAGTCAACTTGTTGAGTGGATTAGATAATCGTGAAAAATCTTTCACAAAACGTCAATAATATCTAGCCAAACCATGAAAACATTGGATCTCAGTCACTGTTGTTGGTCTCGACCATCCTTCGATAACCTCTGTTTTTACTGGATCCATAGATATCCCCTCTTTTGAAATTATGTGACCCAAAAATGCAACTTTTTGAAGCCAAAATTCACACTTGGTAAATTTGGAATAAAGCTTCTCCTTTCTCAGGGTCTTCAATATAATTCTCAAGTGATATTCATGTTCTTCCTTTCTCTTTGAATAGAAAAGAATATCGTCTATAAAGACTACAAAAAACTGATCAAGATAGTCTTTAAAGACTCTATTCATTAGATCTATGAAGATAGCAGGGGAATTAGTAAGACCAAATGACATTACTATAAATTCATAGTGTCCATACCTTGTACAGAAAGCCATCTTTGGTATATCCTCCCTTTTGACCCTTAATTGATGATACCCTGAACTAAGATCAATCTTGGAAAAGTATTGAGCTCCACGTAGTTGGTCAAATAGGTCATCAATGCGTGGGAGAGGATATTTGTTCTTGATAGAGATCTTGTTAAGTTCTTGATAATCAATGCGGAGTCTCATTGATCCATCTTTCTTCTTAACAAACAGAACAGGTGCTCCCCAAGGTGATGCACTAGGGCGTATGAACCCCTTATCAAGATTCTATTGGAGTTGCTTCTTCAATTCCTGCAACTCAATTGGGGCCATTCTATAAGGTGTATTTGAAATAGGAAAAGCACCCGGTACGAGTTCTATTGAAAACTCAACTTCACGATTCGGTGGAAGACCTAG
The DNA here is from genome assembly GCA_963277665.1 of Viscum album. NCBI lineage: Eukaryota > Viridiplantae > Streptophyta > Magnoliopsida > Santalales > Viscaceae > Viscum > Viscum album. The sequence goes on from OY728135.1 coordinate 541,518,522, forward strand.
TAATTCCTCTAGAAAGACTTCATCAAACTCCCGTACAATGGGAATATTATTAATCATGAGTTTCTCACCAACCATTTGAGATAAATAACGTTCATTTAGTGGAATCAATACCCATAAAATGGATGAAATTTCCACTGGAAGGTTATGTTCATCCTTGCATCGATATACAATCATAGATTGATCTGGAATATGAAATGTGACTTCCCTTCTTTGGAAATTGATATGAGCTCGATGTAGAGAAAGCAAATCCATGCCAAGAATCACATCAAATTCCACTATAGGAAGGATCACAAGATTTGCAGGAATCACTTTCCCACAAACTTCAATCGGAGAAGAATTATAAACTTTTGATGCGACTGTTGTGCCATTAGGTGTTGTCACAGCTAACTCAACATCTAATTGTTGAGGTAATACGGTGATACCCTTATAAATTGTTTCAGAAATAAAGGAGTGGGTGGATCCAGAATCAAATAAAACATTTGCTACTTTAGAGTGGATGGTCAGTGTACCTTTCACCACATCGTTATCATACACCACATCACTGATAGAAATTGCATGTGACTTTCCTTTGTCTTTAGCCTTAAGAGTTTGTTGACGTCGACCATCATCATCAACCCTTGGATTAGAGCATTTATTGGTATAATGTCCCATCTCCTTGCACTTGAAACATTGAAGTGTAGTAGGTTCATTCTGTGTATCCCTTCCATTGTTTTCATCATTAGACATCTTCTTCCCATCATCGTGGCATTCAAATGCCCGATGACCTTCCTTTCCACATTTGAAACATTTACTTGTCCCTTTAAGACAACTCCCTCCATGTTTCTTTCTACACTTTGAGCATAAGGGAAATCTCATCTTCTTTTCAGTGTGCTCTTTAGATTTTCCTTTGAATTCCATTTTCCTCTTCCTATCAAACCCATATGACTTATGGGTTACTCCAATCTCCATCTCAACTTTGAGAGCACATTGAACGATTTTCTCGTATCTATTGAAGTCCCTTATGGCTAAGGCCCTTCAAAGACTTGGTTTTAAGCCACTAAAGAATCGATCGATCTTACTCTCAGGTTGGATAATAATACCCAAAGTGTACCTTGCAAGTCTTGTAAAATTTGCTTCATAGGTACCAACAGATTCATCATCCTTTTGATTTAGTTCAAGAAACTCTTTCTCCATCTTTTTTTGGAGAATACGAGGGAAGTACTTATTGAAAAATAAGTTCTTGAACTCGTCCCATTCCATGGACTCAATTTCATCCATTTGCCTTGTATTCTTAATAAGATTCCACCATTGATCAACATCACCTTCCAAACGATACACTACTAAGATGACTTTATCATGCTCAGAACATTGAAGAACTGGAAATATCTTTTCAGTAGTACTAATCCATTGTTCAGCAACTAATGGATCAGTAGACCCGCTGAATGAAGGTGGACGCAGTCTCATGAAGGATTCAACAGAATATTGCTCCTTCCTTTGATAGTTTGGAAATCCTGCATGATTCATAGCTTGAGAAAGTTGTGTGAGCACAACTACAAGATTTTGCATTCCAACTCCCATAACATTTGGCTGCTCAGGGGGACAATCATTGCATTGCCCGTCGCATTCCACAATAACACGGTTCCTTCGGGTTCCAGCCATTGACTAAAACCAAGAAGAATAGTGTGAGCAACACTAATTATATTAGGAAAACCACATAATCAAGAATAAAATTTCACACTTAAGGTCTTATCCTAGGTTATTCATGGCCATTTATAAAACACTAAGATTGTGTTCTATGCTTAGACTTATCCTTAGGGTTCTTACTAAGGCTTTCACATCCTAGTTTCCAAAGGTTGACTATACCTTTCCTCTGATACCAACTATAATGACCCATACTTTACATACATTGTTTTTACTTCAGAATTGAAGAACACTTATTACAACATATAACAAAACCAAGAAAGGACCGTATAGGTATAGCGTCTTTAGAAACTGGGAAACATAAACAACTGGTTCATAAAGCATCTACTTTGCCTCCCATTTATTTCATCATATCTAGAGTCCCTTTTTCGCATATTCTACTTAATAACCTTCTTCTTGACCTGGGGAAAGAAAACATACAAAAGGGTGAGCTCAAATGCTCAGTAAGGGTAAAGAAAAGAAATATCAATCACATCATATTCATAAGAACATAACTTTTGGAAATCTTAACCTGCAAAAGAGATCATAATTTCATAACATGGGATAGATCATGGTAGTGAAATGTAATCCCAATAATCATAACATAAAACATGAAACTTTTTGGCATGCCCACATAATCATAGAGAATCATTTCTTATTAGTCAAGACTCATTTCCAAGACTATCTTAGTGGACAAAGTCCATATCTGAACCGAGTCACCCTCGTTTCAGTCCTGTTTCACTGAACCGGTATAACCTACCATTCCAGCCATGTCTATATCATGAGATATAAAATCTTTACCCAATGCATTGGAGGGAGATATAGGTCCCACCCATCTCATAATGATACCATTTTTATGTGTGCCACAAAATCATAAACCATACATCATTGCATAACCCATGTAATAAAAATGGGATTCTTAAACAACATGACATCATAAAACAATTCATATAAGATAAAGGATTTCATAAAAATAATTCCATCACAATATAATCAAATCATTGTAATAATAGGGATAGAAACAGAACCCTATATTATCTTAGATGGAAAATAACTTTGATAAAACACTTGAACTCCATTCTTGAGGAAAATATCCTTTCTAATTCAAAAACATTTTCCTTTCTTAACATGTCATAAAATTTTAAACTAAAAGAAGTTGATTAGAAATAACCTTGAAAACTTGTAAAGTAATCTTCTTGGAAATAATGTTTTAAAAATCCATTCATGCCGTATAAGTTAAAAAAACATTCTTCGTACATTTGTCTGAAAAGTCAAAAGGTACCTCGTACGAAAAATGACAAAAGATTCCTTTCATATTCATTACTAAAAACTAACCGAAGGGTAAAATTGGATTTAAAAAATTGTAGGTGGATGGAAATAATATTACATATTTAAGAAACATGGATGTGGATGATAAAATACACCCCAGTAAATACTAAAGTATAAACAATCTCGGATAAAAATGAGATTGTGATATTTTCTTTACCTTAGGTCCGATATGCTTTGTACGTGTCTGAACCTCCTGTATAATGATTTAAATAATGCTATTGAATTATTCCAGAATTATACATATTTTTATGATATCATATTTGGTCATATTCTTAGCTTCTTAGTAGTAATATTTCATTGCTACTTGTTATTCGGGTGTTTATAACTTTTTGTTCTTATGCGTGTTTTGTCAAATAAATTCTTATTATTCTATTTAGGTTATAGATAACTAATTTCCAGAATGGTATTAGTGTAATATATATCATATTCATTCATTAAATTCATTTATAAAATCATTATGAAATGAAGATCATGTAGAACGAGTCACATCACATCGTGGAGACGGTATTTCGTACGTACGCACGAGTGATGATATCGTTCCTATGATCGTGGAATTGTATTTGAGTGTATTTATACTATTTCAGAATCAGTATAACTTTATAATAGTCATATATAGTCATTATTTACACTATTATATCCATCCAAGTAAGGTGGTGGTGGAAAATAGATTACACCACGGCGTGGAGATGGTATTCCGTACGTACGCACGCGTGGTGATTTCTTTTTCTGTAGGATGGATAGATGGTGAAATAGGGTTGTTTCATACTTATAATAACATATCAGTATATGAGTGATACTGATGTCATTACTTCATAATGAAACAACTAAAGAAGAAGAAGTGGATGAAGAAACGAAGATGAAAGAATCGGTAACAGACATTACCTCTTCTTTGAAGTGCTTCTTTGAGACCTCCTTTTAGGGCACTAAAATGGGTCTTTGAAGAAGACCAGAACCTCTAGGATGTTTCTAGGGAAGTGGAGAGAATAAATTGGCAGGGGTTGGCCGATCTTGAAGGCTAAAAGTGGTGTGAGGAAGAGAGGGAGGAGGTTCCCTTTTATAAGGGAGGAGAGGGGCACCTTTGGAATAACTAAAAATATTATTTTGTTATAAAGTCACGTTCGGTTTTAAATAGCTCCAAATTGATTTATTTCGAGGATAAGGAGGGGATTGGTAGAAATCCTATCATCCAATAGAATTTAGACAAGTTTATATTCCTATTTTAACCTTATCATGTAGATTTAACATTAAGTTAAATAATTTTACTTTTACCGTGTCTTCTTGTGTTCTTATACTATAAGGTGAATAAACTTACTATATCAAGCCAAACGAACCCTAAGTTGTTTATTATTAATATATATAACCTTATATAAGTCATTTGGCTGAACCTCAGTTTTTAGGAATAAAATTACAATTAATAATATAATATTTGTTTTAAAAACTATTTTATGTCAATTTTGACACTATTTAGTAATTGATTTTTGTGAAAATCATAACAGAATGAGAAGTTAGAACAATGTTAATTAAATGAATACTAACATGTCATATTACCGTATAAAATTAGTGTAATTCATAAAATGTCTCAAATTATATTTATTTGGGTATTTATAACATCAATTATGTCAATATTTCATTAATAAGATAATTAATTCATCATCGTTGTGTCATAAATAAATTAAATTATATAATGTCTAAAAATTACAAATAAAATAAAATTATGTAGAAATATTTTTAGCTTTCTAATGAATATTTGTAGTCGAGTTTATCTTATGTATAACCCCATATTAAAAATTATTTACTTATTAAACTTTGATTTTAACTATTTTAACCCTTCTTTAAATAAATTAATAATAAATGTCCTAATCTAATCCAAGTGGGTCTAAATGGTCATATTTTATTCCTAAGGTTGTTTTTGGTCGAATTAGACTTGTCCAATAGAATTAGTACATGTGTTAGGGTAATAATAAAATCATTTGTACCATTAATTACCCTATTTACTTTTAACCATGGTAAAAAAAAGTAAAAAGTTACTATTCACCAAAAAAATTATTTTCATCTCATTGAACCACATTTTACTTACTGACATCAGCCGTGTCTCTCAGATTTTCGAAATTCCACTCAATAACATTATTTAAATCATTCATCAAAAATTGAAAGTTTTCAGAAAAATACCAAAATTTCACCCTAGGATAATTTCAATATTACGAATCCAAAAATGAAGTCCATTTTGAAAAATAAAATTTATAAAATTTTAAAAAGTGGTTATTACTATTCATAACGGCTAGTTTTAATAGTATATCATTGTTTAGTGAAACTCGGTATTGCGTACGACGCAAGCTATCGAGGAAGCTCATGATTTAGTGTAAAGAAAGCCAAGCAAGTGTTGTGTGTAGAATAAGATTCCTTTGATGATTTATATAACATAAAAGTCTCGGGTGTTACATTCTACCCCCCTTAAAATGAATTTTTCCCTCGAAATTCATCACTTTGTAACAAACAGATGAGGATACCTCTCCCTCATCATATCCTAAAGCTCCCATGTAGCTTCTTCTAATTGGTGGTTCCTCCATAAAACTTTCACTAATCGAGTGGTCTTGTTTCGTAGGACTTTTTCACTACGATCCAGTATCTCTAACGGTTGTTCTTCATAAGAAAGATCTTGCTCCAGCGGTACAACTTCGGAGTTGAGTACATGTGAAGGATAAGGTATGTACTTTCTCAGGAGAGATACATGGAACACATCGTGAACTTGAGAGAGATTTGGTGGAAGCGCCAATCGGTAAGCTACCTTCCCAACACGATCCGGTATTTCGAAAGGACCGATATATCTAGGGCTCAACTTCCCCTTCTTTCCAAATCTCATAACCCTCTTCCAGGGAAATATTCGTAAGAACACTTTATCACCCACTTCAAACTCTAGGTCTTTTCTTTGGTTGTCGGCATAACTTTTCTGTCGACTCTGAGCTGCTCTTATGTGTTTTTGAATAGATCTGACCTTTTCTGCCATTTCATCAACGAGATCGGGTCCTAATAGCTTTCATTCCCCAACTTCATCCCAGTAAGTTGGAGTCCTGCATTTCTTTCCATAGAGAGCTTCATAAGGATCCATATGAATACTGGAGTGAAAGCTATTATTATAAGAAAATTCCACCAAAGGTAGGTGTTGATCCCAACCTCCTTTGAAATCCATAGAGCAAGCTCTCAACATATCTTCTAGAGTTTGAATTGTTCTCTCAGACTGACCGTCTGTCTGAGGATGATAAGCAGTGTTGAAACTCAACTCTGTATCTAGAGTATGCTGAAGACTTTGCCAGAATTTCGAGGTAAATCTCGGATCCCGATCAGATATAATAGAAAGTGGTACTCCATGCAATCTTACCACTTCCTTTACATATATCTTGGCAAGCTGATCCAGAGAGAAATCCTCTCTAATAGCAATGAAGTGTACAGACTTTGTAAGACGATCTACTATGACCCAGATAGCATTATTGCCTTTGGATGTTTTAGGAAGTCCTGTGACAAAGTCCATAGTGATGTTTTCCCATTTCCATTCAGGTATGGGTAATGGTTGTAACATCCCCTTAGACTTCTGTCTCTTAGCTTTAACTTGTTGACAAACCAAACATCGAGAGACATATTCAGCAAAATATCTTTTCATGCAATCCCACCAGAAGTACTCTTTCAGGTCCCTACACATCTTTGTGCTTCCAGGATGAATAGAGAATGAAGAACTATGTGCCTCATCCAGCAGCTCCTTCTTTAATTCGGGGATGGGAGGAACACAAACCCGATTCGTGAACTTTATTATCCCATCACAATCAAGGTTGAATTCAGGAACATTTCTCACCTTCTTTTGTAACTCGACATCTTCTTTCTGTGCCTCTTTAATCTTCACATGTATAGATGGTTGAACATTCATTTGAGAAAGATAAGATTTTCCCCTTCCATTATAATTCCAAGATCCATCCTTTGTAAATCCATAAATATTGGATGTTTTATGATCCTCATCACGGATAAACTAGCATGGTCTTATCGACTTAATGCATCTGCCACCTTGTTTGCTTTCCCAGGGTGGTAATGGATTGAGCAGTTGTAATCCTTAATCAGCTCCAACCATCTTCTTTGGAACATATTCAGCTCCTTTTGTGTGAAAATATACTTCAAACTTTTATGATCAGTATAAATATCACACCTTTCACCATAATGGTAATACCTCCAAATATTTAATGCAAAGATTACCGCAGCTAACTCCAAATCATGTGTTGGGTAATTTTGCTCATGGATTTTCAACTGTCGTGAGGCATAAGCTATCAACATATCATTTTTCATAAGAACACACCCCAATCCCTTCTTGGATGCATAACTATAGATCACAAACCTTTCTCCACTACAAGGTAGTGTGAGCACAGGTGCACTGGATAACCTTCTTTTCAACTCCTTGAAATTCTCTTCACATTCCTCCGTCCAAACAAACTTAACTCCTTTCCGAGTCAACTTGTTGAGTGGATTAGATAATCGTGAAAAATCTTTCACAAAACGTCAATAATATCTAGCCAAACCATGAAAACATTGGATCTCAGTCACTGTTGTTGGTCTCGACCATCCTTCGATAACCTCTGTTTTTACTGGATCCATAGATATCCCCTCTTTTGAAATTATGTGACCCAAAAATGCAACTTTTTGAAGCCAAAATTCACACTTGGTAAATTTGGAATAAAGCTTCTCCTTTCTCAGGGTCTTCAATATAATTCTCAAGTGATATTCATGTTCTTCCTTTCTCTTTGAATAGAAAAGAATATCGTCTATAAAGACTACAAAAAACTGATCAAGATAGTCTTTAAAGACTCTATTCATTAGATCTATGAAGATAACAGGGGAATTAGTAAGACCAAATGACATTACTATAAATTCATAGTGTCCATACCTTGTACAGAAAGCCATCTTTGGTATATCCTCCCTTTTGACCCTTAATTGATGATACCCTGAACTAAGATCAATCTTGGAAAAGTATTGAGCTCCACGTAGTTGGTCAAATAGGTCATCAATGCGTGGGAGAGGATATTTGTTCTTGATAGAGATCTTGTTAAGTTCTTGATAATCAATGCGGAGTCTCATTGATCCATCTTTCTTCTTAACAAACAGAACAGGTGCTCCCCAAGGTGATGCACTAGGGCGTATGAACCCCTTATCAAGATTCTATTGGAGTTGCTTCTTCAATTCCTGCAACTCAATTGGGGCCATTCTATAAGGTGTATTTGAAATAGGAAAAGCACCCGGTACGAGTTCTATTGAAAACTCAACTTCACGATTCGGTGGAAGACCTAGTAATTCCTCTAGAAAGACTTCATCAAACTCCCGTACAATGGGAATATTATTAATCATGAGTTTCTCACCAACCATTTGAGATAAATAACGTTCATTTAGTGGAATCAATACCCATAAAATGGATGAAATTTCCACTGGAAGGTTATGTTCATCCTTGCATCGATATACAATCATAGATTGATCTGGAATATGAAATGTGACTTCCCTTCTTTGGAAATTGATATGAGCTCGATGTAGAGAAAGCAAATCCATGCCAAGAATCACATCAAATTCCACTATAGGAAGGATCACAAGATTTGCAGGAATCACTTTCCCACAAACTTCAATCGGAGAAGAATTATAAACTTTTGATGCGACTGTTGTGCCATTAGGTGTTGTCACAGCTAACTCAACATCTAATTGTTGAGGTAATACGGTGATACCCTTATAAATTGTTTCAGAAATAAAGGAGTGGGTGGATCCAGAATCAAATAAAACATTTGCTACTTTAGAGTGGATGGTCAGTGTACCTTTCACCACATCGTTATCATACACCACATCACTGATAGAAATTGCATGTGACTTTCCTTTGTCTTTAGCCTTAAGAGTTTGTTGACGTCGACCATCATCATCAACCCTTGGATTAGAGCATTTATTGGTATAATGTCCCATCTCCTTGCACTTGAAACATTGAAGTGTAGTAGGTTCATTCTGTGTATCCCTTCCATTGTTTTCATCATTAGACATCTTCTTCCCATCATCGTGGCATTCAAATGCCCGATGACCTTCCTTTCCACATTTGAAACATTTACTTGTCCCTTTAAGACAACTCCCTCCATGTTTCTTTCTACACTTTGAGCATAAGGGAAATCTCATCTTCTTTTCAGTGTGCTCTTTAGATTTTCCTTTGAATTCCATTTTCCTCTTCCTATCAAACCCATATGACTTATGGGTTACTCCAATCTCCATCTCAACTTTGAGAGCACATTGAACGATTTTCTCGTATCTATTGAAGTCCCTTATGGCTAAGGCCCTTCAAAGACTTGGTTTTAAGCCACTAAAGAATCGATCGATCTTACTCTCAGGTTGGATAATAATACCCAAAGTGTACCTTGCAAGTCTTGTAAAATTTGCTTCATAGGTACCAACAGATTCATCATCCTTTTGATTTAGTTCAAGAAACTCTTTCTCCATCTTTTTTTGGAGAATACGAGGGAAGTACTTATTGAAAAATAAGTTCTTGAACTCGTCCCATTCCATGGACTCAATTTCATCCATTTGCCTTGTATTCTTAATAAGATTCCACCATTGATCAACATCACCTTCCAAACGATACACTACTAAGATGACTTTATCATGCTCAGAACATTGAAGAACTGAAAATATCTTTTCAGTAGTACTAATCCATTGTTCAGCAACTAATGGATCAGTAGACCCGCTGAATGAAGGTGGACGCAGTCTCATGAAGGATTCAACAGAATATTGCTCCTTCCTTTGATAGTTTGGAAATCCTGCATGATTCATAGCTTGAGAAAGTTGTGTGAGCACAACTACAAGATTTTGCATTCCAACTCCCATAACATTTGGCTGCTCAGGGGGACAATCATTGCATTGCCCGTCGCATTCCACAATAACACGGTTCCTTCGGGTTCCAGCCATTGACTAAAACCAAGAAGAATAGTGTGAGCAACACTAATTATATTAGGAAAACCACATAATCAAGAATAAAATTTCACACTTAAGGTCTTATCCTAGGTTATTCATGGCCATTTATAAAACACTAAGATTGTGTTCTATGCTTAGACTTATCCTTAGGGTTCTTACTAAGGCTTTCACATCCTAGTTTCCAAAGGTTGACTATACCTTTCCTCTGATACCAACTATAATGACCCATACTTTACATACATTGTTTTTACTTCAGAATTGAAGAACACTTATTACAACATATAACAAAACCAAGAAAGGACCGTATAGGTATAGCGTCTTTAGAAACTGGGAAACATAAACAACTGGTTCATAAAGCATCTACTTTGCCTCCCATTTATTTCATCATATCTAGAGTCCCTTTTTCGCATATTCTACTTAATAACCTTCTTCTTGACCTGGGGAAAGAAAACATACAAAAGGGTGAGCTCAAATGCTCAGTAAGGGTAAAGAAAAGAAATATCAATCACATCATATTCATAAGAACATAACTTTTGGAAATCTTAACCTGCAAAAGAGATCATAATTTCATAACATGGGATAGATCATGGTAGTGAAATGTAATCCCAATAATCATAACATAAAACATGAAACTTTTTGGCATGCCCACATAATCATAGAGAATCATTTCTTATTAGTCAAGACTCATTTCCAAGACTATCTTAGTGGACAAAGTCCATATCTGAACCGAGTCACCCTCGTTTCAGTCCTGTTTCACTGAACCGGTATAACCTACCATTCCAGCCATGTCTATATCATGAGATATAAAATCTTTACCCAATGCATTGGAGGGAGATATAGGTCCCACCCATCTCATAATGATACCATTTTTATGTGTGCCACAAAATCATAAACCATACATCATTGCATAACCCATGTAATAAAAATGGGATTCTTAAACAACATGACATCATAAAACAATTCATATAAGATAAAGGATTTCATAAAAATAATTCCATCACAATATAATCAAATCATTGTAATAATAGGGATAGAAACAGAACCCTATATTATCTTAGATGGAAAATAACTTTGATAAAACACTTGAACTCCATTCTTGAGGAAAATATCCTTTCTAATTCAAAAACATTTTCCTTTCTTAACATGTCATAAAATTTTAAACTAAAAGAAGTTGATTAGAAATAACCTTGAAAACTTGTAAAGTAATCTTCTTGGAAATAATGTTTTAAAAATCCATTCATGCCGTATAAGTTAAAAAAACATTCTTCGTACATTTGTCTGAAAAGTCAAAAGGTACCTCGTACGAAAAATGACAAAAGATTCCTTTCATATTCATTACTAAAAACTAACCGAAGGGTAAAATTGGATTTAAAAAATTGTAGGTGGATGGAAATAATAATACATATTTAAGAAACATGGATGTGGATGATAAAATACACCCCAGTAAATACTAAAGTATAAACAATCTCGGATAAAAATGAGATTGTGATATTTTCTTTACCTTAGGTCCGATATGCTTTGTACGTGTCTGAACCTCCTGTATAATGATTTAAATAATGCTATTGAATTATTCCAGAATTATACATATTTTTATGATATCATATTTGGTCATATTCTTAGCTTCTTAGTAGTAATATTTCATTGCTACTTGTTATTCGGGTGTTTATAACTTTTTGTTCTTATGCGTGTTTTGTCAAATAAATTCTTATTATTCTATTTAGGTTATAGATAACTAATTTCCAGAATGGTATTAGTGTAATATATATCATATTCATTCATTAAATTCATTTATAAAATCATTATGAAATGAAGATCATGTAGAACGAGTCACATCACATCGTGGAGACGGTATTTCGTACGTACGCACGAGTGATGATATCGTTCCTATGATCGTGGAATTGTATTTGAGTGTATTTATACTATTTCAGAATCAGTATAACTTTATAATAGTCATATATAGTCATTATTTACACTATTATATCCATCCAAGTAAGGTGGTGGTGGAAAATAGATTACACCACGGCGTGGAGATGGTATTCCGTACGTACGCACGCGTGGTGATTTCTTTTTCTGTAGGATGGATAGATGGTGAAATAGGGTTGTTTCATACTTATAATAACATATCAGTATATGAGTGATACTGATGTCATTACTTCATAATGAAACAACTAAAGAAGAAGAAGTGGATGAAGAAACGAAGATGAAAGAATCGGTAACAGACATTACCTCTTCTTTGAAGTGCTTCTTTGAGACCTCCTTTTAGGGCACTAAAATGGGTCTTTGAAGAAGACCAGAACCTCTAGGATGTTTCTAGGGAAGTGGAGAGAATAAATTGGCAGGGGTTGGCCGATCTTGAAGGCTAAAAGTGGTGTGAGGAAGAGAGGGAGGAGGTTCCCTTTTATAAGGGAGGAGAGGGGCACCTTTGGAATAACTAAAAATATTATTTTGTTATAAAGTCACGTTCGGTTTTAAATAGCTCCAAATTGATTTATTTCGAGGATAAGGAGGGGATTGGTAGAAATCCTATCATCCAATAGAATTTAGACAAGTTTATATTCCTATTTTAACCTTATCATGTAGATTTAACATTAAGTTAAATAATTTTACTTTTACCGTGTCTTCTTGTGTTCTTATACTATAAGGTGAATAAACTTACTATATCAAGCCAAACGAACGCCAAGTTGTTTATTATTAATATATATAACCTTATATAAGTCATTTGGCAGAACCGTAGATTTTTAGGAATAAAATAACAATTAATAATATAATATTTGTTTTAAAAACTATTTTATGTCAATTTTGACACTATTTAGTAATTGATTTTTTTGAAAATCATAACAGAACTATAAGTTTGAAAAAAGTTAATTAAATCAATACTAACATGTCATAGTAACCTAGAAAATTAGTGTAATTCATAAAAAGTCTCAAATTATTTTTATTTGGGTATTTATAACATCAATTATGTCAATATTTCATTAATAAGATAATTAATTCATCATCGTTGTGTCATAAATAAATTAAATTATATAATGTCTAAAAATTACAAATAAAATAACATTATGTAGAAATATTTTTAGCTTTCTAATGAATATTTGTAGTCGAGTTTATCTTATGTATAACCCCATATTAAAAATTATTTACTTATTAAACTTTGATTTTAACTATTTTAACCCTTCTTTAAATAAATTAATAATAAATGTCCTAATCTAATCCAAGTGGGTCTAAATGGTCATATTTTATTCCTAAGGTTGTTTTTGGTCGAATTAAACTTGTCCAATAGAATTAGTACATGTGTTAGGGTAATAATAAAATCATTTGTACCATTAATTACCCTATTTACTTTTAACCATGGTAAAAAAAAGTAAAAAGTTACTATTCACCAAAAAAATTATTTTCATCTCATTGAACCACATTTTACTTACTGACATCAGCCGTGTCTCTCAGATTTTCGAAATTCCACTCAATAACATTATTTAAATCATTCATCAAAAATTGAAAGTTTTCAGAAAAATACCAAAATTTCACCCTAGGATAATTTCAATATTACGAATCCAAAAATGAAGTCCATTTTGAAAAATAAAATTTATAAAATTTTAAAAAGTGGTTATTACTATTCATAACGGCTAGTTTTAATAGTATATCATTGTTTAGTGAAACTCGGTATTGCGTACGACGCAAGCTATCGAGGAAGCTCATGATTTAGTGTAAAGAAAGCCAAGCAAGTGTTGTGTGTAGAATAAGATTCCTTTGATGATTTATATAACATAAAAGTCTCGGGTGTTACATTCTACCCCCCTTAAAATGAATTTTGCCCTCGAAATTCATCACTTTGTAACAAACAGATGAGGATACCTCTCCCTCATCATATCCTAAAGCTCCCATGTAGCTTCTTCTAATTGGTGGTTCCTCCATAAAACTTTCACTAATCGAGTGGTCTTGTTTCGTAGGACTTTTTCACTACGATCCAGTATCTCTAACGGTTGTTCTTCATAAGAAAGATCTTGCTCCAGCGGTACAACTTCGGAGTTGAGTACATGTGAAGGATAAGGTATGTACTTTCTCAGGAGAGATACATGGAACACATCGTGAACTTGAGAGAGATTTGGTGGAAGCGCCAATCGGTAAGCTACCTTCCCAACACGATCCGGTATTTCGAAAGGACCGATATATCTAGGGCTCAACTTCCCCTTCTTTCCAAATCTCATAACCCTCTTCCAGGGAAATATTCGTAAGAACACTTTATCACCCACTTCAAACTCTAGGTCTTTTCTTTGGTTGTCGGCATAACTTTTCTGTCGACTCTGAGCTGCTCTTATGTGTTTTTGAATAGATCTGACCTTTTCTGCCATTTCATCAACGAGATCGGGTCCTAATAGCTTTCATTCCCCAACTTCATCCCAGTAAGTTGGAGTCCTGCATTTCTTTCCATAGAGAGCTTCATAAGGATCCATATGAATACTGGAGTGAAAGCTATTATTATAAGAAAATTCCACCAAAGGTAGGTGTTGATCCCAACCTCCTTTGAAATCCATAGAGCAAGCTCTCAACATATCTTCTAGAGTTTGAATTGTTCTCTCAGACTGACCGTCTGTCTGAGGATGATAAGCAGTGTTGAAACTCAACTCTGTATCTAGAGTATGCTGAAGACTTTGCCAGAATTTCGAGGTAAATCTCGGATCCCGATCAGATATAATAGAAAGTGGTACTCCATGCAATCTTACCACTTCCTTTACATATATCTTGGCAAGCTGATCCAGAGAGAAATCCTCTCTAATAGCAATGAAGTGTACAGACTTTGTAAGACGATCTACTATGACCCAGATAGCATTATTGCCTTTGGATGTTTTAGGAAGTCCTGTGACAAAGTCCATAGTGATGTTTTCCCATTTCCATTCAGGTATGGGTAATGGTTGTAACATCCCCTTAGACTTCTGTCTCTTAGCTTTAACTTGTTGACAAACCAAACATCGAGAGACATATTCAGCAAAATATCTTTTCATGCAATCCCACCAGAAGTACTCTTTCAGGTCCCTACACATCTTTGTGCTTCCAGGATGAATAGAGAATGAAGAACTATGTGCCTCATCCAGCAGCTCCTTCTTTAATTCGGGGATGGGAGGAACACAAACCCGATTCGTGAACTTTATTATCCCATCACAATCAAGGTTGAATTCAGGAACATTTCTCACCTTCTTTTGTAACTCGACATCTTCTTTCTGTGCCTCTTTAATCTTCACATGTATAGATGGTTGAACATTCATTTGAGAAAGATAAGATTTTCCCCTTCCATTATAATTCCAAGATCCATCCTTTGTAAATCCATAAATATTGGATGTTTTATGATCCTCATCACGGATAAACTAGCATGGTCTTATCGACTTAATGCATCTGCCACCTTGTTTGCTTTCCCAGGGTGGTAATGGATTGAGCAGTTGTAATCCTTAATCAGCTCCAACCATCTTCTTTGGAACATATTCAGCTCCTTTTGTGTGAAAATATACTTCAAACTTTTATGATCAGTATAAATATCACACCTTTCACCATAATGGTAATACCTCCAAATATTTAATGCAAAGATTACCGCAGCTAACTCCAAATCATGTGTTGGGTAATTTTGCTCATGGATTTTCAACTGTCGTGAGGCATAAGCTATCAACATATCATTTTTCATAAGAACACACCCCAATCCCTTCTTGGATGCATAACTATAGATCACAAACCTTTCTCCACTACAAGGTAGTGTGAGCACAGGTGCACTGGATAACCTTCTTTTCAACTCCTTGAAATTCTCTTCACATTCCTCCGTCCAAACAAACTTAACTCCTTTCCGAGTCAACTTGTTGAGTGGATTAGATAATCGTGAAAAATCTTTCACAAAACGTCAATAATATCTAGCCAAACCATGAAAACATTGGATCTCAGTCACTGTTGTTGGTCTCGACCATCCTTCGATAACCTCTGTTTTTACTGGATCCATAGATATCCCCTCTTTTGAAATTATGTGACCCAAAAATGCAACTTTTTGAAGCCAAAATTCACACTTGGTAAATTTGGAATAAAGCTTCTCCTTTCTCAGGGTCTTCAATATAATTCTCAAGTGATATTCATGTTCTTCCTTTCTCTTTGAATAGAAAAGAATATCGTCTATAAAGACTACAAAAAACTGATCAAGATAGTCTTTAAAGACTCTATTCATTAGATCTATGAAGATAGCAGGGGAATTAGTAAGACCAAATGACATTACTATAAATTCATAGTGTCCATACCTTGTACAGAAAGCCATCTTTGGTATATCCTCCCTTTTGACCCTTAATTGATGATACCCTGAACTAAGATCAATCTTGGAAAAGTATTGAGCTCCACGTAGTTGGTCAAATAGGTCATCAATGCGTGGGAGAGGATATTTGTTCTTGATAGAGATCTTGTTAAGTTCTTGATAATCAATGCGGAGTCTCATTGATCCATCTTTCTTCTTAACAAACAGAACAGGTGCTCCCCAAGGTGATGCACTAGGGCGTATGAACCCCTTATCAAGATTCTATTGGAGTTGCTTCTTCAATTCCTGCAACTCAATTGGGGCCATTCTATAAGGTGTATTTGAAATAGGAAAAGCACCCGGTACGAGTTCTATTGAAAACTCAACTTCACGATTCGGTGGAAGACCTAGTAATTCCTCTAGAAAGACTTCATCAAACTCCCGTACAATGGGAATATTATTAATCATGAGTTTCTCACCAACCATTTGAGATAAATAACGTTCATTTAGTGGAATCAATACCCATAAAATGGATGAAATTTCCACTGGAAGGTTATGTTCATCCTTGCATCGATATACAATCATAGATTGATCTGGAATATGAAATGTGACTTCCCTTCTTTGGAAATTGATATGAGCTCGATGTAGAGAAAGCAAATCCATGCCAAGAATCACATCAAATTCCACTATAGGAAGGATCACAAGATTTGCAGGAATCACTTTCCCACAAACTTCAATCGGAGAAGAATTATAAACTTTTGATGCGACTGTTGTGCCATTAGGTGTTGTCACAGCTAACTCAACATCTAATTGTTGAGGTAATACGGTGATACCCTTATAAATTGTTTCAGAAATAAAGGAGTGGGTGGATCCAGAATCAAATAAAACATTTGCTACTTTAGAGTGGATGGTCAGTGTACCTTTCACCACATCGTTATCATACACCACATCACTGATAGAAATTGCATGTGACTTTCCTTTGTCTTTAGCCTTAAGAGTTTGTTGACGTCGACCATCATCATCAACCCTTGGATTAGAGCATTTATTGGTATAATGTCCCATCTCCTTGCACTTGAAACATTGAAGTGTAGTAGGTTCATTCTGTGTATCCCTTCCATTGTTTTCATCATTAGACATCTTCTTCCCATCATCGTGGCATTCAAATGCCCGATGACCTTCCTTTCCACATTTGAAACATTTACTTGTCCCTTTAAGACAACTCCCTCCATGTTTCTTTCTACACTTTGAGCATAAGGGAAATCTCATCTTCTTTTCAGTGTGCTCTTTAGATTTTCCTTTGAATTCCATTTTCCTCTTCCTATCAAACCCATATGACTTATGGGTTACTCCAATCTCCATCTCAACTTTGAGAGCACATTGAACGATTTTCTCGTATCTATTGAAGTCCCTTATGGCTAAGGCCCTTCAAAGACTTGGTTTTAAGCCACTAAAGAATCGATCGATCTTACTCTCAGGTTGGATAATAATACCCAAAGTGTACCTTGCAAGTCTTGTAAAATTTGCTTCATAGGTACCAACAGATTCATCATCCTTTTGATTTAGTTCAAGAAACTCTTTCTCCATCTTTTTTTGGAGAATACGAGGGAAGTACTTATTGAAAAATAAGTTCTTGAACTCGTCCCATTCCATGGACTCAATTTCATCCATTTGCCTTGTATTCTTAATAAGATTCCACCATTGATCAACATCACCTTCCAAACGATACACTACTAAGATGACTTTATCATGCTCAGAACATTGAAGAACTGAAAATATCTTTTCAGTAGTACTAATCCATTGTTCAGCAACTAATGGATCAGTAGACCCGCTGAATGAAGGTGGACGCAGTCTCATGAAGGATTCAACAGAATATTGCTCCTTCCTTTGATAGTTTGGAAATCCTGCATGATTCATAGCTTGAGAAAGTTGTGTGAGCACAACTACAAGATTTTGCATTCCAACTCCCATAACATTTGGCTGCTCAGGGGGACAATCATTGCATTGCCCGTCGCATTCCACAATAACACGGTTCCTTCGGGTTCCAGCCATTGACTAAAACCAAGAAGAATAGTGTGAGCAACACTAATTATATTAGGAAAACCACATAATCAAGAATAAAATTTCACACTTAAGGTCTTATCCTAGGTTATTCATGGCCATTTATAAAACACTAAGATTGTGTTCTATGCTTAGACTTATCCTTAGGGTTCTTACTAAGGCTTTCACATCCTAGTTTCCAAAGGTTGACTATACCTTTCCTCTGATACCAACTATAATGACCCATACTTTACATACATTGTTTTTACTTCAGAATTGAAGAACACTTATTACAACATATAACAAAACCAAGAAAGGACCGTATAGGTATAGCGTCTTTAGAAACTGGGAAACATAAACAACTGGTTCATAAAGCATCTACTTTGCCTCCCATTTATTTCATCATATCTAGAGTCCCTTTTTCGCATATTCTACTTAATAACCTTCTTCTTGACCTGGGGAAAGAAAACATACAAAAGGGTGAGCTCAAATGCTCAGTAAGGGTAAAGAAAAGAAATATCAATCACATCATATTCATAAGAACATAACTTTTGGAAATCTTAACCTGCAAAAGAGATCATAATTTCATAACATGGGATAGATCATGGTAGTGAAATGTAATCCCAATAATCATAACATAAAACATGAAACTTTTTGGCATGCCCACATAATCATAGAGAATCATTTCTTATTAGTCAAGACTCATTTCCAAGACTATCTTAGTGGACAAAGTCCATATCTGAACCGAGTCACCCTCGTTTCAGTCCTGTTTCACTGAACCGGTATAACCTACCATTCCAGCCATGTCTATATCATGAGATATAAAATCTTTACCCAATGCATTGGAGGGAGATATAGGTCCCACCCATCTCATAATGATACCATTTTTATGTGTGCCACAAAATCATAAACCATACATCATTGCATAACCCATGTAATAAAAATGGGATTCTTAAACAACATGACATCATAAAACAATTCATATAAGATAAAGGATTTCATAAAAATAATTCCATCACAATATAATCAAATCATTGTAATAATAGGGATAGAAACAGAACCCTATATTATCTTAGATGGAAAATAACTTTGATAAAACACTTGAACTCCATTCTTGAGGAAAATATCCTTTCTAATTCAAAAACATTTTCCTTTCTTAACATGTCATAAAATTTTAAACTAAAAGAAGTTGATTAGAAATAACCTTGAAAACTTGTAAAGTAATCTTCTTGGAAATAATGTTTTAAAAATCCATTCATGCCGTATAAGTTAAAAAAACATTCTTCGTACATTTGTCTGAAAAGTCAAAAGGTACCTCGTACGAAAAATGACAAAAGATTCCTTTCATATTCATTACTAAAAACTAACCGAAGGGTAAAATTGGATTTAAAAAATTGTAGGTGGATGGAAATAATATTACATATTTAAGAAACATGGATGTGGATGATAAAATACACCCCAGTAAATACTAAAGTATAAACAATCTCGGATAAAAATGAGATTGTGATATTTTCTTTACCTTAGGTCCGATATGCTTTGTACGTGTCTGAACCTCCTGTATAATGATTTAAATAATGCTATTGAATTATTCCAGAATTATACATATTTTTATGATATCATATTTGGTCATATTCTTAGCTTCTTAGTAGTAATATTTCATTGCTACTTGTTATTCGGGTGTTTATAACTTTTTGTTCTTATGCGTGTTTTGTCAAATAAATTCTTATTATTCTATTTAGGTTATAGATAACTAATTTCCAGAATGGTATTAGTGTAATATATATCATATTCATTCATTAAATTCATTTATAAAATCATTATGAAATGAAGATCATGTAGAACGAGTCACATCACATCGTGGAGACGGTATTTCGTACGTACGCACGAGTGATGATATCGTTCCTATGATCGTGGAATTGTATTTGAGTGTATTTATACTATTTCAGAATCAGTATAACTTTATAATAGTCATATATAGTCATTATTTACACTATTATATCCATCCAAGTAAGGTGGTGGTGGAAAATAGATTACACCACGGCGTGGAGATGGTATTCCGTACGTACGCACGCGTGGTGATTTCTTTTTCTGTAGGATGGATAGATGGTGAAATAGGGTTGTTTCATACTTATAATAACATATCAGTATATGAGTGATACTGATGTCATTACTTCATAATGAAACAACTAAAGAAGAAGAAGTGGATGAAGAAACGAAGATGAAAGAATCGGTAACAGACATTACCTCTTCTTTGAAGTGCTTCTTTGAGACCTCCTTTTAGGGCACTAAAATGGGTCTTTGAAGAAGACCAGAACCTCTAGGATGTTTCTAGGGAAGTGGAGAGAATAAATTGGCAGGGGTTGGCCGATATTGAAGGCTAAAAGTGGTGTGAGGAAGAGAGGGAGGAGGTTCCCTTTTATAAGGGAGGAGAGGGGCACCTTTGGAATAACTAAAAATATTATTTTGTTATAAAGTCACGTTCGGTTTTAAATAGCTCCAAATTGATTTATTTCGAGGATAAGGAGGGGATTGGTAGAAATCCTATCATCCAATAGAATTTAGACAAGTTTATATTCCTATTTTAACCTTATCATGTAGATTTAACATTAAGTTAAATAATTTTACTTTTACCGTGTCTTCTTGTGTTCTTATACTATAAGGTGAATAAACTTACTATATCAAGACAAACGAACGCCAAGTTGTTTATTATTAATATATATAACCTTATATAAGTCATTTGGCAGAACCGTAGATTTTTAGGAATAAAATAACAATTAATAATATAATATTTGTTTTAAAAACTATTTTATGTCAATTTTGACACTATTTAGTAATTGATTTTTTTGAAAATCATAACAGAACTATAAGTTTGAAAAAAGTTAATTAAATCAATACTAACATGTCATAGTAACCTAGAAAATTAGTGTAATTCATAAAAAGTCTCAAATTATTTTTATTTGGGTATTTATAACATCAATTATGTCAATATTTCATTAATAAGATAATTACTGCATCATTGTTGTGTCATAAATAAATTAAATTATATAATGTCTAAAAATTACAAATAAAATACCATTATGTAGGAAATCTTTTGAGATTTCTAATTAATATTTATAGTCGAAATTATCTTATGTATAACCCCATATTAAAAATGATTTACTTATTAAACATTGATTTTAACTATTTTAACCCTTCTTTAAATAAATTAATAATAAATGTCCTAATCTAATCCAAGTGGTCCTAAATGGTCATATTTTATTCCTAAGGTTGTTTTTGGTCGAATTACACCTTTCCAATAGAATTAGGACATGTGTTAGAGTAATAATAATATCATTTTTACCCTCAATTACCCTATTTACTTTTAACCGTGGTAAAAAAAAGTAAAAAGTAACTATTCACCAAAAAAATTATTTTCATCTCATTGAACCACATTTTACTTACTGACATCAACCGTGTGACTCGGATTTTCGAAATTCCACTCACATAAGCGGTAAAATTAAGTTTTATGAAAAATTCAGTTTTTTTAACTACTACTTAGTGGTTTCACTATTCATCAAAAATTGAAAGTTTTCAGAAAAATACCAAAATTTCACCCTAGGCTAATTTCGATATTACGAATCCAAAAATGAAATCCATTTTGAAAAATAAAATTTATAAAATTTCAAAAAGTGGTTATTACTATTCATAACGGCTAGTTTTAATAATATTTTAATAGTATATCGTTGTTTAGTGAAACTCGGTATTGCGTACGACGCAAGCTATCGAGGAAGCTCGTGATTTCGTGTAAAGAAGGCCAAGAAAGTGTTGTGTGTAGAAAAAGATTCCTTTGATGATTTATATAACATAAAAGTCTTGGGTGTTACATTATTGTCGTATACATTAATAAACTTTCTTTTTGACTTATTATAGAGTATAAAATATCCATGTTAGAGAGCATTAAAAAGGTTCCCTGAAGACGTTTTAAAAATAAATGATAATGTAAAATATCATTAATAAATATTTTTAGTAAATAAATGGTCTTTCATAAAAAATTAAAAAATATGTACATGGAAGAAAAATATAAATGGCTTAAAGGGAAATAAAATTGGAAATTATATTAAATATTTCATTGATTCATTCAAGTAATAGAGAGAGGGAAAGTTAGAAGAAAATATGAAAACTCCATTAATATATAGAGGATAATAAATTATATGGTGTTTAATAAGGATAATTTATAATAATACTTCCAAGAGAATAAGAGAAACCCAAAAAAATGAGATTGTAAAATAAATTATTACCTATTTTGTAAATTTTTGATTGGAATCCCTTGATGAAACAAATTTGATTTAAAAAATTAATTATAATGAATAATTATTTATTATTATAAAATATATTTAGGTGAAAGTATATACACCACATAAAATTTAATAGGTTCTTAATAACAAATTTGTCTCAAAGGAGTGTAAACTGAGACAAAATACACTACCTCCAACTTTCCTTTTAGTTGATCACAGTTTATACTTATATATAATAGTTTTAAATTTTTTATAAATTTATAAAAAAAACATATTAATTTTTATAGTATAATATATGATCATATTATATCATCTTGTCACCCGTTCATTAATGCTATTTCATCACTACCATTGTTTCCGGTGTTAAATGCTCTATTTTCTCATGCATGTTTTATCATGAATGTTTTAGTTCCTATGAATAGAATATAGTTCTATAATATAATATTTATGTTATAAATATCATCTTAATTAATTATATACAATTTTATAAATATTTTTTATGTTTGGACATTGAAATGAATCACATCACTATATGGGGAAGGTAGGTCATGCATGCGTACACGAGACATTATCTTTTACTTAATGGTTAAAATGGAAAAGAGTTTGATGATATATCCAATTTAAATAATAAATTTCATTTCATAATTATTATGTAAATTCATTATTTCTATAATTATTATTATCCATGAGATTGCGTTATGTAAAAAAGATCACATCAGTTTGTGATGGGATAGTCTGATATACACCCGTTCTATGGTTTTATTTCTCATTTGAGGAAGGTGATAAAGAAATATTATAAAATAAATATAATAACATCACAATATGAAATATATTCTATATTTATTTTATCATAAATTTGAATACATAATTAATGGTGGTAAAATAAGAATTAAAAAAACAAAGTGTTTCTTTGCTTAGAAGAACCTCTATTGGATCCCTTATTATGGACCCCAAGGTTGGTGTTTTTGGATTACCAAAGCCTATAAAAAGTGTCATAGGATTATGTAGAGATATTTTTTCGTGGATTTTTTAATGTTAAATGGATTCATTTGTGTGAATAATTGAGGGGATTAGGTTCCCTATTATAATTTATGTGAGTGGAATACTTGTAATTTTTAAATGTTTTTCAACAATCTCAAGTCACATTCATAGAAACATGTCACATAAATGGAACATATTATAAGTGGATAATGTTATGTTCCAAATAAAATGAAAAAGGTGGTTTGGGAAGTGTTTAATTCCTTTTGAAAAATATCCTTTTACATTAACCCATCAGTAAACCCATTTAACCTTAACCGTGATAATTTATATTTACAGTTTTTACAATTCATTATGAAAAAAAAATTAAGTTTAAATGACTTCCTAATGTTAATTATTCTGATTCCAAATATTGAATCTATTCTATATAATTAAATACATAAAATTTGAAGAATTTAATTTAAAAATAAACTCGTAAAACTTTTCAAAAAATAGTTTCCAATAAATGGATTTTTCAAGAATAAGATGATCTTATATCAACTATATAACTTGTAATAGTAATCA
This sequence comes from Viscum album, assembly GCA_963277665.1. Lineage (NCBI taxonomy): Eukaryota > Viridiplantae > Streptophyta > Magnoliopsida > Santalales > Viscaceae > Viscum > Viscum album. The sequence continues at coordinate 541,542,585 of OY728135.1, forward strand.
TATGGATTTAAATTGATTTAGTTAGATATATAATCTATAAATTTAATTTAAATCATTCATCTTTAAATTATTTAATTAATTAATTTGGAACAACATTATGCCTTTAGAATAATTTTTATGAAAACTATCCATATTTTACACCAAATGATCTTATCTTTATTTCAAAAAAATTGATAGTAAATAGTTTTTTTTATAAATATCATAACATATAATTATAAATAAATGTATGAATAGTTAAATATTAATTTTTTAGTCATTAATAAAACATTATTTATAAGGTAAAATGTTAGAAAATTTGATTATAGGCTTATTTTGACCATGTATGTTCCATATCGATATTCATCCAATCAAAATTTATTTTTTCATGAAATATTAAAATGTGAATTTTATTATAGTTTTATTAAAATATAATTTTTACTTAATATAATTGAGTCTTGGGTGTTACATTATTCCTTAATACCAAATTTTCATCATTTTAATTTTCATAGATATTACACTTTTAATAAATGAGGGTGGTTATTGATCACCAAATCCACTAATTCCCATTTTTTATCCTCAATTTTTTTTATTTCTCAAAAGTAACTTCACTAGACAAGTCATCCAATTCTTCAATACCTACTCTCTAATGGTAAGAAATTGGATTGAAAATTTACTATAAGATAGAATAGGTTCCAATTATATTTATTCAGAGGTGATATCATGTGATGGATCTAGAATGTACTTACTAAAAAATGATATATGAAACACATTATTCAAATTATATTGTATTTGTGGAATTTTAAATTGGTAATACATAACTCTAATTATTTATATCATTTCATAATTTTCAATGTACCTGGGGCTGATTTTCCCATTCTTTCTGAAACATATAACATCTTATCATTGAGATTATTTCAAGAAAACATGACCCCCACTTGATATTTCAAATATTTCATATAGTTTTCACCATATATATTTGGCCTAATTTTAGGTTATATAATATGATTCAAAATATTCTTTACCTTTTTCTTTGTTTCCTTAACAAGTTTCAGGAATATATGTCTCCTTCCGCAATCGTATTCCCAACAAGTTGGTATATGACATCTCTTTCCATATAATGATTTATAAGACACAATGTTTATACTTTAATGAAAACTATTATTATCTAAAAACCATACCAAAGGTAAATAATCACCCCACATACCTTTTAATTTATGTAATAATGATCTCTATATGTCTTCTAATGTTGGAATAATCCTTTTGGTCTATCCATCAGTTTTCGGATGATAGGAAGTTATCAAATAAATCTTAGTAGCAAGAGCCTTTTAAATAATCTTTCATAATTTTTATGTAAATAGAGGATCATGGTTTGAGACAATTGAAATTAATGAACTATAAAATCAGACAATATCATTAGTGTGAATTCATGCAAGGTTATCAAGTGGTTAATCTTATCTTATAGTTATCAAATGTGTAAATTTTTTTAGTCAATCCAAATAACCCATATTATATTATTCATTATAAAAGTATTTAGAAGTCTTATAAAAACTTCTATAGTAATGTCATCCCATTTACACATAGGAATTTTTATATTTTTTATGAATCCTCTATGATGTTATCTCTTAGCCTTTAACTATTGCCAAACCAAGAATCTTGTTACATAATGAGTAATTTCCCACTTCATGTTTTCCTAAAAAGATGTTCTCTAAAATCATATTACATATTAGTGATACATGGGTGTATATAGAAATTCAAGAAATATGAATATTCCAAAAATTCCTTTCTAGATCAGATATAGATGGAACACAAAGTATCTTTCCAAATTTCTGAACAACAGCTTCAGAAACAAAGTCATCCAAATTTTCATCATTAATTCCCTTAATTTCATTATAAAAATTCTCATCATGAGGTTGTGAAATTATTAACATCTATAATAAAAATGGTTCTTTACTCATTTTAATGAGGAGTGATGTACCCCCTTCCATAATTATTCATATATCCATCTTTACTAGATCTATGCACATAAGATCCATATCAATCCACATTTTTGTCAGAAATCCATGATCTTTGTTACTGAATGAGTCTAATACCTTATTTGACTTCTCTGTATGGAAGTGTATTGAGAAATTATAATACATGTTTAATTTGATTCATTTAACATTCCTCATATTGAGCCATTTATTTGAAAAGAAATATCTTATTCTCTTATTCATTTTTGTATATCTCACATATTTCACAATAGAGAAAATTTCTCAATATATTAAAATGAAATATTATGAAAGCTAACTCAAGATCAAGAGTTGGATAGTTATATTCACGATCCTTTAAATTTCTTGAATCATAGACAACAACTTTATAAATCTGTATATGGGTACAACCAAGTATCTTTTTTGATGAATAATTATATATCACTAATCCATCATTTTCGGATTGTAGATTAAAAAATAGTGTATTTTCCAATAAACTAATAAATTATTCAAAAAACTATTCAACTTATTTTATCCATGTTAACTTAACCCCTTTACGTTTAATAATAATTTACAGGTCAGCCAATGAGATTTTTTTGAAAAAATCACTAATAATAACCTTCAAAACCAATAAAACTATATACCTGATTTATGTTTATTGGTGAAGTCAATTCTATGACTACCTTTTACAATGTAGGATCAACTAATTTTACATCCTTGTAGAAAATATTTCCTAGAAAAGTAACTTTTTTATTTTGTAATTCACAATTTCTAAATTTCCAATACATTAATTTTCTTCTATGAGTCTCAATAATGATTATCAAGTGATTCTCATGGTCCTAATTTATTTTATAATACACTAATATATCATTATTGACTACCAAAATTAAATTATCAAGATATTCATTTAATACTCTATTTATTATATCTATAAAAATGATGGTGCATTAGTCGACCAAAATGAAATTACTATGAAATTTCAATATCTATACCTCTTTTTAAATGATTTCCTGGGAATATCATTCTTCTTTACTTATAATTGATGATACCAAGAACAACGTTTAATCTTTGAAAAATATTGATATTTATTAATTTGGTAAAATAAATAATCAATGAGAGGTATATGATATCTTTTCATTATCATAGTAGAATTGATTTCCCTATAATCAATGGACAACCACATGGCTCTCAATTTATTTATATTGTAAAGAATTGGGGATCTATATGGTGAAACTGTAGGAAAACATTATCACACAACTCCTCTACTTTCATTTTCAATCCCACTAATTCCAAAGTTTCCATTATTTTGGGATTTTTTGATATAGGTCTTGCATCCGATATTTATTCAATAGAAAACTCAACTTCATTATCCAGTGGATATCCAAGTAATTATATAAGAATTACATCAATGTATTCCTAGAAAATAGTAACATACTCAATTTAAAAATTACCTTTTCCTTCCATAGACTGTTCTTTCTCTTCTTCCCTAAGAATCCCATTCATAATTTCTACTAGGGGTGGATCTAGAGATTAATTGGATGATAAAGTATCCACTCTAATGAAACGTAATTCTTCATCTTCATCATGAATCATAATTTCTTTCAATTTTAAATATTTTTTTGTATCATATTTTTAAATACATAACATACCAATTATTATATCAATTCAACAATAGGTATAATAATAATGGATACAAATAGGGAATGTTTATGTTTCATATTTGGAAATTCTTGACACATCCTCATTTGTAAGAACTTGGGTTTTCACTTAGGTATGGGTCCTTTATTTTTTTCTTTTAAATCATTAATTTGGACCTAATATGGATTCCTAATGAGTTATTAAAGGTTAAAAGGGTGTACAGGGATTGTTAGGATCCCAAAACACATATTTTTGGAGAAACAAACTTTGCGCAAGGTTTAGAGTAAACTATGTGGATGGTGTTTTTCCAGACAGAGCCATCCCGCACGGTTGGTGTACATCTGTGTGGCCTAACCATGTGAATGCCCCTTTTTCCTAGGTACATATTCTTTGCTTGCACACTTTATCAAACTGTGTGTCCAAACCATTCGGGCAGATCTGTCTTGCATGGTTTGCGCATGGTTTGACAAACTCTGCGGACAAACCGTGCACATGTTAATTTTCTAGGTGAATTTTCAATTTATCCCTTAATGATCTATTAAGAAAACCCTTCCTCCCAACTCTGAGAACCAGTAGGATTAACCCCATTTTCTTTCACATTTGGATCTTTTGAAGGCCAGAGCTATGGATCAAGAGATATCCTTCGTATGGAATCTGATCAAGCTTCCATTCATCACTTTGGATGCATAATGGTAAGTAATCAAGTCCTATTTAGCCATTTTTCTTCTCTCTTTCCCTCGACCATGATATCGCCATGTGAGAGTTTTTCACCTTTTCTTAGATCTATTCTGATACGAGGCAAATAAAAAGCTGATATCGAAGGAGATAGACCATACATCTCAAAGGTGGGTGGTCTCTAACTCATTCATAATGTTTGCTGATTTTGGAATACTTGTCTGGGGCGTGCCGATTTTATTGGAAGCCATTTCATGAATTTACATTCCATGATGTTACTTGTTACAAGTGTATGATTATTCTCTTTCCAAATATTTGATTATTTGTTAGCGGTTACACCCACAAATCAATCCACCCAATGTCAAAGGTTATGCCATATTTGGGTTTTAGTATTTTTGACACGATTGAGCCACCGTTTGGGTGTTCCTTTTATTGACCTTCCTAAAGGTGATACTTCCTATATTAAATGACATTTTATTAATGATAATTTCATAATAGAATGTACCATGTATTCCCACCACTTGACCCACCTAAGGTAAGTAATTTCTAATGATTATTAAATGTGAAATGTGAAATGGAATGTATACTATGTATATAATTTGTCCTTAACAAATGAGATTGAATAAAGGATAGTGTCCATATCACCACTTTCCATGTTAATGGAAGGTATAAGAGTGAACCACTATAATTTAATAGACCTTAATGGTTAATTAAGACTTGATTAAATGGTTAAAATACTAGTTTGCTAATCCAAACTATTGGAAGACGTGTATTGCACCAATATATAAATGGTTGCAACACTACTTGTCCTATCCAAACAACTGGAAGAAAATAATTGAACCAAATTAAGTATTACATGATTGTAATGTCAAATAGGAATTGAATGACTATAATATCCTTGAATTCTTAGAGGATGATACCTTTTGTCTCGGGAACCCCATTACGATTCAAGGATGTGGTGTGCATAGGTTGATATCTACCTTGACTCTGGTTGTTGTCCCTTCCTCGGATGCCCAGTATTCTACTACAAGGTTCTTTAAATTATTATAGGATACATCAGATACACTCCTTGGATCAAGAATTTTCTAGTAGGTTCCATGGTTAAAGACCATAGGGCCCTATAACTTCTTAGCCCTGTTTTACCTTGGACTCGGTAGGCAACTTATTGTGGAATTCCTTGGATTATGCTCTATGGATTACACTCTTAACCCGAATCTAGACTTATATACTACTGAGTTAGAATTTGGTGAGATATACATAACCTTGGTTTTTACCCCGTAACTCCCTCACTAGTATCATTTTTAGGTTTCTTTTTCATGTATTGGGACCTTCACTACTTATACTATCACGAGGTGAAGTTAGTGTTGGATATGCCTCACATAAGCTATGAACATTACATGGTGATTTCTTGATTAATGAACTGGTTACATGTTTAAACTCTAATTAAGAGCTGAAATAGGTACTTGGGTTTTTAGTTATATTGTACTATTTTATTTACAATATATATGTGTCTCTGAATAGTGATATATTCCATTACACAAACCAGATGTTATAGACACTGTTTGTGGTGGCTCACTGAGATTTATCTCACACCCTCTCTAGGCACTATGTGGTACCCAGGGTAGATTACATGACTGTAGGTGTTGACAAATGGAATCATACCGCTTTGAACACTTTATTTCTTGCTGGTAAGATGGAGCTTGATAGTAGATGACCAAGTTGGATATCAAGATTCTTGGAGTATCCTTTGTTTTCTTTTACATTGTAGAACATTTTATTATCATTGTCTTATATCTATGATTTCTAGTTTTTTAGTGACATAAAATTACATCATCATTGTTCAATTTGATATAGTTATTATTATTCTTGTTTATCTTTTACAGTAGTTTGATTATGTTGTTTATTTATATTGTTTATATTTATTCTGTTGTTTAATATTCCTTTATACTCCTTCCATTATTATACAATCTTCTAATGAGGGAATATTATTCCCACCAGCACACCCTAGGCCCATGCATCTAGTGATAAGCCTGTGGCATTCAGGGAGATGCGCTTGAGGCTATGTGGCCCACCTGGCATGATGCATCCGTTAAGTGGCATCTTGATCTGGGATGTTGCAAAGTGGTATCAGAGGTGGTTTCTTTTAATTATTTACTATTTTAAGATAATAGATCGGGTAATTTTAACACTTGGGAAGTGGTCATAATCTGTTCTTGGGCTTTGTGAACTCATGTTCTGGGTAAAAACCAAGTTTCCTAAACTATAATTGTTGTTCTTCTTTTTACTATTATAGTTGATAACATTTCACTATCAGGTGACACACATGTTGTGTGGTGTTATTGATTATTTATCCATTTGGATATTTTATTCATCCGTATATTGATGATATTAGGGAAAAAAGCATTATTACATGCATCATTATAGGAACCTATAATTCACATGTTATGCATATTTTCATCCCATATAGGGTTATTTCACATATTTTCATTTATTGATATTCTTGTGATTGTTGACTGATGGTGTGATAGTTTTCTTTTACATGTACTACTATTGGTTACAATTGAGTGATTTCCAATATCAATTCATGAGGTGAATGGGACCTCATGGTTTGGGATTAGTAATTTACCAACTCAAGCCATTATACTATAAAGAATTGGGTGTTGTTTCTGGTGATAGGTGTATGGACACCTATTCGACATAAATGGATATCCATTATAAAGAAAATCCTAAAATCTAAACTGAATTGGTTGTACATACTTATCCCACATTTTCATATCAATGAAAGGTAATAGAGTGTACTTGGAAATTAAATGCAAAATAACATGAAAATTATACATGAGAACTTACTGATACATGGTCGTCTAAGAAGGTAGTTTGGGTTGTATGCCTTGGGTAGTGAGTTTTCTTACATTCATTTCCATTAGTGATGCTATATTATGCTTCTAAGATTTTTCTGAGGTGTGTTCTTGGCATTTTTATACAAATTCTGCCATTACTTCCTTGTTTTGTTCACCAAGAGGGTGGTGACGACCATGCTCCAGACATGGTGGGCCCTAAGATGCTAGTCTAACCTTCAAGTGTGACACATGAAGAACCACCTTTTTATCTGATCCAAGCACTGATTCTCATTCCCGTGATAAGTTCCTATGTCTGATGCAGTCCATGCATGGTGTACCATGGGTTGCACCTACGATGGATGTTCTGACCCATGAGTTCCAACAACAACATCCTACTACTTTTTCAAGATATAGAAATTATCAAGATAATGAGTTTAGATAGAGTCCATGTTGTCTATCTTTGATCATATTGAAATGCCTCTAGATCTAAGAGTCAATCTTTCTACATACATGTTTGGAGATTCATCCAAGCATTGGTGGAATGTGGTTACCCAGACCGATCATCATTAGGTCATGTAAAAGGTTTATTCACAGACTTCCTTCAATGATCAGTTCTTTCCTCAGGTACTGAGAGATGAAATATCTAGAGTTATTGCATCTCGAGAAGGGTTCTATTTTAGTTATAGAATATTCATCATGTTCCACTTATTTACAGCGATTTTCATCGCTTCTAGCCAGTGATGATCCTTCGTGTGCTAGAAATTTTGAGGATGGGCCCCGATACGCCATCCGATCTCAAGTGAAATTCTTTATCCTTCCTAACTTTTCTAAAATAGTTGACCAGGACCTTATCACTGAGTATAAATTGAGTGACGACATGAATTCCATGTTTAAAGGATAAGTGTCGCGTTAGGACAATAATTATAACAGTTACAAAAAACACTCTCTTGATATCTTTCATTAGGGAAGTGACAGCTAGAGTATCCAATTTTATAGCTTTGTGGTGTGTCATTAGTGTGGAATGTCGGGCCATATGAATCCCCAATGTGACAGAGATCCCATGGAGTTCTGAGATTTTGTTCATATGGGTCATCTTCAACGCTTTTGAAGGAAGTTTCCACCAGATTCAAGTGGGGAAGGATAAACATCATCACCACATTCAAGAGAGAGTTCTTTTTGGTTGCATCTGTTCAGAATTTGGAATAGAATCGGCAGGTCTGTCCAAGGATGAGGTTGTGGATGAGGTAGTTCGACCTCTGATCACCAGTAGTGCTAGTAGAGTAGTCATGATCATATCAGTCCATCTAATTCATAGGGTCGTGGATATGGTCAGTTTCATTCTTTACAGCAGATACCTGATGATCAGGCTGCATAGCCATCAACAATACGAGGTACTATTCTAGTAGCCTCCACTGTTGTGTCAACTTTTTTTGATACATGTGATTAAAAATCCTTAATTTTTGTATCTATCATGGAAAGTCTTGGACTAGAGATATAATATTACTATTTTGTAATGACCCTCAATAAACCATTGGGAATACGGACAGAGAGAATATGCCAGTGTAAGGACTGTCCTATTAATTTTGGAAGTTGTCCTTTCTTATGGAATATCTTTGTTATCGAGATTATGGGATTCAATGCCATTCTCGGCATGGATTGGTTAGTCCACTATCATGCCTTTGTAGTCTGCTGTCGCCGCAGAGTCTCTTTTACATCACCATAAAAAAGAAGTTATCTTTTCAAAGGTGAGTGGGATGTTTGGGATGGGAGAGCTGGACTGAAGCATCATGGGCTTGGTGGAGTGACCACCCATATTGAAAATCTTTTCATGTAGGATCAGGGTTTTATTTAAACTGATTTCCCTCTAGTAGTTGATTGTTTCAGGTAAGTATTTTCGAATGTATTATGTGGATTAACTCCTAAGAGAGAGGGTAGAGTTTACAATTGATCTTATTCCAGGACTAGCTGCAGTGTCCATTCCTCCGTACAAGATGGCACTTTCTGAGAATTAGGACCTCATGCAGTAAATTGAGGACTTTGATTCCAAAGACTTTATATGACATGGTACACCCTTTGGGGTTCACCCATACTTTTTGCTGAGAAGTCGGATGGAAATATTTATCTATGTTTGGATTATAGAAGGATGAACCATGTTACATTCAAGAATCAGTATCTACTTCCTCAAATAGATGATGCATTTTACCAAATCCAAGGAGAAAAGGTGTTCTCTAATATCGACCTAATATCGGGTTATCATCAGGTCCTAGTCAGACCATTAGACATACCTCATAGAGGTATCTGTAGTAGCTATGGTCTGTATGAGTATCTTGTTTTTCCATTTGGTCTTATGAATTCACCATCCATTTTCATGGATTTGATGAATACGGTTTTCCACCCCTAGTTGGACTCTTTTGTCATGGACTTTGTGGATGAAATCTTGGTGTATTCTCGCACTCATAACATACATGAAAAAAATATTGAGATCGTTATGAGTACATTGAGAGAGCATCATATTTATGCAAAGATTGATAAGTGAGACTTCTGTATAAAACAGACCAATTACTAGGTCACATTATTTCAGAATCAAGAGTATATGTTAACCTTGAAAAGGCTAGTCCTGTTGTTTTCTGGGCGAAACCAAAGAATGTGTTTGATATCAGGTGTTTCATAGGGCTCGCTGGATATTACAGACATTTCATACAGGGCTTCTCACATCTTCCTTCACCTCTTACTAGACTTACAAATAAGGGTGTTAATTTACTATCGTTCTAAAAAATGGAGGAATACTTTTAAGAACTGAAATAGAGGCTTGTATCGACATTGATTCTGATTTTTACAGAACCTGGAAAAGGTTTTTTCATCTTCTTTGATTCACTAGGAATTGGCCTTAGAGTAGTGTTGATACAGGAATACAATGTTTTTTCACACATATCTTATTAGTTGAGGCCTCACAAGAAAAATTACCTAATGCATGACCCCGATCTAGTAGAAGTTGTCTATGACTTATGTTGCTAGAGAGACTATCTATTGGGAGCATGTTTTGTGGTGTATATGGATCAAAAAAGCCTCAAGTTTATCTTTTCTCAGTGTGACTTGAACATCAGATAGTGTAGATGTTTTGACTATCTAAAATCCATTGATTTGGAGATTTCCTGTATTTATAGAATGGGCAATGTGTTCATGATGCACTGAGTCCGAAAACTCAAACACAAACCTTACATGAGGCCAATGATGAATGGAAGTTAATGGCCCTCTTTTATGAACTTTATCATGAGTTTCATGATAGCCATGAGAATTCTTACCTATCAGCCTTAATAGTTACCTCTTACCTCCTTGAGAATATGAATAGCACATAGTTGGAAAATTAAAAAGGTTTGGTTCTCCATGAGAGTATATCTAGAGATAACCCACATCTAGATTAGTATATGGAAAAAGATGACATCCTGCTTCTATATAGACATATATATGTTACTACAGATATGAGAGAGGAGTTTATGAAAGAGTCCCATGATTCTCAATGGGTAGTTTATCATGGAATTTCAAACATGTATCGAGATATGCAATGATAGTATTTTTAGACTGGAATGAAACGTCAGATTATAGGCTTCATCACTAGGTGTTTCACCTGTTAGTAGGTGAAGATAGAGCACCATAGGCCTACAGGATTGTTACAACCGCTTCTGGTCCTAAAATAGAAATGGGAAGATATTGCTATGGATTTCTTATTTGGAATAACAAGGTTGTTGATGTGTAGCGATGCTATTTATGTAGTCATTGAACGACTAAGGAAATAATCCCACTTCATTACTATAGGGGTTACTTTCTCAGTAGATGAATTGAGAAGAATATATGTCCATGAGATAATATGACTACACGGGTATCCACAGAATGTCATTTCAGATAGGGATTCTCATTTTACATCACAGTTCGAGAAAGGTTTGAAAAAAGCTATGGGAAATCTGGTGCTTCTAAGAACAAATTTTCACCCTCAGACCGATGGACAATTAGAATGAACAATACAGGTTCTTGAGGATATGCTCTGAGCCCGTGTCCTTGATTTCAACGTTTCTTAGGATAAGAATATCCATATCGTCCAGTTCACTTATAATAATAGTTTTCAGGAAACACTTAAAATTTCTTCTTTTGAGGCCTAATATGGTAGGCCATGTAGTTAACCCTTGTGTTGGATAGAGGTAGGTGAGGTAGCCCTACTAGGTCCTCATCTTCTTCAAGAGACTTCAGAACAGGTTCAGCTGATCAGAAAGCATATGAAAACTGCTCATTCTAGACAAAAATATTTCTCAAATCACTATCAATGACCTCTTGAGTTTGAGGTTGGGAATCATGTTTTTTTTCAAGTATCACCCAGGCTAGGTCATAGACAGTTAAAAAAGCATGTAATGTTATTACATTATTATGTCGATCCATTTGCAATTCTAGAGAGAGTCAGGATAGTAGCATATCAATTTCTACTACCTCAAGTGCACTATTCCTTGGAATACATAATTCATTTATCCCCACTTTTCCAATACCATGCCAAGATATCTCATACCTTTGATCCTGAGGAAATTGTGTTGGATGACAATGCTGCCTTTAAGGAGTATCCAGTACAGAACATTTTCCAAAGCACAAAGGCTCTCTGAGGTATGTCTATCCCACTCGTATGAGTGATATGGTAGCATGACTGAGTATAGGATGAGACTCAAGAGATGGAAGCCAACGTACATTATCAATGGATAGAGTTATTCCCAGACAGTGTTTCTTTACCCTTGGAATGAGAACTGGGGGGGGGGGGCTATTTCTTTTAAGGGAGAAGACCGTAAGAACCAAATTTTTCACTCAGGTATGAATCCTTTAATTTTTGGTTTATATCTTTACTTTAGACCTAATATAGATGCCTAATGAGTTAGTAAACGTTCCGATGGTGTCCAATTCTTGTTCGAAGCCCAGAACCCATATTTTTGGAGAATACAGACTTTGCACATGGTTTAGAGTATACCGTGGGGAATTTTACACAGTTTGAAAAACCATGTGGACGGTTTTGTTTCGGACTGAGTCATCCTGCATGGTTAGCACATAGTCGTGCTGCCTAATTGTGAGAACACCCATTTTCTTAGGTACTCGTGCATGTATTGCACATAGTTTGATCAAACCATGCTACCAAACTGTTCGGGCAGAGCCGTCTCGCATGGTTTGTGCATAGTTTGACAAAACATATAGGAAAACCGTGCGTAGGTTAATTTTATGGGTAAATTTTAAATTTTCCCATATTGCTCTATTAAGCAAACCCTTCATCCCAAATCCAACAACCAACATAAATAACCTTTTTTCTCTCATTTTTGGATCTTTTTAAGGCCAAAGCAAGGGATCAATTGATCTCCTTCGTCTAGAATCTGTTCAAGCTATCATCTGCCATGTTTGATGCACAATGGTATGTACTTCATCCTCTATAGCCTTTCTTGTCCTCACTTTCTCTCAACCTAGATATCGTCATGTGAGTGTTTTTCACCTTTTCTTATATCTACTCTGATCTAAGGCAAATGAAGGGATGATATCAGAGGATAAGGATCATACAACCCTAAGGAGGGTGATCTATAATTCATTCCTAAAGTTCATTGATTTTAGAATATTCATGTGGGGCATGCCGATTTAATCGAAATCCATTTATTAAATTCATATTTCATTATTATAATTGTTAGAATTGTATGGTTATGATATTTCCAAATATGTTATTAGTTGTTAGCTGTTACAACCACACCTCAATCCTTCCCATGTCGAACGTTATGACATATTTGGGTTTTAGTGTTTTTGACATGTTTGACCCACCGTTCAAGTGTGCCTTTTCTTTACCATCTTAATGGTGATGAATCCTATATTAAATGAATTGTTATTAATGATAATTTACTAATGGCACCTGTCATGTATTTTCACCACTTGACCCACCCAATGTAAGTTCGTTATAATGATTATTAAATGTTAAATGTGAAATGGAATGTATACTAAGTATATAACATGGCCTAAAAAAATGAGATTGAATAAAGGATACATGTTTGTAGCACCCCTTTCCATGTTACGAGAAGGAAGAGGAGTAAAACTCCTTAATTGAATATGCTTTATTTGTAAATTAAGAATTTATTAAATGCTTGAAACACTACTTAGCCTATCCACACTAATGGATGACAAGGCTTGGACCAATAAATAAATGGTTACAACTCTACTTGACCTATCCACAATAAAGGGAGGAATGATTAGAACCAAATAAAATTTTACATGATTACATTATCAAATATGAATGGACTGACTTGAGCTTGCATTTGATTCTGAGAGGTAAGTACCTTGGGTCTCAGGAACCCCATTCCAATTCAAGGATGTAGTTTAATTAGGTTGATACCCACCTAGACCTCAATTATTATATATTCCTCATATAACTGATTTACTAACATAAGGTCCTTTACATTATTACAGGATACCTGAGATACACTCCTTGGATCCAACATTGTCTTGTATGTGCCATGGTGAAATCCCATAGGGACCTCTCTTTTCGTAACCCGGTTTTACCTTGGTTGATCACCTTGGACTTGGTAGGTGCCTTATTGGGGAATTCTATAGATTATGCTCCTTGGTTTACACTCTTACATTTTAGCTAGACTTAGATACGACTGAGTTAAAATTCTGTGAGATCTACATTACCTTGGGTTTTACCCTGTAACACCCTCACAAGATATCATTTTTAGGTGTCCTTATCATGTCTTGGGACCTTCACTACTTATACTATCACAAGGCACTGTTAGTGGAGTATACTCCATATGTGACCTATTAACATTAAATGGTGATTTCTTAATTAATGAACTGGTTACATGTTCAGACACCAGATGAGGGTTGAAGCAGATACTTGGGTATTTAGTTAAATTGTATTGTTTTATTTATAATGTATATTCATGTATTCACACTGCTATATTCCATTACATGTTTCATATTTTATAGAAAAAGTTGGTGGTGGCCCACTAAGATTTATCTCACACCCTCTCTACGAACAGTTTGGTACTCGGAAGAGATTACATGACTGTGGGTTTTGACCAAGGGAAGCATACAACTTCAAACACTTGATTACTTTATGGTAGTATGGAGCATGATATCAGATGATTGAGTTAGATCTTAGGATTCTTAGAGTATCCTTTGTTTTCTTTTACATTGTAGAAAAAATTATGCCAATTTTCTTGTGTCTATGTTTTCTAGTTTTCTAGTGACATGACCTTAAATCATCATTTTTCCAGTTGATACTGTTATTATTATTCTCATTTATCTATTTCATCAGTTTTCTTCCAATATTTATTTATATTATTTATACTTCTTCCATCATTTATTATTCATTTATATTCCTTCCGTTGTTCTACACTCTACTAATGAGGTCACAGTCTTCCCATAGACACACCCTAGGACCTCACTTCTAGCCATAATCCTCTAGCATTTAGGTATATGTGCTTGTGGATATGTGGCCCATCGGGATCAGGGTACCCATTAAGTGGAACCTAGGTCCAGGATGTCACATTTTTATAGTGAGATTTACACTATGTGTTTTGACTAACAACTCTCGTATTTAGTTGTTAAGGTAAATTCTAATTTTCATGGAAAACATGAATCATGTAAAAGAGTGAGAGGATACAATCTAAAATATATCATTAATAAATTTGTGGATACTATTAAATTACCAACCACCACATCATTGGGAACTTCATCCTCTGTTGTAGTGATCGAAAAATCTTATCCTTCTCCCCTTATCCTCTTCAATGATATATTATCTTTATGCTTGAGACAAATATTTGAATAGTGACACATTTATTGCTAGTTAAAAATTTCGATAACATTGGTCTTTTTATTTCCTTTATATTCAGGATCCAAAAGACACTTATCACTATACATACAACACACTCCTATGCCCTTTAAGAATTTTCCAAGGTGTTTCATTACATAATTTTACCATTATAGAAATTTATTCATTTTACTCTTCTTTACATATTTGTTTCATTTTTATTGGGGTTAAAAATACATATTCTTATCTTTATTTACCTTGAATATATAGGATCTATAAAATTACTTATCTATTTTGATGGAATATAAATCTTCTTCATCGTATGAAGAAAATTTTTGAGAAACCTTATCCCTTTATAGACTTGTCTTAATCCCTTCAAGTAAATGGTCAATAATAAATTTTGTATTGTGTATTTAATCCAATGAATACTTGAATAGTCTTATAAAGATATCATCATACTTAGTAACAATTTTCTTGTCTTTTTTTCTTCAAACTAAGGAACATTATATTCTTTTTAGTTTATTTCTCATGAGGTAAATATTTATCAAATTATGTTAGTTTAATATATGTCTATACTAAGCGTACTAATTTACATTACTATCTAGTATTATGGATCAACAACTACTGTTGATCAACATCACCATGGTGATAATAAACTAAAATTATTAACTTTTCCTTTTCATCATATCCCATGGATAAAAATAAATTTCCAAAAGACTCAATCCATTACCCTACTACCACTGGATTTGTAGCTCCACTAAATAATGGGTGCTTATGTATCATGAAAAAAATCTAATATATGTATACCATGCCAAACAAATCATATTTCTCAATATATGTAAGGTTTTCATTCATAATATAGTTCAAAATCACTAATATACCCATATTTTTATCTATTCCAACATATTTCATTGGCTTTCTCAATATGGAAATGTATACATTGAACATGAGTGTTTATACCATCCTTTCTTCTAGGAACCATTTCGAAACAATGGAATATACTGGATTAGCTCATAAAATTTTAAATTATAACTCATAATATATAAATCAAAATTAGATGTAACAAAAAAACAAATAGAAGCTTTATGAACTATTACTATCAGAAATATAAACTTGGTTTATTTGGGAACTTCTTTGAATCATAAATATATTTTGAAATCCTTTATAATGGTTTGTAAGGAAAAATTGAATTAAAAAAATAATATCCAAAATTAGTGTAAAACCATGTGCATAGTCATGTAAGACTCGATATTCAATTAAATGATTTCCAATATATAATTAACCCAACACCTTTCTGGGTAATTATACCTTGATGCATCTTTGCCAAAACAACATCATCTTTTAGTATCAAGATAAGGATCTATTAATTGAAAAAACCATATAATATTAACACTAAAAAATCATTAGGATGTTATTACACAATTAGAATAATCCTATAATTCTATCATAAGTTTATGTATTCTAATATAAGTTTAACAAAATCAAGTTTTCATGGTTTCTACTAAACTTGATCTGATACGAAATTGTAAAAACCAAAACTATAGTAACCCCGATCTTGCGGTTATGTTATTATTTAGGTATAGATACATGGGTTAAAATCCTAAAACAATGATCAGTTTATTAGACATAGAGAGATAAATTCATACATGATGCCAATTTTACATTGGGAATAAAATATAAAACATAACCAAAGTAAACATACTATATCATTGAAACCCATTCAAAGAATTCATCATTATATCTAGGGGAAAAGAAAAAAAATAAGGGTGATCTCAAATTCTCCTTAAGGGTTACATAAAATATAATATATCATGAGTAAATAAGTTATAATCAATATGGTAAGGTAAATAACTAAAAACACATTCCATTTTATCAATAACTTGAGCATGAAATTCATCCAAATATAATATTTGTAACAACCTGAACATATGAATAATATTTTTTTCCTGAAAATGTATGTTTCTCGGTGTCCCATTAATTAAAAATATATAAGATTATATTGAAATGTAACTATCAGTTTTTGATCGTTATATGACCATTGGACAATTATGATCGAATATCAATATGACTATTGGAAACAATAATAATTTTAAGATTATAATTATTGTTAATAAATAGAAATGATAAAGGAAAAATTAATTCAGAAAGAATAGTATATGGCCTCATCCAGTAGACTAGGTTCGTATGAAGCTCATTTTCTAGAGCTTGGAAAATAGGTAGATTCACTAGGTTTCTCTCCTAATTAAGCCCAAGCCTAGGTTCAACATGTTAAGTTTGACTGTAATTTCCTATGGGAGAAGTACAAGTTAACAAATATTACCACCCATAGGATGTTATCTGAGTCACCCCAAGAGTCTGTAACCTTCAGACACCTTACTCTTAGGTCTTATGTGGGTGTTATAAGGGGTTATGTAATATGGTATTACTTACTTATTGTCTAATCACTTTTTATAAATACAATTCTTATTCCATCAATTCCATTATGAGAATTGTTTTTCTCAAAAATATAATGAATTAGATAAATTGACATTTTGGGTAAGATGTTTCTTTTAAAAAATATATAAATTATTAATAGTTTTATTATTATAGTGTTATAAGAACACTCCATTTAATTTTAAATGATGATTATATTTATTTTTTTTACTCTATAAAATATTAAGTATTTAGTTTGATAAGAATTATATTTCAATACTATAAAAAATAAATTTTATTTTCAATTAAATAATTTATTATGATGAATTAATGATTTTTTGAAATAATTAATATTTTAAAAAAATATTATCATAATATTATCATAATATTACATTTATTAATTATAAATTACTATATATTTTTTATGAAGTCCAATGTAATTTTTATTAAGGTTAAAAAACTATTGTTTTTTAAAACCCGTCAATTCCTAGTAAATGTCAGTTTTTACGTAAAAATTGAAAATTAAAATATTTTTAAAATTATTTAAATAAAAGGAATATTATTTTTGGAATCAGTATGTTCAAATTATCCAACAGTGAAGTTTTCATAATTTTTCGAGAAAGTCAATTTTGTGGGTAAAAATTAAATAAAAAATAAATATATAATGTGTTTTATGACATCATAATGACTCAATATTGATGTAATAAAATACTATAAAAGGGATATTTGACCAATATATGTTTTAACATTAAATATTCGGATTTTAGAATTGTTTTATTAATTTTATAATGCATTAGTGGACCATCCATGACTTATAAAAATATTTTATCATTTTAATATGATTTCCCTAAGAGTGTGACTCTCTTCCACATAAGTAAGCATAATATTTTAATATATTCAGACCTTTCCCTTATAAAATATCTTATACCACTCCCCTTTGGTAGAAACCATGATAAGAAAACCATGAGATGGTATGTGGTTTTGATTAGTTTAATGTGTAGTGTCCAAAACCAAAATAATAGAGAATTCCCTCTCTTTTCAAATATAAACTTAACAAATCTCCCATTCCTATTCACTCAAACCATTTAGATGTCAACCAAACTATGTAGTATACTAACTATAGTCCTACCAAGGCACCCCAATATTCCAAAGAGCATCTCCCAATACTTTGGGATCACACTTCCAAGTAATGGATCCTCACTTTCATTTCCTCTTTTCAAATTCAAGCATCATATTTGAATGTAGTTCTTGTAATATTGAATGGTTGTGCTGTGATTATTTTATAATAATTCTATTAAGGTCCATTTTATGGTATTTTAATGGGGTATTATTTATCATCCCACATTTTGAGCCTTACCAATGTCGTTACTATGCCAAAAGTTTGTAAGGGATATCACTCTTCTTATTTCCATATAAACTAATCTTTTACATAATGCTTCTAAAGTTACATATTTATATGGTGGGATGTGATATTAAATGACCCCCATACTATCCATTTTATGTATATATTATTAGATCTTCCTTTCAATCTCATAAATCCCCCTATTATCCTTTAATCACACCCATTACATTTCTGAAATTATTTAAGGGATATTCCACCCTCTCTTTAATCAAGAATTATTTTCAGGTTATGTCTTTGAAATTATATTATTCCTATTTTGAGATATGTTATTATATATCATCATTATGGACCATTTAATATATATATGATTATTTCCTCATTAAATATCATTTATTCCTATTATAAATACTTATTTATACTCATTACCATGCCAAATTTTAGTAAGGGATTTCTTCTTTTCTCATTTGTATTCATGTTTATTTATGTTTTTATACCATTTTATTTTCAATTATAAATGCTGGGGTATAATTTATAACCACCCCCATACTATCCTATTTATGTTTTAATGATGATATATTTTATTATCTCTAATTAATTTCTCTTATGTACCCCCGTTACAATGATGAAATTTCGAAAGACTTATTCCATTTCTTCTATTTCTTCAAGTTTCTTCATTTTGTTGCACCTTCTATTTACAAATTCCATGTGTTGGGAAATTTATATATATTACCCCCTTAATTTTTATTTCATGTACTTATTATGAGATACCCATTTCTCTATCATCAACCATTTTTATGAATTTTTATGTCACGCTGTTATGCTATTGAAATTACACCACGATTTTCCAAGACAAAATCATTGTGTAGTGAATATCATACCCATTTCTCTATCATGGGTATTCAACTTAATGAACAAATAAATATTGGCTGGTACTTGAATTTATGTATTCCACATTTTTTAATCATGTAATAACTTATGATGTTGAATGAATCCATGTGATAAGATCCATGTGGCACACTTATGCATGAAATAAAATTTTTGTAAAGGATGAGCCCTGATAGCGCTCCAATGCATTTTTTAATGTTTAGTATCATGATTATCCATGTGAAATGAGGCTTTAATCATTCTAGTTCAAGTACAATTAGGGTTTAATCAAGATATTTCATGTTCTATGAGGGTTTACTCTTGCTAATTCAGGTGCAATGTGGGTTTACTTAGGATAATCCATGTGCAATGAGCTATGGATCATGCTAATATCATGTTATATGTCATTTCCACATTTCCATGTTACAATAATCATTCTATATCACACATTTATCTTCATGTTTCTATTGTTCTACATTGGTATTCTTATTGCCTAACATGTACTATATTCTCCATGTTATACATTATTTACTCCCTTACTGGGCTTTACAGCTCACCCTTTTCTTATGTATGTCCTCAAGTTATCCCATGAAATGCTAAGTAAGAAGGAATGTTGATGTCATGTAAAATAAATTTTCAATAAAAATTTTGTATTTTATTTCTTAAGTTTTAATGTAATGTTCATAATTTCTCAATCCATTAGACCTCTCAATCCTCGGAGTTTTGTTAAGTGCAATTTTAAGTAATAAAACAAGTTTAATTGTATATTAAAGACAAGAGTTGATATAGTTGGTATCAGAGTATATATTTTGTTATTTTTGGAAATAGGATTAGAAAACCCTACTCAATGAATTAGGGATAAGACTAAGTACAATAAAAACATCCCTCAATTTGGGTGAGTTTGGATTAAGTGGTTTATCAAGAAAATACATCTTTATTTGGATACAAACAAGTAGAGGTGGCTCTGGAACAGATGTATCTAGGGGTAAAAACTAAAAAACCCCTTTGATATAGACTTGAATGGGAATTGGTGCATGACAATGGGGCTTGTCACACTACTGTTTTGAAACTCTCGGGGGATATTCTTTAGTGAATTCATAAGCTTAGTATGAACTATTATTAAGGGAACAAAAAATCCCATAAGAATAAATGTTATGGAATAGATCATGTATACACAAGATTGATACTTAGTGTATCATAAGGTTTGATATAATATAAAATTTTATCCTTATGTGTCCAATTTTTTCTTTTTTACATTCATACTAGCTACGTATTCAATCCTCACAATTGAATTTTATTTTTATTAGTTAAAACATGGAAGGAGGAAGACCACAACCAACTCTTCTCTCTTTTATTAAAGAACTAATTAGTGAGATTATCCTGAATTAATGAGCAGATGGCATTGAAACTTTTTCAAATATCAAAGTTACATGAAAACTTTAGGAGGCATCCAATATATCTAGAATTGAACGATTCTTTCAAGTATAATGCACCATCTATTAGAGAATCTTGCACTCTCAACCTTATTAGCATTCTAATTGTGGAAGTACAATTAGGGTATTTTCAAATATGTATCTTTATTTAAAAATTATGAAGAACTAAATGATTTTCTAGATTCTACAAAAGAGGGTGACCTCTGAGTAGCCAATATGTATCAAATTATAGATTTTTTCATTGAGGGAAACACCAAATATTATATACCAAAACTCTATTTTGAAATATTTTAAGATGATTCATTAAGAAATTTTTATAAAAAACAAATTCAAGAACATATTTCAAAATTATATTTAAGAAGTAAATTTTTAATGATTAGTTGGTGCTTCCATAGATATAATCCAACGCACTTGAGTTGTTTTTGGGTAAAGGAATTAGATAATTTTGGAAATATATTGAGGTACCCTTGTGATGCATGAACCCATTATACTTACAATAAATGATTATAGGAAAGACTAAAGACCTCATTGAAGAGATAAAGGAGAAGTATCCTCACCTCTTTTCAACTTATTATGTATAAAGAAATTTTGGAGGAGAAATTTATTAAGGGGGGAAGAATGTAACGACCCAAACATTAGAATAATATTTTGTTTCCTCAAAATGTATGTTTTACTATGTACCATTAATTAAAACTATATAAGTATATATTGAAATATATCTATCAGTTCTCAACCATTATATAACCATGGGTCAATTATTATTGAATATCAATATGACTATTGGAAACAATAATAATTTTAACGTTATAATTATTTTTTATAAATAGAAATAAAAAAGAAAAAATCAATTTAGAAAAAAGATTCGATGGCCTCATCCTGTATACTTGGGCATTAAGAAGCTCATTTGTTAGAGCTCAGAAAGGAGGTAGCATTACTGGGCATCAATCTTGAACAATCCCAAGCTATGATTCAACATGTAAAGCTTTAATGAAATATACTATAGGAGAAGTACCAGTTAATAGAGATTACGACCCGAGCGATGTTATCTGAGCCACCCCAAGAGTTTTTCAGCACCAAATACCTTACCCTTAGTTCTTATGCGGGTGTTATAAGGGGTTATGTAACAAGGTATTGGTTACTTATTGTGCAATCCCTTTTTTTAATAAAATTCTTATTCCATCACCTCCTTTATGAGAATAGTTTTTCTTAAAAACATATTGAATTAGATAAATTGAAATTTCAGGTAAAATGGTACTTTTCATAAATATATAAATTATTAGTAATTTTATTATAATAGTGTTATAAGAACAATCCTTTTAATTATAAATTATGTTTATATTTATTTTTTTACTCTATAAAAGATTAAGTGTTTAGTTTGATAAGAATTATATTTTTATATGAAAAAACATAAATTATATTTTTAATTAAAGAATTTATTTTGATGAATTGATGATTTTTGGCATAATTAATATTTTAATAAAATATCATTGTAATAATAATATTATAAATAATTAATGATTATATAATTTTTATGAAGTGAAATATATTTTTTATTAAGGTTAAAAACTGTTTTTTTCAACACCAGTCAATTTCCAGTAAATTTTAATTTTATTTTAAAATAAAAAATTCACATATTTTAATAATTATTTAGATAAAATACATAATATTTTTGGAATCAGAAAATCTAAATTATTCAATGGTGATTGTTTCATAATTTTCTGAGATAGTTGAATTTATGGGTAAAAATTAAATTCTGAATAAATATATAATGAGTTTTATGACATCCTAATGTCCGAATAATAATGAAATAAAACACGGTAAAATGGTTATCATTATATGTATTGAATATAAAATATTTCTAATTTATATTTATTTTATTAATTTTATAATGACTTAGTGCCCCCTCCAAGACTTATAAAAATATTTTAATATTTTTAAATGATTTCCTTGAGAGTGTGAATCACCTCCACATAAGAAAGACTAATATTTTAATATGTTCAGACCCTAGAAGTATTAATTATTATATACCACTCCCATTTTTATGAAACCATGGGCAAATACCATGGTATGGTTTGTGGTTTTGATTAGTTTAATGTGAAGTGTTCAAAACCTAAATAATAATGAATTTTCTCTCTATTCCAATATAAATCTAACAAATCTACCATTACTATTCCATCAAACCATTTTTATGTCAACCAAAATCTTCCGAATATCCCCTATAGTCCTCCCAAGGCACTAGAGTCTCCCAAGGAGCCTCTGTCAAGCCTTTGGGATCACACTTCCGAGAAAGGGATCCTTACTTTCCTCTCCTCCTTTTAAATTCTAGAATGTTATTTGGAAGTAGTTCTTGTAATTTCAAATTCTTGTAATGTGATTATTTTATAAAAATTATATTAAAGTATATTTAATGTTATTTTAATGAGGAATTATTTATTCTACCTCATTTTGACCCTTACCTATGCTGTTTCTATGACAAAATTTCGTAAGGGAATTCACTCTTCTCATTTACATTAAAGCTACTCTTTTACATTATTCTTCTTAAGTTCCATATTTATATATTGGGCTATGATGTTACATAGCACCAATACTATCCAATTGATGTATATATTATGATAAATCCCTTTAACTCTCACCAATCCCCCTATTATCCTTTAATCACACCTCTTACATTGCATAAATTCCGTAAGGGATCTTCCACTCTCCACATTTACCAAGAATTATTTTCATGTTGTATCATTGAATTTATTTTATTCATATGTTGGGATATGTTATTATATATCTTAATTACTTCCCATTTGATATATAAATTATTATATCTACGTTCATGCTCATTTATCTCTTTTATTAACCCTTATGTATACTCATTAACATGGATAATTTTCGTAAGGGATTTCTTCCTTTATCAATTTTGTCCAAGTTTCTTTATGTTTTTATGCACTTTTATTTTAAATTAAAATTATTTTTGTATTATTCTTCACCTCCACCATACTTCCATACTTATGTTTTAGTTATGAGATACCCCTTCCCCTCTCATTAATCCCTCATATTCAAGTTTCTTAATTATGTTGAACCTTCTATTTCATAATTTCATGTTTTTTTAAATGTATATATATGACCCCCTAACTATAAATTTCATTTAAATATGATGATATTCCACTTTCTCTCTCATAATCCATTTTTATGAATTTTTATGTCACTCTGTTATGCTGCCGAAATTGCACCTTGATTTTTCATGCCAAAATCATTGTGTAGTGAATACCAAACCCATTTATCTATCATGTTTATTCACCATTATGAACATACAAATATTTAATGGTACTTATATATATTTATTCCACATCCCCTACTTGTGGAATAACTTATGATGTAGAACGATTCCATGTTTTATGATCCATGTGGAACACTTATACATGAAATAAAATGTTTATAAAGTGTATTCCCTAATAGTGCTACAATGCATTGGGAAATGTTTAATATCATGAAATTCCATGTCTAATGAGGGTTTAATCTTGAAAATTAAAGTGAAATTAGGGTTTAATCTTGTTATTTCAAGTTTTATGAGGTTTTACTCATGCTAATTCAAGTGCATTGAGGGTTTATTCTTGGTAATCCATGTTAAATGAGCCTTGGATCATGGTAATATCATGTTGTATGTAATTGAAATAATTACATGTTATTATTATCATTATATATCATGCCTTTATGTTCATGTTTCTATTTTTATTCATTGGTATTCCTATTTACTAACATGTATTGTATTCTTTATGTTATGCTTTGTTTACTACCTTACTAGGCTTTATAGCTAACCATTTTCTTATGTATGTCCTCCGGTTATCTAATGCAACACTAAGTACGATGTAATGTTGTGGTCATGTAAAATAATTATTCAATAAATTTGTTTTATTTTATGTTTGATGTTTTCTTTCAATGTTCCGAATTTCCCAAGACACTAGACCTCTCGATCCTCAGAGTTTTCTTAAGTGAAAGTTTGTGTAATAAAGCATGCTTAAGTGTGTAATAAAGACTAGGGTTGTTATAATATCAATTTAATAATTTCAATGATAATAAGAACTGTATAATCAATTATTTAAATTAATTATATTGGACCTCATGATCTCATACATCTTTATATTTATACTATCAAGACCTTGTGACATGATAATTTAATCGAAGATTTGTTATTGACCAAACGCCGATTTAGTTTGGCCAATTAATTCATCTCATGAGCCAAATGATGCATCAAGAGGATATATATAACTAGGACACACCCATCATTGTATTTACAATTCATTCATCATGTATTGAATTCCGAATTTAATTAACAAAAATATTCCTTTTCCAAAAATATATGTAATTTGTAAAGAATAATAATTTATCAAGATTTCCCCATTCAATCAAACAAATCAACAAACAAATGTATATAAAAATTGTATCTATTATTTTAAATAATAATATAATATATATATTTTTTCAAAAATCAATTTCTTATTATAAGAATAAAGTGAATGCATCCAGAGAAGTTATAGCCACATAATTTTTAAGAGATAAGAGAAGACAATCAGTTCATTGGAAATTTAGGTTTTGTAATAAGATCATGTCATTTGGAAATATAATGAAATTTCAATTGAAATATTAAAATAATTATTAATTAAAGAGTTTTATATGTAAATAATCTAAAATGTGGACAAAAATCTAAATTCTGTAAAATGGTTATGGGGGCGGGGAAGTTGCTAATTCCATATACCATAGAAAACATTTTTTAAACTTTTTATAATGAGTGTCAAAACTTAATGTGTGAAAAAACATTATAAATGTTCATTTAAAACCTTTTAAAATTCAAGGATAACATAAAACTTCTTTAATAAATCATTCAAGTAAATAAATGGACTTTTGTAAAATAATTTTAAAAAAACTTGGGATTGGAAGAAAAATATACCCGATTAAAAGAGAAATAAAATCTTTTTTTCATTTAAACCTTTTATTTCTTGATTAAAGTAAAAAATAGTGGAATATTTGGATGAAAATATTAATGCACCTTATGTATCTATAGTAAAATAAATTTGTTTTAGTTAATGAAGGATCAGTTATAAGATTTATTTGAATAAAACAAGAGAAACCATAAAAATTATGATTTTAATATAAATTTTTACAACATTAGTAAATTTGAAATTGAAACACCTTGAAGGAATAAAAATTAATTTAATAATTAATAATAATAAATAACTATGTATTCATGTTAAATATATCCAAGGGTTAGTATATACACAACACAAAATTGAATAGGTTCATTATAACAAATATTTCTCAAGGGATTGTAAATTGAGATGGAATCCATTACCTCACATTTTTATTTAATTAAACACATTTTAAAATAATTTATAATTACATTAATCATGTTATTAATTTATAATATAACTATATAAAATTTTATAATACCATATATAATCCTATTATATCATTTAGTCACGTGTTTGTTAATAATATATCATTATTTCCATGGTTTCTGGTGTTAACTTTTTCATTTTTACGTGTATGTTTTTCCATGGAAGATTTTTTTCATGTGAATAAAATATAGTTACAAAATTTAAAAAATTATATTAAATTAATAAATATTATATTTATTAATTAGATACATTTTTAGAATCATTCTTTCAGTTTGTTCATGAAAAATAAATCACATCGCTACGTAGAGATGGTAGGCTATTCGTACACACGAGCAGCGTTATCATTTCCATAATGGAAGAAACGGTAATGAAGTAGATGATATATTAAATTTAAATAAAAAATATCATTTCATACTTATAATATATATTCATTTTTTCCATAATTATGACTCTCCCTGGGAGTCGATGATGGAAAAAATCACATATTTTAGCAATGCGGTAGTCCGCCATACACACGAGCGATGATTTTGTTTCCCATTTTATGGAGAATAATATGGGTAAATATTATAAAATACAATTAATGAAATAAATGTAAATTCTAGATACTTGTATTATTATATTTTAAGTATTAATACATAATATATTTGTTAAAAGAATAATTAAAAAATAAATAACTTTGTGGGAATAATTACCTTCAATTAGAAAAACCGCAATTGGATATCATCTTAAAGACCCTAGAGTTGGTATTTTGGAATGAACAAACCTCTATAAATTGTATAATTATTTTTTGGACTATTTTTGGTAGGTTTTGGTCAAGATAAATAGCTTGATAGGTGTAAAAAAGATATGGGAGGAGGTGCCATTTTAAAATTGAGGTGAGTGGAAAACTTATAATTTCTCAATGTCCTTCGATAATGTCAAGTCACATTCATGG
The DNA here is from genome assembly GCA_963277665.1 of Viscum album. NCBI lineage: Eukaryota > Viridiplantae > Streptophyta > Magnoliopsida > Santalales > Viscaceae > Viscum > Viscum album. The sequence goes on from OY728135.1 coordinate 541,569,860, forward strand.
ACATGTGACTCAAGAATGGATCATATTATAAGGGTATAAGGGTATGGTGTAAATAAAACTAACCAATGAGGTTTAATAATGTTTCTTGATCCTTTTTAACCATATTGATTTAGATTAACCTCCGAAAAACATGTTTTAACCTTAACAACGATAAATAATTTTTATTTTTTTATTATTCATTATAACAAAAAATAAGCTGATATTATTAAATAATATAAATTATCATGATTATAAATATTGAATAATTTTTTTTTCAAATTCAATTCACAGAGTGGTTATAATTTAATTTTAAAATAAACCAAAAAATGGGTAGAAAAAAGAGATTCAAGAAATTCATTTTTTCAAGCATAAGATGATATTATATCAACTTTATAACTATAAATAATCATTAAATGAAATTAGATTCATATATTTAAATATATATTCTCTAAATTTTATTAAAATCATTGATAATTAATTATTATTTTAATTAATTACACTGAATAAAATTATGCCTTAAAGGAACATTATTATAAAAAATATCGCCTTTTACCTCCAAATGATCTTATCATTATTTATATCAAATTTTTATTAAATAAAAAGTTTATTCTATATATTATAAAATATCATTATAAATAAAAGGATAAATTTTTAAAAAATACTTTTCAATTATTCATAAAATCTTATTTTAAAGGTAAAATTTAAAATATTCATTCTAGGATTATTTTCACCATGTAAGTTCAAAATCAATATTCATCCTATAAAATTTAAATTTTATTCAATTGAATATTAAAATGTTAAATTTATTTTGATTTTAATAAAATATAATGTTTTATTACTATAATTAAGTCTTGTGTGGAGTAACGAAACCCCAGAACAAGGTTTTCATTCCCAAATCTATGGTTTTAGATGTGTTTTTATGGGAATTCATTATGATTCATTGGATGAAAGTTGTAAAAGAATTAAATCTATGATTTAGTGATGTGGTTATTCAACATTAAACCTCATGAGGCATGTGGATTCTCTCCCATTCAAATTCTATTGATAATGTAATGGGGTTTTTTCTAAATTAGACAGCTCGTATACTTTTTGGAAGACCTATAATGAAAAAACATTGAAAAATCCACATTATTTTTGGTTTATAATTAATTGGTTGTGGGATCCACCCATAATAAGTTCAATGAAATTATTAAATAATTTTTTTTGACTATAAAATGAATTGGGTTGTGTAAATTTTTCATGATCACTGTTAGTGTGAATTCACAATGCAGTTGAGGTAGCCTTGGTGATTCAGACTTGGTTACAATGCCATAAAGGGAATACTAGATCCTACCTTCAAGTGATAAATTGGGATTATAGGGGTGGGGTTTATTCTCATGAGTTGTACTATTTTGAGAGCTCGTTTCTATTATAGATGGGTTTGGTTTTGCTATGCATGTGTGTGTGTGGTTAATCCATGGGTGGGATTTTTAGTGTGGGTTATTTCAATTATTTATATTTATCACTCTTGATAAATGGGTTACACTCTTTGACTATGTTATATTAACAAGATAATTTATACTTATCTTAGGGTCATGTGTGGGAAGTCATTGGGTTTTCATATAAGGTTATATACCACCCCTATATTGTGCACCTCATTGCGTATGTAAACACTCTTTATTAGTATAAACATAAGGGGACTATCTCATACTTTACCATATGAACATATTTATGTTGTTTGTTTGCTAAATGTTAGAGCATATTTATGGCCATGTGATGGATACTGGGGAAGTTCCACCATGGTACTTAGAGTCTGTTTAGTGTTTCCTTTCTAAGATTGTAGACTTCTATTATTTGATATATTATTATACTATTATGATTATCATTTTAGTATGTTATTGGAGTTTGTTCTAGTTTTTTATCACACATCATATTATGTCTCTTCATTATTTTCTATTGAAGGATGTGAATTGAAAAGGTAAAATAATCCCTCAATAATGAGTAAAAACTTTTAATTTTCTGTTAACCTTTTGAGAATGTGGGACGTAGCATATGGTTTGTGGTATTTTTTTTTCTTCCCATGAAAATGGGCTGGGGTTAAGTTATTTGAAAAATCATGTTGCCACCATTATTTGGGATAAACCCCTCCATATTCTGAAAAAACATACTCTTTAAGATTACAATTAAAGAAAGTAGGATTCACATCAATATGTTGAGATTTATGTTTACTATGATCTACCATTTCTAATAACATCCTGATGGGTTAAAAAACTGAAATTGGATATATCTTCATCCAAAATATATGGCTTCCATTTAATAGTATCCCTTGAATTCTAGTTGGGATTTATTCGTTCACAATTACCATTTTTCATTGATTTTGTTTCTAAAAACCCAATTGGTTCCTTATTGTTTTCTCTAGAATTGTAATAAGCTCTCAAGGGGAGTTCTTCTCAATTTTATATATCCTTTTATTGATGGAACTAATTCATTTTTTAGGATCATCTAACTTTGACATTTCTTTTGGTTTAATTAGTGAAATGAGAGCTATCTGATTTTCAAATCTCAGTTTTTTTATAGTTTAGACAAGTGCATTATAATTGTTGATCATATTCTCAATATGAATTTTTTCTTCATCCTGAAATGGAATAATTATATAATTATTAGTAACCTCGTTATCATTAGAAGTCTAAATTTAATAAAAATAATAATAATTTTCACATTATGTTCTTGTTTGACATACCAGATATCTGAATTCAAATCAATGTAAAATAATTAAAAGCTCTATAATACCAAAATGGACCATCAATTCATGGAATATTTCATAATTATTTAAATATACCAATAGTTAATGAGTTTATATAGTCTTTTTTCTAACAATTTTATCCAATTATCTTCAAAATATAAATAATGAAAATATATTCATTTACTTTTTCTTCACAATTAAATAGATTACTACCCTTGATATTTATAAAGTATGGGTTTCAAAAAGAATAATTATTTAACAGGGAGATCCCTAGAGAAACACATATTTTAAGGTGAATATTTGTATTTGGTATCATGAATCATCTATTCTGAATATGGATAGTTGTGAACAAAACGTATCAATAGAAAAATTATGAAATTTTGTTCATAAAAAATTATTCAACCGATTCAGTTATTCTGTAATTTTTTTATCCGCAATTAAATTCTATTATAGAGAGAATGGAGTGATGGATTGATGAATAATTACATAGTTTTATAGATAATTCACAAATACAGTGCATGTATATTGTATACTTCAATATGTACACTCCCAAATTTTACAGAACATATAATCTAAAGATTTCAAAAAAGTAAAAAAATTAATAATTATCCATTATACAAATTATTATGTTCATATAAAGGAAATATTCAATTAATTTAATGAAATAAAAGTCACCTCTAGCATACTAGTTCTTTATGGGATCAGACAAAAACAATTTATATGTTCAAGCGATCTTGATGATTGAATCTGTACTCTTCTGTTTGAATATTGTACCATGTTCCCCATTTTTCATGTTTTATAAACTGCCACTATTTTCATTTTATGTTATGAAATGTGTCTTACTATGTTATACATTTTTATTTTGTTCAGGTTCCTTTATGAAAGGTGGATTAGTCTCATATTCCACAATTAATTTTATTCTTTTTAACTCATATAGAAGAATTTATCTAGATCACCAATTTGGAAGAGGTATACACCTGTTTTTTATCTTCTTATAGTGAAACACCTATCTTTATAATTTTTAACAAAAAATGATTTTTTCTTTAACATAAATTCCTTTACATTATCACACAATTGTTTTAGACTAAAAATATTGTTCTCAACCCCTTCCATAAAAAGAACATATTTTCAATTATTCTTTCTGTTCATAATCTCAACAAAACCAATGCTTTTATTTCTCAATTAACTATCATCATTAAAGGACACTACTCCCCATTATGATACTTAATGTTATTTAAGAGTTCCCTATTCCATGAAATATGAGAAGAAAAACCATTGTGCAAGTCCTATGGATTTCATCTCCTAATAGCCTTAAAAGAAACTTCAATAATAAAGAATCCTACTGGTTTGTTTTATTTTGATTTTAATTTCACCTATTAATTTTAGAGAACTTTTTTAGGAAAACTGGTCATTTAATCTTAAATTATTTCAATATTTTCATCACAACTACCAGAAAATTCCTCCAAGCATTCAAATTAATTTTATGTTGGTGGATTAACTATGTCCATTCTATTAGTTTTTTTGGTATGTTTATTTTATAATTATTAGAAATGGACCCCCTAACATCATATATTCAACCTAATAAATAAATATTTCCCCAATTTGAATAGTATTTATTGAAAAAAAACACAAAAGTCGTACCCAATAAATATGGTTATTCTATATCAATGCAAGTTTTTTTTCAAAATTTTGATATGACTGCACTAGCATTGATTTAACCTCATTCTACATTATGAAGATTGTATCTTGTGAGATTTTATTCTATTAAATTATTTAATGATATTGTTTCTCATCACATTTATTAGACCATATATGACTAGAATTTTTATTTTAACCTGAATGGTTTAGAAAAAGAGGTTTACAATTATATATATGATATTATATTTCTAATTTATTCATTAGATTCACATTTAAAGTACACTTTCATGATGTATCATTGATTTATATAGATCTACTATAATCATCTCATATATTCTTTATTACTTTTTCAGCTTCTAATAATCTTTATTGAGTTGAAAACATATCGATGTCTTTCAACTTTAGTTTCTCATCATGATCATTCATAATATTGTTTTCCATAAAATTTAGTTGGATCCCTATAATATATTTAATATTAGAAAATTCCTTTATGTAAAATCCACCAAAAGATTAGAAATTATCAAAATATCCTTTATTTAAAAGTCCAAATTTTTTATTTATATTTTTTATTCTAATATAGATATGACATCCCTCCTTTTAATTATATAACTTTTCAATACATTTTACAAAGAGAAGATCTTTAAAGTTTGGGGTCCAGAAAATCAGGAACATAAAACATGAAAACATAAAACATTAATCTAATACACATGTAGAGATTCATCATGATTTTTTCCTAAGAAAAATTATTGAATCTCATAACCTAGAGGCATACATCAAAGGAATGGGTGAGAAGAAGGGCCAGTAAGGAAAACAAGGGACTCAGTTTACTAGTGAAATCAATAAGAACTTGATAAAACATAAATACATGATAAATGGAAGTATAATAATTTCATAATGAAAATAACATGAATCATAAATTTAATGTGTGTCTAAAACATTTAATTTAAACATTCATGAACCTATCATTAAGGTTCGTCCCCAAGGTGTCATAAAAATTGCTAAGGTTATTCACCAAGGTATCAAGAAACTTGTCATCCCTAGTGATTAAATTATTTACCCAATGCATTAGAGCACTCTCAGGGTGAAACCTTAATATGTCTTTACGCTCATGTTATCCACATATATAATAATCAAACATTTCATAAAAAACCCAAATAGAATAAAAGAAATGGGTTTTATTTCAAAATTGTGACATTATAAAAGTGCTTAAAAATAAGATCATTTTGTCCTTTATAACCTATGGAAAGAGAGTGAGGTTTATATGTATGTCAATTAAAGAATAATATATATCATTTTTATGTGTTTATTAACACCCATATAAATGATATAGGCCAGGGTATTAACATAAATAAACAAGAGAATTTAATGCGAGAAAGGGAGAGAAATTTTCTAGACAAAATTTCAACAGCATAATGACTATCTAACATGGTTTTATAAAATAATAATAAGTAAGGGTACATGGGTATCCCATCAATAAATGAATCAATTTTCCTTAGTGGTAAAAAAGAAATAAGATCATGGTGTGGACAATTTAATGACATACCACATGAAAAGGAAACATTAAAGGAAAGAGAAAATGTGATTTCTTTGAAAAACAATTCACCATCCTAATGACGTCACTTAATGATTGAAAAAATATATTGCTGAGAGAATAAAGGGTCTGTAATCATTTTTACATGAAATGGATAGTAATAAGAACATATAAAAACATACCCCCTCATAAGAAGATGGTAACTAGAAGAAATAATATAAGGGAAGTCATGACATAATAGATGAGGGTGAAAGGTTCCCTTACCTTGAAGAGTGACTTCAAAAGAAATCAGGTTGGGAACTTGGGTGATTGAGGGCACCCTAAGAGTAACCCTAGGAGGTAACAAGACCCTAAATTCATTTATGAGGATTTTGGAATGAAATGAATGGGGGAATGTCTTTGTATTTATAAGGGAAGAGAGGGAATATTTAATTAATTTCCAAGGGACACCTCATCGGTGGTTTCTAAAAAACCATGGACTTTACCATGGTATTTTTCCATGTTATTGGCCCCATGGGTCACCTCATAACATATCCTACTATTCAGAAGTCCACCAGATTTATTACATCTTTATTACATCACCAATGATGTCATTAAACACTCGAAACTCAAAACTGTATTTTTTTACTATTCATCGAAAATTCAACTATTTCAAAAAAAAAATACCAAAATAATTCCCATAACCTAATATCGAAGCTCTAAATTCAAAAATGATCTAAATTTTATGAAATTATTTTTTTAAATATTTTTTATTTTTATTTTTTTGTAAAATAATTATTTATTAAAAAAAACCCTAAAACTATAACTTTTTTTTCTAACACCTTGAAAAGGAAATCAAGGGCCCATAAAATTATCATATAAACATAATACAATAAAGTTAAAATTTGTGATTACATTTTATGAAAATAAATTATAATTTTAAATTATTAAATTGATTATAAAATTGTAAATAAAGTATTTATGATATAATAAAGTACCAAAAATTATACTTTGATCATTTTTTCACTTTTAAGATGTCTACATTATATTTATACATTCATGGGTAAAGTTTCTATTTTTTTTGTCTGATTTATTATTCATTACTATCCATTAGGGTATGTTACTCTTCATACTTTTCTATTTAGCAATAGTCAAGTTGAACGTATTAGACTCTAATTTTTTTATTGATCACAACTATAGAAGACCATTTTTAGAAAATAATTTCACATTATTAATTATTTAAAGTATACAAAAATATTTTAAAATAACCATTTTCAAAAATTAATCAATAATATAGAACTTCTATAAATTTATCCTACATTTATCTGGAAATTTTAAATTCAAAAATTTTACCATAATAAGAAATAACAATTTTATTTGTACCAAGAGATTATAAAAAAGTATCTAAGGCCTCGTTACATAGCCCCTTATAACACTGAAATAGGACCAATGTGTAAGATGTTCTATGGTGATAGAATCTTGGGGAGGCTCGAACAACATTTCCTGAGTGGTTATTTCTATGATCCTGAACTTCTCCCTTAGGAGACTCTGTTCAAGCTTCACATGTTGGAGTTCGGCTTGGGCTTGGTCCAGACCAAAGCCCAGTGAAGCCACCTATTTCCCAATATCTGAGAGATGGGCTTAGTATGGCCCAAGTCTACTGAATGATGACATCGACTCTTCTTTCTGTATTAACAAGGATCACTTGTATTTATAAAAAATAATTGTAACGTTAAGACTTTATTTTCAAATAGTCATATTGACTAACAATCACATGGCATTAGAAACACAAAAGTATCATTTTAATTATACTCACTTAATTACATTAAGGATCTAGTTTAGTTGTGTATAAAATAAAATAACACACAAAAGTATGAAACACAATTTATTCAAAAGTCTGGGTTATTACATTCTTCTCCCTTGAGAAATTTCATCCCTGAAATTTTAACTCATTACCTCAAAAGAGAAAAGTTGTTGGTACTTCTGTCTCATAGACACCTCTAGTTCCCACGTGGCTTCTTCAGATTTGTGGTTCCACCACAACACCTTAACAAGGTGGGAAGTCTTGTTTTGTGGAACCTTGTCGCTATGATCCAGGATCTCTACTAGCTGCTCCTCATAAGAGAGGTCATGTTCCAGTTGTACCACCACTGGATTTAGTACATGTGAAGGGCTAGGTATGTACTTCCTCAAGAGGGATACATGGAAGTCATCATGAACTTGTGCTAGACTTGGGGGAAGTGCAAGATGATAAGACACTACTCCAATGCGACCAAGGATTTTAGAGGGGCCAATGTACATATGGATAAGATTCCCTTTCTTAAAAAACCTCATGAATCTCTTCTAAGGTGAAATTCAAAGAAATAATTCTTCGCCAACATCAAACTCCAAGTCCCTTCGACGATTGTCGGCATAGTTCTTCTGCTGACTTTGAGAAACCTTAATGTGTTTCTAGATGGAGTGGGTATTTTATATCATCTCTTGCAAAATATTAGTCCCTAGAAGCTTTATCTCACTAGATTCATGCCAATAAGTAGGATTTATACATCGCTTACCATATAGATCTTCATAGGTTACTATTTGAATTCTTGAGTGGAAGCTGTTGTTGTAAGAGAACTCAACTAAAGGGAGATGTTGATCCCATCTACCTTTAAATTCCATTGAGTATGTTCTTAGTATATCCTCGAGTGTTTGAATTTTCCATTCAGATTGGCCATCAGTTTGGGGTTGTTAGTCCATACTGAAATTAAATTCAGTTCTCAGATCATGTTGAAGACTTCTCCATAATTTTGATGTGATCCTTGGATCACGATAAAATATGATAGTAAGTGGAACTATATGAATCCTTACCACTTCCTTCACATAAATCATGGCAAGTTGATCAAGAGAGAAATCTTCCCGAATGGAGATAAAATGTGCAATCTTGGTGAGATGGTCCACAATAACCTATATTGCATTGTTTCCTTTGGATGATCTTGGGAGACTAGTGACGAATTCCATAGTGATATTGTCTCACTTCCATGCTAGTATGGGTTGTGGTTACAATACCCCTATAGAAAGTTGTCACTCTACCTTCACTTGCTGACATACCAGGCACCTTGAAGTATATTTAGAAATGTCCCTTTTCATATAATCCCACCAATAATGATCACACAAGTCTCTATATATTTTTTTAGTTCCTGGATATATAGAGAAAGTAGAGTTATGAGCTTCATCCATCATCTCTTTCTTTATTTTCAGAATAGATAGAATACATAGTCTTGTATGAAATATCAGTTCACCTTCTAGATCAATATTAAACTCAAGAAACATACCATCCTTCATATCCTCTGACTTATTTTGTAACAAATGATCTTATTTCTGATATTTCTTGATATTCTCTAGTAATGATGGATGAGAAATAATTTGTCTTACGGTTGATGATGTCCCTTTCCTTATAATTCCCATGTCTAGACTTACTAGGTCATTGATCAAAGGATCTCTTTGATTCATTATCATGTAAAGAAAAATTGGGTCTTTTATTCTTAATGCATCAATAACTTTATTTTCTCTTTCAAGATGATTATGAATTGGACAATCATAGTATTTGGGAAGTTCCTACCATCTCCTCTATCTCATGTGCAATTACTTTTGTGAGAAAATATACTTTAAGCATTGATGGTATGTGTATATATATCATTTATCCCCATAAATATAGTGCCTCTATATCTTTAGAGCAAAAACAACTACCACCAGAACCATATCATGCATAGGATAGTTCTACTCATGAGTCTTCAACTGTCGAGATGCATATGCAATAACATTAACATTTTTCTTGATGAAGCACCCAATCCCTTTTAGAGATGCACCACTAAAAATAACAAATCCTTCTCCACTTGAGGGAAGAGTTAACATGGGTGCAGTAACCAATCTCTTCTTTTTCTCTTGGAATCTTTCCTCAGACTCCTTTTTCAAGATGAACATGAACCCTTTTCAAGTTAACTTGGTTAATGGATTAGAATGTTGTGAAAAGTTTTTTCACAAACATCCTATAATATCCCACTAATCCAAGGATACTAATAATCTCAGTTATTATTGTATGTTAGGGCCACTACTCTACAAAGTATGTCTTTGCAGGGTCTACTGTGATTCCTTCAATGGTTACAACGTGCCCCAAGAAAGAAACTTGTTTCAACCAGAATTCACATTTGCTGAACATCCCAAAAATCCTCTCCTTATATAGAGTTTGAAAAATAACCCTTAGATGATCCTCATGATCCTCATAAATTTTGGAATATATCAGAATATCATCAATAAAAAATACCATCTTGTAATCAAGGTAGTATTTAAAGACGCTATTCCCAAATCCATAAAAATAGTAGGTGCATTAGTCAGTCTGAAGGGCATAACAACAAAATCATACTGCCCATATCTTGACCAAAAGGTAGTTTTCTTAATATATTCTTTCTTGACCCTCAATTGATGATAACCAAATCGAAGATCAATCTTAGAAAAGAATTGATCCCCATGAAGTTGGTCAAATAAGTCATCAATTCTTGGAAAATAGAATTTATTCTTCACTGTGATCCCATTCAGTTCACTATAATTAATACATAACCACATTGATCCATCTTTCTTCTTCACAAATAGAATGGGTGCTCCCTAAGGAGACACACTCGGTCGGATAAAACCCTTCTCCAAAAGATATTGGAGTTTCTTATTTAATTCATCCAGCTCCACATTTTCCATCCTATACGGGGTCTTTGGTATCAGATGAGATCCAGGTATGGGTTATAATGGAGAACTCTACCTCTATTTATGGGGGGAGGTCTGGGAAACTCCTTGGGAAATACGTCAACATATTCTTGGATGATGGGGACATTTTCTATCCTTAAACTCTCATAACCTTCTTCTTCTTCACCAACCATCTCCATAAAGAAGTATATTGGAGGTTATTCTTGACATAGATCAGATCGAGATATCTCTCCTTATAATATAACAGTAGGTTTTCCATTCAAGAGTACTAATATTTCTTAACTTCTACATTTGATCTTATCAATATACTTTGAGAGCCAGTCCATCCCTAGTATAATTTCAGATTCCAGCATGGGTATGACTACTAGATTTGTGATAATATTGTGCTCACTAAAGTAAATACTAGAGTTTATAAACACTAACCATTCTAGGATAATCCCACCAGGAGTATTTATTGATAACTCTACCTTTAGAACATCGGGGATTGATTCTAAATTATTTGGAAACATGGTGGAATTAAAGGAATGCGTAGTACCAGAATCAAAAAATGCACTTTCTAGCTTTGAGAGAACAACAAGAGTACCTGCCCCCACATCATTTAGCACTTAATCATAATCCATAGTGATTTAAAATGTATGACCTTGTTCCCTTGGCTATTTCTGAGGCTAATGGTGATTCCCCTCCACTGCGCTCAGATTTGGACAGCTATTGGAAAAGTGCCCATGTTGTCCACACTTATTGCATTGGATATCAGGTAGGGATTGCACCATCTTCCCTTTTTTAGTTAGTTTTGGGAAGTTGTGGTTTCATCTCACTATAAAAATTCCGCACAATGTGGCCATCTCTACCACACATTTAGCACTTCCTTCTCCCAAAAAAGAAGTTCCTTTAATGCTTCTTCCCACATTTTTTACACACGGGTTTTTGTACATGCTTTCCTCATCTTCCATGATCAAAGCACCTCCTTAATCTTGGCTCCCTTGATCTTTTATTTCATTAGATTTTTGAGACCATTGCGTATCATGAAACACCAGTTTGAATTTCACCACACTTCACATGATCTCTTCATAGCTATCATAATCTCATTTGGCTAGATTCTTCTGAAGATGAGGTCTCAGTACCCTAAAGAATCTATCAACCCTACTATTTGGACCCATGACTAAGCAAGAGGTGTAACGTGAGAGACATGTCAATTTCATCTCATAGGTTCCCACTAATTCATTCTCCTTCTGCTTCATCTCGAGAAAGTCTTTCTCCATTATTGTTCTTATTGATTGAGGAAAATACTTGTTGAATAATATCCCTATGAACTCTTCCCACTCCATAGCTTCATCTTCCACTCTTGGCCTGGTGTGTTTAATCAGTTCCCACCACTGATCAGCTTCTACCTCCATGTGATAAATAGAAAAGGTAACCTTCTCTTGTTCAGAATAGTAGAGCGCAAAAAAGATATTTTAAATAGAGCTGATACACTATTCAATAATCAATGGGTCAGTACATCCACTAAAGGTTTGTGGTCGTTGATACATAAAAAACTCAATAGAAATTTGTTCCCTTTGTGGTGAGATCAGTCTCTCAGCTTTATTCAAGTAATTTCCAATAACTTGAGTTAGTTGGTTCATCATTCACATGAATGTTTCCATTCCGACTTCCATCAGAGGGCCGTCAGTGCATGGTCCATTGCGGTCACCATTTAAATAGTTCCTCATATTGCTCGCCATTCTCTAAAATATTATAACCATATTGAGAGGATTATTTTATTTATGAATCGTTTAACTATAAAGGATTTTATGTCTTATAACTTTAGGCTTTAAATAATTACATTTCTCTATAAATCGTTTCATAATGAATCATAAAAATCTTATGATTAACCAAACATATCACCCTAGAGTGTCATAACCAAGAGTGAAGAAAGGACTGTTTTCGTGTACTAAGATACCCTGAGTCATGCCCAAAACTCCTTGTCCTAGTTTTCACCCCTAGGTACATCTGTACCAGAGCCCCCTCTACCTCCTAATATCCAGAAAGAGATGTATTATCTAGATAAAACACTTACTCAATACTCACCAAAATTCCAGGAAGTATTCCTACATTCAAACTTTTCTATAGGGTTCTTCCTAAACTTTTTGATAGCCTAATTTCCATAAATAACTAATTTATCTTTTGATACCAACTATGTTATCCTGTCTTTTTACTATATAACTTTTCATTTCATTTTACAAAGAGAGGATCTTTAGAGTCTAGTGTCTTGGAAATAAAGAACATAAAACATGAAAACATAAAACATCCTTCTAATCCACTTGTAGATATTCGTCATAAGTTATTCCTAAGTATATTTATTGCGTCTCATAACATGGAGACATACATCAAAGGAACTGGTGAGCAGAAGGCCCAGTAAGGAAAACATGGGAATCTGTTTACTGGTGATGTCAATAAGAACTTGATAAAAAACACAAATTCATGAGAAATGTAAGTAGAGGAATTTTATACTGAAAATAACTTGAATAATAACTTGAATATGTGGCCACACCATTTAATTTAGAAATTCATGAATTTATCACCAAGGTTCATCCCTAAGGTGTTATAAAAATTACCATGCTTATTCACGAAGGTATCTTGAAACTTGTCATCTTTAGATATTAAAATCATTGCACAATGCATTAGAGTGCTATCAGGGCGCACCCTTAATATGTCTTTACTTTCATGTGATCCACATAGATAAAAATCAAATATTAAAAAATAACTCAAAGAGAATAAAAGAAATGGGTTTCATTTCAAATCATGACGTTTTAAAAGTGCTTAAAAATAAGATCATTGTGTCATTTATTACCCATGGAAAGGGAGTGAGAGTTATATATATGTCAATTCTAGAATAAAATATATCAGTTTTTCTATATTTATGAAAACCAGTAGAAATGAAATAGGTTTGGGTATTCACATAAATAAAAAAGAGAATTTCATGAGAGAAAGGGAGAGAAATTTTGAGACGAAATTTCTGCATCATAATGGCTATATAACATAGTTTTAGAAAATAATAGCAATATAGGGGAAATGGGTATCCCATCAATAAAAAATAATTTTTTTGTAGAAGTATAGAAAAAAATAAATAAGATCATTGTTTGGACAATTTAATGACATACCACATGAAAAAGATACCTGAAAGGAAAGAGAAAATGCAATTTCTTTTACGAAAATTCGGCAGCCTAACGACGCATTTTAATGATTCAAAAAATAAATTGATGAGAGAAGAAAGGGTTTATCATAATTTTTACATAAAATGGACTATAATAAGAACATATAAAAACTCACTCCCTCATATGAAGATGGTAACTAGAAGACATAATATAATGGAAGTTTTGGCTTAAAAGAAATAGGTGAAAGGTTCCCTTACCTTGAAGAGTGAATTCGAAATCTTGAAGGTTGGGACCTTGGGGGATTAATGGAACATTGGGATGACTAATTAGGAGGTAAAAAGATCTGATATTCGTTGAGGAGGATTTTGGAATAAAATTAATGGGGTAATGGATTGGTATTTATAGGGAAAGAGATGGAATATTTAATTAATTTCTAAGGGACACCATATCGGTGGTATTTGGAAAACCATGGGATTTACCAGGGTATTTGACAATGGTATTGGCCACATGAGACACCTCATAACATATAATACTATTCAAAAGTTGACCAAAATTATTAAATCATGATTTCATCATAAATGATGCCATTAAAAACCCAAAACCCCAAATCCAAAACGTTATTTTTATTATTCACTGAAAATTCAACTATTTCAGAAAAATCTCAAAAATTTACCATAAAATAACATCAATGCTTTGAATTCAAAAATGAAATCCATTTTATGAAAATAGTTTTCAAAATATTTTTATTTAAATTATTAAATAAAATCATTATTTATTAAAAAAACTCTAAAATTATAACTTGTTTTGTAACACCTTGAAAAACAAATAAAGGGCCCATAAAATTATATTATGACCATAAGACAATAATGTAAAAATTTATGATGAAATTTTATGAAAACAAATTTCCATTTAAAATTATTAAAATAATTACAAAATTGTAAACAAAGTATTTATGACACATAAAAATACCAAAAATCATACTATGATCATTTTTTTCACTTTTAAGATGTCCACATTATATTTATACATTCATGGGTGAAGTTTATATTTTTTTTTTCTAATTTACTATTCATTACTATTATTTACTATTCATAAGGGTATGATATTATTCATAATTTAATATTCACTAAAAACATGTTGATCTTATTAGACTCTAAATTTTTTACTGATCATAACAGAAGAAGACCATTTTTTAAAAACCAATTTACCTTATTAATTATTAAAAGTATACAAATTTATTTTAAAATACCATTTTTCCAATATTCATCAATAATAGAGAACTTCTATAAATTCATCTTACATTTATCCAGACATTTGAAATTCACAAAGTTTACCATTAAAAGAAATTACAATTTTATTTATATAAATAGATTACAAGAAAGTATCTAAGGCCTCGTTACATAGCCCCTTATAACACCTATAGAAGAACTAATTGTAAGATGTGTTATAGTGATAGAATCATGGGGCGGCTCATACAACATTGCCCGAGTGGTGATTTCTATCAGCCTGAACTTCTCCCATAGGCGATTCCGTTCAAGCTTCACATGATGGAGTTCGGCTTGGACTTGGTCTAGAGCAAATCCCATTGAAGCCTCCTTTTTCCTAACCTCTGATTGAAGGGCTTCGTACATCCCATGTCAACTGGATGAGGTCGTCG
Source organism: Viscum album (assembly GCA_963277665.1). NCBI lineage: Eukaryota > Viridiplantae > Streptophyta > Magnoliopsida > Santalales > Viscaceae > Viscum > Viscum album. Next base: position 541,585,234 of record OY728135.1, read on the forward strand.
AATCATCTTTCTATATTAACCAAGATCACTTGTATTTATAAACAATAATTAAAACATTACAAGTTTAGTTTCCAACACTCATATTGATCAACGATTATATAAGAGTCAAAACCCAACTGTATGATTTTAATTACACTCACTTCATTACATTATAGATATAGTTTTGTTGAGTATAAAATAAAATAACACACAAAAGTAACTTACAAAATTTATTCCAAAGTTCGGGTCGTTACAGTAGACATGATTCTAGTTCTAATTTAATCATATGTTCAATGTAAGTTACATCATCATTTTTTCTTACCTGTTAGAATATTCCCTATGTATGACTACATTTTACATGAAATTTGTGAATTTATTATCAACATATTATTTTGATTAGATGTAGGTATATAATATATCCACTTCCTCATTACATGATAGATTTATTTGTTTTATTCTGAGGAGCTTATCCTTGTTCTCTACTGATTTTAAGGATTATTTTATGTTATAGAATCTAATATTTTTTTGAGTATTATCAACTCTAGAATCACATTCACTAATTTTATTATTTGTAAAATTAATGGAATATTTTCTTATATCCATATAGTTGAAAAATTTATGTGGGTTTTTACACATTTATTTTACATTTCCATTCCTCAAGTTCCATGTAATAAGTTACATGATTATTTTATGTTCATCATCATCTTCACAATTAGAGTCACTTGGTTCTTTAGAATCATCATCCTAGATTTTGATCTTATTCATGACATAAAATCTATTTATTTTTCGGGATTTATTATTGAATGAACATTACATTATAATTTATCATGGAATGAGATTGTTATAAATTTTATCTCAAGAATGATCATCTCTATATTCAAGGGCTTCAATTTTAGGACCAAACCATTCTAGGAAGTTCCTCAATAATTTTTTAATAATAGCAATCTTCCATATTCTCACCATATCCACATATGTTACCTATAATTTCATTCACCCTTTTAAATAATTCATAAATGTTTTAAAATTTGGTAATCTTGATGTCTTCAAATTCAGTTCTTCGTATTTATAACTTAGCTTATTTTACTTTAACATTTTCTTAAAATATTATTTTAATCTTATCACATATTTCCTTTACATTTTGTAGGCCCATAACTTTGGTGTACACACCCTTAGATAAATACATAAGAATAAAATATTATTCCTCCCCATCATTCTCCAAATTTAAATTTCTAGTAACATTCATTTGATATTTTCTATCCAATGGTTAGAACCAAAATGATACTGCATAAGAAAATTTAAGTCCATATGAAAAATGAAAAGGAAACATCGAATTATTATGAGGATGGTAGTTCATTATATTGAAGGATGGAACACCTATTATATTAGATGAATTAATATTATCCATCATAAAAAATCAAGGGCCTGATAGGGGGAACTGATTCCTTGATACAACTTTAAATACACCAAAAACTGATACCCCACTAAGAATGGAAGGATGAATCATAGGTGTTCATCATTTACAATTTTTGTTGTTTATAAATAAACTCTTGATGTTAGTGAGCACATGATCCTATCATATTAAACACTCATCCTTACATATATTAAATGAATAAGTAAAAGAATAAGGAATAAATAGTTTTTACGAGGGTCAAATCTAGTGTGGTCACCTACTCCTTACCATGTTTGACTACCGCATAAAAAATATTTATTAGGTTTTATGATAAAATAAAAGTGGTTATGATAAGTTTCATTAGAAATTTTTTACCAACATCCTACTAAAATTTTAAAATAACCCCACCTATTAGATAATGTTTATAATGAGATGAGAATTATCTTTTATGAATCCTACTACCCAACAATCATTGATGATATTCCACTAGATCATTAGATGTAAGTAGAATAAAATGATGAATCCAGTTTCTAATCAGATGATGGTCTCCTATATGAAACTTGGAATCAGAATTGATACAAATTAATTACTAAGATATAAGATATGGTAATCATTGATTCACATGTTTAGGATTTAACAATTATTTAAATTCTAATAGTTTATCAATGCTATGTTTTTATTTAAATTTTAACACACATTACTCTCACTTCATTATCCTCACATATTCTACACATTTAAAATACTTAGAATTAAAAATGATAATTGAAATAATTTACAGCTTAAAACTATCAAACATTCATTCAATTGAATTATAAAACACAATTCTCTTGGATTATCTCATCCATTTAGGCTCATGTTCATTCCCCTAAATCCCATAATATTTTTCCCTTAATTTAACTAAATCTCTATAATAAAATTTCACTTATAACCATCTTCTTCCTCAGAAACATACCAAATAATAATTGAAAAATAAATGATTTTTTAAATTCTAAGAAATCCCATAATAATCCTTTTATAAATTTTGTTTGAAACCATATTCTTTATTATTATGATGTAAAAATCTTCTATACATCATAGAACATAAATCTTTATCAAATTAAACATTCCTAATTTACCAATTTAGAAAAATCTGTACATAATCAGATGAAGGTGATTATTTGAAATACAAAACATATTAATATCATCATAATGAAATTATATATATCATATTTTGATATTATAGATGAACACCAATTAGTTTTTCCCTCAATTTTTAGATGAAAAAACTCAAGTCTTTGAATAGATATAAAAACTAATCACCATTTTTGAATTCATTTTCACTGAAAAAATATCATAATTTTTCAAATTGTTAATGTATTATAATAAATAATTTTTATCCAATAATCAATTATAATGAACTAAGAAACTTGGAGTGATTTCATATATTCATTACTTTTCAAAAATTTTGATGTTATATTGCATAAAGGCTTACTCTCAAAAGAATGACGTTGAGAAATTTCTTAAATTAGAAGAATTATTACTTTTAGTGCATATATATAAATTTTTAGATTAAGGCCTACACTCAATTATCACAGACTTAAATTTTAATGATTTTAATTTGATTTTTGGAAATACGAAGTCATACATTTTGGAAATGCAATTTATATGGCAAATAATTGTACTCATTTTCATATTTGAGTGCTTCATAAATTGGACAATTTATCAAATTGTTCAAAATGTCAATAATTTTAAAAATGATAGTAAATACATAGTGGACATCTACAATATCACTCCCACCATCATAAAGAATATGAAAAACATGTTAAACAAAAATAATATCATCCATGAAACCAAAAATAATTCCATTAAAGGTCTTCAAGAAGATTGAAAAAAAATTAAACAAACACCAATTTCATTAATAACTCCAAGAGTTCTACTATCTCATTTTTATCGATTTGTTGGGAAAACGAAAAAATTCTATCAAATAAAGTTATATTTTTCTTGAAACATATCCATAACCACACTAACAATCAAATAAAAGTTTATCTAATGTGACAAGAGACTCACCCAAAAAAAAACTAGATAATATTATGTTTTTTGATGGAGTTTTATTCCTCTTAGGTAAGAAATAATTAATAAGTGCCTTAGATAAACTCCCCCTCAATTAATTAATTCTTTCCTCTCATACATTTCTCACATTCAAAAAACATCCCCATTAAACATAATCAATATCATTAGATGAAAATAAAATGACCACTCTTACTTTTATCAAGAATTCTATCCCCTTTTGAAAAAGAGTTATGTCACCATTATACCTCAGTTTTCAACTCAATACAAAGAAAAATGTGGTTATATTTTACAAGTCCCCATGAATGTGGATATGGATGAACATGTAGTTTCATCCTAAGCTCTTAAAATATCTTTATAAAAATTTTATTAGAAAACATATTTTCAATATGATTCTTGGTGAAAATATCATCAGGTATTATATCACAATTTCTACACTTTCATTAATAAAATTGTACATGATATTGATATATTTAGATCTTGAACATTTCAAAGCATTCTTTGAGAGAATAGTGGAACTAATTTTTCCCTATAAATATATAATGGTTCCTCAATAACCACTTTTAAATTATTCCTCTTCTGATGCATCACCCACATTAGTGTGAAATCATTATAGTTGAAATATACTTGGATTATTCTATACTTAGAGCCACTAAATGTTTATTATTCTTGTAAAAACTAACCCAATAATCACCAAGGTAGAATGATCCACCGTATATGGAATTCCTATCATTGCAATATCCTCCCAATATATATCTTTATACCACTACAATTGAAAATCAGATATAATTCTATAAAATAAACCACCATTGATTATTTATTTGATATATAAAAAAATTCTTTTTGGATTTGATTAAGTGATAATATTTTGAATTACTATGTAATATTTCACAAAGAGTCACTAAAAATAAAATATATATCCTTTATGAAGCAATGTAGAGAATTTAAATAATAATTCTTTTACATTACTTTTGATTTATACTCTTTCAATTATCACCTTTAGTCAAATTGGTTCCTACAACAACTGGAGTATAAACCTCCTTTGAATAATTCATTACAAAACCTATAAATAAATCATTAAAAAATTTATTTTGGGATAGATAAATAAAATCCCTTTTTTATAAAATCTCTAATTTCAAGAAATAACTCTTATCTTCTAAAAAATACATCTCATTATTTCGTTTCATTGGTTTAAAAATTCATCAGAAAGATAATCTAAAATACTTGAAATATCATTTCTTCAATCTAGTGAAAAAAACTAAGAGCACCTATAGTTTCTTATTTCACATACAAGTTGATGTATACCTTTATTTTAAAAAAAATTATATTCTCTAATCATCCATCTAGTTTAGAGTACTAGGAACGTGGATCCAATTTCATGGCATACAATTCTTTAATCAATTTATACTCCATACTTCAATATTTCTCTATAATAAACCATTCAATATTCCCAATAAAAACATCCCCTTCAAGATATTCATTATTTAAATGAGACTTCACATCAATTGGAAAACTCTATTTTTCTTTGAGATTCCATTTCCAATAACATCCTAATGAATTCTCGTATGGAAATTGGAAAAAACAAAATTCTTCAAAATGATTGACTTCTAATTGAAATTATACCTTTAAAATTAGTCAGGATTTATTTCTTGAAACTTTTCATTTCACATTTATTTTTTTTCTTAAAACACATTTGGTGATTTTAAAAGTTTTGTTTTCTAAACATAATAGAATCCCCAGTAGAGTTTTATTAAATTTGATCTATGTATTAATTTTTGGTAGTAATTAAATCATCATTCTAAACTACTTTCGAAACCAATTTTGTTTTAATATGTGAAATTAGAGTTGTTTGGTTCTCAAGTCTCTACTTTCTTCATGTTTGTATTACTTATTACTAATTATTTGTTATATTTTCAATATCAATATGTTTCTTTATCCTTCAATGCTTAATTATATGAGTATCAAACACTAAATAATTACAAAATTTCATATATAAATCTAAAAATTCATAATTATATACATTTTATGCTTATAAGACATGTTATATTTTTAAATCATGATCACTATTAGCCTTTGAAAAACTATCTTCAGTATTAACTTAACCTCTTTCCTTGGATTGGTTCACAATAACATTAACATCACAATATTCAATGAGTATATTTAGTAATTTTTTTTAACACTTTTATAAACTTCCATTCCAAATATATCCCTTAAAAATCCTTCATTATTTTTTCTTAAACATTATCCAGATTGTTACTATTAATCATTATGAAGCATGGGATTACATATTTTTTATATATATCACCATGGTATTCAATTAGAATGATAACTTATAAGGTCTTTATTTTCACCTTTTGCATCAAGAATATATTATTAAAATGGATAGTGGTGCAAATAGCTTCTCTCAAAAAAATTAGGAAGTTTGATCTCCACTAATGTTTTTCAATAAATTTTATAAATGATTTGGTTTTTACTCTAATTTTATATATTCTATAATAGAGTATAGGTATTGGTGAATTTATATATTTTTCTATGGTTTACTAGATAATTCTAAAATTCATTATAGTTATATTTCAAGCCATTATTTATTCCTGGATTCAAGATGTACACTTCTATATCTTTCATAATTTATCTGCTAAATTTTCTTAACTAGTAAATAGATTTATAATTGTGCATCAGAAACATGATTTTAGTAATACTATGAAAATAATCAACTAATGTAAGGAAATACAAGTTATCTATGTTTGAATTATTCCTCATTGGGCCAAATATATGAAAATTTAAAAGTTTATGTGGTCTTGATGATTGATTCTCAAATCTTATATCTGATGTTATTACAATCTTACCCTACTATCATCTTTAACAAGTTTCCACTATGTCACTTTTTAATTTGGGAAAGGAATCTTACCATTAATAATTTTTTATTTTATTCAGACTCTTTTTCCAGGGTGGCCATGTATTCCATTCCATAATTCATTTTCTAATTTGGCTCTCTAGTAGCATTAGTCAGTTTGATCACTGTCTTAGAATAGTTTTCCAAATTTTCATTCTCCTATATTGATGATACTTAATTATTTAGTAATTTTTTTTCTAAATCATGATTATTTATTGAATATAAATTCATTAAATTAATTATTCAATTGTATTACACTCAAAATATGGTCCTTAAGCCCTTCAACATAATGAACAACTTTACAATTATTATTATTTTCTTCTATATCTACTGAAAAAAATTCCATTAATTATCAATGAAATATTATTATCAAAGGCCAATACCCATCCATCATGATCTTTAATATTCATTAATATTTTTTATTTCCAAACATATATGAATAAAAACCACTCTAAAATTTATATTAGGTTTCTCTCCTTCTTGAATTCAAAATGGTTTTAGCAATAAACCATTTATCCCCATGTAATGCTTTTGATTTACATTTCATCTTTACATTTTAGAGATATTTTCTAGGAAAACTACTCATAACATCTTTAGATATATGAACTTTTTGTTAATTTATTCCATAAACCATATCCATGTATTCAAATTAATTTTTTTTTGGGTGGATTAAATGTGCCCCTACTATCAGTTTGGTTTTTGGGTGTGTTTCTTCTCAAATTATCATAACTGCACCCCCTTTCTTCATATCTTTTTTATGATAAAGATATATTTTCTGGCCTAAATAAAACATGGTCTAAAAATACCTCAACACTATAAAAAACCAATGAATATAGTTATCTTGTAGTAATGTGTGTTCTATCCGACAATTTGATATGATTATCCTGTAATTTATGTAACTTTCTTTTTTCCTGGGAATATTTTATCTATTGATATTTTATTCTCATCGATAGATAAAGGGGTGGGATTATCACCATATTTTTAGGCACATATATGATAATATTTTTAATTTAAACATTCATAGTTAGGATTTAAACATTGTTTTATATTTTCACCTTCTTAATAGGATTCACATTTATAAAAAACATTAATGAATCATCCTTAATCTCCATGGATTTATTATTAGCATATCTTATCTTTTTCATTGATTTCTCCTCTTGAAATATTGATCGAGTCCAATAGATCTCCTAAGATTCAAATTGAGTTTTTCCTCAATAAAGTTCCAAATCTTTTCATTTTATAGAACTTTGAGTGTGATCCTTTTATGTCTTCAATTATATAAGACTTAATTTTATGGAAATCCATCACAATATTCAGATTTATTTTGATCTTCCTTCTTTAATAGTCTAAAATCGTTCATTTTTTTAATTCTAATTTGGGAATGATTCATGTTCCAATTTAATAATATGTTCCACGTAAGATACTTCATCATCTTCACCTTCATTTCTAGAAGATTCAGTAGGTCTCACTACATGTTCCCTGAATTTTTGGAATTTATTATCATCTTATTCATATGATTAGAAATAATATAAGACTTCATTGTATTCCTATTTAGATAAAAGATTGCTTTTTATTATTACGAGGAAATTATTCTTATTCTAAATTTATTTTTAGACCTTTTTTCTTATTTAAGCATTTATTCTTTTATGTTTTCTCATCCTTAGTATCATAATAAATAGTTTTAATCATTGTAAAATTATTTTTAAATTGTGAAATATCCCCACATGTGAACAATTTAAGTTTGATTCTACCTTTTTAGTTTACATTTAACTTCTTGAAGTTCCTTATGATAAGTGATGCAATTATTTTTTTCATCATCTTTACCTACGGTGTCACTTGGTTTTTTAAATTCTTTATCTTTTATTTTTATCTACTTCCTGGATTTACAATCCATTTATTCTTTGATTTTATTATTAAATCGCGGAGGATTTATCATTTCATATGAAACAAGAGTGTTATTATGTTCATCTGGAGTAAGATCCCATCAATATTCATGTACATAAATATTAGAATCAAAATTTTCGATAACTTAATCATAATTTCTTTGAGAATATAAGATTATACCATATTCTCACCACATCCATTAATGTTAAAAAAAACTTTCATCACCCTTATAGTTTAGTCATTATTGTTTTTATATTTTATTATCTTAATGTCATCAGATTTTCTTCTCAATATGTATTGATTAACTTAATTTAACATTAATATTTATTTCAATGATACTCTCAATTTCATCCAAAATTTCCTCCATAGATTATAGACCCGTCAACTTAGTGCTCAAATTCTCATATAAGAACATAATATTAGAATTTCTATCCTTAAATTTGGTCTTCAAATCTCTACTGTATTAAAAATTCATTTGAACATTTCTATCAAATTGCGGGATACCAATTGTAATTATATCAACAACATCAAGGGAATGTGATAAAATGAATGTTAACATCCTATTATTCAAATAATGGTAGTAATCACCATCAATGGTCAGAAAAAATATACTTTTAAATGAATTAATATTATCCAAAAAAATAAATTAGGGATCTAACAAGGGAACATGTTCATTAATACCACATGAAAAACCCAAATAACTACCGATCCACTAAGAGGGTAGGGGGGATGAATCAATTCTCTATGTATTTTATAATTTATATTTATTATTCATTAACACCTACTTTAATAAAACTATATTATCATAGATTAAATACTTATCCTCAACCGTATGAAATGAAAAGGTAGAATACATAAGGCAAAAAAATGTTTATAACGTTCATACCCACAATGTATAAATAGTCCTTATCGTGATTGACTCTATAAGATCCATGGATTTTACATAAAAATATTATGATAAAATAAAAGTGGTTATACTATGTATAATCCTATATATTGATTCATTAGAATGCAATTATAATTTAGATAACATCCCACCTTTTATAAAATTATTAGAATGAGATGAGAATGACATTGTGAATTTATTTATTCATAAAATTTTAATGATATTCTCATTGATTATTAGATTTAGATTGAATAAAATCCACACTATGTATAGAATCAGAATACGATTTTCTCCTCAAAATTGAAAATAATTCTTGATACTCCTACTTGATTGAGATTTTTCAGATGATGATTATTTCATTAAAAATTCAAGATTCATACTTTTTTCAACTTATCATAGTTTATCAATGTTTTATTTTTCTTGATTTTTTTGTACACTACTACACTTTTTTATCCCCTAATATTTTACTACTTTGAAATTTTCAATTTTGTTTAAAAAATATGGTAATATCATTTATATATGTTTAATCTCAAACCATCATTCAATAGAATAATACAACACCATCCTCCTTGATTTTATCATTTGGTTAGTCTCAATTTACTTCCCCATGATCTCAAAATATTCTTCTCATTCCTTAACTTACTACATAAAACCAAATTACACTTATACCAATATTCTTTCTCAAAGCCTTACCAAGACAATTCATAAATAATTGATTTTTGTGACTTCTCGGAATGTCCATATTTTTTTGGACCTTAATTTTGAACCCATATTCTTTCATATAGAATGAAAAAGAACTTATCCAATTTATTGAAAACAAGGACTAACCAACATGAAAATTCATAATAAAAAAATAATCTTAAATCACTAGATAATTAGATTCATGTTATTATTTCAAATCAAGACCATGTTGTCCTCATAAAATTGAAATTAAAAATTTCATATCTCAAGTTTCTTCATGAAAAAGAAAAACCTAAATACATTTTTTAGATTTATACAAACTATTTTACTTATTTACTAAATAAAATCACATTATTGTTAAGTGAGAAATCTTACATGAAACATATTTGGGGACATGTTTACTAGTGTATTTTTCTTTTTAGAGATCATTTTAGGTAATGTCAGGTCAATATTATTTATAAAATTTAATTTTTGAAGACATATATATTCAATCCACAATTCATATAATTTTTTATTAGATAAAGTATCATAATAATTGATTTGGATTTAGAAAGGACTTAATAAAAAAATAAATGAATTATGATGAAGTAATATATTCATTCCATCACAAAACATTTAGATACCTGATTTCAAAATGTCTTAGACTCAAAATACTAATGTTGATAGAATGATTAAATTTAGTCAATTATTTTTTTATTTGAGATAATTAAAGTCATATATAAAGGATTATACTCAGTTATCATAGACATATATTTAATGAAAAGTATTATTTTCTGTGTCTTTTTTTTCTGTAATTTTTAGTCATATATTCAAGCACTATAAACCATAAAATGAATATATATGTTAAATATCAGAGTCCTATACTCATTAATTTTCCAAATTTATCAAATTTTATAGAACAATAAGAATTTATAAAAGGATTTGAAACACCATAAAACTTCATCCATATCACTCCATCCCACTTTAACCAAATCGAAAATATAGTAAATGAAAATAATAAATTATAAGTAATCAAAACAATTCCTTTAAATTTATTCAATAATGTTAAAAAAAACACATTCAAATTCATTAAAAACTATATAGGTATTTCAAAAATAACTACCTCTCAATTAAAATTTTGTGTGTTTTGAGAAAGAAAACATGTTTCTTATTATAATTTCTAGTTATCCCCCACAAAAGAATGAATTTTTAAAGCTTGAATATTTATGGGAGTATAGTCGATCATTCAAATGGAAAATTCCATAAATTACAATTATTAAGACACTAGTTTTCATACATAATTAAAATGGTGAGGATAAAATAGTCAGAAAAAACAATTACTAATCCAATACATCCTTGATATTTTTAAAAATGTGGTATTAAAGTTATTGGTTGCTGGTATAATAACTAATTTTATTTAAAACCCATAATTATGAGTTTAATTTTAGTTATTTCAAATTTTTTACAACCATATGGTCTTTTAAGATTATAATTTTACATAATTATGAAAAACATTACATAAAAAATTTGACACTTCGAGATAGTGTATATTTTACCCACAACATAGGCCTTTATAACTACACCCTTTTTTCATTCAAGAATCTTTTGATTCTTTTAATGCAGGTCCAAAGAATAAATATTGAACTTTCTATTGTTCATACTCATCCTTATATCCTATGAAAGATATTTGTAAATTTGGGATGATAAAAAAGAATGTATTGAGGGATATAAATATAACAGAAACCCATTAGTCCAATAAAAAACATGAAAACCCATAAAATTGTTTAACTTTTATAAAATAAATCTTTGAAAAATATAATATTTCTATATATTAAAATAAACCATTTCTCGATGAAATGTTTTTAAAACTATTTCAAAAATATATAAAAACTATGAAGTAATCTTTAGAAACATGAGAATATATGAAAAAAATTATTTGAAAAAAACGTTTCACTTTTAAATGTTTATAAATTTCTCTTATTTCTTGAAATTAATATAATTCTATAAAACCCCTTAGAAAAAATGAAATAGGTATCATGGAGAATTATATTTCTAACCTCTTTCACTCATGTTTAACCCATCTTAGAATAATCTATGACATATTAATTTCATAGGATTAACATACTCAGTTAACACCCTCATTTTCACATTTGAAGACTAAATCATTACCAAATATATTGAAAAGATATATCAGGAACAACAATTGTCACAAACTATTTTGGAATCACTTATCACAATCAATAATTCTCAAGTACCATATAATTAACAAAAAGTTATTAATCTTAAAATTCTTTATCATTAAACCTTAAAAAAACTCATTTTAATCTGTATGAAAAATCACTTTCCATTTTCATATAAAATTATAGTGAAATACTCCCTTTAATTTAAAAACCCATAATGTGAAAAAATTCAATAATAATAGGAATATGTTCTTTATTTTAAAAATATTATTGAATATTGAGGAATCTTGATAACGAATAATGGCTATGATGTTACAAAATGTTTGTGAATGTGTATATATAAGAAACAGTATTTTTCACCTTTGTAAAAAACATAGAAATAACCCATACTGAATTTTTTTAATAGTTTCCTTTTCAAAATATTGTAAAAATGTTAAAAATATTAAAAGATAACCTCTAAAATTATTTATGTACGAATAATAATATTCTTGTAAAATTAATATGAAAATGGATATAGAGTAAAAAGTATGAAATAAATCATTAAACAAGGTTATAATGAAAAATATCTTACCATAGTCATGTCTAGATTCAAAACTGTGTTAAATATGGAATAAAAAAATTATACCAGTTATTTACATGCTTAAGATGATTTTTCATTTTCAATAAATAATCATTATTCCTTTTATATCATTTATTAACTTGTTTCATTTTGTTAGTAAATCAGTTAACTTTACATCAAATATTTTTAGGTTGTTCAATCAAATTTTTTTTTAAAAAAGCTTTATAGGTTTACCATGGTCAAAGGTTAATGGTTCCAGAATATTATTCACACAATAATTATTATATTTATACACTAAATATAATTTTAAAACAACCCATTTATGGAAGACATGAAATAGACATCCCTTAATTTCCTAGAGGAAGAAGTCTTTACATACACACATGTGATATTTGCATTGATTTATGAGATAGAAAGGAAATAAAAAAGATAAATTTTTACCTTTATATATTAATATTTATGTTCTAAGTATTTTAATAATTCATTAAATCTATATTTATGATCATCTTTTTAATTTTTAAATGAAAAAAAATCACATAAACGTGTGGAAGTTTGAGTCCATACATACACACAAGTGATGTTTTCATTTCCCATAGAATCAAGGGGAGGTAGAAAATAGTTTTTCCAAAAAAAAATATTAACATTTAATTATAAAGAAGATACTTATTTAATTATGTTATAATATTTAAAAAATCTTTTTTTTGAAAAGACATATTCATTAATGTTGGAGATCAGGGAATGTACAATCGCAAAGCCTTGAAGAAGAATGGTCTAGCCAGAGCTGTGTAACATCAAAGGGGCCTGAGGCCACCATCTAATGGGCACCATTGTTACCTTGAATTTTAGTAAAGGAGAAGGTAATGATTGAGAATCTTTGACGGAGTGAAAGGATTCTCTTGATGAGGGATCCAAAAGACTGGAGGTCGCCGTCGTTGGAATTGATAGCATTGATAATGGTGAGACAGTATGATTCGAAGTTAATTTTATCCCATAAAAGGTCCTTGGATAGCATCATAACTGCAAGGATGGCAGTAGCCTCAGCCACCATAGGTTCCTAGAGAGCGATGTGTGATTCATGTTTGGCCGCAATGATTTTCCCCTGATGATTTCGGGCTAGGATTCAGAGGGCGACAGTCCAATCCTTGGGGATAGACGCATCCACATTAATCTTAAGAATCCACTCACATGGCGGACACTAGTGGGAGGGGAAATAAGAGATTCCAAAGGGATTATTTTTCCCATTGTGGCGATTCCAGCCCTCAATCCACAAAGAGGCCAGTTCAATCCAGAATTTGGGGGTTCTGTGAAAATGGTTGAAAACTGCCACGTTTCGATGGACCCAGATGATCCAGGATAGGGTGAAAAGTGAGGCTGCATTGGCCGATGAGAAGGATGAGCACCATTACATTAGGATGCTTGGGAGGTCAGCGGTCATGGCCGGTGATGTGGCTGCAGCGGAGCCCCATTTGTGCCAAATTTCCTTAGCCCCTGGGCACTGGATGATGGCATGCATGGGAGATTCTGGGACATTTGGGTAGAAAGGGAAAGAATCGTCACTGGAAATTTGCCGAAAGGTGAGAAGACTCATGGTAGTAAGGGTTCCCGTGCACACCTGCTAGTAGAAGTGCCCGATTTTTGGGGGAACGTTGAGTTTCCAAAATGACTTCCAGGGTCCCCCATCCAAATAGACTGAATGGTTTCCAATGGCGAGTCGGTATCCAAAATTCATTGTGAAGGCTCTTGATAGGTCGTTGATCCAGAAGAGATGGTTGGGTCCCACGTCCGGGACCCTGGGGGTACTCAGGATAATTATTTTGTCTCTATCATTGAACCATGGGTGGATCTTCTCCAGACACCATCTAGGAACCTGATCAGAAATGAGGCACCTGACAGTGGAATCTTCGAACCCTGGTTGGGTAGGGGATGAGGCCCGAACACCTTCTTTATCAATCAGCCAGGGGTAAGTCCAAATGTTAACAGTTTGGCCATTCCCAATCCTCTATCCCAGCCCTTTTTCTAGGAGGCAACGGGTCCCCAAATGCTTCTCTAGAGGAATCTTGGACGGGGGCCAAGAGAGGAGGCGTGAAAGTCCTTGTGGGAAAAATACTGAGCACGAAGAACGCACACACATAGAGATGAAGGACGGTTAATTAAGCACCACACTTGCTTAGCCAGTATATCATCATTGAAGTAATATAGATTCCAGAATCCCATACCTCCCTCAGACTTGGGTTTTCATAGTTTCTCCCAGGAAATCCAGTGGGTTCGGTTCCTTCCATCATTCTTCCCCCACCAAAAGTTGGTTGTGCGTGAGTGAATCAGGTTGACAACAGTCGACAGAAACTTAAATAAGGACATAAAATAGATGGGAATAGACTGGATGATGGATTTAATAAGAATCTCCTTACCGGATTTTGAATTTTTTTTGGGCGTCCATCCATGGATTTTTTTTCTCAATCCTGTCCATCAAGGATGCAATGATTTATTTTTTGGAGAGGCTGATAAATATGGGAAGCCTGAGGTATTTCTAGTGTTTCTCGACCAATTGGGTGCATGTTTAATCACCGAGTTCTTCTTTCTTATAAGGAGGGATCCCTATGCTGAAAGAGATTTCCAAATTCCTGTGATTTATTGACTGACTGGACTCCCTCTCGTACTGTTGGATCACATGGATGATTACCCTACATTCATTAGTGGTTTCTCTGGAGAAAATGAGGCAATTTTTAGCGAAGAAAAGATGTGAAATCGGTGGAATACCATGACATACTATTGCCCCATGTAAGGAGTTTGAGGATGCAGCCTTGGAAATATGGTTAGAGAAAACATCAGCCACCAAGATAAAGAGAATGGGGGATAGAGGATCTCCCTGTAATAGGCCCCGAGATGGGGTGAATCCTCAGGTGAGCTCCCCATTGGCCTTTATTCGGAAAGATACAGTCGAGACATAGTGCATGACCATATCAATCCATTTAGAACAGAAGCCCATTCTCATCATAATGACTCTAAGGATGTGCCATTCCACTTTATCATAGGCCATGGTCATATCATGTTTCCAAGCCATAGTTCCTCTTTTCACGGTGGAGAGAATTTTAATGGAGTGGAACACTTCATGGGCCACAATTACATTATCATTGATCAATCTCTTGTCCATGAAAGTACTCTGGTTTTCCGAGATGATGTCAGGTAACCAAGGGTGCAGCCGATTAACTATGATCTTTGAGAAAATTTTGTAAGAGACATTTCACAGGCTGATGGGTCTGAAATCAGGGACCACCAGAGGTTTCTTTATTTTAGGAATGAGGACTAGGATAGTTTCATTATAATGAGGTATAATAAGAAATAAATTTGAATGAGTTTGGTTAGGACTTACACCACCTCCTTGGATAAACCCCTTTGGCACACACCTTAAACATTCTAAGATGGGTATTTTTAAGAAGAAACATTATTCTATAAACTATGGATAGGAATAGATATGGGTCAATATTGTATGACATAGAGTGCTAAATGTCTATGAATAATTTAGGGGAGTTAAACTCTTAAAAGTATTCATTGTAAAAAACAATTAATCCTTATTGATGGAAAAGTGACAGCAAGGTTACCAGATTTTGAATATAATATGGGTTAGAGTATAAATTAACATAATAAATCACATTTAAAATTATTTTAGAGATATTAAAATGCGTATATCTTTGTTTAACTCTTTTAAATCCTTTGTATCCTTTACCGACATAACATATCATTTTTACATGAGTAATTTATTTACATGAACAAAATAAAAAGTAAAATTATAACCAAATTTTGATATAATGATTAAAAATATAGAATAACATTTTCTAGATTTAATTTCTATAGGTGAAATAAATTACATTTAATATTATTATAAATAACACATGAAAAAATTGTTTTTGTAAAAATTCGTATTTTATGCATAAAAATCATCTTACACTAAAATCATTCATATTATTTATTTTACTAAATTTATTTGGAATTTAATTTTAAAAGTAATGGTATAATGTCTTTTACCATACCAAAACCGAATTTAAAATTTCAACTAAGCAATAAAATAAAAGAACAAAAAAATAGATTTTAATTATAATCATGTGCAGCTTATGTTCCAAAAATTCAAGAATGGGTTCCCAAATTCAAAATAAAATTTTTAGAAGATTTAATTTACTACTTAAAATTATATTTGGTTTAGAAAATGGTTATATGATTTTTTAAAAATGTTTATATATTGTTGATGTAATAAAAGTTACTGAATTTTTTAAAAACAATAATTTTTCACTATTCCGAAAAACTTTTTACTACCTATAAAAAATAAATAAAATTATTCCAAAGATAAATTTGATAATCTAAATCCAATAACTTATTACTTTATATAAAATTATGATTTTAAACTTAATAAATAGAAATTTTAAATAAAACCATGTAACAAATGGAAAAATAATTTAGTTAAATTAATAAATATTTCATTTTCAATTGAAAATTTTAAAATAAATTTTGTATAATGTTATGATGTATATTAATCTAAATACTCTTAATTTATAATATTATATAAGAAACTAATTTTCCCATGTGGTATGGATTCTTTATGTTTCAGTCGAATTATTTTCATTGGACCTTTTATGAATGCCGAATGAGGTCACAAGAGTTTTGGGGGGGTATTTGGGCCTCGTTCAGAGCCCAAAAACATTCTTTTCAGGAAAATATAATAGGTATTAGGGTTAGTATAAACTATGTGGGATATAAAACATGATTAATTTTAACCACGTGGAACTATAAAGTGGGGAGAAGGAGGTCGTACAGTTTGAGGAAACCGTGCAGCTAGTGGAACATGCCCATGTGGTTTGTCTGTCATTTTTAACAAAGCCATATTTCATGGTTGGTGCATAGTTTTTCAAACTATGTTGGATAAACATAAGGTATCCCACTTGAGGTAGTTTCATGCACACAATTATTGGATGGTTTGACCAACCATGTGGTCAAACCATACGAGTCATTTATTTGGGGTAAAATGACCATTTTCTCCTTAAATCTAATCAGATTTACCCCTCATTATTTCTCCTACAACAAATAGAATGAGATTCGTTCTTATATAGAGATCTCCCACCTTGGTTCTAACTTGGGTTCATCAAATAATTCTCCATTAAAACTCCAATTTTATCACCTTTGATCTCATTGTATTCTTCTAGGAAACCCCTTTGATCATTAGTGCTAGTTAGTCATTATGCTTTCCATTAACAATGTCATTTTAATGCAGTATCAATTGCCCTATTTTTAAGGCATTGACCCATTATTCAGTTTTCTTCAAATCATGGAAAAAATAAAGGTTGTTATTGGATGAGGAGTTTTCTATAGGCTCAAGCTATGGGGTCTATGACTCATCCCTCAAGTATCATTGTTTTATTATTTTTCGTCATTGTACACACACCGATTTCATCAGGTGTTGCCTATTAAATTCAATTTCCATGATTGTTACTATCTTTATCATATTATAAATCCTAGATCATAATTTTTGTTGATGTTGTAAGAGGTTGAAACCTCAACACCTTTCATCCCATGTATTTTATGTTCTTTATTATGACATTAGTGGTTTTTTATGACTACCCGCTCCACCGTTCGTGTATGGTATGACTTGGACTTGATAAAGTTAATTGTTTTAATTAAGAGAATAAATTGTTAATTCAACCACATGTATAGTATCACTTGAACCTTCTATGTTAAATGTTTCAAATTTATTAATGAATATTTAAAGAGTTAAATAGATAGTATATATATATATATAACTTTTCCTTGTTAATTATAAATTAATTTCATTTACTTTGTTGTCCTTATCCTTACTTTTCATGATTATGAAAGGTAAAGAAATGATCCCAAAAATTGAATATGGACTTAAATTAATAAAGAGTTTCACGACCTATTTATCCTTGTTACTTTGTATGAAATTCAATGTATTGAAAATTCTTAATTATTTAATGGAATTAGTATTACATAGACTAAATTAAATAATGAATCATTTATAAGGTTACTATTTCCTAGGAAACGTTTCATCTTAATAGGAGTGGCCAGACTTGAGATATCCTTGTATTCCCAAGGGAATTCCTTGAGCAGTCAGAGGACTCCATTTAGATTCATGAAGTTGGTTTCCAAGGGAGCTATACACCTTGGAACATGGTCCTTCTCTACCAGTGGATGCTTGAAATGATTCCATAGGAACCCTTCACTACTTAGTGGATATTAGTATGCCTCATAGAAACTCCTTGGATCCAGCATGAGTACTTCAAACACATGGTTTCATGGAATCACCACATTGGGCCCATTCCTGATTTTTTTCCCATTATAAATTGGATAAGATCATTGGACATGTTTAGAACTATTTATAATGGAATAACTTGGGTGATGCACCTTGGATTGCACTCAAACCCCTTATAGCTGGACTCTATGTTATTACTGGGTTGGATCAAACCCTAAGGCCAAGGATACCATAGTTATTACCTTGTATCCACTTTAATTATTATTATCATTATAGAATTACTTTTTACACCATGGATCCTTTATTATTATAATGATCATAATACATGGTTAGTTCTATTATACCTCACATGAATTAATAATATAAATTGAATGAAAATGAATTAACTAAATGATTACATGTTTAGATAAAATACTAGATGACGTAGAAGAAGGTATATTTCATCATTATAACACTATTTTACATTTACATATACTTGCACACTATCAATTTATATTCATATACTTGATGGTATATATTCTTTTGGTGGTGGCCTACTGATATTTATCTCACACTATCCAGGACACTATTGGTACATGAGTAGATTATATTTATGCATGTGTTGACAATTTGAAGCATCCCACATTGGATACATGATCTTGATTTCATTATTTAGGATAGTGCTGGGTAGTTTCTAACTAGGATAGTGCTTGAGATTCTTGGATAGTTTTTGGATTCATTTTGATTCTTTTGTATTGCACATATTTCATTTTCCATGTATAACTGTTTTCAAATTTTTTGAGGCATGAAGTAGCTTATCATAATCTTTTTTATATGATTCAGTTTCAATATTTTGATTACGATATGTTTCATGGATACTAATATATGCTTTTGTTATGGTGGGTTTATGGTCCTATTGGTATGTGGTTTATTTCTACTATTCTATCTATTTACATATGATTTTTCTATTTATCTATTATTGGATATATGTTATGATCCAATCTGAAAGGAAGGAATAGTCTCCCCACAGACACACCCTAATACATCACTTTTAATTGGTAGCATCTGTCATATGAGGAGGCATGATTGAGGCTATGTGGCCAACCAGGCTCAGGGAACCTTTCAGTGAAACCCCGGTTCGGTATGCCACAATGTTGTATCAAAGGTTTATTTTCATGCAAAAGTATTTTTGAGACAATAGAGAGAATAGTAGAAACACCATGGAACTTGTTCATATGTCATGATTGGGCATATCTGACCCACATTCAGGGTAAATATAGAGTGGTATGAAACAGTAATAGTCGTTATGTATTTTTCCTATTACAGTTGGTATCCCTTCAACCTTGGGTGAAACACATGCTATATGATGGTTATTATTATTAATATAATGATTGGGGATTTCATTTTATCCTTGTCCTACTGAGATATGGGAAAGAAAAAATTAATCAAACTTCATTATACGCACCAAGAACTCATATTCCATGCAAATTCTATGCCATATAGATGTATTTTAATGTTTTAATTATTTTTATTTCGTGGGATAGTATAGTGATCCATAGTTGTTATTTTTTCTTATGTTACTAACAACTTTTAAAGGATAAGGTAATTGGTTAATTTATGTTTCAGTATCAAGAAAAATAGTTTTTCCTATATAATATGATGGTGTCATTTTAAATGAATGGTTTCTACCCATCTCGGCTATGTACCTATGATTACATGAGCTTCTATTTTGATAGAAATGAGTGATTTCAATTTTTGATTCATAAAGAGTATTTGCCCTTGTGTATTAAAATGGGTAATTTACCAAGTGAACCCATCATATAAAACCCTATATATTCTGAGATTGAACGAAGACTTGGTTAAATAGAAATTAAATGGGTGTCTATTTTAGTGATAAAGTGTATCGAAACATATTTATTGGGAATAATGTTACATTTTAAATTGAAACTTGATATATGAATATTGGAAAATTAGAATTTTAAATATATATATTGAATTATGAAATAAAAATGTTTCTAGTAAATAAAGAGAAAAAGTTTTGTTGACCCTTCACCTAGTGGACCCTCTGTAATTTAATTCAAACAGTTACTAATACTCTGACCTTCTAAAAAGGTAGTTCAGGTATTATTCTATTGGTTGTGAAACTTTTCCTTTTGATCTAATTATTCTAAGACTTCTATCTACTTTAATATATTTTGAGGTGTGTGGATGAAATTTGTAGTGATATGGCACCATGACGTCCCCTATATGTGATCCAAGAGCATGGAGAAGATCATGATATTGAGATGGTGGGACCTAATATACCAGTTATCCCACTATTAATTCCACCTAAGGCACCATCAATTATTACCAAACTAGAAACTGACTTTCAGCTTCATGTTAGTTCTATATGTCTGATTTAGTCCATGGAAGGTGCTCCATTTCATGCACCTACTATGGATGATCTGACTTCTGTTTTCCAAAAGTAGCAACCTCCCATCGTTTTGCGGGAAGGAGATATACAATCTACTGATTCTTGGATAGATTACACTCTTTCTATCTTTGAGAATTTTTAGTGTCCTATGGAGATGATGGATAATCTTATTAATTACATTATGTGTGATTCCACGAATCACTGGTGAGATATAATTGCGCAAAGTGGTCATCATCAGAAAATATTCTAGGTTGAATTTCGAGATGTATTATTTGATTACTTTTTTACATAGATTTTGATAGCTAACAATGATATATATTTCATGCACCTAGATATGGGTTCCATATTAGTGATGGATTATACTGTGTGTTTTACTAGTCTATGATGCTTTGCACCGCTTCTAGCTAGCGATTAGCAATCACATGATAGAAACTTCAAGGATGGTATTAAGTATTCTATATATACAATTTTGAATGAATTACCCATACATACCTTTTATGATATTATTAATCAGGCTCTTATCACTAAGAGAACATTGAGAGAAAGTGATAGTTATGGAAACATAGTTTCAGTGCCAGAACAATGTTGTAGTTATTCTAGCAGTAGGAAGTGTAGAAATGAGGTTTCTTTTTAGAATATTCATAGCTAGATTATCCACACTAGAAACTATATTATAATCCATCAATGTGAATGATATGGTAATATAAAGACTAAATGTGATAGAGACCCAATTTAGAGCCTTTATTGCGGCCATATGAGGAATCTTCATAGATTCATTTAAAAATTTACATATACATACAATGGAAGAGTATCTACACAAGATCCACCTTCAAGGGAAGGATATTTTAATCTTAATTTGTTAAGGAGATAAAGAAGCACTAGTTGGACTAGATGAGGCGGTTTTTGTGGCAATTTTAGTTATAATTTTGATCATCAGCACCAGTAGGTCGGGCCTGCTTAGGGTTGTCCACCAATAGCACAATGACGTGGATCAGGTAAGTCGCATTTTGTACAATCGACACTCAAGGTTAAAAGAAAAATACCATCCAAATTATGAGGTGATATTATTTTTTTCTCCAATATTTAATATTCTTTATTTGATATAGGTGATTAACACTATTTTATCTCTTTATCAATCATTGAAATTCATGAGATTGAGATTCAGTATTACTATGGTGTGATGAACCTAGATACATCATTGTGGGTACAGTCAGAGGGATTACAACAATTAAAGAAGAATCCCCTTGACGTTTGATGTTATACCTTATTATGGGACCTTTTCATCCTCACGTTGATGATCTTGGATTTCATTATTGAGATGGATCAATTGGTTTCTTATGATACTTATTTGAACTGATATCACTATAATGTATTGTTTATATCATGGTAGGGTTATATTTATCTCCACAAGGTTGAGTGACTTTTCAATTTCAGTAGAGCTAGAGCAGAGCATCATGGTGTTGGTAGAGTGACTGACCAGATTTCTAGTATTTCATGGTGGAGAAAGGCTTTCATTATATTGATTTTTATTTTGTAGTAAAATTTTTTTGGGATATATTTTCTACGGATATTTCTATCTCACATTATTATAGAGATTTATATTTTTTGATTGATCTTGTTCCTAGAGTTTCTATAGTGTAATTTCATCCATACCGTATAAAACCTACTAAGCTCAAGGATTTTAAGCGACAGTTACAGGATATGAAGTCTAAAGGTTTCATCTGACCCATTATTACCTCTTTGGGTTCACCCATGATATTCACCAAGGATAATGGGACCCTTATTTTTTGTATGGATTACTGATAGTTAAAATAGCTTACAGTTAATAAGTGGTATCAACTTCCTCAAACATGTTATCCCATTGACCAGATTTGAAGAGATAGGGTATTTTTTATGATCAATATGTGATCATGATTTCATCTGATATGAGTCAGGACTTCCAATATGCCACATATGGCATCATAAGTCTGTATGGTTTGTATGAGTATCTAGTTATGTCATTCGGCCTTATGAATTCCCCCACCAATGTTATGTCCTTGGTGAGTAGGGTTTTCCACCCCAATATGGATTCCTTTATCATAGTTTTTGAGGTAGATATCTTGGTGTATTCTCATACTCATAGTGACCATGATAAAAACCATGAGACCATTTCTAATATAATGAGAGAGAATCATATTTATGCCATGAAATCTATGTTCCACTATTGGAATGAAAATGTTTACTTCTTGGTTCATATTATATTGTAATCAAGAGTATCTGTCGACCCAGATAAGGTTAGTGTTGTTGTTTCCTAGGAATAAACCATGAATTTTTTTGATATAAATATTTTATTGGGGATGGATTGTAAATACAAGCATATCATACATGAATTGTGACTCCTTGATTCAAATATTACAAGTCTACTAAAGAATGGTGTTATGTTCTTGTGGATAGAATTGTGTGGAAATCCTTTCAAGAGTTGAAAGAAAGCCTTGTTTTAGCACTGATTTTGATTCTTACAGAGCTTGGTAGGGGCTATATAGTTTTATATGATGTACTATGAATTAGGATGTGATATGTAATGATTTAGGATGATAGATTCTTTGCATATAGTTCTCAGTATTCATGGTTTCATGTGAAAAATTTCCTGACACATGACCTTGAGCCAGTAGATGTTGTCCATGCCTTATGCTGCTGGAGACAATATGTGATTAGTGATAACTTTTTGGTGTATACATACTATAAGAGAATCAAATATATCATTATATTGTGTGACATGAATCTATTATAGCATATTTAGGTCAAATATATTCATTCATTCTATTTTGATATTTTCTATATGCAAGAAAAGGCCAATTCGGTAGCAGATACGATGAGTCTGAAAACATAGGCACAAGACATATAGGAAGCCAGTGATGAATGGTAATTAATTACCCTCTTTTTTTGAGACACATATGGAAATTCATGAGAGTCATGAAATGTCTTATCTCATATCCTTGAAAGTTACATCTTCCCACCTAGATAGGGTAATGAAAAAAATAGTTCTCAGATCTTGAGGGGATGGCTCTTTGGGAGAGTATTTATAGGGCGGACCCACTTCTGGATTGGTTTGTTGATGGAGATAACATCCTCCATTTAAATGAAAATATTTGGGTTCCCAAATATATGAGAGATGAAATGATATGACAGTACCACACATATTAGTGGGAAGTTAATTTAATAAACTCCATGATGTATTGAGATATACGACACCAAGATTGGTGGCTAAGGATGAAATGTCAGATAGATGGTTTTATCACTAGGTGTTCCACCTTTCAACAGGTGGAGAAAAAACACCAGTGACCTGCTGTATTGTTACAACCATTAACTATCATCTAATAGTAAATAGAATATGTTTTAATGGATTTCATAGGCATCGTTTCTAAGTTCACCTTGAGGTAAAGATGTAGTTTTTGTAGTTGTGGATCTACTGATGATGGCATACCACTTTATTCCCATCCAGGAGACATTCTCAATAGATATTATGGGAAGAATGTATGTCTGTGAGATCATATAAATACATGATGTACCTTTTAATATCATTTTGGATAGGGATTCTCTTTTCACATCATGTTTCTAGTAGGTGTTACAATTATCTATGGGTACATAGGTGCTTTGGATAAGAAGTTTTCATCGTTAGAACGATGGCTAGTTAGAATAGAAGATACAAGTTTTATAGTACATGCACCGAGAATGTTTCTTTGATTTCGAAGGTTCATGGGAGAATCATATCCTTCTTGTTGATTTATCCTATAATATTAGAATTTTGGTGATTATTTAGATGGATCTATATGTGGCCTTGTTTGGTAGGCAGTTCTGTTCACCCCTGTACTGGTTAGAGGCATGAGATTTGGTGCAACTAGGCCCTCATCTAATACAGAAGACTTTATAGAAGGTCTTTCTAATCAAGAAGTGTATGAACAATACATAGTATATACATAAATATTCTTCCAATTACTATCAATGACATCTATAGTTCGATATCGGGGATTTTTTTTCTTACAAGTATCACCCAGTCTTGGGTATAGATGGATACGAAGAAAAATGAATTTTTCATCTTATTATCTTATGATGTTTGATATTATTGATAAACTTAGGATGTATCCAATCATTTATTATTACCTCATAATTAATGTACCATTAATGAAATCATCAATGTTTCATATCTATTTCTATCATCATACTGACCCATATCATACTTTTGAACATTAGGAGTTTGAGATAAATGCGGATGCTTCGTTTTATGTGTATCCTTTACGCATCATTGAACAGAGATAAAGTATATTCAAGGATGGGTTTTACATTTAGCACAAGTGATATGGAAGCATGACTATGTATAGTATGAGGCTTGGTAGCAAGAGGCCGATTTATGTTCATAGTGGTTAGAGTTGTTCTTAGATAGTGTTTCACCGCCCTTAGAAGGTGAACTCAGAGAAAAGTTCTTTTAAGAGGGGAAGACTGTAAGAAACCATTTTTCCAAGAGAAATGGATCCTTTAATATTAGATCTAATTCTTTAATTTATACCTTTAATGAATTTATAATGAGCTCACATGAGTGTTGGGGCTGTCTGGGGCTTGATTGGAGTCAGAGCCTATATTTTTGGAAAAATATTATGGGATGTTTTGTTAGTAGAAAATAGGAGTTCAAGGACACAATATTACTTTTAACCATGTGGGGATGGATAAAGGGCAGAAGGGGGGCACATAGTTTGAGAAAACCATGTATCCGGTGGTGCACACCTACGTATATGGTCTGTAGTTTTTTTGTAGAGACATATAGCACAGTTGGCATATAGTTTCTCAAACAGTGAAACCTAACTATGTAGGGCCCCCTTGAAGAAGTTCTATGCACATGGTTGACACACAGTTTGGCCAATTGAGTTGCCAAACCATGAAACCCATATATATTTTTGGATAAAATGATCATTTTATCTTAAATATTATTAATTTTAACCCTCCATCTTATTTCTCATCTATCAGATAGAATGATCTCCTATATCATATAGAGAGCGCCCACCTTGGTTCTAAAATAGGTTCATAAATAACTTCTCCATATAAAATACAATTTCATCACCATTAATCTCATTAGATTCTCCCAAGTAAGCTATTATATCCTTAGGATTAGTTCCTCATTATTATTTCCATTGATGATGCAATTTTGATAGAGGCTGTTATTCCCTCTTTTTAGAGAGTTGATTAATTATTCATTATTCATCCAATCCATGCCGAACTAATGGCTCATATTGGATGAGGATAGTGTTATAGAATTTAGGTAGGTGATCTATGACTCATTCCTTAATTATCTCTATTTTATAAATTTTATCATTGTGTGCACGTTGATTTCATCAAGTTTTTTGTATTAAATTCATATTCCAGGATTATAATTATCATGCTCTTATTCTAGAGACTTTCTCATAATTTTTCTCCATTCCTTTATAAGTTAGAACTTTAATGAATTTCACCCCATGTAGGTTATGATCTTTACTATTCCCCTGGTGTTTTTTATGACTATCTATGCCATTTTCAGGTGTTCTATGACATGTATTTGATAAAGGTATGTGTTTCCATTAATAGAATGAATTTTGAATGACTGGATCATTTATAATATCCCCTTACCCACATAATGTAAGTGTTTTAAATTAATCAGTGAATCCTTAAATTGTTAAATGGAATGTATACTTATATATATAACTTGGAATAGTCAATAATAAATTAATATCATATGGTTTTATTTCCTTTTCCAGCCTTTTCATGATAACAAAAAGGAATGAACCAGTAATTAAATATGGAATTAAATTAATAAATGGTTACATGACCTTTTTAGCCTTGTCGCTTAGTATGAAAGAAAATGAAATGAACCTTATTTTATTATAAATGGAATTGGTATTACATGGATGAATTAAATAATGAATCATGTATAAGGTGCTTATTTAATAAGGATATTTTAATCTTCATAGGAGTGGTCAGATTTGATACATCCTCGGATTCCCATGTGAATTCAATGAGAACAAAGAGGAAACCATTATGATTCAAGGACCCAGTTTTCCAATGGAGATACCCACATTGGAATTTAGTACTTGTCTACTTGAGGATGCCGGATATGGCTCCATAGGATTTCTTCTCTGTCTTCTTGATATTAGGATTCCTCAAATACACACTTTTGATCTAGATTGGTGTCTTTGGACATATGGCGCCATGGATTTACCCCATTAGATCTAGTTATGCTTAGTCTATTTTACCATTGATGGGATTCTTGGACTCGATTAGAACTATTTATAGTGTAATTCCTTGAGAGATTACCCATGGATTGCACATAGACACTATATAGCCAGAATGCATGTTATTATAGAGTTTGCTCTACCCTTGAGGTTAATGATACCTTGGTTATTACCTAAGGTCTTATTTAATTATTATCATCATCAAATTATGCCTTGTTACACCTTGAATCATTTATTATTATTATTATTATTATTATCATGATACATAGTTAGTGCTATTATACCTCATGTGTCTTATTTATATAATCTAAACTCAAATGAATTAATTAAAATCTTACATCTTTAGAGACATTACCTGGTTAGGATGAAGAAGGTATTTTTTATCATTATAGAATTCATTTTCTTGTATATATACCTACAAATATCATTTTAGATTCACAGACTGGATGGTATTGATGTCATTGGTGGTGGTCTACTGTGATTTAACTCACACCATATCTGGGCCGCTATTTGTACCCAGACATATTATATGTATGCAGGTGTTGATTTGGGGAAGCATCCCACTTTGGAAACCATATATTTACTGATTTCTTTTCGATGAGGCATGTTTGAAGATGACTGGGCCTATTATTGGGATTCTTGGATAGTTTTAGGCTTATTTTTTATTTTTTATTTCATGTATTTCTAGATTCCATGTTTATACGTTTTCTAGTTTTGTAGAGGAATTACATACATTATCATTATATTATGTTTATGATTTAGTTTACAGATTTTTATTCTAATACATTGTTTGAATCCTGATGTATACTTCCGCTATGGTGGGTTACATGTCCTGCTAATATAGTATCGATTTTTGTAACTCCATATGATTAAATATTCTTTCGTTATTTATCTATTATTGGATATCCATTATGCTCTACTCTAAATTGTGGGAATCATCTCCCCACATACAAACCCTAGTCCCTCACTGCTAGTAGATAGACTTTGGAATATGGGTGGCATGTTTGAGGTCATGTGTCCAATAAAGGTACGCGAACCTCTATGTGGAACCCAAGACCAAGACACCATAGATTGATTTACTACTAGGATTAACTAGGTTGTCATATTATCCAACCATTAAGAAATTACCTCATCATAATTTTATTCCTTACTTATACAAGTGAAGGTATTTTTCCTTTATATATTTTTAGGATTACAATGTTTATTCCACAATCATGTGATTATTACTTAAAACATTTACCTAGAAAATCACCTTATTTCAAAATAACTTCTCCTCGAAATATAAAATCAGAAATAAATTTTCTTTATAGGAAAGAATCTCCTCCAATAGTACCACCTTACTAATCAAAACATGAGTTTTATCAGGTACATATTTCATTAATAATGAATCATGCACCAAATCATGTAGTAGAGATTAAATTGATGGTATGCTACTTGATAAGAAACTGATACCATTTTTTTTATAATTTCATATGGTCCAATAAACCATGTACTTGACATACCCTTTTTAAAAATATATATATGACCCTTGTAGGGATAAACTGTAAGAAATGCATGATTACCTACCTCAAATGAAAATTCATTCCTTCTATTTTATTTATAACTCTTCTACATGGTCTAAGATTCCCTCATGTGTTGTTGATTCATCTTTTCACTCCCAAAGTTTTATTCTAGTATTCCTAGTCCAAAAAACATACTATCACCAATTGGACTATGAATTTTGTTCAATGATAGACCATGCACATTGTGATTTGTTGGTCACAAATACCCTTTATATGTTTTTATGATTTTTTAAGTATATTGATAAAATTTATCAGTAATCAAGAAATTATACTTTTAGTTCTATAAATTGTGAAAATATTATGATTTTTTTATTTATATTGAAAATTAGAAATGTGAGGCATTAATAAACATATATATTCAACTACATCAATAATTATTCTATGTTAATCAGATATGTGAAGGAAATGCCTTTGTGAAATGGCTATATCTTGAAAATTTCTACGTAGAAATCATCTATATCAATAAATTCCCAAAATGAGAAATCAACTAAATCGACTAAATGACTACATGAATAAGTAATTTATTAAAATTAGCTCTGTGATTTTCACACATGGTAAAATTGGTTATGAGGTTCCAAATGGCTATGTGATTCATTCTGCTACATAAAACATTCCTAGGAGTGAAATAAAGATACAAGAATAATTCGACTATATGAATAAATAATACATAGTACAGATATGCATGGAAATTGAATATGTGATGATAAACTACATGTATTATTTTGTATACATGAATTTAAATTAGAGGATTTCAGTTACTTGGTGATCTAAAATCCGCTATATCATTCAAGAACATTTTATTTATTTACATTGTTATACATTTAGTGGAAACTAATGTTTCCATGAATGTATTAAATATTATATTATCTATTTATTAAAAAAATTATAAAAATTATGTATGTACTGATATAAGAAAAGATAATAAGGATATTTCAATTCTCATAACTATTGTTGAGGTATTTTTGAGGAAATTACATATGGAAGTTATTTTAGAGGCCATACTTTATGGTTCTCCAGCAATGAAAAATAAAGAGAATATTTTTATTTAGTATTCAATAGAGTATAGAAAAAAAAGAATATACATAAAAATAGATCAAATTTTAATCTCATCTATCTATTGTGATGCTTTCATACTACAACTATTTTTCAAGAAAAAGAGGAAGAATATACATGTTTGACAATTGTGTTTTCAAGATCATTATCACTCTATTTTAGAATATTATCATCTACCTTCTTTTATTTTTTCTTCTACATCGTAGAAATTTATTCACATATATCAATTTCATATTTCAACTATAGGCTTTGTCTCTAAACATTCATATTCATTTCTTCTGCTAAAAGTGTGAAGGTTCCAGATAAAAAAATTGGAAGGATAATATTTGAAAATTCCATATTGGATCTCCAAAAAAGATATTTATATTGTACCTGGTGATGAATTCGTGCAGTTATTTGTAAAATCATTCGAAAAATTATTGGAATTCATTGATAGAAGGGTGAATCTAGTGAAAAAATCCATGATCATGGAGTTGAGCATTTGGGGAGTAGAGTATACGATTTATATTCGCTGAACCACTATAAATATCTAGTGTTTGATCTTTATTTTTTGTACTTTAATTTCCAATGATAGCATGTGTTAAGAAAGTATTAGAATTTCTTATATCTTAAATTGGAGGTTTTTGAAGATAATAAATTTTCATGAACAATATTCACCCCCTCTGGAGTCTGGTTACAATCATTCTACAACTAAATATTGGTATTAGAGGAAGGGAATTTTGAGTTCCTAGCTATAATGGTCGAAGTTTTATTATCATCATGAAAAATTGATTCTATTTTTGATAATAGAGATGGTATGTTTGTGATAAGAGAAACCTACTTCAACGGTGGAAATTATAGAAGTTGGATAGAATGAATAATAATATATTCGGAGAACATTGGTCGGAAGGATTATCTAAATGACACTAAGCCTTATTAAAATCCCATGAATTAACCAAAACAATGGGATGATAATATTTAATCCATCTATGAAATAAAATCCAAATCCATTAACACTATCATATGTGGATTAGTTTCTAATGAGTTCAACCATGTTTTAGAGTGTGAAATAGATTACAACATATAGACTACCATATCAGTTTCTTATAATGGAAAATAAAATGTGATCGCACTTCAATACAATACAATATGATGAAGTTTGATACATTAAAAAGGGTAGAGGGAGGGATCATTACATAGTTGAATTGAATATTTACAAAGGTTTTAAATTATGTTTCATCTTTAAAACCCATATTTTCCAACCAGATCAGGGCTTAAAAATCCTTATAATTATTCCACCTAGATGGATTGTGATATTGGTTTCCATTAGTTAATCAATAACTATCAAAGGATTTAAAATAATATTTCTTATTGGGAGAATATTGATGTACAAATAAGAAATGGAATTTGTTTTTTGGTGAGAATAGTCTTGTAAAAAATGAAAATGTCACATTAATGGTTTCTAATTCTAAATATGACATTAAGAACAAGCGTATACATAGTTCGAAATCATACAGAGAATAATACACCATCATAAATTCATGATTAAACGATGAACTTACGTATTTTTCTAGAAAAATCAAAAAGTTTGGAAATAAAAGAAGTGTTTTCCGAAAAGAATTTAATATGTACAGGAAACATAAGAAAAATTATAATGAAGTTATATGTTATGAGTGTAAGAAGATTCAGCATATTAAGATAGAGTACCCACAATTGTAAGAAAATAAAAATCTGAGAAAAATTATTTCAGGAAAGTTAAATATAATATGAATGAGAATAGATCCATGAATGAAACATGGACTAATTCAGAATATTCTAGTGATGATACATCTTTAGATTCATAATATGAAATTTCTAATCATATGGATAATATCATCTTTATAGATCAAACAGATGAGGAAAATTCTAATTATTATTATGAGCATGAATCTAATTAAAAAAATGAAAAATATCATTTGGATGAATTAAATAATTACTATAAAATGATTGAAACTAATTATGATATCCAGAAAAATAAAAACAAATCCCTAAAAAATTCATATAGTTTTATTGCTAATGAAAAATATGACTTAAATGGACAATTTTTTTACTTGAAAACCAAGGCTAAAAATTCTATTTTTTATTGTGTTTAACATGATACTAAATTAGAATCTTCTAAAAAGAAATCCAAGAATTTAAATATTCTTCTTATATCATTAAAAGTGTTGAATTTACATAAATCCAATTCTTGGAAATAATAAATCCCATAAAAATAAATTTTGAATAAGATGTCATGTTGATAAACCAAAGTTTTATAAAATATATTTTGTTAATAGTTCTAAGAATAAGAAATTTTCAAAGTTAATTATTTTTAATATATAAAATTAAACAACTACTCTAATAATTTTATTTAAAGAAATCAATTTTTTTTTAATTTAAAAGTTATTTTATTTGAAATTTTGTTTTCATCCTTTAATTCTGGACCTTCTAGAAAACATAAACATATTTAGGTTCCGAAGTCATTTTTTGTTAAAATTAATAGACCTATGAGAATATGGGTACCAAAAAATGTTTCCTGATTTTATCATTGAGAAAACCTGATAATTTTTTATTTTTTCAAATAATTTTAATTTCTTTGATTGCTTGTGTTATGCACAACTTCATGTTTTAACAAACCACAACATACTAGTAATATTTTTATTTAAACATGGCTTTTATAACCTGGATGTTGATTTTGGCCATATGAATAAGAGTAATATATTTTTTAAAATTCATTATAAATGTTTTATTTAAATAAAATATATTTATAAATAAGTAAGTATTGTTTTTAGAAATGTCTTTATATACAATAGAAATAAGTTTTTCTCAGAAATATTATTCAAATATATTTTTGTGAAAAATAATAAAAATAATTTTTGAAACTTTTAGAAAATTTATTTAAAATAATTGACTTGATTGTTGGAATTAACATGATAACATTATCTTAGGGTGATTATTGGATAATTGTATGAAAATATTAATTTACTAATGAATAGAAAAAAAATTATTTTAATTAAAAATTATTTTTCATCAAATAATTTAAAAGGTTTCATCTTGTTAAAAAAATTAAAACTCAAATTTGGTTAATTATTATATTAATAAACTGAATAATGTCATTATAATAAAATTTATATTTACATTTTATATTCAAACATTATATACATTTGGAAATTCTCTCCTTGGAATACTTCTTTTTCATCACATCTATGGGTTTAATATTAAATTAAAAATTTCTACTTTAATGAATGGAATTTTAGAAAATGGATTCTATATTTGGAATAAAAATAATTAATAACATATAATAATTTTCAACATAATTATTTGTCAAAATCAATTGGAAAAGTAGTAAAACTTAATATATATAGTTAAAGTTAAAACATGTGTACTTGGCGGTTAAATTAAAAATAAAAGGGGTAAATAAACAAATAACTTATCAAAAAACCATTTATGGCCTTATCGAGATTTTAAATCACTAATGGTTCACGAATCTAACAAAATATAGTATATTTACATGTTTTAAACATGGGTACACCTTTATATTTAAAAAAAATCAAAATTTGTCCCATACACCACTAATAAAATGGTACCCCATATCATCTCCTATTAATAGGTCCAAAACCATTTGGTTAACTAAATACATACAAAAATATCATATTTACTTTACTCCACACAAATTATAGTCCTTATTTTTATTATAAAACCCTCCTAATAAAGCATTAGGAATAAGCTAAAAGTGGTTCCTCAAAGAAGAGGTAAAATTATTTAACATGCATTTTTCTATTATTTATTATTCCAAATACATAAATATTATTTTACTATTATAATATAATAACATTATAATCTCCCATTTTATTTTATTTTATTATTTTAATGTAAAAATTTATCTCCCTATACTCTTCCATAAAATGGGAAACAAATACATCAATCATGTTTATGATAGACTACCACATCACGAATTGATGTAATTCAATTTCCAAAACCACCTATCATGACTAGAGAAAATTATGTATTTTATTTTTATATATATTTTTTATTAAATTAGTATAATTATTGATTTAAAATATCACATATACATTTTTACCTTCCAATCCTTTGGAAAATGAGAACGTCGTTCGTGCGTACATGTGGACTACTTCCTCCACAAATTGATGTGATATGTTTTTCAATATATTTTAACATGGATGGTAATAAGGATAGATTTAGTAAATATATATGATATATATGACAGAAAAAATCATCAATAATGTTTATAAATTATTTACTTTTATATTTTATATATGTTGATGAAATGGAAGTAACATTTTTACGTTTGCACGATCTACCATCTCCATGAACATTGCAATTTATTATATATATATATATATATTATAGATTACTCTAAATAAATATATAAATAACATATAAGAGAATTATATCTTGTATAAAATTATATATATGATGGACCCTTGATCAAAGGAAAAAGATCAAAAATAAAAAAACAAACATACATTAAAAATGAACTAGTTTTTATCCAAAATGTGATTTTAGTATGGAATTGTTTATAAGTGGGTGATAAAAAGTTATAAGTAAATAATATTGTTTATGATACATGTGTATGTTTTATAAATATATTTATAATAAAACTATATTAATGATACATGTGTTTCGAACATGTATGAAGGAAGTCAAGACTTGTGGAAATTGATTTTTATTTTCTCTTTTAATTCTAGGAGACATATACAAAAATTACAACATGATTATTTTTTATGGTTCATATACATTGCCTATGTAATGATATACAATGAATCTATTTATTTTAATAATATTTAATGTTTCATTTAATGTTATTCTTTAATGGGTCTCAAGATTCAAAAGTTACCAAATTGGTAATGGTTTAATGATACAATCTCGTTATTTATTGGGATTGTTTATGATTATGCATAAAATGATTAAATATAATTATATATATCTCATTAAAATCCTATATTTTATTATCCTATGGTTATATCATTAAAATAAATTTGTTTCACTCTATTTTACTCCCTTTATATACTCAGGTGAAAGAAATAATGTTTTTAAGGATAACCGACATTGTTTTTCTCGTAGGTCGTAAATCATTTTTTCTTATATGAAAATGATTTATTAAATATTTTTTAAAAAAGATTTTAATATTATCCAAATATTTTTTAATTTCATTTTTACTCATTTTTCCTTTTTAATATTTTTAATGTAATATTCTGGTAATTTTATGATTTAGATGTTTTTTACGTTTTTACCAATGTGTAAAGGACTGTTTTCAATAAACATATATGGTAACAATAGAATTTGATGTCTTAATAAAAAATCAATTTTTTAAATATTACTTGAAAATATTCTAATTTTATATTCAAATAAAATTATTCACAAAATATTTTGAGAAATTATTGTTTTAAAAATTAGATTTTCAAAGTAGAAAATTTATTTTCCTTAAGAAATATTCCAAGTGATATTTCAAAATAATTTTCAATTTATGATGTATGATATTAATGTTAATAAATATTTACTATGGATATGATCCAATGATATAATACTTATTATATTTCTAGGTGTTTTTTGACTATGTTGAAAATATATTCCTGAAACCGATTACATTCCCATGAATTATTCAATGATGAATGGATGAAATAATTATGAAATCGATTTATTTCCACTTGGTTATGCTATAATGAAATGATTATGAAATACTTTTATTTTCAGGTATTTTGATATGATCCATGTTTTTTTATCTTTTTTTCAAACATATATATGTGGTTTTCATTATGTGATTGTGGTTATGGTATAACAAAGGATTGTGGTTACATTATAACTAAGTACAGTGGTTAGGTTATAACCAAAGACGGTTGTTACGTTATAACCATGGTTAGGGGCCACATTATAACCAAGGAAGGTTGGGAACTGTATCTCACTACAATTATTTTGGAAGTGATTATTTTTCTGTAATCTTAAAGGGTATAAGCGAGGTTATAGAAACTCAGAAATATGGTACATGAGAGGTTATCCCATGCCCGAAGTAGATACATTGGTGGTTACCCCAAGCCTAATATGTTATGAATTTCTTGGTTGATAACCTTAAAATAAGAGTTTCTATACTTAGGTGTATTCCAAACATATATGTATTATGAAAATTTTATGACCTCATGTATTATTAACTTTGATTCATTTATGATTTATGTGTTATGAAAAACCAATATGTTTTCCATGATTCATGTTCATGATCTATGATATGCAGGGTATTTTTTAAAATGTTATCATAATATTATCATACCCTTATACTCATGCTATGTTGATATATCCTTTGTTACCCTTACTTAGAATCAGATCACACCCTTTATTATGTTTTCCCAAATTTATGAAGAAAAATACTATGTATGATATTCCTAAGAATGTTGTTATTCATTAATAACTTATTGGGAGATGATGTCATTCACTTATGAACCAGTTGTTTATGTATATGAGTTTACAAATCCACTATATCTAAATTTTTCTAGAGTTATATTTATGTTATTTAATTAATATTCATTTAATAATATGTAATATTAATTTATGAAAATTTGGGGTCTCTATAGCTGGTATTAGATATATGGTTTGTTATACATTGGAAAATAGGATTAGAATAATTTATTGAGAACCCTAAAGATAAAATAAAATATAAGAGAACATCAAATGTTTTGGTAAATAAATGTATATAAAGTTCCCAGAAAAACATCCCTATCTAGATACTAAAAGTTTATGTGGATCTAGAATAGTTGTTCATAAGGTTAATTACTCCGAAAAGGTTTCATTGATATGGACTCGATCATCATACAATGCAAAAAATGGGACTTACTACACACATGGTTTTTCACTCTTAGGGATACACTTTGTAAATTAAAAAATTATTTATGAACCATTATGAATGATTTCAAAAGGATATGACCTCGAATGATTTAGTTTAAACATAAGCTGTCATGATTTAGACATCTTACAAGTGATTGTTCATGCTTATGTGTTTTCCCACTATGATTAGTGTTTCTTACAATATATTTTTTGGATTTAGTAATTTTATGGAACCTAAAGGAACCGTGATAATGATGAAGATTATAGATAATGAAATGATTTTACCCTTGAGAAACCAAATGTTATGGGAGATGAAATAAAAAATATCACTTCCATGACCACACAAAATTTTCAAGAATTGAATATTTCTAAACATAAAAAAAATAGGGAACCCTATTTTATTGAGTGATTCATGATGAAATTTCCACATTTTTTAGTGGTTC
The DNA here is from genome assembly GCA_963277665.1 of Viscum album. Taxonomy (NCBI): domain Eukaryota; kingdom Viridiplantae; phylum Streptophyta; class Magnoliopsida; order Santalales; family Viscaceae; genus Viscum; species Viscum album. Next base: position 541,622,481 of record OY728135.1, read on the forward strand.
CATAGATCCACTAGTTTCTGGTAAATGTATTTGTACCATTGAAATGATATTTTCTTTTATTGAGAGTTTTAATCATGAAAATGCAGTATGGTTGTCTATAATTTATAAAGAAAATCATATCAATGTTGGAATATTATCAAGAATATGAGTCAAAAAGATGAAATTGAATCCATGTAATGGTATTTTTTAAGAAATTGTTTTTCAATACGTACTTCACCTATACTATTCACATAAAAACTGATAAGAATTTACTTGAGTAAAAGAAGAAAGTTGATGAATCTATTGGTACCTATGAGGTAAATTTTATAATACTACTATGGTAACTTCTTGTATTATCATCGAAACTGAAAGTAATCTTGATCAATTCTTCAATTGACTAAAACCATGTATCTAAAGTGAATTACCCATAATGGAATTTAGTAGCTTGGTAGAAAACATTCAATGTGATATTAATGTCGAAATAGAGGTTAGAGTTACCCATCAATGTCATGGTTATGAAAGGAAATGAAAGATATATTAAAAAAGAAATTCTAAAACTATTTAGAGAAGAATGTGAGATTTCATTCATGAATTATTTATAGAAGTGAACATGGATGAAATTATCTTAATGGGAAAACTGAATTTTCTATGTGTGGATATTAAGTTCATTCAGTTACTGAATGATAATGTAATCGGAGATTCATGTTATTAATGAAATTTTCAGACATGTTTTAATGGAATAAGGTTTATGAAATAGTTATGTTCAACTTGATGTATTATTTTAATAAGAATGATCTTTTCATAAATTAAATTTATTGAACACATTTAGGGTTTATATAAATTTCTAGGTTTAAGGTTATCTTTAGGTTTGTTGAGCATATTACTAGATACATTATAAAAATTATATTACTTTTACAAAGTAAAAATGAAAACCTAACACATCCAAAAAGGTTTTAGGGATTGGACCAACAACTAAAGGGTAGTAATGGAGAAACAACTAAAAATAACATACGTGATATATTAGTCAGTATAAATGATCTAACAAATTAATATTAAGTTGGTTTTGGGAAAATATGATTTATTCAAGAGATAAAAATGGGATTAAAAGCTGATAAGATGATAGATTATTCTTCATGATAATTGATGGTTCATGAAAAAAATTACCAAACTCAAGTTTTCTATTTTATTGTATTAATTTTTTCATTAATGATATAGAGTCATTATATCTATAGATTAATATGTGATATAAATAAATATTATAAGATTATGAAGTAGAAATTCACATTGAGGGAGTTTAATATGTGCCATGTAAGATAGTTAGTGCTGATTAAAGACTATGAATGCTCAATAAATTACCACCATGGGAAAGTAAGCAAGGTTTATAATTCATTGAGATTAAATGATTAATATATATTATTTATGACGAGGATCATAAAGGATCAAATTTTTGTGTATTTTCAAATGTTGGATCTGGAAATTTTGATGGAAGGGTAAACATAATACCTTTCTCAAGTGAGTGTTCAGCTAACTATTTAAGTGAATATTAAAGAGACATAGAAGGAAGATGTAATGATGTCGAATAAGATTAGAAATATTCCTGAGATTAACATTGATTATGATAGAATGACAAGGTTTATAAACATTATATGTGTTCAATCCATACCAGATTTGAAGCAAAAGCTATAATATGTGGCTCATAGATCTTCATCCTTTATTCATTTTGGATGTATGAATATGTATAGAGTTATGAAAGAGAATTTTTTTGGGATGACATGAAGAGAAATATTTAATTTATGTCTCTCAGTTCATGGTATGTCATAAAGCTAAATATGAGATAATAAAGTATAATGGTATGTTATAATTACGACCCATATCAAAATAAAAATGGGGAAACATAACCATGTATTTTTTCTTCAGAATCCCAAAAACATTTAAAGAGAATAACACTATATGGGTTATAGTTAGTCAATTTAAAACATTAGAATACTCTATCTCTATTAGATAACATTTCTCTCTAGATCACATTTCTAGTATATACAATAAGGAACTGGTAATATTTCATAGAGTAACACATTATATTATGTTTGGTCAGGATCTGAGGTTTACCTCATAGTTCTGGTGAAGTATTCAGTAGGCTTTGGATATAGTGCTATGTTTTACAATTTCATACCATCATAAAAAATATGGATAGTCTGAGATAACAATTAAAACCCAATTGGATATTTTTATATCTTTTGTTATGAATTTCAATGGTGGTTGTAATCAACACCTTCCTTTAGTTGGGTTTTCTTATAACAGTAGCTTTCACTCAATCATTCAGATGACTATTTATGAAGACCTATATGGAAATAAGTGTAGAAATAAAATTAGTTGCGATAAGGTTGGAGAAAGAACACTGTTATGACCTAAGATAGTAAAGTAAATGGCAATGGTAGTCAAATCAATTCAACATCACATCAAATCTTCTTAGATTCAACATAAAAGTTTTACTCATAATCATAAAAATAATATAGAATTTGATGTTGGTGAGAAAACGTTCCTCGGAATTTTTCCATAGAATAATGTTTTCATATTCAAGAAGAAAGGAAATATTTTCCCTAGGAATAATTTGACCTTGAAAATTATTAATCATATTAGGATCATAGATTATTTCTTGGCACTCCCAATAATCCTCTCTCCAGTTCACGATGTGTTCCATGTATCTCTTCTAAGGATTTATATACACGAACTTTAAAATATACTAAAATAAATGGTCATAACACTTAAGAAATATTTTTATTATAATAATATTTTTGATTTTATTTATCATAGAGATAGTTTTATATAAAAAATACCACTCAGATAATCAATGTTTTGTGAAAAAACGACCAATAGGAAGTAGCTACGTGGGAACCACCACATATGATGAGGTAGAAGAATCCTTTTCTATTTATATAGGAGTGATGAATTTATTAATAAATACTTATTTTATGTGGGTTATAATTTAACACCCCGGTATTTTATGAAATATTACTTGTAAATAAATTAACTTTCCATGATATATTTCATTACACATAAGAAATAGTTTTAACAAACAGAGATATATTATTAAAAACATTTATTTTAATATGACTGTTAAAACCCATTCATTAAATTGGAAGGTAATAATATAAATATCCTAATTTTTGGAATTAATCATAATGGATTTTTTAAACAAAATATATTTATATATATGTACTTTTTTTAGTAACATTTTTATATGCTAAAAAATCATTTTTCTCAAAAAATTATTTTTATTTGTTTTTGAGGGAAAAAATTATAAAATTAATCTTTGACACATTTATAAGATTTAATTGAAAAAATTAAATTCATTTTTGGAATAAAAGTTTCCAAATTATCTTCGAGTTAATTTTTTAAAATTTCTGAAAAGATTAATTTCACGGTGAATAGTGAAAAATCATTTTTATAAAAAACTAATTTTTTCATGTAAATAATTTAAAAAGATCCAAATTGTTAAAAACTGTTTTAAAATAAAAATCAGTGTAATAATATTATTTTTAAACCAATTTATGTCATTAGAATAAAATCGATGTTCACTTTTTATATTAAAATTCTATATACTTATGAAAATTTTCACATTTGAAAACTTCCTTTTCCTCATATCTAAGAGTTTTATTTTAAGTTAAATCTTGGAACTTCTATGAATATAATTTGGAAAGTAGAATTTATATTGTTAATACACAATAATAATATTATATAATAATGTATACCTAAATTTTTGAAAAAATTTACAGTAATACAGTAAAAACTAATTATCATGGTCAAGGTTAAAATTGGCGTATCAGGGGTTAAAATTAAAAGCAATGGGGTGAAATGAAATAAAAACATGTCTAAATATTATTTTATAGAAATATAGTGGAGAAATGGGAGAAGGATAAAACCATAAATTTGGTGATTCAAGAATCTTCTAGAAGACGACTCCTGCTAGAAATAAAAATAGAACAGATTTGGTGAGTACATAGATTGAACACATTGGGCATAAAAAGATATTCTATATTGAGAATACAAAATAAAATACAATGTAAAATTCCCTTGATGATGCTATGGGTCCAAAAAATAACTTTATAGAAGTAATCAAAATGCTTTCGGTCTATCTTTCTCTAATATTAAAACTCCTCATCCAAGAAGGTTGATCAAAGAAGGGAAAATTCACCAATGTTTCGGTGAATCCTGAAGTACTGGATGAATGGGTGAATTTGTGAAGACACTCAATCATTGAGAAGTTATTCACTCTAAAGGGTGAAAACTATATAATTTTAAGGATATATATAGGATAATTATAGAGATATAAGGTTTTGATGAATGGAAGATGATAGAGATAGGGTAGGGCTACTACAATTTGGTTTTCCATTATAACGAATGTAATTAAAAGACATAGAGTATGGGATTACTATCCCAAAAACATGAATTCTTAAATATATATAAATGGAATGGAAACATTGACCATACCAAGGTATATAATACATACTCATAGTTATGTATATGTATCTGCATTTTGAATTGGCTTTATTAGCATTCAAGGATATTATATGACATATATTCTTCTATGGGGAACCTAGTTAGAATGGATAAACAAACATATAATTTGAGTTTTGGAAACTATGTCATGATTTATTTGGAGGTTTACATTTCCACAACTCTTTTGGATGTGTTGGTCTTAACAATAAGAGATGACAACATGAGACTTGAGATCCAATTTTTGAGGAAGCTGAATTTTTTACTCAAATTCAATTTCATTCATTATATGGAAGTTGAATGTAGCATAGATAATGAGTGTAGATTTTGTAAGATTAAGGGGCATGATGATTACACATATATAAGGAGGAAAGGTAAATAGAAGATAATATATTCCAATCCTTATAACATCACTAAGCCTGAAACATCTAAAGATGAGGTGGAATGGTCCATGAATGAGCATGTCGGGAAAAAAATTGATGGATAGTCTATGTGAGAAATATAAACAGTAATTAAATAAAAATCCAGGGACATCCCAAATAGTATGGATCCCCATTCAGATAGTAAATTCATAAATAAATAACCCACTCACAATCATATAACCTCTAACCCGGGTGAGGGAAATAACTTGAATGAAAATGATGGGTTAACAAAGGATCCATTGGGAAATAAATCATAGGAGAAAAAATGGATCCTTACCCAACTAAAAACCCCACCCTAGAGGAACAACCTGATAATACAATATATTTTAAAAAATTGGAACTGATGGTCAACATAATGATGCTTCCTTGATGGGACCTGATGTTACTGAGAAAGATGGCTAACTAAATACACCCCTATTAGTTAGGACTATCAAGAGTGATGGTTATAATGATCTAATTGATTTAAATTCTGAATTGTATGAACCCTTCTTGAAAATACACTCTTATAAGGATGGTTGAAGGAACAAATATGTTGGAAGTAACCCTATACATATGAAATAAAGTAAAAACATAACACCTTTGAAAGGAATCTTTTGTTCTGATGAGACTGAGGAACCAAAAACCACAAAGAAGATTGATACTTCTCCACATAAAGAGTGACGGAAAACTAGTTCTAGGCAAAATGACAAACATGTAATTTATGTAAAATCATGGTTAGACCTCAATTTAATTTCATGTTAGTAGAAAGGTATATGGAGGAAAGGAAAAGTCTATAAGGATATAGCACAACATGAGGTGCCCTAGACACAGAGAAAATCCATTTTACAATGAATCCCCTTAATTTTAATTTTCATGGGATTGGGAATTGACCAACATCCCAGGCCCATAGATAGTATATTATGTCCTACAAAACTACTCCCATTGGTATTGTAGATCCTAAAATTCTATTTGAGAAAAGAACGACTTTCAAATGGGCCTCTCATAGGTATAGTATTGTCTCCCAAAAACTACATGATATAAATATGGATAATCATTTGGTCCTCAAGAATGATATAATTCACATACTATTAAGAATAAAAAATTCTCAATGTATCTATATCTCTATTAACATTAAATTTTTCATCCTATCAAACTCTTATGTCCATGCTTCAACATCATACATTAAAATAATGGTGGTATAGAAAAATATTGAGGAAATCATTAAAAAAACAAGACATACATAGATGATAATGGGTGATTTGAATAGTGTTTTAAATCCAAAGGAAAAAATAGGATTGAAATTAAACAAAAAAACCTCAATTAAAATTTCTTCATTAATTGATCTATGGAATCTTGATGAAGTACCAATTATATGTATAAAATTTAATTAGAGTAGGTATAATTTTAATAGAAAGAAGACAAATAATATTGATAGATGTTTTGTACAAATGGATTACATGATTTTTGAAACTTGTATCTCAGGGGAAACCATTCATTGGAATCAATCAGATTATAATAACATCATTATTGATCTCTAAACTCACATTATAAAGTTAGTTCAACTATCATTTAATTTCAACAATGGTTGTATTGTAACTACTAGATATAGGGAGATTATTATGGAGGATTAGAGGATGAAAGCCCTTGGTAGTCCACTTCACACCCTTACTGAAAAGATAAATAATTTTAAAACATTATTAAGGGATTGGAGCAGGAAATGTTTTTTTGAATCATGACATTGATATTAAAATTACTGAAGAAAATTTTCAAGGTTTCCAAATTAGAAACTAATACCAAAGAATCCCATCTAGAGAAGAAATTCAATCTATCTTAATGATTTATGATCTCACAACTATCAAGGAAAGTTTAGAATAAAATTAGTTATGTTTCAAATGTATGAAGGATGGTGAGAGGAACACAAATGTTTTTATAAGCTGCACAAAGAAAATATAATAAGGGTATGAATTAAGGACATCAACATTAAGGGATGTCTTCAAACATATAAAATAATAATCTCCAATGTAGTGATGAATTACTTCAATGGAAATTACTCTGATGATGGGATGAATAAAAAAAATTATCAATAACATATCTACTTGCATTGAAGATCATCATAATTGTGCACTTATCATGGCCCCTTCTAAGGAGGAAATGGGGGATTCTATCTTCTCCCCCAACATGCAGAGTGATTCCGTTGTAGATGGTTTTACCAATAAAATTTCCATGTTTTATTATGAGATTCTATAAGATTATATGTCTAGTGAAATAAGGTAATTTTTTCACTCAGTTTTCTATGACTTACGAGATCAACTGAAACATCATTTTTTGACACCCAAGAGGCAGAATGAAATTGACATCAAATATTTCATGTCATTTACTATTGGTAACATTGTTCCTAAGGTCATTTTTAGATTCATGATGATCATAATGGGAGATATAATTAAGTACAATATCAACCCATGTCAGTTTGGGTTTGTACATGATATAAGTATGAATTATATTTATTCACTACATTGAAAAGTGTTGACATGATGAAAATAAAATTGAGGAAAGGGAATTTTTACCTAAAAATTTACATCTCTATGGATTTTGGCTTGCTAAAATGGTTCCTCCAAAATGTTTTCCATAGATTCTAAATATTTTCTTCTTCTTTTATTAGATTATTTAGCATCATTATCAGCCTTGAAAGTCTATCTATCCTCATTAATGGAACCATAGAGGATAAATCCAATTAACTAGGGGTGTCAGACATATAGACACACTCTTTGCGATCATGTTTTCCATTACTGAATATTACATGAGTAGATTATTTAAGGATCTTACTAGGATTTAATTATTGAAAAAAATCAAAGCTGGTAGAGATTATCTCAAACCATCTCACTTAATATATGTATATTACTTTTCCCTCTTTGAAAAACCCTCAAGGAAAACCATATCTACTATAAAATCATTATTTGATAATTATGAGGATGTTTTTAGTTAAACAATAAGTTATAGAAAATCCCTCATTGTTTTTGGAGAGGTAATATCTATTGGAAAACAAAATCGAGTTAACATAACTCTTAGAGTGAGGAGGGTATTCCTTCCCTATAAATTATGTGGTCTGAATTTCTTATTGGGAAAGTTTCAAAGTTAATATCATGGAGGTATATACTATAGAATTATAAATCAAATGGCTAGTTGGAAGGGGAAATCTATGTCTCAAGTAGGAAGGGGTTTCCTTATTAAATCAATTATCACATAAAAATTTGTTTACTCATTTTCTATCTATATATAAAAAATAAATCTCATAAATGATCTTTAATGGATGATATAGAACTTCACTTAGAAAGGGCTAGTTCATGAAAGGAATATGAGAACTATTTCTTGAAAGGATTGTATCAAACCCATTGAAATGGGAGGCCTTTGAATCAAGGATCTCAATATTTTTAATGATGGACTTATCAATAAATTCACATGGAATATATTAAGCTATAATGAGCACTCTATTTATTTATTATCATGTTAGTTCAAAAAAATATGTTGAATGGGTATTAATATTATATCACCTCATCCTTTTCGCCACCTACTAGGAATCCGTTCACTAATATAAAACATAACTCAAGATGTTTGTTCAGTAGAGAGTCCAACCTAAATAGTTGGAATTATCCCTAGATGGTAATTCCACTAAACACCACCAATGTGTCTTATAGCATGATTAGGATTACTGTTTTAGATATCTTATCTTACAATAATACTCTTGATGACATTATTTTATCTCATGCTAGTTTAGAAATATAAATCTATACTTTCATAGTTGAAAACATCCTGATTTGGAGACCCAATGAAAATGGAAGATTTAATGTAATGAAATACTACAAACTTCAGTGTCATGGATCCATTCAACCACTAACCTAGATGATTCAATTCAAGGAACCAGTTGTTAAAACATAAACATGTCTTCTTCTTTGGAGTATTTGGAAAAATTGATTTCTCACACATGATAAATTAAAGAGAGTTGGGTAGAAGCTTGTTTTAGCATATCACATTCGATTTACAGATGAAGAAACTGTGAAACACCTATTCTTGGGATGTACCATTTCTTAGGACCTAATGATATATGTTGGTAGTTTTTTTCCCTTGATATTTTTTATACATACAATTGGATGATTTAATTACATGCATTATAAAGAGTGTTAGAAGTGACCATATTCACAATATCCTAACGGTGGTAGTTGTATATATCTTCACATCAGTCTGGGAAAAAAGGAATACATTCCTATTTTAAAATCAACCTATATTATTTCATGTAGCTACACTTTAAGTACATAGGGATTTATATGATGCTATATCTGTACAGGTGGTTTCAAGAAACAACAATTTCATGGACATGAATACTCCTTGATTGCAGGTAATTTCAGGAAGCCCAAGGAATCTTATTGTGCTGAAATCTATTCACTCTATCCTTGTAATATCTTCATGAATAAAGGTAAATTTTTATGGAATATCTTTTATAATTTTAGTGACTTTAGGTTGTGGGGGTGCCTTTTTCACCCACCATGGCTTTGTAAAAGGTTGCTTACACCACTTTATTGGGCATGGGTGTGCCTAAGAAGTTGAGCTACATGACATTATTTATGCTATCAAGAATATTATCTACCATCTTTAGAAATCATTATAGGTTAAATAAAACACTCAATTTATTGTAAATTATCTCAATGAAAGGATAAGGGATGTTCCATGGATAATCCTAAATCATTGGACTATATGCCTCCATCATGCCAAATATCCCAATTTGATCAATTAACATGCCTGAAAGAAATAAAATCAAGTGAAAGATGCATTATTGAAGCGATATATCCATGATATAAGTACATTGTGGTCATTCGGTACTCTTAACTATTGGGCATTGATGGTGGATGAGGATTTATAGGGAGTGATAACTATCGTCTTTGTAAATACCTTCGTTATTCTTGACATTGTATTTATACTTTTAATTTAATAATTTAAGAGAAGACTTGTATGGACCCTTGATATTCTGGGTAAATATATTTTTATAGAAATATATATACCTTATATAACTTGAGGGTAAAAAGTGATCAATTTTTAATCTTGGTGAAATTTTTAAAATTGGGGTACACCTTTTCTTTTGAAAAATTCCATGTTTTTCCTCTCCCCCACTTATATGAGGGAACCCCATATACTATTTTATTTACAATTAAAAAACCATAAAGTTAAGAGAATATATACCCAAATATATTACTTAATTCCGAACCCACATCCTAGATCCCTTATTTTTATTAGTAAACTATCCTAAGAAGGATTTAGGTTCAAAACTAAAGAGGATCGCTGAAGAATAAGTGATATTATTTACCTTGTATTTTTCATATTATTTATTCTACCACATCATTAAAATATTATTTAACTACGATGATATAATAACAAAAATATATAACATGTGTTGAGATGTTATTATATTAATGTAATAACTTATATTCATCTCCTCTTTCATCAAATGGGAAATGAAACCATTGATCATGTGTATAGTGGACTACCTCCTTGTGAACCAATTTAATTCATTTTCCATCACCACCTATAACAATTATATATATATAGAAATTTAGTATTTATATATGAAATTTATGACACAAAATTTTTTTTTAATTATAATACCACCTATATATCCATACCCTCCAATTAATTGTAGAACAATAATGTTTTTCATGCTTATGTTTGGATTACCTTCTCCGCGAAGCAATGTGATATGTTTATAATTTTATTTTTTACATGGATTTTAATAGTGATCAATTTAGTGAATATCTATGACATATATGAAATAAAAATTATTTTAACAAAAAAAAAATATTATTTACATTTATCGCACTCCAAACATTGAAGAAATGAAAACATCATTCATGCGGACGTACGACGTAAAATCTCCGTAAACAATGTAATAAAATTCCTATCTCTCAATTTCATAGATTAATATAAATACATATATAATGAATATATATGATAATTAAACCATGTATAAAATTATGTAGAGTATTTAAATATTATCAATATTAATGGACCTAAAATACAAAACAAAAATGTATATGAAAAAAAGAAGTTCATACTTAAAACACAGTTTTAACATTTACTTGTTAATAAAATAGTGATAAAAGGTTATAAGTAAATAATATTTTGTATAATACATGGGAATGGTTGTATAATAGATGTATAATAAAGCTATATTTATTATATTGGAGGTTCAAACATGTATGAGGGAAATCGAGACTCAAGGTAAGGGATTTTCAGTTTCTATTTTAATTCAGGGAGACATATGTCATATTCACCACTTGTTTTTTGTGGGGTGTATATTATTCCACATTAATAATGTATATAATTAATATAATTATTTTAATGATATTTTAAGTTTTATTTGATTTTATTCTATAATTGTGTTTATGATTCAAAAGTTACCGAAGAGTTAATGGTTTTATCATACAATCACATTGTTTATAGGGATTGTTTATGATTATACAACCAATAATAAAATATTATGACATGTATATCAAGAACCTCAATAATTGTTTATCTATTTTTATGTCATTATAAAAAATTTACTATTGTTTTCCTCCATTTACATAATCCACATTTCAACTGAATGTTTTTAAGGAAAACAAAATTTATTTCTCTCTTCAGTCGAAACAACATTTTCTTTTATATAAATGTTTTTAAAAATGGTTTAGATAAATATTTTTCTATTATAAATTATTTTTTATCTTCATTTTTAATTTTTTTTAATTTTTACAAAAATTGATTTAAGGGAATATTTTTTTTCATTTCCTGAACAATGTATTTTTTACCATTTTGGCTGATGTGTGAAAGAAATGTTTTCATGTAACTTATATGACATAGACAAAATTTTCACCCATCATGGCCACCCAATGTTTAAAATATTAAATAATATTTACCCAATAATATTTTAAATAAAAGGTTTTCCAAAATATTTTGAGATATTATAATTTTAAAAATATGATTTTCAATATGAAATGGTTATTTTTCTCGAAAAAATGTTCCTTGTGATCTTTCAAAATCATTTTCCATGTATGATGACAACTTTTTATGTTACCTAATATTTACAAGGGATATGATTCAATGATACTATACATCTTCATTTTTTGGGTGTTTTATAACTATGATTAAATGATGTTCATGAAAATTGATCCTTACCCATATGTTATTCTATGATGAATGAATGAAATAATTAATAAACCTGTTTATTTCCCTTGAACTATGACATGATGAATTGTTCATGAAACCAATTTCTTTAACTGGGTTTTAATATGATTAATGTTTTATGAGATGGTCAAAACATATGTATGATTTTAATAATTAAAAAATGATTATTTTATAACCAAGGATTATGGTTATGTTAAAACCAAGGATAGGAGTCACATTATAACCAAAGACGATGGTTACATTATAACCAAGGCCATTGGTCACTTTATCAGCAAGGATGGGTAGGATCTATATCTTCATTCAATTCATTGGGAAATGATTAATGTTTCATGATATAAAAGGGTTAATGGGAGGTTATCCCAATCCTAATATAGGTTACATGGGTGGTTATCCCAAAATAGAAAGTGGGTATGTGAGAGTTTATCCCATGTCCGAAGCAGGTACATGGGCGGTTCTCTGAAGCCTAAGATGTTATGAATGTCTTAGTTGATAACCTTAAATAAATAATTTATATTCTTATGTGTATTCCAAACATATTTGCGTTATAACAATTTTATGATCTCATGGAGTTATAATTTGATTCCTTTATCATCCATGTATTATGAACTTCCATGATTTATGCTGTGACTTTTGTATATGATCTATAATATATAAGGTATGGTTTTCAAATGTTATTCTCATGTTATCATACCCTTATTATCCTGTTATGTTGATATTTCGACTATTTAACCTTACTTAGCATACGATATCACCCATTATCATGTTTTATTTCCCCTAGTTTGGAAGAATTATTTTATGTAGGATATGTGTAAGAATAGTTCTATTCATGAATAAACTTGTGGGAGATGATGTTGTTCACTTATCAAACAATTTTTTATGTATCCAGGTATCCAAAGGTACTAAAAATAAATTATTATGACATGTGTGAATTTTTTATATAATGAATATTCATCTAATAAGATGAAATATGAATATATGAAAAGTGTTGGTTGATATAGTCTTTGTAGGAAAAAATGGTCCAAATAAATCAATGAAAATGGTATCTATACAAGGAATTCTCGATAAATATGAGTGGATATTTCTATAATTTCTACTAACCATATAAAAGTAATGGAGGATATATCCCCTTTGGTTACCATGACCAAGGAATTATTATTAGAGTTATATCATTTTATAATCTAGATGGAGTCTTTATCAACAAATCTCTATATGCGTAAGAATTAAAACATAATTGGAAATGTATTTCTGAAAATTTTGATGAAAGTTATTTTTTGAAAATTTTCTAACAATAGATTTTATATTTTTAAATATGAAATTATCAAATTTAATTCACCTATAATAGAGAATATCTATACCTTATGTAACATCCTTATTAAAAAAATACAATGTTTAGTAGCGTACATGATACACCACATTGATCTTAAAAGGAAAACTAAATATTATTTCATAAATGATTGCATTCTAACCTATCCATTAGAATGGATGGAATGAACATGAATAAATTAATTATGAAAATATGGTTTACAAAATTATATATAATTAATTATTTAGAGACGATTTAATTATAAATGAAAATAAATCCATTTTTTGAAATAAAATGAGATCTTTTTATGAAAAGCAATATAAATGCACAAAAGAGTGTTTTATACCAAAAAATATAAAATCAAAATTTTTGGATTATATTAATGATATAAATATATAATATATTTAATATAATGTTTAAAATTCATCATATTCATTCTCTATATATGATTAATCTAATGTTATACAAAAAACCCTATATTTTAAAAAAGGTAATTTTTCCACCTTGCGATGTGGCAATTTTTTTAGAACTAAATTTGGAAAAATTTATAAATGTTATTAGAAAAAGTAATTTTTTTAAATAATAATATCAAATATATATTGGGGTTATTTTTTTGGATTTTTTTAATAAGTCTCATTTTTTAGAATAGTGAAAAATACTACGTTTTAATTGAAAATAGACTTTTCATATAAATAATGTATAATGTAAAATTATATTTTATAATGGATTTAATGTAAAAATATATCATTTATAAATATATTAATGTAATATATTTCATCAGAATAATTTTTATAATCAATTTATATTTAGAAACATAGAAAATCTGTGAACATTTTCACTTTAAAAACGTGATTCCTTGCCCAATTTACGAGATTGATTTTAAAATAATTTTATCCATATATGTGTTTTAAATTTTTAAAAATATATTCCATGTTATGGAATAATAAAGTCTAAATTTATTAAATAGGTCTATTTTTTAGATAATATGAATAATAATATGGGCAATTGTTATTACAATAGTTAAGGGAAAATTTGGTAATTAAGAGGAAAAATACTTATGATAAGGATTAGATATTTACCATAAAACTAATAATAATTTTCTTTTATGAGTTATTATGGACAAAAAACATAAATATTATGAATTTATAACCCATTTGATCCAATTTGATGTCTTTAATCTCCTTATAAAATTTTATTTTATGAAAAGTCAACCCTGTCACACTAATGTTTTTAATATGTATAACTTTTTTAATATTTAATAATCAAGAAGAAATATGCGAACATTAGTATTATTTTAAAGGGTAAAATATTTAACTTCATTATTAAAATATATTTTTTATGCTCAGTGATGAAATAATTATATTAAATGCTTACCCAATGCTTTAGAGTAATTATTTTGTCAATGGAAATATCAAATGAATTCTATTAAATTTTTTAAAATAAATATAGTATGATATAAATATTGTGATAAAAGATTTTATATATGACCTTGAAATTCAATAAATTTAATTAAATATATTTTTATTATTATAATAGTTATCTTGATATTTCTAAAAGTCAAGGTAATGAATAGTGTTAAAATTGACATTAATGATATTATTAAATATTTAAATGATATAAAATTACTAAAAATATTAAATTCATCCAAATTATTGTGATAAATTTTAAAATTTCATAAATTATTAATTTATGGGTTTTTTTGAATTTTATAGTAGATATATTAACCTTCAATGAGTAAAAACACATATTTCCAAGGTCGGAGTTAAAGAAGATAAATAGTGGTTAAAACCAAAGTATATTGGTAGAAATTAATTCAACACATATCTAATTTTTATTAAAATAGATTATTTTGACCCAAAATAATGTTATATTTTAAATAAATTAGTTTTTGATCCATTTTTAATAAAACATTCATTTATAATAATTAAATATTTTGAGAAATTCCTAGAGTTTCCCCTGCCTCTCTGATAAAAGGTAGCCTCTTATTCTCATTTAGTCAAACTTCAAAAACAATTTCGTTCTTCCATTATCTACCTTAATTATTTATTATTATCCCTCATCACATTTTATATGTCTTATGGTAGGAATAATACCACCCTTAGTGGTCTTAAGGTGTTAAGCAATGAATATTATCTAAAGAAGAGGTATCATTTTTAATCAATTGTTTTTTGTATTTTTTATTCTTCCACATCCATATAATAATTTTAAAACATAATATAATAATAAATACATTATTATACATATATTAATATTTTATTTTATTTTTTTCATGACCCATATCCATCTCCACTTCCATCCAATGGGGGAAGAGTCAATTGTTCATGTGTACGACGGACTACTACATCACGAATTGATGTAATTTTTTCCATCACCATCTATAATGACAAATTATAATATTGGAATTAAGGTTTATATGTTATATTAATGACATATATATCATAATATAAATATAATATATCAATCACATTCTTAACTTTCTATAAACATAAATATGATACATTGTCCATGCGTATATGTGAATTATTACCACCATTAAGCGATGTGATTCGTTTTTCATCACAACATCATATGAATGATATGTATAAGTATATTTATAGTATTTATATGATATTTATTATAATTAATTTGTTTTCTAAGATAAAATTATACTTAACCTTTTTCCAAAATGATAATTGAAAAATTTAAATCTTACTCATGCATAAGTACGACCTACCTTCTCCATGATTGTATCGTAGTTCATTTTTCATATTAATATTTAATGGATGGATTTAAAATTATATTTGATGTATAAAAATGATAAATATTACATGATTATTATTATTGAGATTATGTAATGAGGAACACTTTTACTATAGACATCATACCATGTTCATTTTGGACTCAAGTACCAAAAATCATCCAAACGTCCAATGTGAACATAAATAATTAAGTAATTATTATAACATGGTGATTATTTATATAAAATGAATGGTAAAAATAAAATAATTTTATCATTAATGTAAATAATTTACCTATTTTTATTATTCATGAATATAGAGAACACATGTGATGAGTCAAGAACACGGTAAGAGACTCTTTAACTAAAATATCATTTTATATTTTTTAAATATTAATTTTTTAAATCATTATATTTGGATTCTATGTTTTTAATTTTTTTTAATGAATATATTTATATGTAAATTAATGTTTTAAAATGGTAATTTTTTAAATTTTCTCAATTTTTTTTCAAAAATGATTCTTTTTAAGGTTTTATGTAAGGGACATTCTTTTAAAAAATCATTATTAAAGCTTATTTTTGAAAAATTCAAAAAAGGTTTTTTTACTTATACGACCTCAACGGATTTTCCCACCATAATGAAAATTTAATGGTTTATTTATTATTTTATAAAATTTCATGCTAATTTTCAAATGAAATGACTTCTTTATGATGTATATAGTGTTTTAATTTTAAAAGTCATTTTTAAAAATGAAAGGGTATTTTGATATCCAAAAGTTATTTTTTATGAGTTTAAATTTGTTAATGAATTGATTTGGGATAAAAAATTACCAACATAAATTTTTGTATTCATTATATGATAATTTATCATTAAAAAATGGTGTGTCTTAGATAACATCTAGAGATCCAATTACAACCTAACATTGGGTGGCTTAGATATCACTGGTAAATCCCATTACAGCTTAATATGGGGTGGTCTAAATAGAGTTGGGAAAGACCATTAAATCTTAACATAGGGTTTCCTATATAGCCTCAGGTAATCTCATTATAGATTAACATGGGGTGCACTAGATATATTAGGGTAATCATATAATAAATTAAACGATGGGTGTGACCAAATAGCGCTCTAATGCATTGGGTAATATACCATATCTTTTGAGTCAAAACAGAGGGAGTTACTGAGGGGTTTCTTCTATGGATTTAATTGAAATATTTTTATTTGTAATATGGGTTTAAAATTGATTATTAATTTTATTATATAAAATTACAAAAGGGGATTTTAAAATTTTTACTGTGGTTTTTAAAGGTTTTCATTGAGCTAATCATGTGTGTTTTTATCTTATGCAATATTTTGATTTCATTCTATCAAGGAACACTAAATAGGTCATGTTTTTCATTAGACTAATATTTGTTTGTCCCTTACAGATATTTGTGTGCTAATACCATGTTTTAGAAAAAAATTAATGGGTTAAAGGATGATTAGGGATAAGGATGAGGAAAAGAATAAAATTGTAATGTTATATCATAGAAAATAACCATGTGTTATTTTAGATTATTTGTTTTGTGAGAAAAAATGAGTATTGAGTATAAGTATTTACTTTTAATGTATGGTTTTAATTTTTTATGTTAATGTAATTATTATATGAAACTTAAAACCTAAAATTTCATTTTGAAATAAAAGTTATTATTATTTTAAAATAACTGGATTTAGTTATGTTTAAGGATTAGTCCTTATAGTTTGTATTAGTGTAGGGTTTATTCAAAATTGAATATTTGGATTCCTTAGTAAGAGTTGTAAATATCATCATGGGGTTAAAAATTTGAGGTTGATCACATGTTCAATATCCTAGAAACCTCTTTTGAGGCTTTAAGTGATGAAAGTTTGTTATGTCTAATGAAATTTTTAAAGACATCCATTTTTTAGGTAATTATGAGTTATTATATTTTGGGAAGAAAAATTAAATGTATGAGATTAAATTTGTGGTAAAAAAAGTTTATTTTTAAGAATTTAATATTTTTTTTGGGAATATTATGAGAGGTATATTGTTTTATATGGACAACCCATAGATCGTGTGACAACCCATCACATATACGAAGGCTGCGTGAATTAAACCCATAACTAAAGGGAGATAAGGGTGAATCACCTACCAATGGACTATGTGATGTACTGAATTGTAGGAAATTGTTTATTTTCTAAAATATTTGATGTATAATGGTTATGATTAATTTCATAACATACATTTTATCAAATTATTAATAGTGTGATTGGAAAATGATTTGGGTAATAAGTGAATAATGTTAGTTCAGACTATGTTAACTATTTTGGGAAACATATATTATTAAGTTAAAGAGATTATAATGGAATTTTATTTGAGGAATAATGTTTGAATGTTGTTTTAGGGTAATATATTACTTTATTGTGCATTTTTGATGATTCATGTTATTTATGGAAATAGTTAGTGAAACTTAAAGATTATTAAGGCAATTACATTTTGGAATAAGAAATTAAGAGTGGTTGATGTTATTTGAAGAAAAATATTAAAAATTTTCTTGGAAGAATATGTGATCAAATCCTTCTTATTTTTGGGTCTAAATCTTTGTCTGCAATTTTTTTAGGAATGATAGTTATTTTTTGAATGATCTTTGTTGAACTTTGGGTATTAATATTAAATTTTGAGGATTAAATTTGTTTTTTCATAGTATAATGTTTTATTAATATTGGGAATTATCATAAATTTTACTATAAATTTATTTTTTGGTTACGGTTTCAATACATGAGAAATAAATTTTTAATCTTTTTAATATTATGTTATTCTATAGAAGAAGATTTTAATGTTCCAAGTGTGAAAAACTCATCTTGTATACTCATCATTTAAAGAAAAAGACGTGTTCATGGTGGAAATTGATTAAAGGATGAAACTATGCCTTTCTAGAAAGAATTTGTCCTTATTATTTTATATATATGTGGAAATTAATTCCTCAACTCTTGTAAAAAAATCATTAAAATAAACGTTATCTGTTCAATTTTCTTATCGGGAAATCAATGACATTTAAACCCATCCCATATTTAAGATTTAGTGATGGTTATCTTTGTAATAACCATGTTCTATATCATTTTCAATCCAAACATGATAATTAGTTTTCTATTATATGACTATTGTTTCTTATATGTAATCCTAGTATGTGTTATCTCTATTGTGGCCTTCACAGTTTCTTTCCTCTATTTTCAAATAGATGTTTTATTGAACCTTGTTCCGATGCGGGATTTTCAGTAAAAATATTTTCAATATTCAAACCATGGTTACAAATCACAAGTTAAAATTGTGAGGATGTAATTTATTTGTGGGGAGAATTTAAAATCCCAAGTTATTAAAAAAATAAAACTATGTTTGATAGAAAACAATATACGCCACATTAGTTCAAATAAACAACAAAATATCATTTTTTAAATGTTACCATTATAACCAAGCCATTACAATAGAGGGTATGAACATGATTAACTTAATTAGAAAAATATGGTTTAAAAATGTATATATAATGAATTATTTGGAGACCAATTAATTTTAAATGAATATATATCCTTTTTTTATAATAAAAGGAAATCATTTTTTTCTGAAAAACTATTTTGATGCGCACAAGTGTGTTTTATACCAAAAAAATAAAAAACATCACCCTTGTTTGAATATATTAATGGAATATATATATATTTGTGTATAAATTTCAATATAATGCTTAAAATTCATCCTAAGTTTTTTATAGACAAGATAAATCCATTTTTATGCATAAAAATATATATTTTTCTAGAGGCAGTTTTGTCGCCTTTTGACAAAATAGTTATTTAAATAAATTGAATATTTTATTTAATTTATTTGGAAATAGAAAAATAATTAATCAATTAGAATTTAAAAATTATATTATGGTTAATGTTTTGTATTTTTCTTATATGTTTTATTTTTTGTGATGAATATTGTAAAATACTGAATTTTATTGAAAAATGACTTTTCATGTTAATGATTTATAATGATAAATTATATTGAAAATTTGATTTAAATTAAAATTATATCATTTATATATAATTTAATACAATTTATGTCATTGTAATTATTTTTCTATTTAATTTAGATATAAAAACCTAATAATCTTTAAAAAAAATTTACTTTAAAAACCGGCTTTCTCACCCTATATACAGGAATAATTTTAAACTAATTTTATCCATATCCATGTTTTAAATTTATAAAAATGGATTCAAAATTTTTAATCATTAGGTAAAAATTTATTAAATAGGTACCTTTTATTTTTTTGGAAAATATCAATAGTAAACTTTGTAATTTTTATTACTTTAGTAAAGGGTAAATTATGTAATTAAGGGTAAACATAATTATGATAAGGATTACAAACATACCTTAAAACATGTCATATTTTTATTATATGATTGATAGTTGTCCTAAATCATCCTTGGGGTAAATTTATGACCTCATTGAGCCACTATTATGACATTAATCACCATATAGTAATTTATTTTAAGAAAATTCAAAATTATCACTCTAATATTTTTAATAAGTACAAAATTTTCAATATATCTTCATCCAAAAGATATCTTTGACCATATATCATATTTAGAAGGAAAAAATATGAATCTTAATCATGGAAATATATTTTTTATTTTTAGTGAATAAATAATTACATTCAATTCTTACACAACGCTTATGTAGTAATTATTTTATTAATAGAAATATTAGAAAAATGTTATTAAAAATATTAAAATAAATACAATTATATATATTTAATCTGACCAAAATAATTTTTAGATGAACTTTAAATATTATTAATCTAATTAAATTGTTTTTTTGGAATTATAAGTGTTATATTGATATTTTTAAAAGTCAAAGTAATGAATAGTTTCAAATTGACATTATTGGAATTTTAAAATATATAATTGATATAAAATTCCTAAAGATATTAAATTAGAAAAATGATTTGGATAAAATTTAAAATATCATATCTAATACATTTATGTATATTTTCAAATTTTACCGTTAATATATTAACCTTAAAAGTGTAAAAAATACATGTTGTCATGATAAGAGTTAACGAATGTTAAATAAAGTTTAAAACCAAAGGACAAGGGTATAAATTTAGTCGAAATTTTATAATTATTATTGGATGAGATTATTTTAAAAAATAATCTTACATTAAAAAAATAATAATTTTGGAGCCATTTTCAATATAATCTTAATTTATATTAATTTAATATTTTGAGAAATTCCAAGAGTTCCCCTACTCTCTCTTATAATAGGGATCATAATCTTATCATTTCTTCACACTTAGAAACCATTTTTTGAACAATATCTTCTAAAATTCATTCCTAGAATCCCTATTCACATTATAGAGGTATTAATTTTGTTATAAAACCACCCTTTAGTGGTCATACCATGTTAAATAAAGGAGATTTTCTGAAAAAGTGGTATAATTTTAATCAGGTTTTTCCTTTTTTGTTAATTATTAAAAATCCCTAAAAAAATTTTCAACATTGATAAAATAATAAATAAAATTTCCTCCATAAACTTATATGATTTTATATTAGTTTCATGATGCATATCTATCTCTAATTCCATCAAATGGGAAAAAAATCAATCATTCACGTGTACGATATACTACCACCTCACAAACTAATGTAATTAGTTTTTCATCATCATTTATAAAGAATGTTTATAACTATGGAATTATTTTTTATATATGATATTCATGAAATATATATAATTTTTAATATGTAATATAACATTTGCATTCATATCATTCCATACACAAAAAATGGTAATTACATTCACGCATACGTGTGATTTATCACCTCCATAGAAAAATTCATGTGGGTGAGATGGAAAAAATGTTTGATCCCATTGAATGCAGATAACATGCCTCTGAAGATTCAATTTTTTTAATATAACTCTTCCATCAACCTCCCCTGAGATGACATAGTTGTGGCCTCCAATGGTTCGAGCGTCTCCCTCTTCCTCACTAAGTCTCCCCCAGAGTCCTCTGCTCCGAAAGGGGGTACAACTCCACTTTAGGGTCTCGATGGGGATCCCACTAGACCCTCCTTGAAGAAGATGTTAATCCACCTGAATCATCTCTTTATGAGTAGCCCTCCTAATCTTCCTATGATCCATTTGAACCGGGTTCTCTTTAATGTGGAGGATTTCCCCTCGATTATTCATTTCCCAACTGAATCCTTTGAAAATGCCACTCTTCTTCTACAAAGGTACATGGTGGAGAGGGTGAGTTTAGACCATCCTCCTCACCCTTATTCCCATAATGAGGTGGTGTCATGGGGTTTAGAAGATCCAACAAGGGAATTTGTTCTTAATAAGTAATCATTCTGTGTTGTCTTATCATCTGGAGAGGACTTTGTAATGGCATGGTCTTCCTCCTCCAAATTTTGAGGAAACATGAATTTTAACCTATTTCTTTAGTCCCTTGGAGTTAAGTCCGGGAGAGACTCTCCCCAAGTAGAAGTTTGGTCTAACCTACCAGGTCACCCTCTTACTTTTCAAAACATCTCATTTCTTAGTTCTATTGGTGATGCATTAGGTTTCTTTCTATGCATGGAAGATATTATCTCAAAAGTTCTCGATGATTCGATACATCAGATATGTGTGGAAGTGGATGTCTCATCTCCTATCCAAGATCAAATTTTTATCATAGAGGGTTTTGAGGTATCTTAGTGGATGATTCTTATCCTAGTATCACAAGTTCATTTTTATTCTATATGACAGCTTCTAGGACACTCTCTTTCAGTATGCAGGAGTTTTGGTTTTGGTTTTTAGACCCCAAGGTCTTCAGGTGCTCTGTAGGGCCATCCTTCCATTATGACCACGATGGATAGACCCCATTGTGAACAAGTGAAAATCTATCCTTCTTCCTCTAATATTCTTCCCTTTCTTTCTAATCCTCCCCTCCGTACCTCTCCCCTCCCTACTCCTTCCCTCCCTACCCCACCCCTCATTTCTCATTCTCTTATCCCGCTGAAGATGTTGATCACCCTTCCTTCTCCTATATTTCCTATGATTACACCTATGGTTATCACTCTTATGAACCCATAGTGTATTGTCTTTGTGGTATACATTACCCCATACCATGATTCTGTGGCCTTCCCCTCCTCCTCCCCAACCTTTCTTCTAATAATGGAAAATTATTGGCTCTTACATCCGACTCTCCTCCTCCCACTGATGATCAAGGTCCTTTTTATACTTTATCCCTTTATCCAATGGATTCACAGTAATGTCCACATTTCTTAACCATATCTTTGATTCAAAATATAAAATGTCCTGAGTTCCTCATCATGTTTCCTAAAATAGTGGAATAATTACTAGATCCCAGTCCAGGCGGCTTCGCTCCACAAGCTCCAAACCCATGGCTCCATCAGTGGAAGTGACCAAACCCATAATCCAATTTAATAAATTAATTCAATATTAATATGTAAATCCTGAATCCAAGGATATTATTTATAAATTTAATTCACGTCTCATGAAATTGAGATTAGAATCTCTTCAATTGTGGTAGTTTTAGAACCAAAAAAGTAACCCTTAGATATTTAGTTTTTTGTTCAAAGACTCAGTTTGGGAAATAACCTAAAATATAATCCTCAGAAACTCCACATATAAATTTTTTTGGAAGGTAAATATCTATATTTATCTCATGGGGGATTCAGACTAGTTTATTACAACTAAGATTAAATATAGATCTCACTGTATTCTTGTCATTTATGTTTATGCTATGTGAGTTATCTTATCAAGATAAGCCTTGTGGGATGATCACTAATCCTTCAACCCTGGAAACCTACCATGGATAGTGGGAGGTGACAATAACATAAATCTGTAACAAAAGGCCAATAAGGGGGGATGTGATATTCTGAGGAAGGCTATTCATGATTTTCCAAATTTCATTTCACGCAATAGTATTCTTTACCTGGGCTTAACAGGTGATCATTTTACACAATGAAATAAAAAGAAAGGGAGAGACCACACATGGTGCATGCTTGATCAGTGTCTCACTAATTTCCATGGAATTTCCTCATTCCCAAATTCAAAATATACTCATCTGGTCTGATCCCTCTCTGATCATTATTTTATTTATATTGATCTTCTTCCCATGCTTGGCATTGATTGTCACTTATTCTTTCACTAGGGTTTGACATCTATTACATGTTACCACTAGGCCATGGAATCCTTAGGGTCTAAATTTTCAAGTAGTTTTCTATAGATATGACTTCAAAATAGATTGATATGCTTTAAATGTGACCTCATTCTTTGGCTAGGAACCCACCACCTCTATCTCATGACCTGGCCACCGTAATCGCTAAAGTTGAACAAATTTAAGGATCAACTGAAGATGGTTGGGATTAACCCCTTTTTCATAGGCTGATTCAATAGAGAAAAACCTAGCTGAAAAGTTATTGGAACAGGAACACATGTCTTGTGAGTAGTGCATAATTAAGTGTCTTAAAGAAGGAGATAGAAACAGAACTTATTTTCATGTCTGCAGAAACGAAAAGGGATATTGTCAGGCCTAATATCTTTTTATAAGATGGATATTTCTCTAAAGATTGAGACATAGTAGGAGGTATGGGTGAAGCCATTTTAAAAGTTTTGTTGCAGGTAAAAACCCATGTATGCATGATGGAAACCCAAGGGTCCATTAAACATGGTTCGATGTTATTCTTAGGGTGGTTACCGATGATACAAATGCTATATTGGAATAAATTCCAAAGGAACCTAAGATGTATGAGGATATACTCTCCCTCAATCCTACCAGTGCACTTGGGTCTAATGGGATGCCCAGTTCCTTCTACAAGGCCTCCTAGAATCTGGTTTAATGGATATTTATGAAGTTTTTCAGGACTTCTTCAAGGGTGGAAGCCTTCATAGTGCAATTATTTCCACATCTCTAGTCCAAATCCCCAATTCTAATGACCCTTCCTCCCTGAACCATTATAGACTGATCAGTCTATGAAACATTACATACAAGATCTTAGCCATAATGATCAATTGAGGACTCTCCCAATATCTCAACAATTGGAAAGCCAAGGAACATCATGGATTTGGGAAGGGGAGAAATATCCAAGGTGCTATTTGTTTGGACTTGGAGATGATCAGTGATCTTAAACAGAAAACATTATGCTCTTACATAGCCATCAAGATGGACATGGATAATGATTAAGACAATGATTGGTGGTCCGTCATTCTCAAAGTTCTTGCCTGTATTAGATTTTGGACCAATTTTATTTACATATTATTCTAATGTTTCACCTCTCCGTTGATGTCCATAATTTTTATGGGGATGTATTTCAGTTTCTTCAAATCGATTGGGGGTTTAGGGAAAGACAGTCTATATTCTTCAAGCCTCTTTATTTTGGTACAGAATACCATTAGTAGACATATCAAAAAGATCCTCTTTGATGGAAGTGTCCTTTTTAGTTCCACTCCAATTTTCATGGCCTATCCCACCTTATTTTTGTGGATGACATGAACATTTTTGCTAATGGGAGTAACTGGTCTTCACGTGGTATCAATGAATTTATTTAATGTTATTGTAAATGTAGTGGGAATGTGGTAAATCATGATAAAATATGTGTGATAATCTTAGAAAAGTTCTCATCTAGGTGTGTCAAAACCATTGAATACATTCTAGGTTTAAACAGATGAGGTCTCTAAATGGATTTCATCATGGATGTTATTTCCTTGAGAAGAATTTCTGTGCACCATTTCAATAATTTTGTGGAATGGATAACAAATAGGATTACGAACTTGAAGAGTCCTTTCCTATCATTCAGAGGTATAATTACAATCATAATCTATGTGTTATCCTCCATTTTCAATGCATATTTTATCCTCCACAAAAGTCCCTTCCTCTGTTATTTACGGCTAGAGAATATTATGACAGGTTTCATAATGGATGTTCATGGGGAGGGGCACCATAATTGGGTTTATTTGGACCATTTGGATATGCCTACAATAGAAGGGTATCAAGGTGAAAAGAATTATTAGATCCATGTAGGGTATACATGTGAAGATCACTTGGGAGGATTTGGAGGGTTGATCCTTATGGGGTCATTTTGTAGTTGGAAAATATAAGGATATTTTCATGAACCTATGGGGACATGATTCTAGTATGTATCTCAAGATCCAACATATTATTTCTGGGCTTGACAGTCATACTAGATGGATTTTTGGCTTGGGGAGATTAGATGTTCGAATCAAAACTGGGCTGGTTGTAATCTCAGCTTCCTTGGGTGTCCTACACTGTACACATCCTTTGTTTAGATGATTCATTGCCCTGGATTTATTAAGGTCGTTTTGAACTTAGAAAAAATAATTTATTTTGATCTCATTGAGTTATATTTCTCCCCCGATATATATGTGTTCATGGGGTCCGTGACAAGAATTTTTTGGTGAAGGACTTCTTCAATGTTACATCTTCTTTGGGAGTGCAGAATAACTATGAAGAGTTGAAGTGGTGAAAAGATGTCCCTATAAAATACAACTTTATTATGTGGTGAGTTATAAAAATGCACTTTAAATGGATTAAAATATTATGAAAACCAATGTTCAGTTGGCATCCCAGTGTTCATGATTCTTTGTTCTAAGGGAGGAAACCAGTTGTCCTTTGTTCTTTGAGGTAAAGTGGGCTCGACATGTGTTGGGTACTTATCGATGCTTTACGAATTTCCCCCATAATGATTTCTCATCCACTAATTTTCTAGAACAATGGTTTTGAGGTGCTGGTTCAAATAGTATAAAGTTTAAATCAATCGTATTCATCCTTGCTGTCGGGAGCTGGTGTATTTGGAAAGAAAGAAACAAAGGACGTTTTGAGGGTATTTACAGTTCCAAGATGGCCATTACAACAAGAACTCAAAATATAATGGTTCATTTGGGTCATTTAATAAACAATTGGGATGTAACCCCCTCCAAGTATGTTGTTCTTGGTCCCAGGTCAAAGAACATACCCTCTATCATCCTCTGTATGGGTCGATGGGTGATATGGAATCCCCATTTCTCTAGGATTAATCAAAACATAGATGGTTTGTGCATCTTTGTAGTCATGTGGGGTGGAGGTTTTGTGTGAGATAATATAAAATTGATTATCATTTCTTTCTCGACCTATTTGGTAATTGATTCTCTCTTCCGGATAAATCTAACGCTCTTTTAGCTGGTCTTGAGTTGTACAATAGAAGGAACATCCCCCTTACTGCTTTAGAAATATACTCACTGGTCCTAGACAACATTCTACATCGCCCTTACTATAGTCTTTAGACTATTTTGTATCATGTTTGGAGGGTTATAATGTTATTTCATGATGTCATAGAGATCTCTCGCATTTGGTGTGAAGAAAATTGAGCGGTTGACTATCTTTCCTCCAAAGCACATTTAGATGATGTGTTCACTTGTTTTAATTGCATTGGGTGATTTCCATATAAAGGAGTGATCATTGATATTGTTGAACATCTTGGTTTTCACTATTTTATGCCTATATAATCTCTTGTCAAATTTTTTTACCCCTACGACATGGGTTTCTTCCCTTTCTTTCATTAAACAATTCTGATTATGACGTCCATGAAGCGATGAGATTCATTTTTCTTCACTAAAACACATGAATGATTTGTGTATGTATATTTATAGAATTATTAGGATATTTATGATAATTTATAACTCTTTAAATATCATATCATACTTACCTTATTTCCATAATAATTTTCGAAAAATGGAAATGTTACTTATGTGTACGTACGACCAACCGTCTCTATGATTGTAACATAGTTCATTTTTTATATCCATATTTATTAGATAGATTTAAAAGTATAATTGATATTAAAAAATGATAATTATTTCATTATATTATTCTTTATATAATGTAATAATGACTAATTTGACTGTAGAAATCACACCAAATTCATTTTCATCTCAAGTACAGAATACCATCAAAACGTCTGAGGTGAACTTGAATATTTATGTAACTATTATAGCATGTTAATAAGTGATATAAAAATGATAACTAAAATTAAATTTTTTTCTCAATAAAGTAATTAATTAACCTATGTTTAATATTCAGGATGATAAAGAATGCACATGACTATTTAGACTCATTATTAGGGAATCTTTACCTAAAACATTATTTTAAATGTTTTAATGTTTTATTTTCTAAATCATTCTCTTTCATGTACATGTTTTTTAAATGATTTCAATGATTGAATTTATATAGAAATTAATTTTTTAAAAAGGTATTTTTCTAATTTAACTAAATAAAATCAAATATGAATCTTTTTAATTTTTTAATTAATGGGTTTTCTATTAAAAAAATTTATTAACATGTTTTTTAACAAAAGTCAGAAATAATGTTTTATACTTATACATAATGAGAGAATTTTACTAAAATTTTGATGATTTAATTATTTGGTTATTATTTTATAAATTATTATGGTAATTTTCAATGAAAATTGAATAATTATGATGGGTTCAGTGTTTGGATTTTAGTATTTTATTTAAAAATGGAAATGGTATTTTGATATACAAAAGTGATTTTCTAATGAATTTAAAAGTGTTTTTGAAATGATTTATGATAAAAAATTTCAAGAATAATTTTTTTCATTATATATCACTTGAACATTATACTTGGGGTGTACCAGATAACGTCGGGAAAGCTTATTACATCTTAACATTGGGCAGCCCTGATAGAGTTGGGAAAGCCTGTTATATCTTAAAATAGGGTGGCCTAGATAGTACTTGGGAATCCATCTACAACATAACATGGGGTGTCCTAGATAATTCCTTTTAATTCCATTAAAACATAACATGGGGTGGGATAGATATAGTCAAGTAATACAATAATATCTAAAATAATGGGTGCACCCATATAGAACTCCTATGCTTTCAGAAATGTACCTTTTCTTTCAAGGGAAGAAGGATGAAGTTATTGAAGTGATTCACCTAGGGATTTAACTGATCTCTAGTTATTTGTATCATGGGTTTAAAATATGTTATTAATGTGATGAAGTTAGATTCCAAAAAAAGTTTTAAAATTGATTATTATGGATTTTAAAGGCATTATTTGAGAAAAAATGTGTGGGTGTGTTTCATGTGATATTTTTTTTGTTTCATTCCCCCAAAAAAATTAAATCGGTTTTCATGTTTTTTTCACTACACTAATGGTTTTATTTTTTTATAACCCTTAAGGATCTTTTTCTGCTTGTCACATGTTTTAAAATGTTTTTCCTGGTTTTATAAGATGAATAGGGACAAGGATGAAGACAAGATGAAAATTGTGATTGTATATCATGAAAATAAACCACGTTATATTTTAAAATGAGTTGTTGGTTGAGAAAATGGATCCAAAGTATAAGTGTCTACCTGTAATGTATGGGTTTACATTGTTAATTCAATTACTAATTCTATGATAATTTAATCTTAAAAATATTTGGGAAAATAAATTGGTTTATAGTTTTAAAATAACATGAATAAGTTATGTTTGAAGATTAATCCATACAAATTAGATCTCAATTATTCATATAGAAAAAAATGAATTATTTAAATTCTAAAATAAATAAATTTTTTATTTTGATTTTATTACAAATTAAATTTTAATGTCTATTATTTTAGAGATGCATCAAAAATATTTTTTGTTTCATTTTTATCTCCATATAAATTGAATGAAATAAACACTATGACACATGCCAAATGGTAAAGAAATATAAGTCATCTACTAAACCAATTAAATGTTTTGATACTTTTATACACCTAGAATATATTATAATTGATTTTTTTGTTCATATATAAGATCAAGCCTAAGAGAGAAATATTTTTTTATATGATGGTAGATTATTTTTCAATATTTACTTTGATTTTTTTATAGTTAATATTCAATCTTTTTTTGTGTTTATATGTTTTTATAAACTGGTTCCAATAGAAAAAGATTCCAAAATTATTTATTTTATAATTTATTATTGAGGAGAATTTTTAAACCATGAATTAATTTTATATTGTCAAAACATAGAATCAACCCTAAATTTCCATCCCTCAGGACACCTCAATAAGAAGGTGTTATTGAAAGGCAGAATAGGAATTTGTATGAAATTTTTTATTAAATGTTATTTGATTATAACTTCCCACTAATTTCTTGGATGAATCCATAAATACGACATACTATTTCATAAAAATTGTTCCCATAAGGCCTATTTTAAAGAAACTAATTTTGAACTATAGAAAAATAGAAATCTAAAAGGTCGATACTTCAAATATTTTTTTATGCAATGTTTACATTCTAAAAACCATGTAAAATCTTGTAAAATTTTATCCGAAAGATGAAGAATGAATCCTCCAAGTCTATTCTACTACATACAAGGCATATATAATTTTGAAAAAAGCACATTTTTTGTTGAAGATTGATGAAAAATTTGATGAAAGTGATCCTTTTGATTATAAAATATCTCATGTTGATGAGATGAGGGGTTTTTATAAAAACAAGAGACTAGAAAATCTCTTTGGAAATGAAATGGATGATTACTTGGGACATTATTTTGTTAAAAAAATATTTATGGGGTGAATACAAGTAAAACCTAGAGTTATTTTTAGATAGCCTTTAACCTTGAAAATTCATCCCTTGTAAACTGGTATAAGAATTTTAGATGAAGGGGTAGGACTAAAATAAGTGTAATTAATCTTTTCTAATATTACACCTTTTTATCTCAAATATAACCTAAAATGATAAAATATGACTCAGTAGTTGAGATTAAAGTTTTAGTCTTAGAAGATGAATTAAAATAGTTCAAGGGTAGTATTTTAATAAATTTTTTTGATAAACCCACTAAGTATACTATTATATAAAAAATGAGGTTTTAGGAATAAACATAATGATCATTGTGTGACCTATGGGAACAAGGATAGACTAGTAACTAAGGGGTATAATCAAGAAGAAGGTATTGATTATGAGGAAAACTTTTCAACTATATCTAGATACAATCCATTAGGATTCTTCAATACTGTTCATCACATATGAATTTCAAATAATATTAGATATATATGTAAAATAGGATTATAAAAATGGTTTTCTTATGGAGGAAGTTTATGTTGAACAACATCTTGGTTATGAAAATCCTCATTTTCCAAATTGAGTTTTCAAAATTACCATATCACTTTATGGACTTCAATAAGAACCTGAAGCTTGGTATGAACATTTTAATTCTTCTCATTTATCAAATTTATTTTTAATATAAATGAAAGACCATAATAATTTTAATAAAACATCATCTTCAAATATTTTTTATTTCAGATATATATTGATGAAGTAATTTTTAGTTCTACAAATTAAAATAATGTAATGAATTTTCATCACTCATGAAAATATATTTTCCAATAATCATGATGGGAGATTTAAATTAGTCAATAGGTTTTAATATTTATTAAAAAGTCTTTATTAATGTTCTAAATAAAAGTAATTACCGACATTATGTACATAAAATGTTTGGACTCCAAAGAGATATAGTACATACAACTCCTATGAGATTTAATGAAAAGAATGACATACATAATTATGGGAAACTAGTTGAAAATAATATATATAGATATATAATTGGGAGTTTACTTTATTTTTATTCTAGAATACTGGAAATTATGTTTTTAGTATACTTATGTTCTTGATTTTAAGAAACTATAAGGAACTCATCTCAAATCTGTGAAAGAAATTTATGGTATTTCAAAGGAACAATTTTACTTTATGTAATTTTTATAAAAGATTCTTATTTTAACATAACATAAAATTTTTATACCAAATTTAGTGCTGGAGAAATATATAAGATGATTACTTTAGGAACCGTGCATTTTCTTAAAAATCCATATTATCCTTATCCAGTAAGAAATGACTCTCTGTTGCATTATGCACTACTAGACTAGAATATATAGATTCTGGAAGATTTTGTATATAAGTGTTAAAGATGAAACAAACCTTAATGGATTTTGGATTAAATTATAGTCACATCTCAACCAAATGTTATAACACTAGTGATGTCAATATTTAAAAAAATCCATTAAATCAATAAAGAACAAAGTATACATATATATATAATTAATTATTGATGGAACAATATAAAAAAGGTGATACCACCAACTAATTCATACCTATTGAGAACCAGTTAGAGAATATTTTTACAAAACACCATTCATGTGAATATTTTAAATTTTAAAAAATAGAATTGTGTTAATTTGAATTTAAATGAAACTTATTTTTTTCAATTTAGTTTTTCTTAATTTTTTTTAGTTTAAATATTTAATAAAAAAATATTTATATTTCAAATGCATTATAAAATATATTCTATATTTAAATATGTATTTAAATTTTATTTATTTATTTATTTATAGTCCAAGATGACCCAAAATTCTATATTTGTTATATAACCCCTTTTTTGAATTGGGTACGTGACCAAACAGCCCCAGTTGACATTCAACTCTTTCACTATTCGATTATGTTCCTTCTTCTAGAATAGGAACCATGGTGCTTTGAATCTTTCCTCTAATCTGATTTCTACTTGAGATTTTACAAACCCTATACAATGGGAATGTAAAAGTATAGATAATATTGTAGTTTTAGTTCTTCCAAGAACGTGAAGTTGGGTGGTGTGCTGCTCACAGTATTTTTTAAAAAATCCATAGATATGGTCTGACTAAATTGTATTTAAATGTTAACGAATAATTTATTTCATTTTCAAGGATAGAATTCCATGTTTTATAAGAAAAATTTGTGTTTCGTATTTGAACTTGAAATTAATGTGTTCATATGGAATGTAGATTTTTAGTTTGGTAGAAAGAGGATGTTTTGTTATCAATGGTGAATGGAAAATCCATGCTCATTTCATATGTGGAAATTATCGAAGACTTTTAATATCTTTATTAGGGAGAGTTAAGACTTATCTAGAATCTAATTGGTGCAAGTGATGTGGTACTAACTGAGGATTTCATGTTGTTATTTAGAGTCAATTATTTTGAGATGATGATGGTAAATAACTTATAAGATGAATGAAAATTCCTCTATAGGTTAATTCATCATAGGATGTTCCATCAAGTGGGAGAAATAAAAATTTGTTATTTTAGGACAGTTATTGCTTATATGAGATGATTAACAATGTTAAAATGAATTTGAATCAATATATGATTCTATTTATGAATCACTATGGTCAAGGTAAATTGAAGTGAAACTACTATCCATATGGAATGATATTATCCATCATGTTAAAATTCAAAGAGATAGATCTTAATGAAAGATTGAGGATATGGATTTCCATAAAAATAACACCCTTTATGTAATACCCTTCAATAATTTTGCCTACAACAGAGATGATTCTTAAAATTACTTAAGGCATGTTGGATAAGAATGTATATCATAGGTGGTTATACCACCTGCTACACTATTTCAGGGATAACTATCCCAAAACTCACAACCTAGAGATGCAACACTAATTACGATGGTGCCTACTTGGTATGTGAATAAGTCAGTAATTTGTAGAATAGATGATCAAGTTATAGAGATCAAAATTGTTGTGGAAGTTCCAATCCAGATCTAGGAAGTTGAATTTCATTGGAGCTACAAAATTTGTTAAGCATGTAGAGCTAGCTATTGAGAAAACTGATTTAGCTCAGGTAGAGAGACCAATTAAAGTTGTGTCAAGTCTGTCTGATCCTAACGGATGTGTATGATCAGAGGTTGAGCACACTAAGGTTGGTCCAATCCCTCTTGGATATCCTATCCAGGATAGGTATTGGTATGGAGATGTGATTAGGGGGTTTTATAATCATTATCACTCCCTTGATCCCTTTCAATTGTGTTCTCTTGTGTATGAGGATGCAACATCCGTTAGTAAGAGTTATGAATGGTTTGATATGAAAAAAATAATACTATTTCATTTTTGATAAATTTGGTAATATCATATTATATTATGATGTGTTGAAAAGAGAGATGATATTCTATAAGGGTGAAATATGATAGATCAAATTGAATCTAGTTTCATGAGTAGATTTGGAAAAGTTTATATGGATAATAAAAAAAATAGACTTGATTAAAATTATTAATATTATTTAGCGTATGTAACATGATTTTGTGTGAGTAATCATAATGTTAATGTTGTGAAATATTTGGTAGATAAATCTTGATAATTCTTCGGTACCATGTCTGAGGTGAATAAGCTAAGTGTTCAAATGAAATATGAAAGGGAAAGAATTCAAAATATTTCCATGGTTCAATATGATATATCATAGGATTTAGTTGATGAGATTAAGAAATTTAAGATAGATATTTATTACAACATATATTATTTGAAATATATAATGGAAAAGGATTTTGATTTTATCTAGAGGCTTAATCCATATTCCACATCTATCCTAGCAACTGTTGTGGTTTTTGACAATTAGTACCATATTTATATGCAATATTCCAACCTCAATTTTGTGTCCTCTCAGATTAAGTATCTATAGTGTGATAAGTTCACTCTATTTTTATTCATAATAAATCAAGAAGGATTTGTTAATTGAGTTTTCGGACACTAAATTAGATATTATAAAGATTGGGATTGGAAATAATATGTATTTCAATGACATGTTAGGAAACATTGATGAATCTATTAGTGGTTAGTTGAATGATATATTAAGATTTTAATATAATTTTCAATGTATAAATAACAATTATATTGTTCTTGTAACATTAAATAATCCGCATAGCATAGATATGTATGTCAGAATATATTGGGAGGTTGAAGGCCTATACATAGACTCTTCAAAAAAGGATGCTAGTTCATCATAGTCTGAGGAAAATTCAGTGGTTATAGTTTCTTCAATGGGAAGAGAGATTGTTTTATAAAATTCTAACTATATTATCCTTTTAATTCAACCAACTATTGCTACCCCTAATATAATTTCTCCCATTTAACCTATTATTTCTTCTTCTAGATCCTCTGTTCCTTAGGCTCCATAAAAAGTTGTTCGAGAGACCGCTAAAGTTTTAATTGAAAAACTAGCCAATGCAGATCATAAGCTATCATATTTGGAAGGTATATATATCAATTTTCATGTTTCAGCATACCATTTTCAAAGAATCTAAAATCATATCCTTAATTCTATACATCCAATTCGCATCCTAATATTCTGATCATCTCTCCTAGAATTTCTTAGATTTTTTATTTGTGTTTTTCAAAGGAATATTAATTAATGAACTCTCAATAGCTTCCCATATTAATAGAAATTCCTACAATAATGTTCTATTATTATAAATTTCATACATTATACAGAGTATTTATATATGTTTAAATACCCTATTTTATCTCATAGGAAGAATAACTCTCAAACCAGCTCCATAAAAACTCTTAGTAGTGTTGGGAAAAGAGTTCGTGTTGTTTTTAATCTTGCCTCGATTAAAAAGCAATAAAAAACCATGGGTAATTTTTCCCTTACTAAAAAAAGTGTTGACAACAAGATTTGCCTTCTTGATGTCCATATAAATTTAATTTTCCCAGAAGGTTATTTTAGAGCATGGATTTTCTGAATATCATGTGGTGAAATTAAAAGTTAATATTTTAGTAGATTAATTGATATAGAATAGGAATACATAAAGAATATTCACATTAATGGAAGAACTTATATTCTCTAATATCTATCTTGAATATTTCAAGTTACTTCTCTATTTCAATTATTAGAAGAGGAAGAAGAAGAAACAAGATCTACCACTACATTATCAAGAACATCATTTTTGTGTTTTAGAAGACCATCCTAATGATACTTTTATTTCTTATTATCTCTATTGAATATTACTTATCTTCTATTAGTTGCATCCTATAATCATAATATTCATCTATAAAATTTCATATTCTTTAATTTTGTTCGAAGTTTGAAGGTTCGTGGTAAAATAACCATAAAGGTTTGAGTCCATAAAAGTCTTTTTGGATCCTAGTGAAATCCTATGGTAGTGTACTTGGTGTTGATTGGATGAAATCAGTCACATTGTCCATGGGAAAATGACTAAAATTCCATTGTAAAAGTAATATTTTAATAAAAATAATCAAAATCTTGTATTTGATCATGGGGGAGTAGACTAGGGGATTTTGATTCCCCAAACCACTATAAATCTATTATTTTTTTATCTATTTTCTTTATAATTTTATTTACACTTTTGTCTTATGTTGAGAAATTTTTTTACCATAACATTAAATGGGAGGTTTCGTATGCTAAGAAAATCTCAAGAACTCAATTCACCCTTTAGTCGTAGTGTAGTTGTTCTCTCAAACATCCTAGTTTTTTTGTGTCAGGTCAAAAATCACTCCATTTTTGAATTTTTGAAATAGTTGCTATACCACTTTCATTTTCAATGATCAGAACCAAATTTTGTGATTTTCCCCATTTATATCAGGTTTTTACATGAGTTTAAAGGTCTAGATGAAGACTTAGGTGTTTGGAAATGGTTTTTAGAGCATCGAAGGCCGGTTTCATTGTTGTAGGTCAGGGGCACACAATTTGTGCAAATGGTACAACCTCTTCTATCTAACAGTGTGACCTAGTTTTGAACTCCTTCTTGTTTATGAGAACCATATAGTAGGGATGCACAATCGTGCAAACTCTGTATTTATTTTTTACTATGGGATCCCAAAGGGATTGCACATAGTTTTTCATACCGTGTGGGGTAATTTTGTGGACCTATAGCTCTGGGAAGTGGGTGGAACACAGTTTGTGAATAGTTTGAAAAAACATATGAGTAAACCATGTGACCCCATTAAAGAGGTGATTTTATGATTTTTACTTATTATATTTTCCTTTTTTCTTTCCACTTTTTCTCCTCCTTCTCTCATGGGTCGCACATATCAGGAGGTCTCCCACCACTTTCCTCATCCTCCCATCCTCTTAGATAGTGACCTCTATCCACTATCTAACCTCCATTTTAGTCATCATAGATTGCAATAAAGTAATCTAATTGAGTCTCTCGTCACTCTTTGTTATCTTATTATTTTATGGGTGTTTCATTTATCATTCCATTGGGTAATTTAATAAGACCCAATTTCTTCATATTTAATTTTTTTTATAACTATATTCCATGCCTTTAGGTATTCCCTAGACCAATTCACATGTGCGAGTCTTGAATAGAGGATGTCGACCACATTAGGTTGCTTGGTCAGGTGTGTTCTTGATTTAAATTTATTTGGTTGATTTAATATCATTTCAAAAATTCAATTAGATTGAATGTTTTTATTTAAATTTAATTGATTATATGGATTTGAGTTAGACAATTCAAATGAGTTTAATTTCATGTTGTTGAAATTTTCTAATTCAATCGTTTTAAATTGAACTGTTTATAAAAGTGGGTTGTTATATATATATATATATTTTTTAAATTCTTGTGATGTAAATAATGTTATGATTCCGAAGGTATCATGATGGTAATGGATGGAGGTTGGGATGGCATTGGCCATTCAGAATTGAAGCGATTTGATCTTCTTGTTGGGCTTGGCTGAGATTATGTATATATTGAGGGATAATTGTCACAAGATTGGGTGTCGTGTATGTAGGATTGAGGATAAGATGGCATAAGGTTGGGCATGTCCCGTGATATGGGATAGAATGTCCATCGGATTTAATGACATGGTCACCGGGGCATGGGGTTCCGGTGTTGATGTGGATTATGTATTTATTTGGTGATTTTCACTCACCTGTGATGTTCAAAGTGCTGATTTGCGTGATGTTCACATAGTTTGACAATGTGATGTGGTGATTTTGACCACTCATTTAGGTATATTCTCCTAGTAGAATGGATTATGAAATTTTTTCAAGGTTCATGATATAAAAAAACCCATGGAAAGTGATGAACTTTTGGTTGATAGCGTTGAGAATATAGGTTAGGGGTTTCATATCATCGTATTGAGGTCGTGGTCCTAGTTTTATTTGAGAGAATAGTTTTTAAATTTCATGGGATGTTGTGTGAAGAGGAGAAGGTGACTTTAATTTGAGGATCAGTATCGATTTACCTTTGGATTTTGGGACATATGACGTTGATTCCTCTCGAGTAGGTGTCTGATGGATGAGTGACTTGTTTGGGAATGCCTTCAGGACATCTGTGATTTGTTCGAGACATGAGGTGTGAAGAGGCACATGGTTACCAATTACTTACTTTTATGTAGATATTTAGGTTGAACGTGATTTTTTGACATTAGAGGCATAACATGGGATATGATCAAAGGGTCCATTCCTATTAATACGTTTATAATTGGTCGAAGAAGTTGAAATATCCTAAGTGTCTATTAAGAACAAGTATAGTTTGTATTTATTTTAATTTATTAGGCTTTTTTTTATTTGATAAAACAATAAATAAATTATTAAACACTCATGTTGGTTATGGAATCTTTTGTGGTATCCTACTGGGACATGCTCTCACACCCAACACGAGGCCTTTAAGAAGTTTTTATAATTTTGGTTGTTATATTCAAGAAATCTTTCAGTCGTAGAAGATAGGTCGTAGTTTCGTTTTATCTTGGGATGTTTGTATGGACCTTGAGGTATTTTCTTTTCTAGATATTTACATTTTAGTTTTCCTTTTTTTGGATTTCAAAATCAATATGCCTCTGTGTATGTCACTATTGTGGTATGCCATGGGAAACCCTCTTTGGAATTTTGACCCTTATGACATGTTGTGTGTGTCTGTTTTATTTTAAATATAAATTGGTATGGTTTGAATGTTTCCCTGTAATTTATTTTTCTCTATAATTATTTATTATGATTATATTACTTCTGCTATTTCTTGTTATTGACTGTACTTGCACCATTGGCGGGTCTATTTTAAGTCTAATGAGTCTTAAATTCAATTTCAATATATATATATATTACTTATACCATTATTATTTAACCCCCATAGGGTATATCCCCCTCCAGTATACATCATTCACACCCTCAATTCTATTCGAAAACATTCGGTGTTCGGGGAGGCACACTTAAGTCTAGTATCACCCAGCTCGGTATCACTATTTCTATGGCTGATCGGGTCAAGGATGCTACAAGTTTTAGGAGAGTAGTTCTTAACAATTATTTAGTAGATGTGTAAAGATGGATACTAATGAGATTGATAATGATTTTATTTCCTTTTTTCTGGTCTTACTATTTTTGTTTTGGTATTCTAGATATTTTTCTGTTGTCAGAACATGATTCATAGCTTTTTTATGGGTTCCTACAGCCCCATGTACAACATATGGACCAAGTTACCTAGGGTGGGAATTATTATACCATTTTTCTCAGTTTATATTTGGGTTGATTTTTACATAGAGTGGATTATTTGAAATTTGAATTTTTATTTTTAAAGACTTGTTTTAAATGGAAAATTATGACAGGGAATGATATTTAGACCTTATCCCAGTGAGGCATGGTGTGATTGTTATGCATGTTTATACTTTGATTAGGAACATATTGGGGTGTTTCAATTTTAAATATACATGTGTAGAAATAATTGAAATTCCATGTGATATAAAATGCCTTGTTTAATTTGATATACCATGGTATAAATGTTCTTATGTGCCTTGTGTTATATATATATATTTTACATGATATGTGAAATAGGTATAGATTTTATAAGATAAGGAATTTACTATGGAATGGGGAGATTTTGATCAATAGGTTGTGAGATGGGGTCATCTGTTTAAAGAAACATTTATTGTCAGGACATGCGAGACCTAGGGTTTATTTGATACTTGGCTCTATTGAGTGAGGGTAAGGAGTCCAAGAGGTTGGGATACCATGTGGTGTGGTTTCAATTGGAAGGGTTATGGGTAGTGAGGAAGCATTTTATTTTTATTATTATCCCTATATGTGTTCGATATATTTATATTATTGGGAGGTCTGACCATGTTGATGGTATTTAACATGTTCTTCTAAGATGGCTTGAATGGAGCGTCAGATGTCTAATTAATTGGTGCCACAGTATCACGATAAGGCTGAGACCTCTCTAGTTCAGGTTGAGTAGGTACAATCTCAGGGAGATGAACATGTTCTAGTGTAGGTATGGTAGCCTCTAGATCTTACAACATTTGGACCGTGGATTGATGAGTAGCTCTGAATGAGCTTAGTAAGTGTCATCTAGGTTATACATTGAGGTGCTCAGGGAGTAGAACCATATAAGGAATATCTGATTCAATATTTCCAATCATAACACCTTCCACTTTTTTAGGGTTAGGGTGTTCAACAGGATACTGGGAACTAGATCGAGTTGATATAGATGATATTTGAGTAGTTAGAGATGCCTACATGGTGAAGGGTTAAGATGGTAACGTACATTTCCAGAGGACCAACCATGCGTTGGTGGGATGTGAAGGTTATGGAAGGAACACACGTGGGGCTATCTTGGAAGGATTTTGGGCCATGTTCATAGATAATTTATTTTTGGATTCACTGAGGGTAGAAGGAGATCAGGAGTTCTTAAGACTTCAGTAGGGAGACATTTCCATCATGTATTATACAACAATTTACATTAAATTGTATCGATTTTCACATAACATGGTCAATGATGACACATAGAGGGTTTGAATCTTTTAGGATGGTTGACATCATGCCATTCAGGTGTAGGTAAAAAAATTTATATTTTCCTCATTCTCAGAGGAAGATAACCTAATGCTCATAGCCTAGGGAAACCTAAGTGATATTTCTTACTTGAGCTAGGAATCGACATCAGGTTATTTTAGTGGCGATGCTTCATATGGTAGGAAGCGAGGTCAGGATGAGTTCTAGAAGGTTTGTCAGGCTATGGACTCCACTTAACCATTTCATACTGGTTATGATATGGTTTTCTTTTAGTGTGGGATGTCAGGACACGTCCATAATCAATGTGAGTGTCCTCCAAAGGAGTTTTGAGAATGTGTATAGGTTATATGTCTTGATAGGTTCTTCAATAATCCTTATTACGAATATATAACTTAGGGATTAGGGCAGACTAAGGGTTATAAGCCCATTTCAAGATTGGTACCAGCTCATTACGACCAAGCTTCAGCTGGATGCGGTGGTCATGGTAGAGAAAGCGAGACCCAATAGTGGGCTTAGTGGCTGGTGGATGGTGCAACATGATTGGGAGGTGAGGATTTAGGCCGTTGATATTGATTCCATATGCATGTCATGGAGTTTCCAGGGGCTAAGTAGGCTGGTGATCCAACAATGGTCATAGGAATTCCACGGGCAGAGCTTGGTACCTATTTTATTATTTTAGAATTCCCTATTGATCAATGTTAGTTTTTGGGTGCACTAGCTGCATGGGTTGTATAAATTGGCTGACCAGATGCATGTGATTAGGTTTTCATCGTATCATATGAATTATGATTATTTATATATGTGTATATATAAGGTGCATGGCACCATGATCTATTGTGATCACTATTGGGTGTGGGATTTTTGAGGCTCTTAGCACAAGGGAATTGTTGGAAGTAATACTTGAATGAGGAGAATTGAATCTAGGAACCATTATGGTGAGGTAATTTATTTAGGTGAAAGGGATCAAGACTTTTTTTAAGCATCTGTTATGATTCATGGCCTTATAGGTTCTATGTGAACCATGTGCATGAGGCAAGCACTGATGTGGTGCGACACTCTGTTGGATGTCTGTAATGGAATAGGAGCACCATATGAGTTTTAGGAGTGATGATGCATTATGAGTATAACGACCCACACTTTACATACATTGTTAATACTTCAAAATTGAAGCACACTTATTACAACATATGACAAAACCACAAAGGACCGTATAGGTATAATGTCTTTAGAAACTGGGAAACATAAACAACTGGTTCATAAATCTTCTACAGTGTCTCCCATTTATTTCATCATATCTAGGGTCCCTTTTAGCATATTCTACTTAATATCCATCTTCCTGACCTGGGGAAAAGAAAACATTAAAGGGTGAGCTCAAATGCTCAACAAGGGCAAATAAAGGAAATAAAAATCATATCATATCTTTATGAAAATCAAAACCTGCAAAAGAGATCATAATATCTTAACATGGAATAAATCATAGAAGTGAAAATGAGATCCCCAAAATCATAACATAAAACTTGAAACTTTGTGGCATGCACACATAATCATGGAAAATCATTTCTTGTTAGTCATGACTCATTGCCAAGACTATCTTAGTGGACAAAGTCCCTTTCTGAACCGAGTTCACTCCTCGTTTCAGTCCTGTATCACTGAACCGAAATAACCTTCCGTTCCAGCCATGTCTATCTCATGAGATATAAAATCTTTACCCAATGCATTGGAGGGAGATATAGGTCCCACCCATCTTATAATGAATCCTTTCTTATGTGTGCCACATAATCATAAAACATACATCATCGCATAACACATATAACAAAAATGGGATTCTTGAAACATCATGACATCATAAATCAATTCATATATGATAAAGGAATTCATAAACATAATTCCATCACAACATAGTCAAACCAATGTAAAAATATGGATAGAAACAGAACCCTTTATTATCTTAGATGGAAAATAATTTTGATAAAACACTTGAATTGAATTCTTGAGGAAAATATCCTTTCTTCTTCAAAAACATTTTTCCTTTCATAACATGTCATACAACTTTGAAATAAAAGAAGTTGATTAAAAATAAACTTGAAAACTTGTAAAGGAATCTTCTTTTAAGTAATGTTTTAAAAATCCATTCATGCCGTATAAGTTAAAAAAAACATTCTTCGTACTTTTGTCGGAAAAGTCAAAAAGTACCTCGTACGGAAAAACGACAAAAGATTCCTTTCTTATTCTTTACTAAAAACTCTCCTAAGGGTAAAATTGGATTTAAACTATTTCAAGTGGATGGAAACAATATTACATATTGAGGGAACATGGATGTGGATGATAAAATACACCCCAGTAAATACTTACGAATAAACAATCTCGGATAAAAATGAGATTGTGATATTTCCCTTACCTTAGGTCCGATTTGCTTTGTTCGTGTCCGAAGCTCCTGTATAATGGTTTAAATAATGTTATTGACTTATTCCAGAATCATACATATTGATATGAGATCATATATGGTCATATTATTAGCTTCTTGTTAGTAATATTTCATTGTTACTTGTTACTCGGGTCTTTATAACTTTTTGTTCTTATGCGTGTTTTGTCGAATAAATTCTCATTCTTATCTTTAGGTTATAGATAATTCATTTCCAGAATGGTATTAGTGTAGTATATACCATATTCATTCATTCAATTCATTTATATAATCATTATGAAATGAAGATCATGTAGAACGAGTCGCATCACATCGTGGAGACGGTATTCCGTACGTACGCACGAGTGATGATATCGTTCCTATGATCGTGGAATTGTATTGGAGTATATATATATATTATTTCAGTATCAATATTACTTAATAATAATCATATATAGTTACTGATTACACCATTATACCCATCCTTGTAAGGTGATGGTGGAAAATAGATTACACCACGGCGTGGAGACGGTATTCCGTACGTACGCACGCGCGGTGATTTCATTTTTCCGTAGGATGGATAGAAGGTGAATTAGGGTTGTTTCATATTTATAATAACATATCAGTATGTAAGTAATACTGATGTTATTACTTTATCATGAAACAACTAAAGAAGAAGAAGTTGAAGAAGAAAGAAATTGAAAAGATCGGTAATGGATATTACCTCTTCTTTGGAACGCCTTTTTGAATCCTCCACTTAAGGAACTAAGATTGGTCTTTGGAGAAGACCAGGACCTCTAGGATTATTCTAGGGAAGTGGAGAAGGGAAAATGGCAGGGGTTGGCCGAGCTTGAGTGCTCAAATTGGTGTGAGGAGGAGGAGGAGGAGGTGCCCTTTTATAAGGGAGGAGAGGGGCACCTTAGGAATATCTCAAAATATTATTTTATATTAAAGTCAAAATCGGTTTATAATGGTTCCAAAGGGTCTTATTTCGAAGCTAAAGTGGGGATGGGTCGAAATACTATCAACCAATAGAATTTAGACAAGTTTAGGGTATTATTTTAACCTTATCAATTAGATTTAACTCTAAGTTAATTAATTTAACTTTTACCGTGTCTTTTTGTTTTCTTTCACTATATGGTTAATACACTTACTATAACATGCCAAACGAACCCCAAATTGTTTATTATTAATATACATATCCTTATCTAAGTCATTTGTCCGAACCTTAAATTTTTAGGAATAAAATAACAATTAATAATATAATATTTGATTTAAAAACTATTTTGTGTCAATTTTGACACTATTTGATATATGATTTTTGTGAAAGTCATAACAGAATTATATGTTCGAACCAAGTTGATTAAATCAACACTAATATATCATATCAACCTAGAAAATTAGTGGAATTCATAAAAAGTCTCAAATTACATTTATTTGGGTGTTTATAACATCAATTATGTCAATATTTCATTAATAAGATAATTACTGCATCATCATTGTGTCATAAATAAATTAAATTATTTAATGTCTAAAAATTACAAATAAAATACCCTTATGTAGGAAATCTTTTTAGCTTTCTAA
Organism: Viscum album; assembly: GCA_963277665.1. Classification (NCBI taxonomy): domain Eukaryota; kingdom Viridiplantae; phylum Streptophyta; class Magnoliopsida; order Santalales; family Viscaceae; genus Viscum; species Viscum album. The sequence continues at coordinate 541,667,143 of OY728135.1, forward strand.
TGAATATTTATAGTCGAATTTATCTTATGTATAACCCCATATTAAAAATGATTTACTTATTAAACTTTGATTTTAACTATTTTAACCCTTCTTTAAATAAATTAATAATAAATGTCCTAATCTAATCCAAGTGGGCCTAAATGATAATATTTTACACTTAAGGTTGTTTTTGGTCGAGATAAACTTGTCCAATAGAATTAGGACATGTGTTAGGGTAATATTAATATCATATTTACCCTTATTTACCCTATTTACTATTAACCGCGGTAAAAAAAAAAAGTAAAAAGTTACTATTCACCAAAAAATTATTTTCATCTCATTGAACCACATTTTAGTCCTTGATATTAACCGTGTCTCTCGGATTTTCGAAATTCCATTCACAGAAGCGGTAAAATTAAGTTTTATGCAAAATTCAGTTTTTTAACCTACCACTTAGTGGTTTCACTATTCATCAAAAATTGAAAGTTTTCAGAAAAATACCAAAATTTCACCCTAGGCTAATTTCGATATTCTGAGTCCAAAAATGAAGTCCATTTTGAAAAATAAAATTTATAAAATTTTAAAAAGTGGTTATTACTATTCATAACGGCTAGTTTTAATAGCATATTGTTGTTTAGTGAAACTCGGTATTGCGTACGACGCAAGCTATCGAGGAAGGTCGCGATTGCGTGCAAAGCAAGCCAAGCAAGTGTTGTGTAGAAAAAGATTCCTTTGATGATTTATATAACATAAAAGTCTCGGGTGTTACATTCTACCCCCCTTAAAAAGAATTTCGCCCTCGAAATTCGTCACTTTGTAACAAACAAATGAGGATACTTCTCCCTCATCATATCCTCAAGCTCCCATGTAGCTTCTTCAAGTTGGTGGTTCCTCCATAAAACTTTCACCAAGCGAGTGGTCTTGTTTCGTAGGACTTTTTCGCTACGAGCCAGAATCTCTATCGGCTGTTCTTCATAAGAAAGATCTTGCTCCAGCGGTACAACTTCTGAGCTGAGTACATGTGAAGGATCTGGTATGTACTTTCTCAGGAGAGATACGTGGAACACATCGTGAACTTGAGAGAGATTCGGTGGAAGCGCCAATCGGTAAGCTACCTTCCCAACACGATCCAGTATTTCAAAAGGACCGATATATCTAGGGCTCAACTTCCCCTTCTTTCCAAATCTCATAACCCTCTTCCAGGGAGATATTCGTAAGAACACTTTATCGCCCACTTCAAACTCTAGGTCTTTTCTTCGGTTGTCGGCATAACTTTTCTGTCGACTCTGAGCTGCTCTTATGTGTTGTTGAATAGATCTGACCTTTTCTGCCATTTCATCAACGAGATCAGGTCCTAATAGCTTTCTTTCCCCAACTTCATCCCAGCAAGTTGGAGTCCTGCATTTCTTTCCATAGAGAGCTTCATAAGGAGCCATTTGAATACTGGAGTGAAAGCTATTATTATAAGAAAATTCCACCAAAGGTAGGTGTTGATCCCAACCTCCTTTGAAATCCATAGAGCAAGCTCTCAACATATCTTCTAGGGTTTGAATTGTTCTCTCAGACTGACCGTCTGTCTGGGGATGATAAGCAGTGCTGAAACTCAACTCTGTATCCAGAGTATGCTGAAGACTTCGCCAGAACTTCGAGGTAAATCTCGGATCCTGATCAGATATAATAGAAAGTGGTACTCCATGCAATCTTACCACTTCCTTTACATATATCCTGGCAAGCTGATCTAGAGAGAAATCCTCTCTAATAGCAATGAAGTGTGCAGACTTTGTAAGACGATCAACTATGACCCAGATAGCATTATTGCCTTTGGATGTTTTAGGAAGTCCTGTGACAAAGTCCATAGTGATGTTTTCCCATTTCCATTCGGGTATGGGTAATGGTTGTAACATCCCCTTAGACTTCTGTCTCTCAGCTTTAACTTGTTGACAAACCAAGCATCGAGAGACATATTCAGCAACATCTCTTTTCATGCCATCCCACCAGAAGTACTCTTTCAGGTACCTATACATCTTCGTGCTTCCAGGATGAATAGAGAATGAAGAACTATGAGCCTCATCCAGCAGCTCTTTCTTTAATTCGGGGATGGGAGGAACACAAACCCGATTCCTGAACTTTATTATCCCATCACAATCAAGGTTGAATTCAGGAACATTTCTCACCTTCTTTTGTAACTCGACATCTTCTTTCTGTGCCTCTTTAATCTTCACATGTATAGATGGTTGAACATTCATTTGAGAAAGATAAGATTTTTCCCCTTCCATTATAATTCCAAGATCCATCCTTTGTAAATCCATAAATATTGGATCTTTTTTGATCCTCATCATGGATAAACTAGCATGGTCTTGTCGACTTAATGCATCTGCCACCTTGTTTGCTTTCCCAGGGTGGTAATGGATTGAGCAGTCATAATCCTTAATCAGCTCCAACCATCTTCTTTGACGCATATTCAACTCCTTTTGTGTGAAAATATACTTTAAACTTTTATGATCAGTATAAATATCACACCTTTCACCATAAAGGTAATGCCTCCAAATCTTTAATGCAAAGATTACCGCAGCCAACTCCAAATCATGTGTTGGGTAATTTTGCTCATGGATTTTCAACTGTCGTGAGGCATAAGCTATCACCATATCATTTTGCATAAGAACACACCCCAATCCCTTCTTGGATGCATCACTGTAGATCACAAACCTTTCTCCACTACAAGGCAGTGTGAGCACAGGTGCACTGGATAACCTTCTTTTCAACTCCTTGAAATTCTCTTCACATTCCTCTGTCCAGACAAACTTAACTCCTTTCCGAGTCAACTTGGTGAGTGGATTAGATAATCGTGAAAAATCTTTTACAAAACGTCGATAATATCCAGCCAAACCAAGAAAACTTCGGATCTCAGTTACTGTGGTTGGTCTCGACCATCTTTCGATAACCTCTGTTTTTGCTGGATCCACAGATATCCCCTCTTTTGAGATTATATGACCCAAAAATGCAACTTTTTGAAGCCAAAATTCACACTTGGTAAATTTGGCATAAAGCTTCTCTTTTCTCAGGGTCTTCAATATAATTCTCAAGTGATCTTCATGCTCTTCTTTGCTCTTTGAATAGACAAGAATATCGTCTATAAAGACTACCACAAATTGATCAAGATAGTCTCTAAAGACTCTATTCATTAGATCCATGAAGATAGCAGGGGCATTAGTAAGACCAAATGGAATTACTATAAATTCATAGTGTCCATACCTTGTACGGAAAGCCGTCTTTGGTATATCCTCCCTTTTGACCCTTAATTGATGATACCCTGAACGAAGATCAATCTTGGAAAAGTATTGAGCTCCGCGTAGTTGGTCAAATAAGTCATCAATGCGTGGGAGAGGATATTTGTTCTTGATAGTGATCTTGTTAAGTTCTCGATAATCAATGCAGAGTCTCATTGATCCATCTTTCTTCTTAACAAATAGAACAGGTGCTCCCCAAGGTGACGCACTAGGGCGTATGAATCCCTTATCAAGATTCTCTTGGAGTTGCTTCTTCAATTCCTGCAACTCAATTGGGGCCATTCTATAAGGTGTCTTTGAAATAGGCAAAGCACCCGGTACGAGTTCTATTGAAAACTCAACTTCACGATTTGGTGGAAGACCCGGCAATTCCTCTGGAAAGACATCATCAAACTCCCGTACAATGGGCATATTCTTAATCGTGAGTTTCTCACCAACCATTTGAGATAAATAACCTTCATTTAGTGGAATCAATACCCATAAGATGGAAGAAATTTCCACTGGAAGGTTATGTTCATCCTTGCATTGATAGACGATCATAGGTTGATCTGGAATATGAAATGTGACTTCCCTTCTTTGGCAATTGATATGAGCTCCATGTAGAGAAAGCCAATCCATGCCAAGAATCACATCAAATTCCACTAAAGGAAGGATCACAAGATTTGCAGGAAGCACTTTCCCACAAACTTCGATTGGAGAAGAATTATAAACTTCTGATGCGATTGATGTGCCATTAGGTGTTGTCACAGCTAACTCAACATCTAATTGTTGAGGTAATACGGTGATACCCTTAGAAAATTTTTCAGAAATAAAAGAGTGGGTGGATCCAGAATCAAATAAAACATTTGCTACTTTAGAGTGGATGGTAAGTGTACCTTTCACCACATCGTTATCGTACTCCACATCGCTGATAGAAATTGCATGTGACTTTCCTTTTTCTTTAGCCTTAAGAGTTTGTTGACGTCGACCATCATCATCAACCCTTGGATTTGGGCATTGATTGGCATAATGCCCCATCTCCTTGCACTTGAAACATTGAAGTGTAGCAGGTTCATTCTGTGTATCCCTTCCTTTGTTTGCATCATTAGACATCTTCTTCCCATTATCACGGCATTCAAATGCCCGATGACCTTCCTTTCCACATTTAAAACATTTACTTGTCCCTTTAAGACAACTCCCTCCATGTTTCTTTCCACACTTTGAGCATAAGGGAAAGTTCATCTTCTTTTCCGTGTGCTCTTTAGATTTTTCTTTGAATTCCATCTTCATCTTCTTATCAAACCCATGTGACTGATGGGTTACTCCAATCTCCATCTCGACTTTGAGAGCACATCGAACGATTTCCTCGTAGCTATTGAAGTCCCTTATGGCTAACGCCCTTCGAAGACTTGGTTTTAAGCCACTAAAGAATCGATCGATCTTACTCTCAGGTTGGATAATAATACCAGAAGCGTACCTTGCAAGTCTTGTAAAATTCGCTTCATAGGTACTAATAGATTCATCATCCCTTTGCTTCAGTTCAAGGAACTCTTTCTCCATCTTTGTTCGGAGAATACGAGGGAAGTACTTATTGAAAAATAAGTTCTTGAACTCATCCCATTCCATAGACTCAATTTCATCCCTTTGCCTCGTATTCTTAACAAGATTCCACCATTGATCCGCATCTCCTTCCAAACGATACACTGCTAGGATGACTTTATCATGCTCAGAACATTGAAGAACTGAAAATATCTTTTCAGTAGTACTAATCCATTGTTCAGCAACTAATGGATCAGTAGACCCGCTGAAAGATGGTGGACGCTGCCTCATGAAGGATTCAACAGAATGTTGCTCCCTCCTTTGTTCGTTTGGAAATCCTGCATGATTCATAGCTTGAGAAAGTTGCGTGAGCATGGCTACAAGATTTTGCATTCCAGCTCCCATATCGTTTGGTTGCTCAGGGGGACAATCATTGCATTGCCCATCGCATTCCGCATTAACACGGTTCCTTCGGGTTCCAGCCATTGACTAAAACCAAGAAGAATAGTGTGAGCAACACTAATTATAATAGGAAACCACATAATTCAAGAATAAAATTTTCGTGCTTATGGTCTTATCCTAGGTTATTCATGGCCATTTCTAAGATTGTGTTCTATGCTTAGACTTATTCTTAGGGTTCTTACTAAGGCTTTCACATCCTAGTTTCCAAAGGTTGACTATACCTTTCCTCTGATACCAACTGTAGCGGTCTAGAATTACTTCCAGTGGACTACAATTGATACCTATCAGGGCACTCCATGGGCGGCTACACCCCCTGGGCGGGACACACCACCATCCCCAGTGGCAGCCATTTCCTCATGAAGCCCTTGGGCGGAGAGCCATGCTTCGTCCAACGCTCACATGTGAGAGTTCCCAAGGATCAGATACATTCCTACCTCCTTTGCCTCTGATACCAACTATAACGACCCACACTTTACATACATTGTTAATACTTCAAAATTGAAGCACACTTATTACAACATATGACAAAACCACAAAGGACCGTATAGGTATAGTGTCTTTAGAAACTGGGAAACATAAACAACTGGTTCATAAATCTTCTACAGTGTCTCCCATTTATTTCATCATATCTAGGGTCCCTTTTAGCATATTCTACTTAATATCCATCTTCCTGACCTGGGGAAAAGAAAACATAAAAGGGTGAGCTCAAATGCTCAGCAAGGGCAAATAAAGGAAATAAAAATCATATCATATCTTTATGAAAATCAAAACCTGCAAAAGAGATCATAATATCTTAACATGGAATAAATCATAGAAGTGAAAATGAGATCCCCAAAATCATAACATAAAACTTGAAACTTTGTGGCATGCACACATAATCATGGAAAATCATTTCTTGTTAGTCATGACTCATTGCCAAGACTATCTTAGTGGACAAAGTCCCTTTCTGAACCGAGTTCACTCCTCGTTTCAGTCCTGTATCACTGAACCAAAATAACCTTCCGTTCCAGCCATGTCTATCTCATGAGATATAAAATCTTTACCCAATGCATTGGAGGGAGATATAGGTCCCACCCATCTTATAATGAATCCTTTCTTATGTGTGCCACATAATCATAAAACATACATCATCGCATAACACATATAACAAAAATGGGATTCTTGAAACATCATGACATCATAAATCAATTCATATATGATAAAGGAATTCATAAACATAATTCCATCACAACATAGTCAAACCAATGTAAAAATATGGATAGAAACAGAACCCTTTATTATCTTAGATGGAAAATAATTTTGATAAAACACTTGAATTGAATTCTTGAGGAAAATATCCTTTCTTCTTCAAAAACATTTTTCCTTTCATAACATGTCATACAACTTTGAAATAAAAGAAGTTGATTAAAAATAAACTTGAAAACTTGTAAAGGAAGCTTCTTTTAAGTAATGTTTTAAAAATCCATTCATGCCGTATAAGTTAAAAAAAACATTCTTCGTACTTTTGTCGGAAAAGTCAAAAAGTACCTCGTACGGAAAAACGACAAAAGATTCCTTTCTTATTCTTTACTAAAAACTCTCCTAAGGGTAAAATTGGATTTAAACTATTTCAAGTGGATGGAAACAATATTACATATTGAGGGAACATGGATGTGGATGATAAAATACACCCCAGTAAATACTTACGAATAAACAATCTCGGATAAAAATGAGATTGTGATATTTCCCTTACCTTAGGTACGATTTGCTTTGTTCGTGTCCGAATCTCCTGTATAATGGTTTAAATAATGTTATTGACTTATTCCAGAATCATACATATTGATATGAGATCATATATGGTCATATTATTAGCTTCTTGTTAGTAATATTTCATTGTTACTTGTTACTCGGGTCTTTATAACTTTTTGTTCTTATGCGTGTTTTGTCGAATAAATTCTCATTCTTATCTTTAGGTTATAGATAATTCATTTCCAGAATGGTATTAGTGTAGTATATACCATATTCATTCATTCAATTCATTTATATAATCATTATGAAATGAAGATCATGTAGAACGAGTCGCATCACATCGTGGAGACGGTATTCCGTACGTACGCACGAGTGATGATATCGTTCCTATGATCGTGGAATTGTATTGGAGTATATATATATATTATTTCAGTATCAATATTACTTAATAATAATCATATATAGTTACTGATTACACCATTATACCCATCCTTGTAAGGTGATGGTGGAAAATAGATTACACCACGGCGTGGAGACGGTATTCCGTACGTACGCACGCGCGGTGATTTCATTTTTCCGTAGGATGGATAGATGGTGAATTAGGGTTGTTTCATATTTATAATAACATATCAGTATGTAAGTAATACTGATGTTATTACTTTATCATGAAACAACTAAAGAAGAAGAAGTTGAAGAAGAAAAAAATTGAAAAGATCGGTAATGGATATTACCTCTTCTTTGGAACGCCTTTTTGAATCCTCCACTTAAGGAACTAAGATTGGTCTTTGGAGAAGACCAGGACCTCTAGGATTATTCCAGGGAAGTGGAGAAGGGAAAATGGCAGGGGTTGGCCGAGCTTGAGTGCTCAAATTGGTGTGAGGAGGAGGGGGAGGAGGTGCCCTTTTATAAGGGAGGAGAGGGGCACCTTAGGAATATCTCAAAATATTATTTTATATTAAAGTCAAAATCGGTTTATAATGGTTCCAAAGGGTCTTATTTCGAAGCTAAAGTGGGGATGGGTCGAAATCCTATCAACCAATAGAATTTAGACAAGTTTAGGGTATTATTTTAACCTTATCAATTAGATTTAACTCTAAGTTAATTAATTTAACTTTTACCGTGTCTTTTTGTTTTCTTTCACTATATGGTTAATACACTTACTATAACATGCCAAACGAACCCCAAATTGTTTATTATTAATATACATATCCTTATCTAAGTCATATGTCCGAACCTTAGATTTTTAGGAATAAAATAACAATTAATAATATAATATTTGATTTAAAAACTATTTTGTGTCAATTTTGACACTATTTGATATATGATTTTTGTGAAAGTCATAACAGAATTATATGTTCGAACCAAGTTGATTAAATCAACACTAATATTTCATAGCAACCTAGAAAATTAGTGGAATTCATAAAAAGTCTCAAATTACATTTATTTTGGTGTTTATAACATCAATTATGTCAATATTTCATTAATAAGATAATTACTGCATCATCATTGTGTCATAAATAAATTAAATTATTTAATGTCTAAAAATTACAAATAAAATACCCTTATGTAGGAAATCTTTTTAGCTTTCTAATGAATATTTATAGTCGAATTTATCTTATGTATAACCCCATATTAAAAATGATTTACTTATTAAACTTTGATTTTAACTATTTTAACCCTTCTTTAAATAAATTAATAATAAATGTCCTAATCTAATCCAAGTGGGCCTAAATGATAATATTTTACACTTAAGGTTGTTTTTGGTCGAGATAAACTTGTCCAATAGAATTAGGACATGTGTTAGGGTAATATTAATATCATATTTACCCTTAGTTACCCTATTTACTATTAACCGCGGTAAAAAAAAAAAGTAAAAAGTTACTATTCACCAAAAAATTATTTTCATCTCATTGAACCACATTTTAGTCCTTGATATTAACCGTGTCTCTCGGATTTTCGAAATTCCATTCACAGAAGCGGTAAAATTAAGTTTTATGCAAAATTCAGTTTTTTAACCTACCACTTAGTGGTTTCACTATTCATCAAAAATTGAAAGTTTTCAGAAAAATACCAAAATTTCACCCTAGGCTAATTTCGATATTCTGAGTCCAAAAATGAAGTCCATTTTGAAAAATAAAATTTATAAAATTTTAAAAAGTGGTTATTACTATTCATAACGGCTAGTTTTAATAGCATATTGTTGTTTAGTGAAACTCGGTATTGCGTACGACGCAAGCTATCGAGGAAGGTCGCGATTGCGTGCAAAGCAAGCCAAGCAAGTGTTGTGTAGAAAAAGATTCCTTTGATGATTTATATAACATAAAAGTCTCGGGTGTTACAATGAGAGGACCTTAGAGTCTGAGAGTTCATTGATGGAGCATTTGGTTATATTTTTCTAGGATGGAACGTGGTAGGTCACTCCAAATGTGGGGAGCCCCCTTGAGGTAGTTGACTTATACCCCTGAGACTGAGGTAGTTTTATTTTTTAAGGGTTTAGTATGTTTGGTTCCATCTTTATATTTTTTTGATAGATTGGGGAGGATATATGTTAAGGTGGTGATATTTTAACATCCCGGGTTTTTGAGTCGGGTCAAAAATCACTCACTGTTTGTATTTATGGTTTAATGGCTATACCACTTAATTTTTTGATGTTTAGAACCAATTTAAGAGAGTTATCCCATCTTTATATCATGTTCATACTTGAGTCTATTGGTTTAGTAAATGACATGGTGGTTCGTAAGAGGTTTTGGTAGCATCGGAGGCCTAGAGTCTTGTTTTGTAGTTGCTGTTTAGGGGTGCACAGTTAGTGTAAACCATGCAGCCTCTTCTATCTATTCATAAGGCCCAATTATGAACTAACTCATGGTTTTTAAAACCATGCAGTTGGGGAAAATAGCTTTGCGAACTCTATCTTTATTTTTAATAATGGGATCCCATATGGTTTGCTCATAGTTTTTCAAACTATGTGGGGTGACAATGCAGACATGGAATCATGGGTAGTGGGTGTTGCATAGTTTGCACATGGTGTGGTAAACTGTGTGAGTAAACCATGAAAACCAATTAAATAAGTTATTTTATTATTTCACCTATTATATTTTTCTTTATTCCTTTTTCCATTTATCTTACTTATTTTCCCATGGGCCGTGCACAGTAGGGGGTCTCCCCCCACATTCCTCCCGCTCCACTCCTCCTACTGTGTGGTCTATATCCTCCATCTGACCTATGATTTGGTTGTCATTCGGTGCAATAGAACTGTATCAGTGAGTCTATCCTCACCCTTTAATCTATAATTATTTTCTTTTGTTTCTGGATCCCAAATTACATCCAATCTATTTTACTTTCTTTTCTGGGATTTTTAAAGAATCGTTTATTTATTCCAAATGACATCAAATTAGAGAACAATATTGGATGCGACTACATCTTCCAGTCCAAGGTATGTGTTGAATATCTTCCTTTTGTTTTCCCGATCATTTTGGGTGTGTGGATTTTATCATTACATTGGGTAATTGAGAGGGAATAAGTTTCTTCATAATATATTTATCGTAAAACTATAAGTGATTCCATTAGGTATGCTCTCGACCAACTCACATGTGTAGCGTCGGGTTAGAGGTCGTCGACCACATTGCGTAGCTTGGAAATGTTTTATTATTGATGTAATTTTTATTTTTTTGATTTAATTTTATTTTGAAAATTCATTTATTGGAATGGTTTTATATTCAAAACTAATTTATTATATGGAATTGACTTAGGCAATTCAAATGAGTTGAATTGCATGTTATTAAAATTATACAATTCAATCAGATTAAAATGAATTGTTTATTAATGTGGGTAGTTTAATATATATTTTAAACAAATATAAAGTATGATATGAGATAAGACACATGGGGTAGTGATAGGAATGGACTAAGGTTGGGATGACTTCGACTATTCAGAATTGAGGCGATGAGATCATCTGGTTGGGCTTGCCTAGAATTATATATATATATATATATATATATATATTGGTGATGATCATAGGATTGGGTGGGTTATATTGTGGCAGTTAGTCCTTCCCATTAGGAATGGATCATGACATGGGATGTAATGTATATCAAATTTGATCAACATTGTTTTCGGGGAAAAGGTAGTAGTGTTGATGTGGATTAGGTATTCATTTGTTGATTGACGCTCATCTTTGATGGCCAAAATACCAATTTCAGTCATGTTCATGTATATTGACTCTTTGATGAGGTGTTTTTTACAAATCATGTGGGTAGAGGCCCCTAATAGTGAGAATTATTAATTAGGGGGTGTTCTTTACCATATAAACCCATTTGGAATATGGGGAGTCTTTAGTTGATAGTGATGAGGATGTAAGTAAGTGGATGAGGCTCACCATATTGAGGTCATTAAATATGTTTGATTTGAGAGAACATAAATTGTTGTTTCTTGGGACATAATGTTGAGTGATGTTAGAATATTTTAATTTAGGACAGGTATTTCTATGCCTTAGGATTACATTCCAGGGGTCGACATGTACTCTTGGGTCTAAAGAACTGGTGAATAGTTTAGGTGTGCCTTTGAGAAATTAGTGATTTTATTAAAACAAGATGTGTTAGGAGTCACGTGGTGCCAAAGTACTTGTTTAAAGAGAAACCCAAGGGTTCGGATTGGTAATTTACATTATAGGGATACCTTGGTCCATGTCCCAAGTATCCTTTCTTATTCATACATATAGTTATGTCTAAAGTAGCTGACATCTCCCTATTGGTTTTTGAGAACCAGTGGAGTTAGTATTTATTTTAATTTATTGATATTTTTATTTTATTTAATTACATATTACACAATTACTTAAACACTCATGTTGGGTATGAAAACATGGTTGGTATCATACTATGAAACATTCTAACACCCTACATGGGACCTCTGGAATGCATGTATCCTTTATGTTATTGAATTTAAGAAATGGTTTGGGAACAAGAGTTGGGCCATAGTTGAAGTTAATCCTGGGATATGGGCATGGAACTTGAGGTAATTCTTTCACTGGAACATTCCATTTTTGTATTCCTTTTGATTGTATTTATGTATCAACTTTCCTATATATATGTCACTATTGTGGTCTTCCATGCGATACCCTCTTTTGTATATTGATCTATATGACCTGCTGTGTATTCATGTTTTGTTTTACTGAATTTTTTTTGTGTTTGCAATGTTTTCATAATATTTATTTTCTTATTTAGTTTCTTTTAATTCTTATATTAATTCCACTATTTATTGTTATTAATTGTGTTTCTGTGATTGGCAGCTCTGGTTCAGGTTTTTTAGACTTAAATTTCGCTTCATGTTATATATATAATCCAGACCACAATTATATCATCCCGAGAGGGTATAAGCTACCCCATATACCACTTTCACACAAATACTGCTATTTGAAAACCTTTTACATTCAGAGAGGCACATTTATAGTCAGTGGAACTCTGATTGATAGCACCATCCAGGTGGCTAATCGGTTTGGGGACACTGCTTTCTCCGAAAAACATCACTGACTTCATCACAAGATATTGTATTTTTAAAATACTCTCTAATTAATGCATCAAGAAGTTCCATATATATATTGGAATGAAAATGTTATTACAAGAATATTTAGCTAAATAAATATGTCGATAAAAATTAATTGGAAATATAATGAAAATGCTCAAAGCATGACTTCTAAATGAGGAAACATTCACTCTGACTACCCATCAAATTATGTATGAAATGTTTTTCTAAAATTTCATTAATTTTCCAATGAATTTTGATGTCATTTTTTTAAAATTAGGGGTAATACAAAGATCAGTATTAAATACTATATATGGATAAACTCCATGAAATCCAAAAATTTGTTTAAGGTAGAGTCTAGAAAGATAATCTAAATACATACTCTCTCAAAAAAGAATAAAATGTATAAATTATTCAATTAAACAAAAATTAACCATATCTAATTTTAACCTTGAGATGTATTGGGTAAACCTACCCTGAAATCTAGGGTTATTTTCTCACATTTCTATTTAGGCATTCGAAATGGTTGAATCATCTGCTCCGATAGTTGTCCCTAAACCATAATTGATTAACAAGTCAAATATTTATTGGTAAAATAAAAAATATATTTCATTATTCCATCCCACCAATATTATCCATGAAGGTGTATATACATATTATTGTATTCTGAATAAATAAATAATAGGGAACTATGAGATTTAATAAAAAAAATCCCTTCTCCAAATAGGGATCACTTGGAACACATAACCTCTTTCCAAATCCTAAAACACCTTGTTTTTCAATTTTAAATTCATCAACTTAACCTTCATAAAAAACATTACAATTTCATAAAATAATGATATTCTATATGGGGATGCTTAATTTTTTCTGACAAAGATTTCTAGATTGACACTGAAACCAAAATATTTGGTGTTTCTATATTCACAATTTCTAGGCCAACAATCATTAAATCTATAAATAAAGAATCATTTTACAAATATAGCATAACTAATATTGAATTTTCATCACAACTCATGGAATAAAATAATTTTTTATATTTACCTCGATGATAGTTAATCATGCAATCATAATCCCTTAACAATTACGAAAATATTCTATTCCTCATGTTCAATTATTTTTGAGTGAATATATACATCAAACATTTTTTTGAGTATACATTTCACATTTTTGAAGCTAGTTAAGTATAATATGTAGTATAATTCATCTCATGGTGTTTCAACTATTTTGATTCATATGAAATCACTCAATAATTTTACATTGAAAGAGAGCCAATGACATTCAATGATTCATCACTAAAAATGAATAATTCACAACTCATTATTTGGAAGGATAGTATTGGATGATTAACCAATATTATTTTTAATTCTCAAAAAAATTCATCACATTATTTTATTTAGATGAATTTAGCTCATTTGAGAGTTAATATAGTTAGTGAGTAAGAAAAAAATTAATGTTTTTAACAAACCATCGACAGTAACTCGATAAATCAATAGAAATTTGAATAATTGTAATATTTATAGGTCTTAGACACTCTTCTGACACTTAAGTTTTAGTATGATTAATATTTATGACATATTTTGAAATAATATTCCAAAGGAGTGAAATGTGTTGTCATAAAATTTATAATTGATAAATTGTATATATAAATTCTTTTATTTTAATGATTTCAATAAAATACTTAGTTGTTTCTCTAAAACATTATAACTTTTATAATAAACAAGAATATAATTAATGAAAAAAATTATATTTATCCATGTACTCATCATAAACTCTATTCATAATATCCACAAACATAGTTGGAACATTTTCAAAACCAAAAGGTAAAACCAAAAAATCATAATAGTCGTACCTAATATGAAAAAAAACTATATAATTTTATCCTCTACTTTTAGATACAAATACCCAAACATGGGGCCATTCAATGAAATTTACTGAGCACCCTGAAGTTAATCAAATAATTTAATGGTATGATGTAATGAATACTTGTTCATAATAGTTATGTTATCGAGATCCATATAATCATTGTAATTACTCAATAAACAATATTTATTTTTATCAAGAAAAATCAAAGCACATTAATGGGACATTCTTGAAAAAATGAAACCCTTATCAAGCCACTCTTTTAACTAATTTTACAATTCTAAAAGTTCTACTAGATCCATTTCATAATAGGTTTTTAATATTATCTTATCATCTGAAACTAATTCAGTGGTTAATTTAAGATCCTAATCTAGAATAGCACCAGTCAAATCATCATGTAATACAACTAAATATTCATTTACTATAAGCATACCGATAATTTTAATAGTTTTTTCATTTAAAAAATATGTGTATGATAACATTAACTCTTTTATTTAATCAGTTTCAATGGTTTTTGATATTTTACTGAAGGTATACGTCAATTATTATATACAAATATAAAATAATTATGAAAAATAAAATCTTTTGCTCTCTAATATATCTTACCATGATTAAATGAAAGCCAATACATAATGTGAATATCATAAAACTCTAAAATTGGAAAGATAACAACGATTATAGGAAAATATCCGCAAATGATAAAAAATGATTTCTACAGAATCATGTTTCCTTTATACTACCGTAATGAATTTTTACCATAATTCACGAGTTTATTTAAGAAGATAGAATTTATATTTTACCTGAAAATTTCCTAAAAATAAAAGACTAAAGTGATCCAAAATAAAAAAAATAATGGCATAATCTAAATAAACATGTAACATACTTTTCAATACTTAATTTGAATTTTTAGCATAAGCTACAGTTATAGAAAAAATATTTTACAAACCTCTATTCCATTAGTTGTGAGGATTTAAATGTTGAGTAAGTAACTTTTGACATGCGTTAGAATAATTACCCAAATCATTGCAATTAAATCAGTAGAATACTGGATGAATTTCTGTTTTCCCAAAACTGGAGTGATCATAACTGTTTTTCATACAGTCATGATCCAAATGATTGAATTTACCAGATTAATAAATTTTTTTCAATCATATAATGCAACACCCCTATATTTTATGATATATTTAATTTTAAATAAATTTAGTTTCTTTGATAGAGAGTGATAAATTCATCATAGAGATTAAACAAACCATGATATTATATAGAAATATTATTATTTAATGTGATAGTTATAACCAAGCCATTGGATTTGAATGTCTAAATAAGAATAACAAAATTATGAAAAATATATGGTTTATAAAAGTATAAACTGAATTTGTTGGTTATCAATTGATTATAAATGAATATAAAAATCATTTGAAAGTAATAGTATTTTTTTCTTTAAAACAATTCATGCACCCAATGTATTTTTTTCTTAATAAATTACATTAATAAAAATTGGTAAAGGATTTGCATAAAATGAATATATTATACATTTGATAAAATGTTTTAACATTCAACTAATTTTTTTTCTATGAATGGAATAATAATAAGTCCAATTTTATTCTTGAAAATTAATTTTACTAAAAATTTATTTTTGTTGTGTTTTTTCGACTTATTTGAAAATAAATTTTGACCAATTATATAAATTTAATCTGAAAAATGGTTCCCATACATGGAGTTAGGACATTCAAATTTAGGAAATAGTCCTATCTTTTCTTTGTTCTATAGGAATGGTAACATTGGTAATTTGTTTCACATCGGTACGGGTAAAACATGTTAAATATGGTCAAAACATTAGGATAAGGCATTGAAATCTCCATAACAGTTAAATTTATCCTACTGGATGAGTGGAGTTCATCTAGTATCATTTAATTCTCAAAAATATAACTACTTAATTCCACTTTCATTTATTATGACTAATATATTAATTTAAGAAAAGAAAAAATAAAAAATGTCAATCAATTATATTTAATTTCTCTAATATTTTCACATAATTATAAAAGGGGAAACTTTTCGTAAGAAATGTTTAATTTAATGGTGAGTTAATTTTATTAATAGTAATTTATTTTAAATTGGATTGACTTAATAAATGACTCAAATTCTTACAAAACACCGATATAGTATTAATCCAATTAATTAAAAAATAAAATAAATGAAATTAAAAAGTATAAATGAAATATTATTTGGATGAAATATTCTGTTTAAATATATTTTTAGACAAAGATCACATATTCAGGTTTTTTATGGGTTTATATCCATATTCTATTTCTTTGAAGATGTTTTCAAATCCAAATTCAATGAATATTTCTGATAATTAAAGTAATGATATTTTATAATAAATAATATTTTTTTATTCATGAAATTATTATCTTTATCCATGGTAATGAGATATGGTTTGACATATCAACCATTGTCCATTCCTGGGTCACAATTCATTTTACAGTAACATTCTCAACTCTTAATCTATAAATACATTGATTTTGTGGTTAAAAAATCACCTAAATGTGCAAAACATTAATTTGATGAGTGCTTTTTAAATAATAATAATCTTAAAATTTAATTATATTAATTTTTACCCACTTTTAATGAAAATTTATTTATATTAATTTAATAATTTAGGTAATTCCCTGAGTGCCCCTCCCCTCACTTATAAAATAGAACCTACTCTACTTCATTATTAAAAATGTTTTAGCCTTATATATTCGAAAATAACTACCATGAAAACTTCCTATATTCCTCTAAAAAACCCTAGTGATTTTTTATTTATAAATTTCCATCCTATAAGGGCTTAATGTGTAAGCCAAATAAGGTTTCTCAATGAAGAAGCATAACTTTGAACTGAGAATTTCCAATTTTATTTCTTCTTCTACCTCATATAAATACAATGTATCTTTTCAAAAATAAGTGAAATAATTTTTTTAAATATTATTAATTATTATTATAATAATTTAAAAACCATTATCCTCTTTCCCATTGCTAAAAATGATAACATTGCTTGTGCGTATGTGTGGACAACCCCATCCACGAACAAATGTGATTCATTTTTTGTTTTATCTTTATGAGGATAGTAATAAAGAAATTTTTATTTAACATAAATGATATGTTTTATATAAAAATGATTTGGGAAATGTGAATTATTCTTTACCTTTATTTTGTTCTATATGATGAGAAGTGAAAACAACATCCATGCGCACATACGACCTACCGTCTCCAAGAATGATATAATTTATTTTTCTATATATATCCTTTATAAATGCATATATATATATATATATATCTATATATATTGAAAACATAAGAAATTTATATAATGATTAAAATTATGGTGATTATAGAACTGTGATCAATGTAAAAGTACATGAACTACAAATCCATAATTCTTATGAGAACTAAAATAGTTAACACTTTGAAATGATGAATTTGATAAAAAAAATATAAAAAATGTGTGAAAAAATGTTATAATTGGATCATATATGATATTATTAGTATTTTTATGATTATTTTTTATATTTATAAAAAAATTAAATTTTATATACATTAGTTTATTACGATTTTAATGAAATTCAAACTCCTGGAAAGTATTCCTCATTACACATTTATTTATGTGAGACTTAAGCCATATTCACAACTTGGATCCTTTATGTGGTATATATATTTCCAATTATTTTATTTTTTATTTATCAAAATTAAAAATATGTGGATTTTAATATCAATATAATGTTCTCTCTTTAACGAGGGTCTTATTTTATTGTTACCAAAGTTTTAAGGGTTTTATGTTAAAATAAAATTGTTTTCCAAGATTATTTATGATTATGTTTCCAATGATGAATTTTAGGATATAAATCACAATAATATCATAAATTTCTATCTACTTTGGTATTTATAAACAAAATAATTTAACACCATGACATTTAATAGAAGATCATTTTGTTCGGTAGTATATTCGACACGCAACACAGATCTTAAAAGACACACAAAATATATAACCGTTAGAACATACTTGTTAAATTGATGGAATTAATAGTATTAAAAAATTAATCATATATATATATATATTATACTCAAGATAAATTATTGATAAATTCTTAGTTAATAATCTATCAATTTTTAGTTGTGTAATTTTATACTTTAAAAATATATTTTATTCAAAAATGATTTTTATTGATTTTCATGAAAAAAATATTATAAATAAATTTTGGAAATTTAGAAAAATTAATTTTATAAAATGATATCCATTTTTTAATATTTCATATAAAAATTTTCTTTGGGTGAAAATTTGTGATTTTTCAAAAAATATTTATTTTTCACTGAATAGTGAAAAATATGTATTTTAGAAACTAAAATCAAGTTTTTCAATAAATTAGTTAAAAATAATGTCCCATAATATTTTAAATGTGATTTAAAATTACATAATAATTATTTATTAATATATAATCCACATAATTATTTTTTAACCATATTTATTTTGTATTTCAGTATAATAATGTTTTTGGGTTTAAAAATGAGATTTTTTTGAAAACTGTTTCAAAATGATTAATGTTTATCCATTTTAATTAATTATGATAATACATAATTAATAATTTTTTAAATGAAATATATAAATTATATATCAATAAACATTAAATTAAATTGATAAAAGTATTATTATTAATCATATAGTTAGTATGAAATCATCTTTTGCTCAAAAAATACAATTCTTAAAAACCAAACTTTTTGTTATGTCTATAGGTTTTGATTTAAATAAGATATTGAAACTTACATGAAATGAATTTGGTAAAATTTATTATAATGTTTTTATCATAATTTATTATATAATATGGTAAAATTAATTTTTGACCATAATTAATTGTGAAAATAGTAAAAATTAATTTCCATGTTAAAGGTAAAAACATATTTACTAGGGGTTATAATACATATTTCGGTTAAAATGACCCAAATATTTGTATAAAATATATTTTAAAATCATATTTATACATTATAATGCTAAGGATCATTAAAAGACCATTTTTAGTGGGGTGGAATGTGAAAAACGTGGGTTTTCCTTTTTATTTTAAAAAATTATAAGTTTGCAACTCACATCACTTATAAAAGGCCACCCACTATCCTCTCATATTCACAACTTAGATGTTCTTTTTTCATGGATAATAACATCCCAAATATCTTCATTAATTCAATCTAAAATATATATATCCATTATTGGGATTAAGAATCCATCTTAAGAAAGAATTTCTTCCTTACCTAAGAAGGCTTCCGGAAGATGAGGTATTGTTCCTAACCAATGAAATTTATTTTAATTCTTCTTGAAACTATAGAAAATTTTATTAAATTATTAATATATAATAAAAAAGTATCTATCATATACTGATATGTTATAATGATAATTTAATAACCTAAATCCATCCCATATTCCATTAAATGTGATATGGAATTATCATTCATGTGTACAGAAGATTACCGCCTCACGAACTGATGTAATTTTTCTTTCTGACATCACCTTTCATGGATTGTTGTGATAATGTATTTAAAGTAAATATATGCTATTTTTAACATATTTTAATTATTTATTTAAGATATGACATATAAAGTTTTTACTTTCCATTCAGTGGGGGATATGATGACGTTGCTCGTGTGTACGACAGACTACCGCCTCACAAAGCGATGTGATTCGTTTTTCACTAACACATTACATGGAATGTAATAACGGTAATGTTAATAAATATATATGAAATATGGGTAATAATAATTATATTTTTTATTATTATAGAAATATAATTGATAATTTTCATTCTTTCACTAAAAAATGACGACGTTGTTCATGGATGTTAGGATTACAGCCTCCACGAAGAGATGCGATTATTTTTTCATCACTAAATCACATGGATAATATATATAAATATATTTGAAGAAAAATATTATATTTATTATAATATTATCATTCTATATTCATAACTTCATTCCATAATGATCATTGAGAAATATAAATGTTCTTCATACGTATGTACGACCTATCATCTCCATGATCGTAACCTAATTAATTTTTCATATATATTTTTCATGATTAGTTTTAAAAAGTATAATTAATTTACAAATATGATAATTATGTAATTATTATTATTATTTATATGTTTTATAATTAATTCTTTTCCCATGATCAAAACACCGAAGCCATTTTGATTTAATGAATCAAACATTTTAAAAACAAATGACGTAGACTTAACTGATTTTGTATTTGAATATATAATTTAAAAGAAATAAAATAAATGATTTAAGTATAAGGTATTACTCATTGAATATTTTATTAAGAAATAAAATAATTTATTTAATCATATTATACATGAGTAAAATGTCATACAGTGAAAATCTATATTCGAGGTATGAGTTTTCTCATTTCATTTTTTTTTGTGATACACATGCCATATTCAACACCTGTTTTTATTTTTTAGTGTATAAACAACACATTTTACATGTAATAACTGATTGATTCATAAATAATGTAATTTTATGTTTCTATTATATTTATTTCATTAATTAGGAATTAATTTGAAATTTTCGACGTGGAAAATAATTTCTTAACTCAATTTATTTCATTAGGTTAAAACAAGTATTCATTAAAATTATTATGTAATGATTACGTGTGTAATGAATATTTATTATATTATTTTTATTTCCATTTCTTTTATTTGTTTTTAAATTTCATACACATAATTTATTCCCTAATTAATTTTCAAATTCAATTTTATGATTTTTTAAGGTTATTCACCAAAAATTATCTTTTTTTGGAGAAAATATTTATAATATTAACCTATATTTATTTGTGAGTTGTATATACCACCATTTGACTAATTATATCATTAAAATACTTATTTTAATTATACTTAATGTATCATTTTATGTTATAATTTTATGAGGCATATGATTAAAGAGATACCAAATAAGGAAAGACTTTATGTTACAATGTAACTCCTTTAAATATTGTTTATCTTCAAAGTTCTATTGGAGGAAATAATTGATCCTAATTTTTAAAGAAAAAATATTTCTTTTCTAATAGTTGTTAATGAGGTTAAAATGTTTTATTTTCATTTACCCGTATTCATCGAATAAATATCAATAATTCTGTTTTTAAGTGATACCAATATAGTACATTCATTTAGATTGTGTACCTTTCACTTCTATATCAATGTTTTAAAAAGTTAATATTCTCTAAAAATAACCGTTTTCCTATAGATATTATAATTGATATTTTAACTTATTTTAAAAGGTTATAAAAGTAAATTTTATAATATTTTTACAATGGGTAACTTATTATTTTAATTATTATTTTTTTTGAAAATAATTCTTTCTTCCTATATATAACATGAATATATTTTTCTTCCATAATGAAAGTTATTTTCATTGAATAATCATTTATAAGTTTCCAAGGTTTAAAAAAATTATTTTTCAGCATATTTTGAAATTTTAGGTTTTAAAATTGAATTTCAAAATGAAAAGTTTATTTTCATCAAAAATGTTTTTATGATTTTTAATGGTATTTCCAAACATAAACTTCAATAACATTTCTTGTTACTTATTCACCAAAGGTGGTGTTTTTTAATGATACCATCCTAAATCATTTTCTTGATAGATAATGATTATTTTAAATAGATTGTTATGGAACCCATTTCTTTTCCATGGTCCAATCCAGATTCAAATATATTATAGTGGAACCCATCTATTTTATATCGGTTATGTTGTTTCAAAGAAATTGCAATAGAAATCATATCATTTCCATGCGTTAATCATTTTTCAATGAGATTGTTATGGAACCCACTTCTTTTCAACATGTTAATAATGTTTCAATTATATTATTATGGATCCAATTTATTTTCCAAAGGTTATTCACGTTTAAAGATATTTTAATGGGGCATGTTCTTTTTCAATAGGATAATCATGTTTCAATTAGATTTTTATGGAACCAATAAATTCTCCAAGGGTTAATCATGTTTTAAAGATATTTTTATCAAATATGTTTCATTTCCATAGGATAATCATGTTTCAGATATATTATTATGTAACTCATTTATTTCACATAGGTTAATCATGTTATGAAATGAATAATCTTTGTTTTTATGAGTTTATGATGAAATTCAAGATCTATGTAATTTATTTATCTTATGGTTCTTAAAAATTTCATATACGATGGGTTTGATAAGATAGCACATTAATACATTAGGAAATTATTATGTTACCTTGAGCATTAAATTATAATTCGGTCTTATGGTATCTCCAATTGAAAGGGTATTGTAATAGTTCAATGATAATTTTGTTCCAAGATACCAATATGATTTCATGAAGCATTCTATATATATAAATGTTTTCTTTAAGCTCACCCTTTTTTTGGGTTTTCCAAATTTATCTAGAATGATGTATAATGAATAATTTCTATAAGTGATTCAATTGGGTTATGATGGTGACTTACCATATGACATTAAATTCATTTTCATGTTAGTTAACGTGCGATGTTTTTATAGGTGATGTTGTAATTTTTTTTCAACATCAGTTATTAAGAACTGAAATTTATAATAAATTAATTTGTCTATTTTAAGTCTAGTTATAGAATAACCACCGTGAATAGCCCCATGAAATTTGGGTTTTCACATTAGTTTTCTACTAAACTATGTTAAAATCATTCATTGCTCGTTTTTCACATCATTTATCAAATAAAAAACATGAAAACCAAAATAGAATGGTTTTTCACATGGTTAATCAGATACCTTATGTGATTTTTTTTAATAATTTTGTTTTAATTTATTCTATCCATAGTTGAAAATAATGGAAAAATGAAAAAAGAGAAAATTACCAGAAAAAACACTCAAAACAACCAAAAAACCAAATTATGATGAGAACATTAAATTTTACAATATATAAAAAAATAATATAAAATCTAATCAGGCATGTGAAATGATTTTTCCTTTTAATTTTTTGGTGTCTCAGCTCTTTTGGACTATAAGTGATAGGATCATCAAAAATATAAAACTAAAAACTAACAATTTAACATTTATTCTAAATAAAATAAATGAAATATTAAAAGAAAATATATAATGAAATATAATCCAGTAGAACATTGTAGGGTCCTGAAAAATCCATGAAGGATTGGGTAAATTTGGAGAATACTCAAGGATGGCGAAGGACGAACCGGTCTGCGGACCGGTCTAATGTAACGGCGCACGGCTGGTACCGCGAAGCGTCCCTCCTCCGCGGACCGTTGTCGTTTGCAAAACTGAGGTAGAGACCCTCCGCGGTCATGAGGCAGGACATCCGCTAACCCGGTTCACCATTCCGGACCACCCCAGCCACGAGCTACCTCAGCTAGCCCGAACCGCCTCTGTCGTCGTTCGCGAAACCGAGGTGGAGACCCCCTGCAGACGCGAGGATGGACATTCGCTAACCCAGTTCACCATTCCGGACCACCCCAGCCGCGAGCCGCATCAGCCATCCTGAACCACCTATGCTTTCATTCATGAAATAGAGGTCGAAACCTCAGCGGCTGCAAAGCACTCCCAGAGTTTGGTTCATGGAGGAGGAGTGTTTAATGCCCCGCAAGTTATGGATTGACCAAGTCATCTGTAAGCTGGGTTTTTGGTCATGGGCCTCCGCAAAAGGTGCCTCATGACCCCAATAGATCCCTTTTACTCCCCTCTATAAAAGGAGACCGAAGGAGGAGGAAAAAAGAGGAAGGAGGATTCAGAGGAGATTGATCAGATTCAGGTGGAAGGATTTCGAAGGAAGGAGCTTAGGATTTCACAAAGAGTGAAGTTCTAATTCGCGAACTAGAGCATGTATGAAGATGGAAACAAATTAATAAGGAACTGAAAACGCATAACTTGGTGAACCGTGAACCAATGAAATAACATAAAAAGAGAAGATCATTAACCATGGACCCTCCACGGATTCACTACCCACGGATCATAGAGTTTATGCCCATTTTCTGATCCGTCGCACCGCGTAGTACCCTCCTACGCAGGCGAAGCCCCGACCAATGAATCCCCAACCGGTGCCGCCCTTGGCTGCCACTGCTCGCATGGACCCATCAGCGTACCAACCATGTATGTGATCCAAACCCGAAGCCATGAACCCTCCTGGTTCGTGGGATGCCAATTAGTCTCCGGACCCTCCTAGTTCGCAGACAGCCTCTTAGTCCGCGGGCCCTCGTGGTTCGCGGACGGCCTCTCAGTCCGGGGACCCTCCTGGTTTGCAGACGGCCTCTCAGTCCACGAACCACCCTGGCTCACATACGGCTTCTCCAGCCTCGTAGCACTTCCCTATACAAAGGGCGCGACCCCTCATACACCCGTGTCGCCTGCCAAAACCTTGGTAGTTCCCATTCCCAGAGCCAGACCAAATCCTTCCAATTCCAATTCGGCCTGATCCTTCATGACCTCCTCATTTGCCCATTCATCGGCCCTGAGTCGAGGCTTCCACCAGAGACACCAGACCGATGTGGTGTAACCGTTGGGAATATCAGCACACACTTTTGATTTTAAATACCCACGGTAAGTGAAGGCGAAGGGGTTTCCCTAACCCTTGGGCGGATTCCCGATGCATGCCTGGGTTCACATTTCCATGGTAATGCGGGGTCTTGACCCGAGACCCCCATTCTACCTCTACTCGCCAGGATGGGGGACTGCATGCTTCGGCGGTTGGGCACTTCTCCCCTCCCCAGAGAGGGGGGGGGATACCCATACGAAGGTAGTCGTCCCCATGCACCTCCATACATCCCCACCAATACGACCAAGGAGGAACGTAGTGGGGAAGGGTGTTGCTCCATCTTTCTTTGGGGTTATGTCCCTCTCCTGGTGGGATTTGTCACCATTGGGCATCCCTTCTGGAGTGATCCCCACACCATCCTCACAGGAAGCCAATGACCCCGCTCCTTTCGATCTGGAGGGTTCATTGCTCCGCCGCGTGATTCTACCTTCCTTGAACATCAGGGGGAAGGAGAGTCCAGCGGTACTGGCCTTTTCGTCCACTCGTGGTTTATCTCCCCTTCCCTTGGCCAGGAGAAAAGTGCGAGGATAGCCATGTCTATTGCATTCTCTTGTTTCTCACACTGAGTATGACTCACGTGGGCTTAGAGATTTGTGATGGTCATGGTACCCGCACAACAACGATGGACTTGTTATGAACTACGTAGACATTGATCCTTGTCTCTTAGGCTGGGTATGTAGGAATCCACCCTGAGGTTCAATCTCATCATCCACACCTTGGGACATCTCAGATCATAAGGCCCATACCCATATGAACTACGTGGACTTGGATCCTTTTCTATTAGGAAGGGTACGTAGGAAGCCTCCCTGACGTTCAAGCCCATCATCCACACCTTGGGCCGCCTCAGAGCGTAATCCCCATACCCTGTATGAACTACATGGACTTTGATCCTTGTCTCTTAGGCAGGGTACGTAGGAATCCTCCCTGAGGTTCAAGCCCATCATCCACACCTTGGGTAGACTCAAAGCGTAAGCCCCATACCCATACGAACTACATGGACTTTGATCCCTGTCTCTTAGGCAGGGTACGTAGGAATCCTCCCTGAGGTTCAAGCCCATCATCCACACCTTGGGCCCCCTCAGAGCATAAGCCCCATACCCATATGAACTACGTGGACTTTTATCCTTGTATCTTAGGCAGGGTACGTAGGAAGCCTCCATGAGGTTCAAGCCCAAAAACCGTTCGATCCGAGTATCTTCACATCGGTTCACCGCGCCACTCTGAGTACCACCTCAATGAGTCCCGACTCCTCGGGGTCATTAATCCAAAGAGGGATGGTAAACCTTGGGCATAAATGATTCTGAACCCTTGCGTTCAGCTGACCATTACCAACCAGGAGAAATCTGTGGATACTATGCTTCGGTATAAACCAAAGATTTGCAAACATATGAATACCTATTAAATCTATAATAGAGTCCCAGAATAGGAAATAATTCCCCCCAAAAGGGTGTGATGAGCCCGAATTCCCATCCTCTCAACCAATGTGAGTTCTTAAGCATCACTGGCCAAACCATCCAGTGAACGCCTGCCTTTGGAAAGCAGGTTCACATATCATCGGATACGGAACCGTTGGGCATTTTGAGACTGACCCGAAATAAAAATGGTGAACTCAATTTGAATCTTTAACCAAGCATGACATATTTAACCTAATCCCACCATGTGCCCCCTTTTTACTCAGAAGGAGGCAAAGCATGGTCATTAATCGTGCATGGGATCATGAGATACTGCTTTGATGGGTTTTCAGTTTGTATTTGTTAAAATTTTTTACAGGTACTATACATAACTCCCTTCAATCCAATGGAATCACGAAGGAACTCCCAAGCACATGCTTCCAACAACACAAGGACCGGACATCCTCACCTACGTAGGACCCCATCACCCACCCGGCATCTTCAACGCTAGGTATCAGACACGCTGATCCGAGAGTACCACGAGAACTGTACTCTCCCAACGGTGGAGGCGGCCATGCACGCCCTCTAATCTGTCAAGATTCGCCGGTTGTCTTCCCGAAAGCAGCCGCAATGGCATATCTAGACAGCCCATGTTGCTGTCTTCAACCGTTTCGGGAGCCTATCCCCGGAACGGGACAATGCATACCTCCCTTATCTTAGGGAGACTGATGAGGTTGATGTTGAGGACTTCATCCCAACCAAACGGGGGTTCCGCTCCAAGGACCCCACCGGAATACGTCATCGCGGTCACGCCGTGACTCAACATCCTCACGCTGAGGAGGATGTCTCCCCGAGGATTCAGGCCCACTCTCCCCGAGCTCCAGCCCCTCAGACAACGCGACAAGGGAGGAAAACATACAATCGGGGATCGGTCATCACCCGGGTCCTTGAGGAGGAGATCCACTGCCCATCCATGGAGACATACCATGAACAGGCACCTATACCTGTTCGCTCCTCCAGAGCCTACCATCCATACATGGCTGCATCATACGAGCCGACGCACATCCCCGCCGAGCTCCGTCACGCCCATCGCTCATGCAGGATGCCACTTACCCGGAAGAAACATCTCCCTACCCAGGGTCGTGAATCCCACCAGTTTGACGTGTTGGCAACCCGGCGCCTGCAGGACCAGCTCCTAGCAGATGCTTCTGACACCCACCATCCTGACATGGTGGCGATCAGCAAAGCCCGCCACCCAGATGTGGCATCAATTAATTGGCAGGCATGTCTCCCTGCCAACAAAGGCCACCGACTTAATACGGTGGGAAACCAACAAATACAGGGCCAACTCCCAACCAAAGATATCTCTCTACATATCCTGGCAATGATGGAGGAGTAGGTATCGATCCCAGATCATATCTTACAGACTTTCTAGAATGTAATTGCATTGGCAGAAATAGCAAGGACTCGGGCCCGTGAGCCCATCTCCCCAATTGTGGTGACTCATCTAAGAGACAAGATAGCCGCCTTGGAGAAGATTTGCATCCCTGCTCCTGCCCAAGAGGGTCACCAGCTATATTCTGAAATGCAAGGGCAGCCGGATCGAGCGGCTTCACTCGTTCCAACTGGGGGACACCCGTCTATCACGGTGGATGCTCCAAAGCAGGCATATATCCCTACTAAAAGTTAAGATGTTCTTCGGCATATCCTGGAAGCATCACGGGACCCAATTAGATAGGTACCCAAAGGTGAAGGCCATTATCAACAACAGACGGTCCCCGCTGCTCATTAGAAAGTGCCCCGAATGCAACGAAGGCAGCCGAAAAATAAGGAGCGGGTTCATGACTCAGCTCTGCTGGAAGCTGGGGTTCCCAATTCCATTAAGCACATATCTAAGCCTCCGAACCCTGCCCACCCATCACCATATTATGGGAGTGGTAGTAGCAGTTACAAAGGTCCTCCCTACAATGTTGCTACCAGCAGCTCTAGAGGTCCTCCCCAGAGCACCTGTGGGGGCCACCCCCATGGGCATATAACGATCGATCATGAGAGATCCTCTTTTGATTCGAGTCATGGAAAGCCTTCACGTGACCAGAAGATCGAGCAGCAAGAAGGTCCTCCACTTGCTGTGGTCCACCCTGAAGGTCCTCCCTGGGGTATACGCTGCAAACACTCTCCATGCAGTGGGACCACATATTATGATAGTAGGGCCCAAAATCATGGTCACAACTACGGAGGACCTCCTCACAGTTATGTCTCATCATGACAAGAAGGTCCTCCCCTTGTCATATCCTGCCCTGAAGGTCCTCCCAAGGGGTTACACTGCAACGAAACTCCCCGCAGTCGGGCATCAGATCACGGTGGTAGTCCTCTCCACCCTAATAAATTGAGGTCCTCCCCGTAGAGACGTCAAGAAATGAGAAGGCCCTCCCCTCATTGCAGTACATTCTAGAGGCCCTCCCCAGGATGTATCCCACAGATATTCTCCCTGTGGCAGCAGTAATGGTAGTCCTCACCATTGCCTCAGCTGTGATGGTCATCCTTGCCACCACGACTTCCATTGCGAAGGTCCTCCCCGCATTGGCCCCAAGAAAAAAAGGTCCTCCCCTTGTCGCAGTGTGTTCTGAAGGTCCTCCCTAGGATGCACATCGAACGTCAATCCATGATGGCATCCTCACCATGATTGAAGTTGTTGCGAAGGTACTCCCTGTCACGATGCTACGCAGCCCGAAGTTCCTCCCCTTGCTGTAACACGCCTTGGAGGTCCTCTCGAGGGTGTGCACTACAAAATTCCCCTATGCGGTGAAGCATCTGGCAGTAACGGTAGTCCTCTCCATTACGGCCGCCATTGCGGAGGTCCTCCCCGTGATGGCAAATCATATCGATAGGAAGTTCCTCCCCCTCCCAAATCAAGAACAAAAAATCCCTTGTATTCCGAGGCACTCAGAAGGACAGGATCAATCATGTAAGATTCCCCGTTAGTCTCCAATGACATCCTTCTTCAATCAAGAGATGGTCCAGGGCCGCGTTCATCTTCTGAACCACCTCAGAACCACCCACATGACGATTCAATACCTACCGGTCCCACTGCCTCTGACCACACTATCAGTGAGCACCTCAGTTTGGCGACCAGGTAGAGGAGTCACTAGCGGAGGAGTTTGATGATATGCTGCACCTGAGGAAACGACTGGCCAGGGATGATATATCAGTTATGTTTTGGCCTATGGCCACCTTTCAGTTCGACAAACCTAGAGAGTTGTCAGAAGAATGCATGCACGGAATCTGCTATAATATATGGACGACCCTCCACTGACTGAAATCAATCATCCTTCCCTAAAACAGGTATGTATACCATGTCAAGATAATAGAAGACCTCTTACGTCACATCAACTGGAAGGGTCTTCCTTTGGCACGACAACAGTGACCCGAGAGGAGAAAAGGGAACATGGAGATAGCCTACCTCCGTGCGCTGCACCAGCTGCGCTGCCTCATCAGTGATGCCCCGACAGGAGTCCATATCAGGGGATGGGGAGAACATGGAGCTCTGAATTTCACTCTGCTCCCTGCCCATAAGAACTCGTTCGGAACGGTGTCTTGAAATGTCATCACGTCAAGATGGAAATCGATTGGTTTCCCTATTTAGGTAAGGCAACGCACCCAACAAGTCAGGCCTTGACAAAGTCCCAGAAGTGTCAGGCCTGATGGGAACAATCCATTCAAGGGCTCTTGAATCATGCCACGGAGAGCACAGAACATGCCTCTTGCCTAAGAAAGTCCAATCAGTGATCTTTGTCTGCCTCCCCAGAAGGGATAGGTCCACATAAGAACTCAGCACCACACCCAGTTCACCCTCGAATGGGGGAACACAAGATCAGGCATGTAGTAATAGCAACAGCCACTACTGCAATCCAGGGTCAACCCCATCCTGCAGGGTTGGGTGAATTTTTAACAACAAATGCCCCTATAAGACCAATAAAAATGGTAAGAGACTCGATGTCAAATGAACGGATCCAACCCCAGCCCTCAGTGCTGGTGGAATTATTACCGCCTCAACAACAACCTCCCCCATGAGAGTCAGTATTCACTCATCTTGGAAGGATATTCAAAAGAGGAGGTTCTCGTCCTATCCTGTAATTTGAATCATCATCACCTCTGAGAGGAAGGCGCACCGTAAGGTCTCATCAAAGAACTCTTCGCATCACCCTTCATCAAGAAGTCCGAAGGAAATCCCAAGTCATGAAAGGGAAGCACAATAGAAGACACAGGAGATCCTCTTCCTGTTTGAAAGATGACATCTTCTCCACCCCGCGATATGCATATATCAAAGTCATAGAGGTTAACCCCACAAATGACACTAGAGATGCTACAAATCAGGATGCACTGGGAGACGATGGTTCTGGTCAAGCTATGACTCACAACGAACCCCCAGGTGTGCACACCCGGAACCAGAGGGCCGCTCTAAATATGGTCGTCCTTCCAACTAACCCTCCTCCGCCTACCCAGCGAGCTTCCAATAAAGATTAAAATAAATGACTGGTTACCCTTAACCCGCCTCCTTCTCTCGAAAAAGATTAGCCAATCACGCTCGAAGAGAAATTCGCTCGACAGGAAGAGGAGATGAAAGAATTGAGGTAGCTTAACGCCGAGCTACTCCAGAGGAACCACCTTATTGAAAGTGTGTCCTAGGAAGAGCCACATCATGTGCTCCTAGTAAGCGCACCTCAAAGTCTATTGTTTGTCCTGGAAAACGAAAAACAGTCAGGGTTCCCGTCTAATGAGGCGCCCGGCCCATCCAACTACCTAAACATAGATTCGGATGAATACCAAGACTTCCCTCCACTCAGGAAGCAACCAGACTGAGTACACCTGAACCCTCTGATAGTGCCACAAACAGCACATGCACCCCTGGTGCCGACCAATCCGGATCCTCATGAAATGCCTCAGGCTACGCCTGCCCAGGACCAGGCCCAGTAGAATGTGAACCAAGGTCTCACCAACACCATCGAGGCACTAAAAACTCTATTGGAAGCGATGGAAGGTCGAAGCACTCCGATATAGCCAGAGAAGAAACCCTACCCAGATTGGGTGACCAACACACCACCTCCACCCAATTTTGGGAGCCCTGTATTTCCTATTTTCAATAGGTCAGGCGATCCAGAATAACATTTGATGCACTACATGTCTTATTGTGACCCTATGATTGGGACTCTGGAACAAAAAGAAGTAGTAAAACTCAGATGATTTGAACTTACATTGCAAGTATCTTCCTTCATCTGGTATACGAGTCTTCCAGCCTAGTCAATAAAGAGCTAGGAGAACCTTCGACAGTAGTTCCTATTCCACTTCAGCTCAATGTTGCACAAAACAATGGTCAGTGACCTCATGAACTGCAAGCAGAGGGAGAACGAGAAGGTCTCAGATTTCATCGCCAGATGAAAGGGTCTGACATATTTCTTGAATAGGCCAGTGCCTCAAGATGAGATGCTAGCCATATGCATCGATAATCTTCGAGAAAAGCTGTGACCACTGCTCATACCAGTGGAGTGCACCACTGGATTCCGACATCTCTCAGCCATTTCCGAGAGAATTGAGGACTCCCTACAGTAGACTAATTCGAAGTCCCGAATAGCCTTGAAGGCTCCTGCGAAAAGATCCCCTAGAGCTAAAGCGTCTGTTGTCACACTCAAGCTGGGCCCTGTGCCCGCTCCACCACTCAGGACTCCACCAAATCATCATGGGCCTCCTGCATATCAGCGGCCGCCTCTGCCTAAACAGTACAATCAGAGAGGACCAAAGTAGAACCAGTTTGAGGAATGAAGACAAAACTTATACTCATTCTGAGACGATCAATTCCACGGCTACTTCATTTCCGCTATGAATTGCAACTTGCTCCGCATCCCGGAGCCAAGAAAACCAGTAGAAGTCGGCCACGATGACAGGCCAGATTACTCCCCCTACCATCAAATGTTGGGGTACAATATACAAGAATGATTCGTCTTAAAAGACCTCTTGCAGAGGATCATAGACTCCAGACAGGTCAAGCTGGGACCACCCCCAGCACATGTGGCATGTATTTCTACCACTGAATTCGACAAAGAGGAGGGGTGTCAGAAAGTCTCCAGCAAGCAGGGGTAGAAATTCGATTATTGGATGACTCGGAAGACTATCAACTGAGCCCAGGGAATACTCTGAGCTTTGCTACAGCAGCCAATGTTACCGCCAACATCCCCTGACATCGAAAAACCGACATCATCGACCCCACAATCCTCCATGAGCCCGTCATCCGGGCATAATCGAAGAAGGAAAAAACAATCGCAAGAGGATCAGTCTGCAACAGGGCCAAATTTAGTCCTGAACCTGGCAGATTATATGCCCTCGAATATGGCGCCATAGGCACCGACCCACCAAATAGCACCATCAAGGACAACCGACCAGGTTAACCTGTCAGAGCATGAAGATACAATCTTTGGTTCTATTAACATCATCCATCTTATGGAATCATTCACTGATGAAGGGTATGGTTACGAACCCGAGTTCCCCACACGAGGAGCCGGGAGGAGGAATCGCAGAGGTAGGGGATACCGGGGGAGGTACAATCGCGACCGAAACCAACCCTATGGTTGAACCCCAGCCCAAACTGTTAATATAATGGAAACCCATGGGAGAGCACTTCAATGGACTTAGTAGGAGAAATAATGCCTCTCCATAGCCACAAGCAGCCACTATGGCCCTGTTGTTCTATGATACCCACCAGAGGAGGAGAAAGTGTCTGGCCACCAAGTGCGTACAAACAGACCGGCTGGTCCAAGTCCTCAAAACGCGGGAACACCATTGATATCCGACCTTGCAGACGATCCCTCCTCATCAAATTCTCCAACCGATAAAGCACCTGCGAAGACTCCCCCGCCAACGGAGAAGCGCCGGTCGCTGGAGTAGAAATACGATATCCTTAAGCAGCTGGAATCGATACCAGCCAAGCTGTCAATCTTTAATGCCCTAAGTCTATCATCAGACCTCAGGGAGGCACTTATAGAATCTTTGATCATCCCCCAAGAGTTTCAAGCCGAGGTAGCTTCCACCGAGATTTACCAGACGGAGACTGACCCAGCAGAATGCAATGCGATGATTTCATTCACCGATCAGGATGAAGATACCATCATGAAAGAACACATCAGACTAATATATGTGTCCAACACACTGAATGGTATTGAGATCCAGAAATTCTTTATAGACAATGGATCTAGAGTTAACCTCCTTCCCATACAGACACTTCATAAGTTGGGCTACAGTGAGGATGATCTAATACCCCTGGCCACAACTTTATTGGGTTACGACAAGAGCGAGCAGAAACCAATGGGGAAAATTAAGCTAAAGACCCATTTTGGTGACTTGGTATCCTACATGGAATTCCTGGTAGTCCGGAAAAGCACAACATTCAATGCATTGCTTGAAAGGCCATAGCTCCATAAGCACATGGTTGTTCCTTCATCCTACCACCAGTGTACCAAGTATTGCGTTAATGGAAAAAGTGGAATGTTGCACGCCGACAAGGCCCCTTTCGAGCTCTCCGAGTCACATTACATTGATGTCGGGTTCTATGAGAAAAAGAAAATGAAGCCTTTGGTCGATGGTGTTGACTGGATGCCCACTACAAATGGCCTGGAAATGGTTTTTGATGACCCCCTCAAGCAGGTTGGCGTAGATTATGTTCTGCCCATCAACCATGTTGAAAGTAGGAGTTCAAGTCCTAACATGCAATCGGATGTCTTCATGACTTCAGTCATAACGACCGAGTATGACAATGTGGGGACGTCCACTAACCCTCAATCTAGGAATGAAAAGTTGAGTAAGGACGCCCACGACACCTCGCCTCCTGACTCCCAAGAGCCCGGGTCGGGAGCTCTCTCCTCGTTGGATCAAGAAGATAAGGATTTGGGAGAAGAAGAGGGGGAAGATCTCAGGGATTCACCTATTTCATTTGAGGAAGGTATCTCCACCACTGTGGAAAATTCCGGGAAATAAACCTGGGTACCGAGGAAGACCCGAGGCCCACTCTCATTAGTGCAGCCATGTATCCCGAAGAGTACAAGGTATATACCTCCTTATTAAGGCAACATTGAGACGTGTTTGCCTGAAATTACAAAGAAATGCTTGGACTCGATCCCGAAGTGGAAACACACCACATAGGTCTTCCAGAAGACCACCAGGGCTATAAACAGTCTTCCAGAAGGATGCACCCCTCACATGTAGCCAAAATAGAGGCTGTAGTCGATAAGCTCATTAAAGTAGGCTTCATTAGGAAGGTCCAATACCCCATATGGTTGTCCAATATCATCCCTCTCAAGAAAAATAACTGACAAATCTATGTATGCATTGATTCCAGAGATCTCAATTGGCATTTTCCGAAAGATGATTTCCCGGTCCCGGTCACCGAGTTATTAATCGATTCATCAGCCGAGTATGCGACTCTATCCTTCATAAATTGCTATTTTGGGTATAACCAAATCAGGATGGACTAAGAATATGAAAAAACCACTTCCTTCAGGGCCCCTCAAGGGGTATTTTGTTATAGGGTCATGCCATTTGGTCTCAAGAACGTTGGCGCCACATATCAGTGTGTCATGCATCGGATCTTTAAATAGTTCCTGGGGGAATTCGTTGAATGTTACATGGATGACCTGGTGGTCAAGTCCAGGTAGTGCTTGGATCACCTGTCATACCTTGGGATCGTCTTCAACAAACTCTGATAGCATAGCTTGAAGATAAACCCCTTGAAATGCACCTTCAGGGTTACCTGAGGGAAATTCCTTGGCTTCATCGTACGCCATCGTGGCATCGAAGTCGACCCTAAAAAGACAAAGGCTATCCTTGGACTGCCGCCTCCCCGCAAACTAACTAAGTTGAGAGAATTCCAAGGGAACTTGCCTTATATTAGGTGATTCATAGCCAACCTGGTAGGAAAATGTTTGCCCTTCACCAGGTTAATGAAGAAGGGGGTGACATACCAATGGACGGATGACTACCAAGAGGTGTTTGACAACTTAAAGAAGTACCTCTTAATCCCACCGGTGCTCATGCCTCCAGTTGAAGGAAGACCTCTCATCTTGTATGTGATGCCCCTAGAAAGGTCACTGAAAGCATTCCCCACACAAAAAGAATGATGTCGGCAGTGAAAACATTCTCTATTACCTCAGTCGAACCATGATTGATGCTGAGACTCGATACTCAAATATCAAGAAGAGTTGTTTGGCCATGGTCTTTGCAGTTCAAAAGAAGTGACATTATCCACAACATCATGAAGTCAATTTGATCTCGCGGAGTAATTCACTCACGTACATCCTCAGCCGCCCAATGCAAACCGGTCTCCTATCCTGATGGGTAGTCATCCTGCAACAGTTTGACATCCGGTTTGTGCCCCAGAAGGCCATCAAGGGAAAAACATTAGAAGACATTCTGGCAGAGCACCCCTCAGCAGGTACCGCTGTACCGAACATTGATTTACCTGATTAAGACATCTTTGAGGTACAATAGGATCTCCCAACATTAGAAATTCACTTCGATGGTGCCTCCCGAAGCCTAACCGGGAAGAGGATAGAGGATCCCAGATTCAACAAAGTGGGTTTGGGAATTATACTCATGTCCCCAGAAAGGGAAGTCCTACCATATTCCTTCCTCCTATCAGAGGGATGTACAAACAATGAAGCAGAATATCATGCTCTCATTGCAGGCCTAGAGCTCACACTCTAGGCATAAGTACAACACCTTAAGGTAAAATGTGACTCGGAGCTGGTCATCAAAGAAGTCAATGGTGACTATGCTATTAAAAAGGAGGAGATTATCCCCTTGATTGACCATGCCTGAGGGTTAATGGCGGAATTCTCTACAGCACCAACATTGACCTATATTCCCTGGTCTCAGAATGCTCAGGCTGATGCATTGGCCAAAACGGCCACAGCCCTAGCTGACCGAGACTGGGATGAAACAGCCATTCGTATTGCTCACCGCTGAATGGTCTTGCCATATGTTCAGACCAAGACAGAGGAAATCAATGAATTCGGTCCGGTTTCTGAGTCGTATGCTCCCACCACTGGTTGGATGACCCCCATTGAAACCTACCTTCAAAAAGGGGAACTTCCATCAGATAGGGTTGAACGAGAGCAAATATGGAGAAGGGAAATCAATTTTGTTTTATATAGCGGCCCTGGTCAGCAAGAGGTACTCTACAAACGAGGTCTCGATAGAGTTCTCCTCAGATGCATTGATGGAGAAGAAACTACTACCGTAATGAATGAATTACATGCCGAAGCGTGTGGAGCACATCAGCCAGGCACCAAGCTTTCCCATCAAGTTTAGAGGCTTGGGTACTATTGGCCCACAGTGGCATGAGATTTCAAGTGCTTTACCGTGAAATGCCACTCATGCCAGATTAATGTGAACTTCATACACCAACCCCCAGAGTTACTTCATCAATCCATGTACTCCTGGCCATTTTTTGTCTGGGGGATGGACGTCGTGGGACCATATCCTCCTGCCACGACCAAACAACTGAAGTATATTCTCATAGTAACCGATTTCTTTTCCAAATGGGCAGAATCCGTACCTCTCAAGGAATTCAGGGCAGGAAATAATGTCAGCTTTGTGAAAACCAATGTCATCACCAGATTTGGTGTCCCTCATACCATACTGACATACAACGACACCAACTTCTGCTCTGTAGAATTAGAGAAACTATACAACGAGAATGATATCAAGGCTAACCGCTCGCCCCACTACTATGAAGTGACCAGTGGACAGATAGAGGCTTTCAACAAGACCCTTTACAAAATTCTCCAGAAAATGGTGGACAAAGAGAAGAAGTAATGGCTGGATAAACTCCTCCATGCATTGTGGGATTATCGAACCACAATCTACACTGCTACTTGGGTTACCCCATACTCATTGGTGTATGGGACAGAGGCTGTCCTGCCCATTTAACTCCAACGTCCCTCACTCCGGGTTTCCATTTGTGATCAATTATCCAACGATGATCAATCAGAAAAGCGGCTAGTTGAATTGGAATAGTGGGACGAGAAGCAGCTGCACACATTGCACTATCTAGAAGTCTACCAGAATCGGATTGCACGAGCCTTCAATAAAAAGGTCTGTCTTTGGTCTTTCTTGGAAGGAGAATTGGTATTGGTCCTCCGAACCCCAATGATACTTGGAAGGAAAGCTCCAATGATGGATCCTGAATGGGAGGGACCATACGTTGTACACAAGGTCTACTCCAACGGAGCATATACCCTAATCTGCATGAACAGGCAAGTCACCATGGCTCCAACCAATGCAAGATTCCTAAATAAGTATTTCGCATAGAAACTGAATGTACCCTCATCCTAACCACATGACGTTAAACTGTATGGCTACCATCCACACCGCATGATGATAAACTACATGGAGTTCATCCTTACCGCATGACGTTAAACTGCACGGAATCTAATAATACCCCTCGTCCTAACCACATGACGTTAAACTGTATGTCTACCGTCCTCACCGCATGACGTTAAACTACATGGAGTTCGTCCTTACCGCACGACGTTAAACTGTGCGGAATCTAGTAATCCCCCTCATTCGAACCACATGACATTAAAATATGTGGCTTTCATCCTTACCGCACCACATTAAACTGCATGGACAATAACTGATAATAAGAGTTAAGAATGCTCCCTCTCCCCGTGTATGGACCAGACCGGCATGCGGTGTACTCCTCGTCCTCAATGCATGATGTTAAACTGCATGAATTTTAGATAACTACGCATGGCTTAACTCCTACTCTCACAAGATATGTAGTGACTCTAGGGTTCCCCATCCTGTCCCAGCCACCCCCAAATAAAAGTAAAAAATGCCTTCTTCCCCCGTGTACAGACCATGCCTGCACAAGGTGTATACCGAATCCTCATCGTATGATGTTAAACTGCACAGACAAGATGTTTTAAAAATTCCCTCTCTCCCCCCCCGTGTATGGACCAGACCTACACGGGATGTATTTCCTTTCAGAGAACTATGTATGGCTTGATTCCTGCCTTCACAGGATAAGTAGAGACACTAGGATCCCGTCCTGGCCCAGCCACTCCCAAATGAAATAAAATAAAAGTTAAACAATTTCCCCTTCCCCCGTGTACGGACCGGCCCTGCACGGAGTGTACTTTTTTTAGAGAACTACGTACAGCTTGATTCCTGCCCTCGCAGGATATGTAGCGATGTCAGGGTTCCCTTTCCTGGCCGAGCACCACGAATAAAAGATAAAAATTCCCTTTCTCCCATGTATGGACCAGACCAGCACGGGGTGTACTCCTCGTCCATACCACATGACGTAAAACTGCACAAATAACAAGATTTTAAATTCCCCTTTCCCCGTGTATGGGTTAGACCTCCACGGGGTGTATTCTAATGTCCTCTCTGCACGATGTTAAACTGCATGGATAATGAAAGATAAAAGTTCCCCTTTCCCTCATGTATAGACCAGACCTGCATGCGGTGTATTTATCATCCTCACTGCACGACGTTAAACTGCACAGATTGCGTCCTCACCGCACAGCATTAAACTGAACGGATTGCATCGCAAACCAACTAAGATATATGGAGAAACGAGGTGGAAATAATCCATGTGCATTTGGATGCAACCTCCCCATACATCAGACTCCACGACCCGGAAAATTATGGATCTTCATAACCATTAATAGCCA
The DNA here is from genome assembly GCA_963277665.1 of Viscum album. Lineage (NCBI taxonomy): Eukaryota > Viridiplantae > Streptophyta > Magnoliopsida > Santalales > Viscaceae > Viscum > Viscum album. The sequence continues at coordinate 541,706,176 of OY728135.1, forward strand.
TCGGAATTGTAAAGTCCTCAACCCGTGGACAACTTTGCATGGCTATACATACCATGACCTCAGCAGATCTGCATATTGATAGCCCCTGGCCCATCTACCAAAGGAATGATTTCCATAGGCGACACTCTTCCTAGCTCTGTACGCTTACCGACCTCAGAGCCCCCATACCATACCTCATAATCCAGAAGTATATAGAGCAGTGGTTTACAAGATCATCCCCTTTTCACATCCAAAATCGCCAGGGTACCCCTACCTGGTTAGCCTATGTTTCCACCCGTGGTTCACATGACCACCTACATCTACGAACATCAAGCCAGGACTAGGATACTGTGACTCAACGAAAAATTACAGTGATGATTTTTCTTGTATGCTCGGACACCATTATCCCCACATGCTAAACTCTGTACTATGAGCAATCTTGGATTCTCGTAATCATTCATGGCCATCGGAAGTGGAAAGTTATCAACCCGGGGACACCTTTGTACGACTATGCATACCATGAACTCATCGGATCTGCATAATGATATCCCCTGGCTCGTCCATCAAAGGCAATATTTCCTTGGGCGTTACTCTTCTGAGCTCCATACGCTTACCAGCCTCAGAGCCCCCACACCACACCTCCTGATCTGGAAAACTCAAACTTCTAGTTTACAACCTTCATCCCCCACCTTATTCCAAGTATATCAGAGCATTTTGGCCCAGTTATCCTTCGAGTGACTGTGGCAATAGTCACCCAATGGCCTGAGCTCTATGACTGCTAAACTAGGAGTACCTCTTCCTTACCGCACGACATTAAACTGCATGGAGTGAAAGTACACCCCCCGTGCACAAAATAAATCTGCTCAAAAATCTCTCTAAACTTTAACAGCAACCAGGGACAAATATCCCTGACATGCCCGGATATTTCCATAACCAATGACAGAATATGTGGCCCGATTAATTGCGGATCTTCATAACTATTCATGGCCATCGGAAATGGAAAGTCATCGAACTATAGACACATTTTCATGACTATGCATACCATGCCCTCAGTGGCTTTTCATATTGGTAGTCCCTGGCCCGTCTACCAAAGGCAAGATTTCCCAGGCGATATTCTTTCTAGCTCCATACCGTTACAGGCCTCATAGCCTCAGTGTCATCTCTCATGATCCAAGAAGCCCCAGAACCATGATTTACACCATCAAACCCCCTCCACGTCTTGGAAATGCCAGGATACTCGGTCCCAATTACATTCTAATCAGGAGTGGTATTTTGAACTATGTCCTTGCTGCATGACGTCAAACGACATAGAGCACATCTTGGATGCCTGACGTGAGGCTGCAAAGACCAAGCATTAAACATCCAGGGGAATGCCTCCAACAACAATAATTTTCACAGGTTTAATAATGCTCCTCGTCCTTACTGCATGACTTTAAATCTCACGGTCAATCATCCTTGCTGCACGATGTTAAACTGCACAGCATTGAAAAAGGAAAGAAAAATGCCCCCATCCTCACTGCATGATGTTAAAATGCACAACATCCTTTAATAATGCTCTTCATCTTTACTGCATGATGCTAAACTGCACGGTCAAACCCTTCATGGGTTCAGTAAAGAACAGAGGCTTTTCTCTGTCCTTCAGTGCACGGGTCAGACATACACAAGCCACCATCTCACACTCGCATGAGAAGGGATTACTTCACCCATTCTCGAGAAGTTTAGTCTAGATGTTTCCCATGTATCAAGGCACCCTCTCATCATAAACCATACTCTGTACTCAGAAAAAGCCAAACTCTCATATACCACCCCTGGTGGTCCCAAATCTCACCTTCCCTGAAGTTGCTTGTCTATCGGGGGAATACAATCATTGACCTAAAGAAACCATTGCATGAATATGTGTACCATTACCTTAGAGGCTCTTCATATTGATCTCCCCTGGCCTGTCTACCAAAGGAATGACTTCCTTAGGCAATTCCTCTCTCCGTACGCCTCTTGGCCTCTGAGCCCCCATGTCTATCCCGGGATTCGGAAACCCTTTGAGCTACAGTTTTCAACCTCTTTCACAATCCTACCTGAATATGGTGGAACGTCTTTGAAAAGATTACTGAGGAAAATGATAAGTCATTTCATTCTAGATGATGTCCCAGCTGCATGACTGTAACACCCCAAGCTTCTACGGTACGTTTCCCTTCGAATAATGTGATAGCGTGTGTTGTACGCAACCTCGAGTTCTAACACACACCAAAACTAATTAAACTAGCCGTTGTGAATAGTAATACCTAATTTTTGAAATTATATATATTTTATATTTGAAAATGGACTTCATTTTTGGACTCGGAATATCGAATTTAGCCTAAGGTGAAATTTTGGTACTTTTCGGATAACTTTCATATTTTGATGAATAGTGAAAATTACTAAATTTTAATTAAAAAAAACTTTTTTAATCAAAATAATTAATAGTGATAAATTGTGAATTTGAGTGGTTTTAAAGTATATTTAGAATATATTTTTACCATTTAATATAATGTTGGTCATTGGACATAATTTTACAATTAAACCGAACATAAACAAGTGTCAATCTTTTGATAGTTATTATCTCTTAAAAAACACGCTTTTTGTTTTGACAGCGGGAATTAATTTTAAATTAATTTCTGCCACTTATGTGTTTTGAATTTAGGAAAATGGATTCCATATTTGGAATCAGGATGTTCAAATTGTGTAAATAGGTAACTTTTATTTTTAGACATTTTGAATAGTTACTGTGGTAAATATTTTATTTACCATGGTTAAAGGGTAAATCCGGTAAATAAGGGTTAACAAAATAATATTATAATAATACTAAATTACCCTAAAACGTGTCTTAACCCTATTGGTTGATACATGGTCGACCATGGGCATCTTTGGGTCTATTTTGGGACCCCATGGATCCACTTGTAAGTGATAATGACACATTATATTAATAAAGTTAAAATAAAAATAAAAATGGCATAAGCTTACATCTTTTAGAAGAACAATTTTTACATAGGGTTATACATGTTGGATTTTCGATTATAAATATTCATTAGAAATCTAAAAAGATTTCCTACATAATGATATTTTATTTATAATTTTTAGACATTAAATAATTTATTTTAGTTATGACACAATGATGATGCAGTAATTACTAAAATAGTGAAAAATTAAAATAATTGATCTTATAAATACCCAAATAATTATAATATGAAACTTTTAATGAATTAAACTAATTTTATATGATAATATGATATATTAGTATTGATTTAATTGACTTTGTTCGAATTAATCAATCTGTTAGGAGTTTCACAAAAATCAACTATTGAATAGTGTCAAAATTGACATAAAAGAGTTCTTAAAACAAATATTATATTATTAATTGATATTAAATTCCTAAAAATCTAAGGTTCGGCCAAGAGACTTATATTATGATAGGTTCCTCATTAATGGACCCCTTGGGGGTCGCTTGGATGTATATAGTAAGTTTATTAACCATATTATATAAAAATACAAAGAGACATTGTAAAAGTGAAACTAATTAACTTAGAGTTAATACTTAAAGATAAGGTTAATATAAGTACCCAAACCTGTCTAAATTCTATTGGTTGAGTGGTTTTCGACCTATCCCCACCTTAAAATTTGAATAGTCAACTTTGGAGCCATTATAAACCGAATATGAATTTATTATAAATTAATATTTCTAGCTTTTCCAAAGGTGCCCCTCACCCCTCTTATAAAAGCGCACTCCTCCTTCTCATTTCTTCACACCTCTCAAGCCACTTGGCTCGTCCAAACTCTGCCCAACTAAGCTCCCCACATCCCTCTACTCCTCCTTGAAGCTTCCCCTTAGGCAGAAAGCATTTCAAGAAGTCCTTTGGTTCCAACCAAAGTGAGTTACCTAAATTAAAGGTAACAATTTCTCTTAAATTATTTTCATTTATTTTGCTTCTCCAACCCCCAAACTCTTTTTATTTCCTTTCTTTTGTAACAACACCAGTATCCTCAATATACTAGGATGTTTTTATAAGAAGGATTCAAACTACACATACACACAACTCCATCTAATGGATGATGAACATAATGTTTCTGTGGATGGAAAACTAACGCCTCACGAAACAATGATTGTTCAAATACATCTTACCACCTCTCATGGTGGCCATTATGATGGCACTGTAATTAAATATGATATTATTGATATATATTTTATATATAAGCTTCTGTAATTCCATTTTATTTCATACCATTATTTGTTTCATGTTGTATATACATACGATAATTTCATTTGAGGAAGTGCGGACTACCGCCCCCTTAAAATGATATGACTCGTTCATACCACACATGGAACGTATAAAGGATGGTGTTAATGAAATTAAGTAACATATATAAAATATTATATTATACTGGAATAGTAATATACCTATGTATCATTTGGATTCGATTCTTTTAAAATAAAAATTAAATGGAAGTAGCGTTCGTGCGTACGTACGGACTACCGTCTCCACGAACGCGATGAGATTCATTCTCCATCGTATCCATTCAAGTATAATTATCATTTAATGATTTAAAAATGATTTTTAAGGACTTTATATCATTCTGGATATGAATAAGATACAATAAACATGACTTATGTAACAAAACATATAAAAGAAAATGAGTAAGTTAACACCCGAAACGACGATAATTCTAAGATATTATTAACAAATAAATGTTAAAAGATCATATATGATATCATATTAATATATATGATTCTTGTATAATTTAATAACAATTATTTCACCATTATACAGGAGGTTAACCTACCCCAACCAAGGAAAAGTACAAGGTAAGGGTTTATTTCACAATCTCTTCATTATCCGAGGTTGTTTATACGTAATAATCTACTGGGATATCTTTATCATCCACATCCATGTTTCTTAAAAATGTATTTCAAAACATTTTTACTATTTACAAGAATATGGGTTAAAGTCATTTATACCCTTGTTTGACTTTTTATAAGATGTTTATAAAGGAATCTTTCCGTCGTTTTCAAAACAAGGTCCTTTTTAACCTTTTCGACAGAATTGAGGTAAGAATGTTTTTTTTAACTTATACGGCGGGTGTGGTTATTTTCCGCCATTATAAAATCGTCGAAGCTTTCCATACAAGCTTATAAGAATATTTTCAAAGAAAATGTATTATTTTATATGGATCTTAAATGATTTCAAAATAAAAGGAGATACTTCTTTAAAAAGAATTTTGATTTCATCTATGTCAACATCCTTTGATGGATTTTAAGATTATTTGAAGTTGATTTATTATGATACAAAACTTCTATATTGTATTGAAGGTTTTGTGATATGTTTGACTGTGGATGTGCTATTTTTATACCATTCATAGTTTATGGTGAAATTATCGACATTTCGTATGCTAGTTCCAATAAGAATGTTTATGTTATATTTCAATCTTTACTTCATATGAATGTGTTGGACAAGTATGTTCCAGGTTGGGGACTGGTTAAAGTAAGCCCTCCGGGTTGGGGACTGGTAAAAGTAAGCCCTCCAGGTTGGGGACTGGTAAAAGTAAGCCCTCCAGGTTAGGGACTGGTAAAAGTAAGCCCTCCGGGTTGGTGTCCGGTTATTAGAGGAACTCCGGGTTGGTGTCCGGTTATTAGAGGCACTCCGGGTTGGTGTCCGGTTATTAGAGGCACTCCGGGTTGGGTTCCGGTTACAGTTAGCCCCAAGGTCTTGGGACGAGGCCTTGAAAAGTAATTAAAGTTTAGCATTATGCATTCCAACATTATGAAAGTGGTTATTGATATTGCATGTGATTATTCGATTAGTAGAATATCCATGTGAACAAGTAAATGGAATTATTTCATTTTACTTTTTCCATACTATGTTGAAGTTCAATTTTAAAAGGCTTTTGTTTTAGTAATTCATTGCCTTAAATGTTTATGCTTATTTTGAATGTTCCTCTATATTGTTATCCTTACTGGGCATTTGAGCTCACCCCTTTTCTATGTTTTATTTTTCCCAGGTAGTGAAGAAGTAAATTATGAATGACTTGCAGGGATATTATGAGGGGTTAATAGTGTGGATATGAAGACTTTGTTGTTGTAGTAGTTTTTCACTTTGAAATGTAATGTAAAACTTTATGAATATATCTAGTGTTTCCAAGGCTACTAAACTAATCGGTCTTTCGGGATTTGATCTTTCTTGTGATCATGCCAATGTTACGAAGTAATGCACCGACTCTGGGTAGCTGGGGTCGGGGCGTTACAGTTGGTATCAGAGGAAGTTTAGTACAAACCTTGGAAGCTAGATTTAGATAAACTCTGATTAGAGCACGTAGACCTAATATGAACTTTGAGGATTAGTATAGAAGAATTTCCTAGAATTTTGGTATTGTAGAGATTTTGTGAGTTTTCCGAGCAATACATCCCTGTCTGGATACGAGCAGGTAGAGGCGGCTCTGGCACAGATGTACCTAGGGGTAAAACCCGAAAACACCGCTTTGATCTAGACTCGAACGGGAACTGGTGCACGACAATGGGCCTTGCTGCACTCTTGGTTACGACACTCCCGGGGGATATGCTTAGGATAACTCTCATTTTCTTTACAAATCATTATGAAGGGTTTATGAGTATATACTTCCTCAAAGAAAACATTTTTATGATTATGGATTATATCCATAAATAGTTCAATTTATGTTAAGTGTTTTATAAGTATGGGATTATGTATTTTGATTCATAAACTGATCTAGTTTATGCCATTGTTTAGAAATGGCGCCTAGTGGAAGAAATGGAAACCGTATCAATGCACGTACTCCATGTAGGGATTGCCCTCCTGCTCAAGATAATTATAGTGGGGCTGGTCATGCAACTGGTGCCGATCAGCTAATCACCATACTGGGACAACTTACTCAGGTTATGAATAATAACCTTACCCGTATGGAGCACCCTGATCCGCAGCGTGGAGGATCAATGTTAGACCGATTCATGAGGCAACAACCACCAACGTTCAATGGGAGTACAAATCCCTTAGTAGCTGAGAAATGGATAAATTCCCTAGAGAAAATATTTCAGGCTTTGGGGAGCAGTGAAAGGGAAAAAGTTATCATGGCAGTTTACCGCCTCACTGGAGATGCTGATCAATGGTGGTCATTAATTCAAAACATGAAGGAAGATGATGAAGTATCAAATATGGAATGGAGGGAGTTCAAAGATCTGTTTTTAGAAAAATACTTCCCTCGCGACCATCGAGCAGATATGGAAAGGCAATTTCTGAGTCTGAGACAGAAGGAGGATGAGAATGTCACAAAGTATGAGGCTAACTTTACAAGGTTAGCGAGGTATGCTGGAGATTATATTCGCAACCCAAGAAGTAAGATTGATCGTTTCTTTGATGGGTTAAAACCATTTCTCCGTCGAGCATTAGTCTCACAATCCTTTTCATCGTACGAAGACATTGTCTCATGTGCTATCAAGACCGAAAAGGAATTCTCTAAGTCTTATGACTTTAAAGCAAAGCAAGAGAAGAAGAGACCTGCTGATCAATCTGGGAATGGAAATAAGGGGAAGAAGGGAAAGGTTGAATATCCATCTTGTGGTAAGTGCGGGAAGAAACACCCCGGTGCTTGCCTGAAGGGAATGGGAGTCTGTTACAAGTGTGGTGAAAAAGGCCACCAAGCTCATGATTGCAAGGGGAAGAAGGAAGCTACCAACGTTCAGTGCTACAATTGCAGGGAGATGAGGCATTATGCAAATGCATGTCCTAAGCGTCAGGAGAACTTACCTCAAAAAAGGCCAAGGGATCAAGGCCAGGCTTATGCTATCACTACTGCTGAGGTAGAAGCTCCGAAAGATGTGGTGGCAGGTAATTTAATGGTTTCCTCAAGTTTAGCAAATGCATTATTTGATTCTGGATCATTGCATTGTTTCATATCTTCCCAGTTTGCTAAGAAAATTAGATATTTCCAATTTGATTTAATAAGGGAGTTGTCAGTTAAAACTCCTAAGGGAAATATCATTGCAAAAAAGTTTTGTGAATCAGTCCCCATTAGAGCACATAAATTTTCTTTATCTGCTGATCTCATCATCATACCTATGATTGAGTTTGATATAATCCTCGGTATGGACTGGCTTTCGGACTATGATGCGAAGATTTATTGTAAGAAGAAAGAGGTTACGATTCTTGATGATAATGATAAGGAACACCTTATTTTTAGAGCAGAATCGTCACCACCTAATTCTTATTTAGACCCACCCCCAGTAGCTCAACTTAATTCAATTATTGGGGAGGAAGAGAATGAAGTAACTATCGGTGAGGAAAGGAATGTTCAAATAGAGGATGTACCTGTTGTGAAAGAATTTGTAGATGTATTTCCGGAAGATTTACCTGGACATCCTCCAGAACGAGAAGTTGAGTTTTCCATTGATTTAATCCCTGGATCAAGGCCTATATCGAAGACCCCTTATAGAATGGCCACTGTAGAGTTAGTCGAACTAAAGAAACAACTAGAGGAATTGAGTAATAAGGGATTTATTCACCCTAGTGTTTCTCCATGGGGAGCCCCTGTTCTTTTTGTTAAAAAGAAAGATGGATCTATGAGGTTATGTATCGACTACAGGGAGATCAATGATATAACGATAAAGAACAAGTATCCCCTACCTCGTATTGATGATTTATTTGACCAACTGCATGGAGCTCAATACTTTTCAAAGATTGACCTTCGATTTGGATACCATCAGTTGTGTGTAAAGAAGGAAGACATTCCGAAGACAGCATTTCGAACCAGGTACGGGCATTACGAGTTTACTGTAATGCCGTTTGGATTGACTAATGCACCCTCTGTATTCATGGATCTGATGAATAGAGTTTTCAAGGAGTATCTCGATGAATTTGTGGTGGTATTTATTAATGATATCTTGGTATACTCCAAAACCTACGAAGATCATGAAAATCACTTGCGCATTATCTTGAAGACTCTGAGGAGGCATGAATTATATGGAAAGTTTAGCAAGTGTGAATTCTGGCTTCAGGAGATTTCTTTTCTTGGCCATATTGTCTCTAAAGATGGAATCCCTGTTGATCCTTCTAAGACCAAAGCAATCCAAGAATGGCCAGAACCTACAAGTATAACTGAGGTACGTAGTTTTATTGGCTTGGCAGGTTATTATCGACGTTTCGTCCAGAATTTTGCCCGATTGGCTAACCCATTAACGAAGCTCACACGTAAAGGGGTTAAATTTGTTTGGACAAAAGAGTGTGAAGAATGTTTCGAAGAACTGAAGAAAAGATTAGTCAATTCTCCTATATTGACTCTACCATCGGGGAATGATGGGTTCGTTATTTATAGTGATGCATCAAAGAAAGGACTTGGTTGTGTCCTTATGCAGAATGATAGAGTTATTGCCTATGCATCACGACAGTTGAAAATTCATGAACAAAACTATCCTACTCATGATCTTGAGTTAGCACCTGTGATCTTTGCTTTGAAGATATGGAGGCACTACCTCTATGGTGAAAAATGTGAGATTTATACTGATCACAAGAGTTTGAAGTATATTTTCTCACAAAAAGAACTCAACATGAGGCAAAGGAGATGGCTTGAATTACTCAAGGATTATGATTGCACGATACACTACCACCTAGGGAAAGCAAACAAAGTAGCAGATGCTTTGAGCAGAAAAGACCATGGAGTTCTGAACATGATGAGAATTGAAAGGGATCCAATTTTCATGGATCTAGAGAAGATGGACATGGGAATAACCAGGGAAGGTGAAACATCAATGATTTTTCAAATGGTTGCCAAACCATCTTTACTAGAAAGGATTAAGAGTTCCCAGAACAATGATGAAGAATTTCAGAAGAAGATTAATGCTGTGAATGATGGGAGATTGAGAGACTTTGTGTATGAAGATGGAATTTTGAAATTAGGGAAGAGACTTTGTGTTCCCAATTTACCTGATCTAAAACGGGAATTGCTGGATGATGCTCATAGTTTCAATTTCTCTATACACCCTGGGAGCACCAAAATGTATAGAGATTTGAAGGAACATTTTTGGTGGGACAACATGAAGAGGGAGATTGCTGATTTTGTGTCAAGATGTATGGTTTGTCAACAAGTGAAAGCTGGAAGGCAACAGCCTGGAGGAGTCATGCAACCTCTTCCCATACCGGAGTGGAAATGGGACAATATTACGATGGACTTTGTCATGGGGCTACCAAAGACTCCTAGAAGGAACGATGCAATATGGGTTATTATTGATCGTCTTACCAAGTCAGCACATTTTCTTGCTATAAGAGAAGATCTACCCCTGGAACGTCTAGCAAGACTATATATTAATGAAGTTGTGAGACTTCATGGAGTACCCTTATCAATTGTTTCTGATCGTGATCCCTGTTTTACTTCAAGATTTTGGAAAAGTCTTCAGAAATCCCTGGATACTGAACTTCATTTGAGCACTGCTTACCACCCTCAGACAGATGGAAAATCAGAATGGACTATTCAGACCATAGAAGACATGTTGAGATCTTGCTCACTTGATTTTCAGGGTATGTGGGATCAATATTTACCTCTGGTAGAATTTTCCTATAACAATAGCTTCCATTCGAGTATTCAGATGGCACCATATGAAGCGTTATACGGAAAGAGATGTCGTACACCAACCTGTTGGGATGACGTTGGTGAAAGAAAACTTGTAGGCCCAGAACTGGTGGAGGAAACGGTGGAAAAGGTGAAAGTAATCCAAAATCACATCAAAGCAGCTCAAAGTAGGCAGAAGAGCTATGCCGATAATCGAAGGAAGGATTTGGAATTTCAAGTCGGTGATCATGTTTTCCTAAAGGTATCTCCGTGGAAGGGAGTCATACGTTTTGGTAAGAAAGGTAAATTGAGTCCCAGGTACATCAGACCTTTCGAAATTCTAGAACGAATTGGGGCTGTAGCTTACCGATTGGCAATGCCGCCAAGTCTCTCCAAAGTTCACGATGTGTTCCACGTATCTCTGTTGAGAAAATACATGCCTGACCCAACGCATGTACTCACATATGAGGAATTAGAACTGGAACCCGATCTGTCTTATTGCGAAGAGCCTGTCAGGATTCTTGATACAAGAGAACAAGTGCTGAGAAACCGGACGACGCGTCTGGTAAAAGTTTTGTGGAGAAATCATAAGATGGAAGAGGCAACGTGGGAACCCGAGGAACTTATGATGAAGAACCACCCGAGTCTTTTTATGCAGTAATACCCTAGAAATTGCGAGGATGCAATTATTTGAAGGAGGGGAGAATGTAACACCCCAAGCTTCTACGGTACGTTTCCCTTCGAATAATGCTATAGCGTGTGTTTTACGCAACCTCGAGTTCTAACACACACCAAAACTAATTAAACTAGCCGTTGTGAATAGTAATACCTAATTTTTGAAATTATATATATTTTATATTTGAAAATGGACTTCATTTTTGGACTCGGAATATCGAATTTAGCCTAAGGTGAAATTTTGGTACTTTTCGGATAACTTTCATATTTTGATGAATAGTGAAAATTACTAAATTTTAATTAAAAACAACTTTTTTAATCAAAATAATTAATAGTGATAAATTGTGAATTTGAGTGGTTTTAAATTATATTTAGAATATATTTTTACCATTTAATATAATTTTGGTCATTGGACATAATTTTACAATTAAACCGAACATAAACAAGTGTCAATCTTTTGATAGTTATTATCTCTTAAAAAACACGCTTTTTGTTTTGACAGCGGGAATTAATTTTAAATTAATTTCTTCCACTTCTGTGTTTTGAATTTAGGAAAATGGATTCCATATTTGGAATCAGGATGTTCAAATTGTGTAAATAGGTAACTTTTATTTTTAGACATTTTGAATAGTTACTGTGGTAAATATTTTATTTACCATGGTTAAAGGGTAAATCCGGTAAATAAGGGTTAAAAAAATAATATTATAATAATACTAAATTACCCTAAAACGTGTCTTAACCCTATTGGTTGATACAGGGTATACCATGGGCATCTTTGGGTCTATTTTGGGACCCCATGGATCCACTTGTAAGTGATAATGACACATTATATTAATAAAGTTAAAATAAAAATAAAAATGGCATAAGCTTTCATCTTTTAGAAGAACAATTTTTACATAGGGTTATACATGTTGGATTTTCGATTACAAATATTCATTAGAAAGCTAAAACGATTTCCTACATAATGATATTTTATTTATAATTTTTAGACATTAAATAATTTATTTTAGTGATGACACAATGATGATGCAGTAATTACTAAAATAGTGAACAATTAAAATAATTGATCTTATAAATACCCAAATAATTATAATATGAAACTTTTAATGAATTAAACTAATTTTATATGATAATATGATATATTAGGATTGATTTAATTGACTTTTTTCGAAGTAATCAATCTGTTAGGAGTTTCACAAAAATCAACTATTGAATAGTGTCAAAATTGACATAAAAGAGTTCTTAAAACAAATATTATATTATTAATTGATATTAAATTCCTAGAAATCTAAGGTTCGGCCAAGAGACTTATATTATGATAGGTTCCTCATTAATGGACCACTTTGGGGTCTCTTGGATGTATATAGTAAGTTTATTAACCATATTATATAAAAATACAAAGAGACATTGTAAAAGTGAAACTAATTAACTTAGAGTTAATACTTAAAGATAAGGTTAATATAAGTACCCAAACCTGTCTAAATTCTATTGGATGAGTTTTTTTCGACCTCTCCCCACCTTAACCTTTGAATAGTCAACTTTGGAGCCATTAGAAACCGAATATGAATTTATTATAAATTAATATTTCTAGCTTTTCCAAAGGTGCCCCTCACCCCTCTTATAAAAGGGCACTCCTCCTTCTCATTTCTTCACACCTCTCAAGCCACTTGGCTCGTCCAAACTCTGCCCAAATAATCTCCCCACATCCCTCTCCTCCTCCTTGAAGCTTCCCCTTAGGAAGAAAGCATTTCAAGAAGTCCTTTGGTTCCAACCAAAGTGAGTTACCTAAATTAAAGGTAACGATTTCTCTTAAATTATTTTCATTTATTTTGCTTCTCTAACCCCCAAACTCTTTTTATTTCCTTTATTTTGTAACAACACCAGTATCCTCAATATACTAGGATGTTTTTATAAGAAGGATTCAAACTACACATACACACAACTCCATCTAATGGATGATGAACATAATGTTTCTGGGGATGGCAAACTAACGCCTCACGAAACGATGATTGCTCAAATAAATCTTACCACCTCTCATGGTGGCCATTATGATGGAACTGTAATTAAATATGATATTAATGATATATATTTTATATATAAGCTTCTGTAATTCCATTTTATTTCATACCATTATTCGTTTCATGTTGTATATACATACGATAATTTCATTTGAGGAAGTGCGGACTACCGCCCCCTTAAAATGATATGACTCATTCATACCACACATGGAACGTATAAAGGATGGTGTTAATGAACTTAAGTAAAATATATAAAATATTATATTATACTGGAATAGTAATATACCTATGTATCATTTGGATTCGATTCTTTTAAAATAAAAAATAAATGGAAGTAGCGTTCGTGCGTACGTACGGACTACCGTCTCCACGAACGCGATGAGATTCATTCTCCATCGTATCCATTCAAGAATAATTATCATTTAATGATTTAAAAATGATGTTTAAGGACTTGATATCATTCTGGATATGAATAAGATACAACAAACATGACTTATGTAACAAAACATATAAAAGAAAATGAGTAAGTTAACACCCGAAACAACGATAATTCTAAGATATTATTAACAAATCAATGTTAAAAGATCATATATGATATCATATTAATATATATGATTCTTGTATAATTTAATAACAATTATTTCACCATTATACAGGAGGTTAACCTACCCCAACCAAGGAAAAGTACAAGGTAAGGGTTTATTTCACAATCTCTTCATTTTCCGAGGTTGTTTATACGTAATAATCTACTGGGATATCTTTATCATCCACATCCATGTTTCTTAAAAATGTATTTCAAAACAATTTTACTATTTACAAGAATATGGGTTAAAGTCATTTATACCCTTGTTTGACTTTTTAGAAGAGGTTTATAAAGGAATCTTTCCGTCGTTTTCAAAACAAGGTCCTTTTTAACCTTTTCGACAGAATTGAGGTAAGAATGTTTTTTTAACTTATACGGCGGGTGCGGTTATTTTCTGCCGTTATAAAATCGTCGAAGCTTTCCATACAAGCTTATAAGAATATTTTCAAAGAAAATGTTTTATTTTATATGGATCTTAAATGATTTCAAAATAAAAGGAGATACTTCTTTAAAAAGAATTTTGATTTCATCTATGTCAACATCCTTTGATGGATTTTAAGATTATTTGAAGTTGATTTATTATGATACAAAACTTCTATATTGTATTGAAGGTTTTGTGATATGTTTGACTGTGGATGTGCTATTTTTATACCATTCATAGTTTATGGTGAAATTATCGACATTTCGTATGCTAGTTCCAATAAGAATGTTTATGTTATATTTCAATCTTTACTTCATATGAATGTGTTGGACAAGTATGTTCCAGGTTGGGGACTGGTTAAAGTAAGCCCTCCAGGTTGGGGACTGGTAAAAGTAAGCCCTCCAGGTTGGGGACTGGTAAAAGTAAGCCCTCCAGGTTAGGGATTGGTAAAAGTAAGCCCTCCGGGTTGGTGTCCGGTTATTAGAGGCACTCCGGGTTGGTGTCCGGTTATTAGAGGCACTCCGGGTTGGTGTCCGGTTATTAGAGGCACTTCGGGTTGGGTTCCGGTTACAGTTAGCCCCAAGGTCTAGGGACGAGGCCTTGAAAAGTAATTAAAGTTTAGCATTATGCATTCCAACATTATGAAAGTGGTTATTGATATTGCATGTGATTATTCGATTAGTAGAATATCCATGTGAACAAGTAAATGGCATTATTTCATTTTACTTTTGCCATACTATGTTGAAGTTCAATTTTAAAAGGCTTTTGTTTTAGTAATTCATTGCCTTAAATGTTTATGCTTATTTTGAATGTTCCTCTATATTGTTATCCTTACTGGGCATTTGAGCTCACCCCTTTTCTATGTTTTATTTTTCCCAGGTAGTGAAGAAGTAAATTATGAATGACTTGCAGTGATATTATGAGGGGTTAATAGTGTGGATATGAAGACTTTGTTGTTGTAGTAGTTTTTCACTTTGAAATGTAATGTAAAACTTTATGAATATATCTAGTGTTTCCAAGGCTACTAAACCAATCGGTCTTTCAGGATTTGATCTTTCTTGTGATCATGCCAATGTTATGAAGTAATGCACCGACTCTGGGTAGCTGGGGTCGGGGCGTTACAATGACTTTAAACTGCGCCAAGCTTCAACCATCCCTTATGCTAGCTAAATGTGTAGGAAAGTGGTCTCTCGACCACACCCCTGATTAGTACAGATGTTCTCAAAACCTTTCAGACATCACAGACCCCTTCCAAGCCACCCCGGTGGTTTTTATAATTCTCCAATCCACCCATGGTGGTTTCCATATTCTGGTATTTCATGAAGTCCTATGGCCATCAGAAATGGAGAGTCATTGACTTAAGGAAACCTTTGCACGACTATGCATACCATGACCTCAGCGGATCTGCATATTGATCACCCCTGGCCTGTCTACCAATGGCAATATTTCCTTAGGCAATGCTCCTCCTACCTCTCTATGCCGGCGTGGATCCCATGCCTTGAGACATGCCCTGCTTATCATTCAAATTTAAACATGTTCCCCCACATGTGTCTGAAGAGTATTGGGACATCTTTTAATTAGCTAAACCTTATTGTGGACCTTGCCCCACTATATCTGGACAATACTGTTCGACCTAAAACATCAATAATGATAGTCTTGATGACAGGACTTTAAACCTCCCAAGAAAAGAGGCACAAATCTTGTTAGGCCGAAAACCCGAAAAGGGCGACCTAAGAAAAAGTCAGGCCATACCCGCTGGGTCCACACTAAATGGGCTCAGGAAAAATTATGGCATTAAAATAAAAGGCAAAAAGTTTGTGGGGATTTTCTACAAAACCCTAGAAAAAGTCGAACTGTGCTCGTTGAGTCCCTTGGATCAGGAAAAATTTAGAGTGTTGTCCAATCACTCATCGATTTTTAGGACCCCTCTACATCGGAATATCCTCCACTTCATTCCGATCAGACCCCATTCTGAAGGGGGGAATTTTTAGGGTCCTGAAAAATCCACAACGTATTGGGAAAATGTAAAGAATACTCAAGGATGGCAATGGAAAAACCGGTCTGTGGACCGGTCTAATGTAATGGCGCATGGCCGGTTCCGTGAAGCGTCCCTCCTCCACGGACCGACGTCGTTTGCGAAACTGAGGCGGAGACCCTCCGCGGTCGTGAGGCAGGACATACGCTAACCCGGTTCACCATTTCGGACCACCCCAGCCATGAGCCGCATCATTCGGCCTGAACCACCTCTGTCGACTTTCGCAAAACTGAGGCAGAGACCCTCCGCGGTCGCAAGGCAGGACATGCGCAAACCCGGTTCACCATTCCAGACCTCCCCAGCCGCGAGCCGCATCAGCCGGCCTGAACCGCCTCCACTGTCATTCACAAAATGGAGGTGGAAACCTTCGTTCCTGCGATGCACTCCCCGAGTTTGGTTCGTGGAGGAGGAGTGCTTAATACCCCGTGAGTTATGGATCGACCAAGTCATCCGTAAGACAGGCTTTCAGTCATGGGCCTCTGTAAAAGGTTCCGCATGACCCTAATAGACCCCTTTTCCTCCCCTCTATAAAAGAAGACCGAGGGAGGAGGAAATAAATAGGAAGTAGGATTCAGAAGAGATTGATCAGATTCAGGTGGAAGGATTTCGAAGGAAGGAGCATAGGATTTCACAAAGAGCGAAGTTCCAATTCGCGAACCAGAGCAGGTATGAAGTTGGAAACGAATTAATAATAAACTGAAAATGCATAACTTGGTGAACTGTGAACCAAAAAAATAACATAAAAAGAGAAGACTGTGAACCATGGCCCCTCCGCAAATGCACTACCCACAGACCAGGGAGTTTATGCCCCTTTTCTGATCCGTCGCACTGCGTAGCACCCTCCTACGTGGGTGAAGCCCCAACCAAAGAATCTCCAACCTACGCTGCCCTTGGATGCCGCTGCTCGCGTGGACCCCTTCGTGTTCCAACCTTGTACCCGGGCCGAACCCGAAGCCGCGAACCCTCCTGGTTCGTGGGATTCCAATCAGTCCATAGACCCTCCTGGTTCGCAGATGACCTCTCAGTCTGCGGACCCTCTTGGTGCAAGGATGACCTCTCATTCTGCGGACCCTCCTCGTTCGCAGATGGCCTCTCAGTCCACGGACCACCCTGGCTCGCGGACAACTTCTCTAGCCGCGTAGAACTTCCCTACATGAAGGGTGCCACCCCTCATACACCCGTGTGGCCTGGAAAAACATTTGGAGTTCCCATTCCCCGAGCCAGACCAAATCCTTCCAATTCTAATCTGTCCTGATCCTTTGCAACCTCCTCATTGGCCCATTCATGGGAACCAAGTCAAGGCCTCCACTAGATCCACCAGACCAATATGGTGTAACCATTGGGAATATCAGCGCGGCCTTTTGAGTTCACATACCCATGGTAAGCAATGGTGAAGGGGTTGCCCCGACCATTGGGCGGATTCCTGAGGCATGCCTTGGTTCACATTCCCACGGTAGTGCGGGGTCTGGGCCCAAGAGCCCCCTTTCTACCTCTACTCACCAGGATGGGGTACTACATGCTTTAGCGGTCATGCACTTCTCCCCTCCCCAGAGAGGGGGGGCATACCCATCCGAAGGCAGCCGTCCCCATGCACCTCCGTACTTCGTCACCAATACGACCAAGGAGGGACGTAGTGGGGAAGGGTGTTGATCCATCCTTCTTTGGGGATAAGTCCCTATACTGGTAGGATCTATCACCATTGGGAATCTCTTCTGGAGTAAGCCCCACACCATCCTCGCTGGAAGAAAATTACCCTGCTCCTTTCTATCTGGAGGGTTCATTGCTCCGCCGCGCGACTTCTAACTTCCTTGAACATCAGGGGGAAGGAGAGTCCAGTGGTACCTGCCTTTTCATCCACTCGTCATTTGTCTCCCCTTCCCTTGGTCGGGATAAAAGTGCGAGGATATCCAGGTCTGTTGTATTCTCTTGTTTCTCACACCGAGCATGACTCACGTGGGATTAGAGAATGGTGATGGTAGTGGTACCCACACAACGACGATGGACTTGTTACGAACTACCTGGAATTTGATTCTTGTCACTTAGGCAGGGTATGTAGGAAGCCTCCCTGAGGTTAAGCCCATCATCCAGACCTTAGGCCACCTAAGAGCGTAATCTACATACCCATATGAACTACGTGGACTTTGATCCTTGTCTCTTAGGCTGGGTACATAGGAAGCCTCCCTAAAGTTCAAACTCATCATCCACACCTTGAGCCGCCTCAGAGTGTAAGACCCATACCCTATACAAACTACATGGACTTTAATCCTTGTCTCTTAAGAAGGGTATGTAGGAAGCCTCCCTAAGGTTCAATCCCATCATCCACAACTTGGGCCAACTCAGAGCGTAAGATCCATACCCATACAAACTACGTGGACTTTGATCCTTGTCTCTTAGGCAGTGTATATAGGAAGCCTCCATGAGGTTCAAGCCCATCATTCACACCTTGGTCCACCTTAGAGTGTAAGCCCCATACCCATACAAACTACATGGACTTTTATCCTTGTCTCTTAGGCAGGATACATAGGAAGCCTCCATGAGGTTCAAGCCCAACAACTAGTCGATCCGACTATCTTCACATCGGTTCACTGTGCCACTCCGAGTACCACCTCAATGAGTCCCGATTGTTCGGGGTCATTAATCCAAAGAGGGATGGAAAACCTTGGGAATAATTAATTATGAACGCCTGCGTTCAGCTGACCATTTCAAACCAAGAGAAATCCATGGATACTATGCTTTTGTATAAACCAAATATTCACAAACATATGAATACGTCTTAAATCTATAAGAGAGTCCCGGAACAGGCAATAATTCCCCCCAAAAGGGCGCGATGAGCTTGACTTCCCATCCTTTCAACCAATGTGAGTTCTTAAGCATCGCTGGCCAAACCATCCAGTGAACATCTTCCTTTGGAAAGCAGGTCCACGTGTCATCGGATACCGAACCATTGGGCGTTTCGAGACAGACCCGAAACAAACATCATAACATTCAGAGTTGAAATTATTTTGTACATAAATCATAAAATATAATATTCACATTCCTTTACACCTTTTTTATGAAGATTATTTCTAAAAGTGTTTTCAAATTCAAAATAATATTTTTAAGTAAGATATTCAAAAATTTATTAGTTGTAAATGAAAATTCACCTTTGCATTTACATATTTGATTTTGGGTCTCTTCTTTCTTGTAACAACTCTAAAAATATCTGATGCCCTATTTGAAAATAATTTGAATACAAAAAATTAAAAATTCATTATAATAAAAAACAATTTAATAGATTAATACTTATGTGTAAAATACATTCTTAATAGTTTATCACACTTCACTATAGATATTGAATTTTCAATAAAATGCCTTCTCACCCAGACAACAAAAACCTAACATCAAATGGCCACTCATATAGAATAAAAATTATTGTTTTTGGTTATTATGTTAATAGATATATAATATTTTTTGATATATATTTATCATACTTGAGAAGATAAGGCATAATCCAGCTTTAATAATTGCATTTTTCTGAAATCCTTCTATAATATAAACTATTCTTTTTTTCTCCAGTCATTGTCATAACTATAGGTGAAATGAAATATGGTTCCATAAATCATTATTAATATGAATTTTAATTCTAATTAAAAATTTAATAAATACACCTAATAAAAAATAAACATAATTTTAAAATTTCAATACATTAAATAGACACATTTTTTTGTTAATAGAATTACATGGAAAAAAATAATCATGTTGATGTCCAACTGATTTCCAGTTAGATGAACCATGATAACTCTTTTCAAAAGCACCAAAAACAATGTACAACCACAAATAGTATCTTCAATTAGATTCTCATTAACATCCAAATACAAATTTTATTGTGATAAAAATTTATAAAGACTCTAAAACTTTATATCGTATGTCACTAAATTTTTTATTTTTTGTTGTCTATACAGTATTTCATTAAATATAAAATATTCAAATAAAAATTGTAAATATATAAAATTAGTTTTGTAAAAAAAAATAATATAATAATTAAATAAAAGATAAAATATACATATAACTTTATAGTAATATTTTTTAAAAGTCTAGATGTTGAAACAAAAAAGTGGTCAATACATTTTACAACTATACTCACCTCATCTATATGTGGTTGTATTCTTACTGATCTATCTATAATTTGATGTATCGTGAACCTATTATGATCTATCTACATCTGTTGATGATTAATTGTATCACTAATATAATATATCATCCCATATACAATAATATATTGTGGTGGATCATCTATATATTACTCACAATAATCGTGAAACTAGAGAGGTGGGTGTGTTGGGCTAGGAAAAGGAGTGGAGTATACAGGAGGAGGTAGAGGTGTTGGAGCTAGTGTAAGAGATGAATGAGTGACATCAATAGTATAAAAATTTATTTCATCTATTCAATCATTGATTGTACTGATGCTTTGAGTCTATAATCCATCAGCACACAAAAATCCTAAAATTCAACAACTAATGACTCTATTTTTTATAAACATCATCTATTGAAGAAGCTTTAGATTGTGAAAACACTTTTTTCACCGATACAACTAACAGGAATCCTTGTACATGATCTCAATCTTCGAGAGTTCCCAATGTTATAGAGAAAATATATTTCCTACCCCCATCTGTAAGTACACCCTATTTGATCTTCTCCTCAGAAGAAACCTATATGAAATATTTGGAAAATTTCATAATGAATTGCATTCTATAAATAATTTAATCAACTTAAATAAATTAATAATGTATAAATCTTACAATTATCTCAGCTACAACCCTCAACTCTTCTATATGATATTATCCTTTTCTTCTCATTTGAACTATCTTCCATTTTCATATCTATCTGGGGAAAGGGGAGTCAAGCATTGCAAATCCTATAGACTCGGCTCTCTATTTTTGGAAACTTTCAGCCATCATTTGTTCTTCCAATAACATATACCATCCGTGAGAAAACGTTCTAGGGTATATGTTTCTAGATTGGATATCATGATGAGATATCCTTGATTTCACCAAATTAATAATAAATAAATAATTAATTAGATCATTAATATAAAAAAATTTAAAAGTTAACATTTCACTTACCAAAAACACTTATCATCTTCTACTTTCAACATGTTTCTTCCAAGTATCTTCATCTATAAATGGGTGTATATCACATGGATTATGATGTTTTTTATTCCCATAAAATAAATCAGATGTGAGGGTTGATTTAAAATCCCTCCATCACCTAAGATCATATGATATACATTTCCTCCTAACTCCTCCACTATCCATAATATCATATTTCATCTGATAATAAGGGATGGCACATATATTAATATAAAAATTTCATTATAATTAACATAATTACAATTGATATTACTAAAATGGTCTCCCATAAGTGAGATACTTTCAATTTTTCAACACTTGTTGAATCATTAATAAAAAAAATAACATTAATTTTAGTCTTCACTATTATAAAAATCATTATTTGTATTGCATTTGGGCCTCTTATAATATCATTAACATAAAATTATACCTGTATCCTCAAGTCATAGCTATGGATAACTGATAATTTTGATAAACATGTGATTCCATTTTTACCAACAATCAAACTTTTCTTTGGCCCTGTATAATTAGATGTCTCTTATAAATAAGGACGAGGCCAACCAACATGATAACATGTACATATATTCCTAGACATATTAGTATGATTATCTTCATAAGTATGTGGTGGATTAGTAGGTTGATATTCCATTAGGATAAAAATTATTGAATCAAACAATTAGGAAAAAAAATATACAAATCCAATTATTACATACTAATGTAAATAGAAAATGAAAAATTATTAAGAAAGAAATTAAAACCAACTGAATGTAAAACATTTTTATTCATATTTTTTATAGTTAACTAAAATGATTACAAAATTAATGATATATTAAATTACATATAAACAAATGAAAACAAATCCAAAAATGGTCTGTAAATTATAAATATGCTCTAACCAAATAATTTTTTACATGAAAAAGAATATTTTCTGAACATACTATTATGAAATTTTTTGTTTTTATTTATCATATTAGAATTAAAATAATAGTTTTATGAACAAAATAAATTAATTGAAAAGTTACATAATGGAAAAAATTATAATATTAACGAAAACTAAACTAATATAAACAATAAAATTAACATATTAATTATAATACCCATTTTTGATAATTAAAATGAAAATGAAAATATCTCATAGTTTATGTGATTTAAAAGTGTAATCATGAAATAATCATATATTACCTGTAATATTAAGAAGTCACTAAAAGATTGTTTTCCCAAATTCCATTTTCATGATCATTCCAAATGGAATAAAGCATGTCTACAACATGATCATAAATATTATATGTTAATTTTTACATGGAAGTAGGGATCTCACATAAATTAGTATCATCACCATGTTTAACATCACCAACATACTATATTTTCTAGATAAAATAATATTCCACTGCATATCGAGTGGATCAAGAACATAGAAAATTGGGTTTTCATGTGTTTCCATTATCCAAGGATTAAATGTGTATTACAATATATTCATATTAACTTTTTTAATTCCAAATTCATCATGCTAGACACTATTTTTACCGATAAACCCTTTGTAGTTAAGAATTAGAACATGAAATTTAATGTAATCAACCTCCCATGTTTCTTCAATGACTCCATAATATAAAAATGATGTGGAGATTGGTTGTTTTTATATAGAACTCAAAAAATTTATTTCTTTTATGGGCACCAATACATTACTATTTTGAGATACAGTTCTGTTTTCTTAATCATTAATGTGAAATGTAGAGACCTTAACATCATACCAAGACCATGTTATGAAATTTAAACTTATATTTCCCACTAACAATCTCATTGTATCCAATTCATCTGATCTACCCATCATGATATATTTAATCCTAGGAAATAATTTTTTTATGATCGTTAAAAATCCACATATCATTATTTTTTGACAGAAAATTAAATTTTTTATTTTAAAAGAACATTTGATGAAATAGTGGGAAACCTAAAATAAAATCATACATGAAATAACCCATAACATAACTACCGAAACTACTCCTACCCAGTAAATACAATGTTATCTCAAGCCTCTACCTCACATGACTACTCAAAAAGTTATCCCACATAGGGTTGCACGTTCCTGATGCTGATGGAAAAGTCATACCCTCTCGTTCATCGAAATCCTAACGACCATGTAAAAATGAAAGAATTCAGATTTGTATCCTCTTTTGGAGCTGACCCTTGTAAATAGATGGTTTCTTTTACATTCAAAATTCCAAATAAAACCAAATCAAAAAACATTTTCATATCCCACCCAATCCATAATTAAAAAATTGCCACTGATAAATTTCATATTTCAAATCCAAAAAACAACAACATTCCATCAAAATCTCCATCGACCTCCCTGAACTGGCTACTTTAACTCACATCCCAAAGGACCAAGAAGACCACCACATTTCTCCACCTTGGAGAGACTAAAGGAATCCTAGATCCATAGCCGAGAAGGAAGAAAATAGAGGTAGGAAAATCACCAGTAGTACCTTGGCTTGACACCATCACGTCTCCTTCGCCATCCTCCTATAAAGTCATGCATCCCCACCATGAGTTATCAGTTGTAAATCCTTCACACGATTCTCAATTTAAACATTAATTCCAAATAAACCAGCCTTGATGTTAGTATATTCATCAAAACTGGAAAATAAAATGGCTACATTGCAATAATTCATCGAGTTCCAAAAGGAATGGAATAAATATTTCTAATTTGGAATCTTCAATAAAATTTCACACAATGAAAGACCCCTAATACGAGCACACTAAAACCCAAGAAGAGATACTATTAATCTCTTTAAATCCCCATCAAAAACTTAGATCCAAAACTCTGAGAACATTTAAAGCTTAAGAAAAATTCAGGCCAAGGACTAGAACTCAAGTAATAAGACAAAAAACCTCACCATCCCTCGAACTCAGAATGCGAAAGATATTACATGAAACCAAAAAAGAACAACCTGCAAGTCTAGATATGACCCACACCAATGGATGAATCTGAAATAGTAACACCTGAAGAATAACCCTAGACGAAAGTCTATATCAAATCTAATGAAGAATACTTGATCTGGCCCCATGTCGTTGCATGATCTTCCCTAAACTGGAAAAGAAGCTGAATAGAAAGGAAAAAAAGTAGAATCCACTTCATTCTAAAAATTATTCAAATCATTAATACTAATCACCTTACAAAAAAATGAATTTAAAAATTAAATTACCTTCATGATAGTTATTCTAACATTGATCAGAAATATTCCCTGAAATGCAACTCATATGAGATGATTCATAGTTTGTGAAAATCAGGTGATTTCATACCTATCATATTTAAACCCATTAAAAGCACAAATGTTTTTTACATTTTAAGAATAAACATGTGATAATTTGATATCATAAAAACATTAAAATAAGATAATTTTTCCCTCTTTGATAATGTATGTCAAGTTGAGGGTAGGAATTTTTTCCTTCCAAATGGAGTTAGGTCTAACTCGAAAAGTATTTCCATTGAGAGTAAGTTCAATATTGCATTAAACCCATTTTATATATTTAATTTAATATTTAATAATGATCCAATCTTGCAATAAAATATATTATTCTCAAAATGCATGAAATCAATTTTATGTTTGAGCTCATTATATCCCCATTATTGTTGTTCAAAAAATGCTGACCATTTATTCCAAGTATATCTATCATTACTAGATTTATGTGCCTTTCTGAATTTTACATCCCTGTTTTTGACCCACTAAAAATAATAATCAGTGGATAATGGGTTTTTAGAAATACCAAATTATTGAGAACTTTTTAATGACTTTTTTAATCATCTATAAGTTTAATCCATAGAAAACAAATTTATGACCCAAGTATAATGTCTGTCTCCCATGATTTAGTTGATAATATGAAGTCTGATGGACATAAATTTGAAAAGCTTTATACCCCTTAAGAATATATCCAAACAAATTTCTATATACTAGGTAACATTTAATTTGAACAAAATCATTTCATTGAGTTAAGAATATTACAGTTTATTATAATCTTACACCCAAATACATTCTTCCCATAAAACATTCAAATAATCAATTAATGGTGATATGGAAATATCAATATCATTTTCCATCTATTTTGATTCAAAGATTATTAAAATAAACATCACATATTTTCGATTCCAACATAATTCCGGAGATAATACGTAAATTACCAATAAATTATTTTAGGAACTATGGGTGCTAGTAAGTCTTCAGAATGGATTCATTCCATCCATGCATAGTCCAAGTCTGAGATGTTGTACTTAATTTATGAAAATAGGAAACTAAGGATCATTTTTCATCCATTGTGGACAACCCATAGGATGCAATTATTTTCCATCAAATATTCACTCATCTACATGCCATATTATCTTTTTTACATCATGGGAATTTGAAAATAAATCTTTAAAATAAATAATTATAGAAAAATACCAAAATTACTTGGTAGGGGTCTCTATAATGGCTAAATTCATATGTAATTTTTCTATGAACATATTCTGTGATATCCAATATTTATGAATCCATGATTGAAATTTTTATTCCTCCCTATATTGCACACAGTGATTCATGCAGAAATGTATTTTTTTACCATAATATCATCATGAAAACTATTTTATTCACTTCAGGATTTGAATCTAGAATATAATTATCTTTATGAAGAACATAATATAACAATTACAGAAAATATGTAAAACTCTTGTAACTACATCCCTGTTTCTTCTTCAATTTAATAAATCATAGCATCATTTATAAAATTTTAAATTCCATAGAACCTAGTTATAATGGATTTTGAAAATAATCATATAGAAACTCAACTGTTAATTATCTATTATTTGTATCTACTTTAATATCATGAAATAATTCTTCAATTTGATCCTATTTATCATATTGCAAGCACTAGAATCAAAAAATTCGAAATTATACCAATTTTACCATGCCAAATACAAGGATTATAACTCATATTAAAACCATGAAAAACTAAACCATATTTGATATCTACTATTTTAAAAATATTTATATTTAAAAAAAATATGCATGGATAGAAAAACTTTTCATTGTTTGGAACATTTCATTTAGAAAATTCCAAAAAAAATATCAAAAACATTCTCATATTCACCACTTATTCAATGTTCTGTAATCCAACATCAACTAATTATTATATATAATAAATATTAGAAATAATATCTTATCAAAAAATTATAGTGGTGATAAAAATGAGAATAAAATTTTCAACTCAAACCAGGTTTTAATTTATATCAAATATGTCAAAATTTGAATGTACAAAAACATTGATTTTTTTTTTAAAAAATATTTGTATTTGAAAATTATTATTTCAAATTATAGAAAATAATGAAATATACGTTTAAATACAATTAGTAAATCATAAATATACATTCAAGGAATTAATTTATAGATGAAAATATATTTATACCATTCTCTCATTTTTCATTTTCTTCTAAATGAAATTAGATTAAACATGTAATTGAATGTTATTATTATGAATCCAAATCAAGTATGAATTTTATATTTTGATTTAAATATTTATAATAGAATTTTTTAACATATTATTTTACATGAAAAAAAAATTATTAAAAGAAAAATTATTGCATACTATAATATAATAAAATAGTGGATTTCAAACTACACGATAAATAATTTTTAATGTTGTACATGCATATATATATGTATATATATTAAGAATTAGTATTATATATTATTTTTTTCGAGTGTATTATGAAATTTTTTAGATGAATATTAGATACGGTGTATTCAATGAAAACATGTTTTATTTGAATATAACAAACTAATAACCTATATTGAAAATATTTCTGTTATCTTCACTTGATATAATAAAAATGAACATTTATGGGGAGAAAAATGATTACAGTGTGAATAAAATTAAATGCATGTGTAATTCTAGAAAATATGACACATTAAAACTATATCTATGTAGTAGGACAATCATACAAATTTAAATATTAATATAACCTAAAGTCTGACTTGGGATAAAGTATGAATGTGGATAAAGTATTACTAAGGATTGATAATGCATCAATATCTATTATCATTTGTACAAAATGGATTGATTAGTCTAAATAGTATCAAAACCTAACATATATCTATCTAAATATATCAAATATATGTAAAAAATCAATTGAAAGCTCATATTTTTTATTGACCAATAATGTTAAAATTATATTAACTAGTACATCATAATATGTAGACTATATTTTGAATATTTTATTTTTCAAGATAAGAATATTCTCTCATCACACAAAAAGTGTTGATATTCATATACCCAACTTATAAAATATTTTATATTGAAAAATATGAAAATTTAACTATATGTATACATTACATTTCAATATTACTATGTCACTATTAAATTAATAACTCTAATTTATATCTATACATATACATGGACGTCTATGCATAAATATTGAATGATTCACAAACATTATCCAAATAAAAAGAACATAGATATTCAATTCAAAAATTTACGATAAGATGAATTATAAACATCTGTGAAATAATTTAGTGAAATTTACCTTCTATATAGTAGAAATACCAGTACATTATGATATAAGGAAAAAAATTAATGATCTAACAAATAACATTAAGATATAATGAAATCCACACATTTTCACTTAAATCAATAGATAAATAAGTAATGTGGATATGGTAATCCCATATTTGAGATTCTATGATCTATATAAGAACATGAAATGATGAGGTTGCTGAATCTAAATGGTTTATAAAAATGTCAATATAATATTTGATTCAATAGAATCGAAATAAATGACAGTTAGGGTGCACACGACATTAAACGATCAAAATCGAGGATCGATGTGTGAGGATTATTTGAGAGATTAGAGATGAGAATATGAAATGAACAATAATGAGGCTTAGGATACCTAAGGATATATGAAAATGTGTAACTTAGATTAGAGTCTACTAGATTGAAAAAACTATGTTAGGGATTCCATGTGAGAGAATCAATTTTATTTCATCAGATCAAATATCACTAAAATGATTCAAAAGAATAATTAATGAAATTTTAAATGTTATACCGTGTTTGTTATATGATAACCAATGTGATAAATGGAATTTTTTTTTATTATCACATTATTTATATAATAACTGAGGTAAAAAATTAGCATTATCATGACAATTATATAATAACCAATGCGACAAAGTGGGATTCTTATTTTTTATCATGTCAGTTATCAGATAACAGACATGATAAAAAAATATACATGGTGATGTCATGTTGGTTATAAATAAATAACTTGAAATAGTTATTGTGACATAAACTTTTTTTACTAGAGTTAATGTGAAAGAAAGAATATGGGTTAAGTGGGAGAAATTCTTATTGAAAACCCTAGGTATTGTTTATGTATAAGATATTCATATTTCTCTAATACTATAAACCAAAAAATTATATGATAATGTAAGTGAATCCAATTTTAACTTTCAATTTTATATGTTTTGGATATAAAAAATTGGGTTAACTTAATTGGTATCAAATCCAACAATGTAATGTTTTTTATTTTAGCACCGAATTCAGGATTATGGGTTCTGGGCTATTATAGCTGGCCTCAAAGGAGGGGTTATATATCATTTGAGATTAGGATGTTTTAATAGCAGGTTATATTATAATTTACGGACACAATAATGAGTTTATGAGATTAAGTTTCATCATAATTTTAATATCTTAAACACCCATGTTAAGGTCACATTTGTTTAATATTAATTATGCTCTCAAGTTTTATGGATGTATCTTTTAATGAATTAATAACCATCAGGGTTTACATGATCTTTGATGATTACAGTTATTTTTTAGATTTTTCATCATATTTATTTGAATTTTATGAGGATATGGTTTTAGGAAAAAGGAAAACATGAAGGCAAAGTGACAACTCATCATGTCCAACAAGCCCATGAGGTTTGAAACGACAACCGAAGGGCGATAAGGGTGTCATGCCTACTACTAACCATTGTGACGTTGAGATGAAGATCACTATATTTTTTTATTGTAATATTGAAGAAATTTTATAACCATTAAGGTTAAAAAACACTTTAATTTTGAGGTTATTAAGGTTATTTGGGATATAGGGTTATTTATTTATGGAATGATTTAGCTTGAAATTTGGGTATTGCTATAGAATTTTTAAGATTAATATATTATATGAATGTTTATTCATTTTGGGAATTATATTACCATTTGATAAAAAAAATTTTTAATGTTTAAATATAGATGGTATAGATTTATTATCCCTTTTATGGTTATGTGGTCCTTTAAAAGCTAATTTTAGTGATTGGGTATGAAAAAAATCATCTTGAATACATATCGTTTGGGGAAAATATGATATTATAGTGGAAATTGATTAAAGGAATGAATTTCAACTCATTAGTTAAGTATATTTAGTTATTTACTTAGTGTATATGGTAAGTAATTCCGCAACTATTGGAAATGAATCGTGAAACAAAATGTTTTATTACCACCATTATATATGATGATAGAAATGTTCTTTTTAACACATCTTTGGTTTATGTTTTTTTTTTGTTTTCTAATTTCTCTTTATCATTTACATTATTATGATCAATGATCCATATCACTCTATATCATTATTTAGATTTTAGGGAGTGACCCAACCCAGCAGGCCCATTGGTGGTGTCATGAAACCACTACATTAGCATAAGATACAACTAAATAAGGGAAAGTAAATAAAATAAAGGGGAAATGAAATGCTCATTAAGGGTAAATTACAATGGAATCAATGATTAGTCATTGATAAAAATAATTTTATAAGGGTAAATAACTAAACACACCAGACGTATAATCAATAAGATGAATGGATAAACAATAAGTAAAGGTAATAACTAAAAACGCATTCCATTAAATAACAAGATAAGGAATAAACAATATAAAAAAGAAAATAATTGAAACACATGTCATTTAATCAATTAACTAGAATGAAATGCATCCATAGATATTTCAACACAAAATATCATGCAAATATAATAACTAAATCTAAATGAGGGAAATTTTTAATTATCAAACACTGTGTTTCCTAGGTACCTGGAACCTTTACCAACAAGACCTTACAAAAGATGGTTTATAAAATACTAGGTGAAAAGGCTACAATGTCTAGCCAATTGAATCATCCCATGAGACTACAGATGCATTAGGGGAAATCTATAACCAGACCCCACCCATGTAAAACCTATCTAAACCATTCTTGATATATTGAATAATCGATTTAACAATGTTCCTTATCAAATATCTATATGGAGTAGAAGATACAAATTTATCAATATTTCTCCAAATAATAAAAAAATAGAATTTAAACACTATATGAAAAATTCTATATATTTTAGGAAATAAAAAAATCCATGATAAATTATAAGGGTAATTTGGGGAAATTAAATGTTCAATGATCATAGGAAATTGAATATTTCAAGGGTATTTTCAAAGTAATCAAGAAAGTAAAGGCAAATACTATCCATGGTAAAATAAATAATAAACCATCGAGAGTAATAATATGTATGGTAGTAATAAAACATATCCCAAGTGGATTAAAAAATTGTTTTTTTTGTTAATTTATATAAATTCCTTAAAATGATCATTTAAGAACATTATCGGGGAAAATATCTTTTTAAAAAAAATTTGAAGATCCTTTTCATTGAAAATAACTTATGACAACATTTTCTTTAAAAATACAGAATTTAAAATTACAAAGTAATACTCAAATAAATGATGGAAGTTAAATACATACCTACAATATGAGGTAAAAATAACATTCCTTTTGTAAGGTAAAAGGTTAGAAATGATTCTTGTTTAGAAAGTAAGGATGATATTCCTTTAAATCATTGGTAAAAGTAAAAAAATGTAACAATGTAATTAATAATTAATTTAGGAAAGCATAATTTTTTTGAATTTTTTAATAAAACTGGATTTTTTATAAGAAAATAGGTTCTTAGACCAAAGAATGAAATGTGGTCATATTTTCTATAAATCATTTTCTAAATCAAATTGAGTACCAATGAGTGAAAAAATGGTACTAATATTTAAAAAATATCATGAATAACCTGAGGAAGTGGGAATGAAATGGTTTATTAAATAATGATTAAATAATTTCCTTAAATGGAATATAAGGTGTAAATAATCTTGAGTAAAATGTGATTGTGATTTATATAATTTAAAATACCAAAATATTTATGGGATGTTTAATCAATAAATAAATTATGCGTATCAACTATAAATAAACATAAAATATTTTAAAATACAAATATTGATGGAAAAAATTTATTACAAACATAATATTAGAATATTAATGAAAAATAAGATGTAGTATAACTTGACAAAAAGGAATCAGACCATTAAAATATCATTAAAATTATTCATGAGGAAAAAAAATCATCAAACATTCCAAAAGTGTCCCATACCACCTTGAAAAATTTGAATCATAATCCTAATGAAAGAAAAACATTAATTTAATGATTTATATTCCATTATTATAAATTTTTTTATTATATAATATATCCCAAGGGTATGTATGTACACCACAGAGGAGAAGTGAGTGGTTTTAATGGTTTATGCCTCATGGAATGAAAAGTTAGACCAGAATCCCATACCATTAGTTACCTTTCTAGTGAACATCTGTTATATCTCTATATAATTATTTTAAACATGTCACTAAATAATAATAAAAACCTTAATCATATTTATAATATCATATATTAACTTCTTATAATGAATTATTACATGTTTGTTAAAAATATCTCATTATTTTCACTTTTTGGGTGTTAATTGCATAGTCTTTGGATTATGTTTTGAATTGTTACTTGTTGTTATTATTACTTAAATAATGGGTTTATAGTCTTCATAATGTAAAAGATAATTAAATTATCTTAGATATATAGTAAATATGTATTTATAATAACCTGTAATATTTTGAGATTTGAAATGAAATTCATTGTTCATGTAGATGTTAAGTCGTAGGTATGCATGGACACTAATTTCATATCTTTGTCGTATTACAAGAATTAAAAGTAAATGATACGTATGTTTATGAATATTATAATTAAATTATAATATATATTTCATTTATTTTACATAGTTAATTAAAACCATTATTTATAAATTCCATGTACGGTGTGATTGAATCCCATCATTTTGAGGAGGCGATAGTCCACACTTCCTCAAATGATGTTATCGTATTCCCAAAAAATGGAAAGAATAAATGTATATGTTATATATAAATTTAAAAACAGAAATAAATTATAAATATCATAGATATAAAATATAAATATTGTGTCCATCATATTTCTTGACTATGATATGTGGTAAAATAGAAACGAATGACATGGTTTTGTGAGGCATTAGTTCCCCATACACATAGATGTTAAATTCGTTACCCATTATATGGATGTTGATGTAAGTATAGTCATTAAAATTATAATAAAAGAATACCAGTATATTTAGTATAATTATTTTATTATATAACCATGTAATAATAATATTCTATCGGGTGGAGAATGAAAATAGAAAAAACAGCTCGAGGAAGTATGTTACTTCTTATTTGGGTAACTCATTATAGGTTTCACCAAAGGTATTCATTGGATAAATTTTTGAAAACGGTGGGTATTTTAGGTTGAGGGGAGGTATTTCTATAATATATTTGATTAGATATTGGTCAATAAAAAGTGTCTTGAGAGTTTTGAGGATGTGGGAGGGGTGAGTTTATTTTTATAGCAGAGGGGTTGCATTCGGGAAAATTTCATAAAAGGGAATTCAACCCACATTTTCCATTTCAAAGTTACTAACGTGATGAAAAAATTAAATTAAATAGAATATATAATCTATAAATAGCCCTAGAATATATTTTTTACAATTTTATAGGTTATTTTGGCCCTTTTGTTTAAGGTTTAGTCCCTTGTTAAGCTAATCTTTCTCGTAATAACTATAATTAATTTTAATTACAATCACTAATATTTTTCATCAAAAACGAATTTCACCTTATTTTAAATTAAAAATTATGATTATTGAAAATAAATAATCTATTTTCCTATTACAAATCATAGAATTTTCAAAAATTTAATTTAATTTAATCCCACATATAAGATGACAAAGTGAG
This sequence comes from Viscum album, assembly GCA_963277665.1. Classification (NCBI taxonomy): domain Eukaryota; kingdom Viridiplantae; phylum Streptophyta; class Magnoliopsida; order Santalales; family Viscaceae; genus Viscum; species Viscum album. The sequence goes on from OY728135.1 coordinate 541,739,718, forward strand.
TTTTTAAAGTAAAACTTTTCAAATGTTTCCTTTGTTTTTATATCCGGTTTCAAAGTGAAAATGATTCTAATTTACTAAATTAGATTAATTTATTTATAATATATATATATTTTTTAATTTTAAAAACATATGAAACATAATTTAGAGACATAAATAAATTAGATGAAAAATTTGTTTTGAATTAAAATGCTTTATTTTCACTATTCATCAAAAAATGAAACTTCACAGAAAAATACCAAAAATTCACACCAAGAACATTTTTATGTTTATAATTTAAAAATAAAGTTTATTTTTACATAAAATAATTATAAAAGTTCAAAAATTTGGATTTAAAATAGGTTCTCAATTAAAATTTCATAAATGTTCTAATAAAAAAAATATGGTTTTATGTGTAAAATTGTGGTTGTTCTCATCTTATACCAATAAAACATATTGGATGAATATAAAGAATATTTTATGGAATAATATATATATATATATATATATATATATATATTAAATTAATATCACTCACTAATTTTAATTAATTTAATTTATTATGATAAAATATTTTTTCGATCATAAAATTACATTCTATAAAAGCATTCCCTTTATAATCAGTTGGTTCATATTTTCATTTCTTATTAATTAGAACAAAATAAATTAAATTATATTTTTTAAAACCTTATATTTTCGTATGTTAGTATATCCAACCCATAATGGATAATTTAATTGAAAGGTTATGTTTTATTATATCAAATAATAATATTTTTATAATATATTATCGCACTGTAAAACTCAATATTTCATTTAAGGATATCTAACTCAGCATTGAATGCATTGAAATATATATCATATATTTAATATGATTAAAATAGTAATTATATTCTAATGTTTTTGGATAATATATTCCATTACACACTTGATGTTTCATTTCATACACACTATTGAATACAATGTTATTACTTTTGAATTTTGGGGTGTTACATTATTCCCACCTTAATTAAATTTCCCCCTCACAATTTAAACTAGATCTTGTTAATAAATTGTTTTATATTTATATATATAACTCCCATATCATGATATGATTTGGTAAAAAATCATCTATAATAGGGATAATATTAAATACAAATCTCAAATGGACTTTTATTATACTAGGTCTCTAAGTAAGAGAACCTTTGTGGCATGTAGAGAAACCTTCATGGAAGAAATAAATTAATATTTATATGGGTTATTGAGGTCATCAATAAAAAACAATTGAATTATAAATGCAATTTTTTGGGATTTGAATATATAAATCTCAAATGATTTAGAAAACCATTGGTTAAAAAAAGGTATGGTATTACGACAACATTTTTTTAGATATGTTTCCTAATTTTGAGTGATTATTTTACTGCCCAAGGATATAATCAAATATAATTAGTTGATTTATTTTTATAAAAAAAATTTCAACTTCTGTTTCGACTTTTATTAGTTTCCAATTTATCCATTACTTCAAGAAATGGATATCAAAAAATTAACTTTGTTTTTTAAAAGAACTAAAATACACTTTTTAACGGATCTTATGGTCCAAAAAATACAGGAAAGTCTATCTATTTGTCTCTAACTATTGTCCAAAGTCAATATGGTTAACAAATTAATATCTTAAACTAAAATGTAACACTACTAGTTCATTATTAACATTTATTCATTAATTTTTTTAACTAAAAACAATTAAATAATACCCCGAACATTTTTTAGGTCAGTGGTTTGAATTAAACACTTATCATCCTTCAGTCATTGGATCAAGTCTCGCAGCATTCCTAGAACTGATGGTTTTTCACCCATCATTCATGTTTTCTTTTTCTAAAACCATATTAATTTAATTTCCAAAATAAATATGATATACATCCCTGAAATAAAATTAATCACTAAATATCCTTTTACCTAATGTTTCCAATGAATTCTCAATACATAAATACTTAATTAATTTTTTCCAAAAAGGTCATTTGTCTATGTAGATTTTATCCTACAATGAGGGAATTCAAAAAAATGAAAAACTTGAGCATGAGAATCAATTATCATATTAGAAAAAACATATAATTATTTGGAGGTTGTGTAAATATTGAAACATTGTTTTCAATATATGAAAAATTAGTTTTAACATAGTCTATTCATTTCATCATATATTCATAACCGTCATTATGGTTTGTAAATAAAATTGGAATTATTATATTTATATCCCATGGGAGTGTCAAACCCTGTGCAAATCAAGGCCCTTTTTCATGTACCAGGTTATGCTCGAGTCTGGACCTATGCACCTTTTTCAGAGTTGTTACCCCTAGGTACATCTGTGCTAGAACTAAGTCCACTTTTAATATCCATGCAGGGTTCTATTACTAAGAAAGACTAATAATATATATCTAACAAAGACTTTTCGATGTTCTTATATAATTATCCTCACATTCTACCCTAGGGATATGTTCTCTAATATAGGTTTTCAAAAATCTTGTTCCCAAGGTTGTAACTAAACCTACTCTAATACCAATTGTTGTTACATTACCCCAACACTCCCATAGACGTTGTCATTCTACCATTACACTGGCATAAGATACAAGTAAATCATATCCAAAAGGACTAAATAGTTTAGTAATCTTGGTAAACTAGGCACAACCATGATTATTTTTTTACAAATGAATTCACTAATTTCATCATTACTTTTTTTCTTTCAGGGATATTAAATTTATTCCATCCAACATATCATTTCATAACATTATTATTACACTTCACAAAATCATGGGGAAATGAAATAAAATAAGTTTCTTCTAAAATGATCTACAAGGGTAATTTACAATGTACGAAATAATAAATTAATGATAATAATAATTATAGAATGGTAAATAACTTAACACACAATCCATATAACCAATAAAATGAATGTATAAACAATATGACAATGTAATAATTGAAAACACATGCCATTAAAATAAGTAGATAAAGAATAACAAATATGGAAAGAAAATAATCGAAAAAAATTCCATTTAATAAATGAATTGATAATGAAATTATTACATAGATATGTCGATGAAAAAATTCATTGATAAATAATAGCTAAATCTAAATAAGGTAAATGATTAATTATTATATGCCAAGTTTCCTAGGGTCATGGTACCTTTACCATCATGACTTTTCATAAGAGGGTTTATAACATAGTGGGTGAAAACCATAGTAAGGATTACAATATGACTTGTCCCATGAGACTACTAATTCCTATATGGGCTATCTACAACCGAGAGCTACCGATTTAATACTAATATAAATCACTCATAATATATCATAAAATCGATTTAACAATGTTTCATATTGAATATATGGATGGATTAGAAGATACATATTTTTCAATATTTCCCAAATAATCAAATAACATTCAAATAATATTAGAAATCAATGATATACTAATGGTTTTAGACCGTTGGTATAGGATGGACAACCATTTGTATAATATAAACCAACAGTTTTCCACACCTTTGGCTATAGAGCCATGGGAATAGACATATCCCAACATTTATTTATAAAATTTTGGGATATGTAATCATCTAGCACATTATACCAATGATTATATATAATTGTTGGTATAAATTGTTAACAATGTTTTTACACTATTGAAATATAACTCACTTAATATATATACCAACGGTTTTCAAAACCGTTGGTAAATACTTTTACAAATGGTTTATAGAAACCATTGGTAAAAATTTAGTTAACAGGTATTTACCAATAGATTTTAAACCATTGGTATAGACTTTTACCAACGGTTTTTTGAACCCATTGGTATAGATTCGATTTTCAAATCTATACCAATGTTCTTAAAACCGTTTGCATAGAGTTTCTGCAACTCTAGTAGTAGACTGTACCTGCCTCCCCTTGTGTAATTACCTGCAATAATAACAAACCTATATAGAACTCAGAATTAATTACCTCTAATTACTTGTAATTACCTGAAATTTCAATACACTATACATAATTCAAAATAACACTAATGAATCCAAATATAATCCAAATAGTATTCCATTACAATAACACCAATGTAATTGTAGTATACTATACAGAATTTAGAATAACACTAATAAACTTAACAAAATACACCACTGGAAACCAAAACACCCCGAAAATAACATATCCATAAAAGAAACACTTGAAAATTTAATCATATGGGGTGGGGGATATCCAAGGGGGGTGTGGTGGGATGTGTATCAGGGTGGGGGAAGTCCAAGGGTGGGAGCAGTCAAGGGGGCGGTGGCTTTCCAAGGGGGTGGGAGTGCCCAGGGGGGGCTATCTATGGGCTTCAATGTGTCCTGGGTGGTGGGGTTGTCCTGGGGGGTGTCTGGGGGGGGGGGGGTTGGGGCCATCCAAGGGTGTGGTATGTATGGGGGGGTGTCCGGGGGGAGGGGTCTCGGGGGTTGGGCAGCTATCCAAGGGCATGGGGTGGAGGTGTTCTTGGGGTGGGGGATTTCCATGGGGTGGGGGCTGTCCATAGGGGTGGGGGTGACTAAGGTGTAGGGGTGTCTCTGGGAGGGGGATGTCTAGCGGTGTTGTCCATGGGGGTGGAGGTGTCCATGGGTTTGGGGTGGGGGTTTGTGTTGTCTAGGGGTGGGTTGTCCAGGGGGTGGGGTCGTGTCCAAGGGGGGATATACCTAGAGGTGGGGGTGTCAGGGGGGGGGGGATGTCTGAGGGGGGAGGGGTCTGTCCAAGGGGGTCGGGGTGTCCAGGGGGTGGGGGTCTTTCAATGGGGGTGATGGTGGGGGGGTGTCTAAGGGGGTAAGAGTGTTTAGGGAGTGGGGGTTGGCCTGGGGGCTTGTGGGGATATCCAAGGGGGTGGGGATGTTTAAGGGTGGGTGTCTGGGGGAGGGGGGGTTATCCAAGGTGTTGGGGGGTCTGGGCGGTGTCTAAGGAGGTGGGGTTGTCAATGGGGTTGGGGTAGTTGTCTAGTAGGTGGGGGTGTCTAAGTGGGTGGGTTGGGGGTGGGTGTCCAGGTGGTTGGGGGCAGCCTGGGGGTGGGCGGTGTGGGTGGGGTGGGTATCCAGGGGGGCTATTTAGGGGGTGTCCATGTGGGTGGGGGGTGTCCATGGGAGGTGGGGTCTGCCTAGGGTTTTGGTGTCCAGGCGGTGGGGTGATGTCCAGGAAGTTGTCCAAGGTGGTGGGCTGTCTAAGGTCGTGGGGGGGGGGGGGGGGGGGTTCCAAGGGTGGGGTGCTATCCACAGGGAGGGTGGGTTGGTGGGGGGATATCCAAGGTGGTGGGGGTGTCCATGGGGGTGGGGGTTTCATAGGGGGTGGAGGCTATCCTAGGGGGTGACATGTGTCGAGGGGGATGTGGTGTCAATGGGGGGGATATCTAAGGGGAGGGGGTGTTGAGGGGGGCGGGCTGTCTAGTGGTGGGGTGTCCTTGGTGGTGGGGGGTGTCTAGGGGTTGGGGGGTTGTCTAAGGGGGTGGGTGTGTCCAGGGGGTGGGGGTTGTCCCTAGGGAGGGGGCGTGTAGGGGGTGCGGGTGTCCAAAGGGTTTGCGTGACTAGGGGGTTCTCTAGTGGTGGGGGCTATCCAAGGGGGTGGGGGAATCCAAGCGAGGGGCAAATCAGTCACATATATTTAGTCACATAAAATAATCAAGTTAAGTTATATTTTTTATAGATAAATAATTAAATATAATGTGACCTACCTAATGACACATATATTTAGGAACAACTAATCATCAAACACATAATTTCAATAATATCAGTAAAAAATGTAACAGATCAATCTGTCCCTAATCATCATCACTATCATCGGCGTCTTCATCAGCCACACCCATGTTCTTATCAGGGTCCCCATCATTTTCCCCTCTCTCTTCAAAACCCTCCTCATTGCCTTCATATTCCTCCCCAGCCTCCTCCTCCACCTTGGACTCATCCTAGCCCTTATCCTCTACCTCGACCTTCTCCTTTCGCTCCTCCTCTGACACAGAATCTCGCTCGCCCTACCCATCCTTATCTCAACCACCATTGGAATTTCCTCCCGGTTCACCATATATAGAATTCATCAACAACATATATTCATCACATGATGTTCTAGCCTCTCGTGGATGTGTTGGACATAAAACTTCCATCAGTTCCATAAATGCATTGTCTTCCATAAAAGATAGTTCTGCCATCTCTATAGACCTTTCTAATCTTGTTCTACCAGTTCCTTAACCTGCTGAAACTCGGTGGAACTATGATTCGTACCTGAATAGGGCCAATACCTCATCGGGACTATACTCTTCCCAGGTCAGTAGTGTACTCATCCAGGGTTCTCATCTCCCAACACACAATATAAGTGATCATTTGGCCAAAAATTGTTAGGTTTTTGTCCATCAAGGGCCTCTAATGTAACTAGTTACAAATATAAAGAAATTATTAAGTTAAAATATATATATTAAAATTTTAATTATGAAAATTAAAACTTTCAATCTTCTTCTGAGTCAGTTCATTAACTTCACTTCCATATTTTTTCCTTCGACTCAAGAAAAATAGTTTTTATAAAGGCCCACATCCTTCAAAATTCAGTGTTTTCCACTACAATTACATTGAATGTAGGAAACAATAATTAAAAATAGGTTAACAATAATTAATATCATAAATAAATTTACATGAAAACTTTATTAACCGAATAAATTATGGAGAAAACAATAGAATGTGCAAGTCATAAAGAAAAATTTTAAACAATTATCATACCTGCTTCCACTCATGATTTGACATTGTAGTACATCCTAATGTGTGGAGGTATTTATTTGAATTTTTTTTATTTCTTCCGAATGATTACTAAATAAAATTTTCTAATAAAAAAGATAGTATTAATTTCAACATGAAGATTTTAATTTAAATACCAAAAATGTGATTAATACCATAAAATGGATATTCTTCCAATGGGTATTCATCTACCGATTATTTTCTATCAGAAAATCCTCCACAGAAGGTACCACCTCTAAATATATGCAAACTCTAAATTTCCATAAAATACACAACACGTGTTTATAGGATCTCTAATGCTCACTGAAATTCTTTAGATGTGCTGGTCGTGCAACCTCACAATCGGGGAAATTAAACGGTAGATGAAACCAAAATATTAATTCATAAAAATAAATAAATATTATATTGAATTAAATACTTTATATTTTTATAACCATATCTGAGCCCAAGAATTATCCTTGACTTTATGTCGAAAGTATGTCCATGAGAGCGGGCTGATGGGAATGATATCTGAGTATTTGGAATGTGTTGCCAACAAACCCCGACATTGCCTCAATATTTTTTCAATCATTTCATTGTCTTCATTTTAGTCCACCATCAAATGCGTGTGGCGATTCCATAGCGTACTCATGCAGGTATTCCCCTACCCCTGACTCCTATCAATATATGTATCTATTATGAAAGAAAAACATATATTTTATCAATACATGTTTTAATGAAAATAAATAACGGTATAAAACGTTGTTAGGGTTCTATAAATATACATGTGGTAGTCTGATCAATGGGCGCCACTAGATTCGTAGAAAATTAAGGAACACACTACACAAGTGGAGTGGACCCCAATGTATGTCACGCAGGGACAAACAGTGGTGGAACAGGAGTTAAAGAAGAAGTAATATAGAATCTCAGAAAGAAGAAAGTAGAAGTAAAAGAAGATGGAACGAATGGATAGTCAAATGTTGTATGGGGAGTGGGAATCTTCATCATATATAGTAAAGATGGGTGAGGAGAATAAAATTTAAAGGGAGTGAAAAGATGGGAGGCCTAAATACCCAGTGAGTCCCTAAAGACACATCAAGATCAGAATGTTGGATAGATGTTATGTCAGTGGGAGGGGAAGGATCTAAATAGGTACGCCAACAAGATTGCCTACCTCCCATACCCCCCCCCCTCGTACCAACAGCCTGAGTACTTGGACCACTAGTAGGCTACTCATCGAATAATGAACACATAATATATGGATACTTTAAAAATGTTTAAAACATAAATAATCACATGGAATTATATTTTATTTAAATATATATATTTGAAATAAAATTATCACAACATGCACTACTTGTGGAATGTCAATCTTAGTCTTGAGATGATTGTAGACCATCATATTTTTTTGTCGCCTCTTTTCAATTGGTTGCATTTCCTACGTTTTAAATCAAATATGGATGTAATTAGAAAATTAGAACTAACGTGTGACCCAAAAATATATATATGAGAGGGAATAGGGGGATTCATGGACAATTTAACAATGAAATATTTTATGTGAGCTTGAATGTATATCTAATTAATTAAATAAATCATACAATATTTAATAAATATATTTAATTTTTAGTAGGATGGTTATTTAATAAATGTCACTAGTCTATTAAAATCACGGAACATTGATTCTAAGGCTTTATTTACCTCAACAACCAAGAGATAGAGAATACTGAATTATGCCTCTAGAAAATTTAGCAAGGTATATATTATGACTTCTTAAACCCTTAAGATAGTTGGAAATGATGATATGAAAATATAAAAGAGGATAATATATCTACCAGATTCGTAAGGGGTAAAGCACTTGTCTAAATCAAGGAAAAATTTAATTTCTTTAGCCCAGGTAGATGATGTAGGTTTCTATACATGTTTTGCAGAAGAAGACAAAACATCATGTTCATTATCTAGTGAAATGTTAAAGGGAGTTCTTAGAGTTATACAAATTTTATACATGGTCAATTAAGCATTGAAATTTTCACCATGTTATATATTTTGTTGTTGTAGGTTTGAATGCGGTTCAATTCCAAATTAGAAAACTGGAATTCAAATAAAAACTTCAAAATGAATTATGAATTATATAAATAATTCTAAATTATGTAAAGTGTATTTAATTCATAATTCAATACATATAGAATTTAATTATGTATATCACATTCAAATATGTAATACAAACTTTAATTTAGAAAATGGCATACAGAATATGGATAAGTGACTAATATTGCATACCGAATAGAATAAAACTAATATGGCCTACAAAATATAACTAATATGGAATACAAAATATGAATTCAGAATTGGATTCATTACCAAGGGTTAATTTAGATGAAATCAGTGTCACTGAAGATTGAATGGTAGTTTTCACAATTTTCACATGTAACTAGATATGAAAATGGATAAATGAAAACAAAAATTTCATTTTACAGGGGGGTGGTTGGGCTGTCCATGGGGTGGGGGTAGTCTAAGGGGGTGGGCGTGTTTGGGGTGCAGGGGGGGGGGGATCTAGGGGATGGGGGTGTCCTGAGGGGTGTGGGTCTATCCAAGTTGGTGGGGTGTCCACTTTGGTTGGGGGGCTGTCAAGGAGGGTGGGGGATGTCCAAGGGGGTGAAAAATTTCATTTACTAGGGGGTGTCTAGGGGTGGGGATGTCCCAGGGGGTGGGGTGTCCTGGGGTTTTGGGTGGGGGGGATCCAGGGTGGGGGTGTCCAGGGGATGGGGGGGTGGGTTGTTCACGGTGGTGGGGGTGTCTAGGGGGTGGGGGTATCCAAGTGGGTTGTGGATGGGTGTGGGGGATGTCCAAGGGGTGGGGGTGTCTACAACCCTCCCAACCTGCAGACCCTCCCACCACCTACACATCCCCCCACCCCACCACACCTAGACAACCCCCACACAACATGGACCTCCCAGACCCACCTCCCAACCTTCACACCTCCTCCTAACCCACACACCCATCCCCACCTATACACCCCCACCCCACCTAGACAACCCACCCCCACCCCTGGATAACCCCCCCTCTGGATAGCCCCATCCCAACCTGCAACCTTCACACACCCTCCCCACATGCACAACCCCCCAGACCTAGAAATCCCACCCCCACCCACCCCACCTGGACATCCCACCCCCACCCCCACCCCACCCCACCCGGACAGCCCACACCCCCCTCCTAACTCGAACACCCCCTCCCCACCTACAATTCCCCCCAACCCCGCCAGGACTGTAACATCGCAGGTAAATAAAGAATAAAACATTTTCATATTTATTAATATTTAAAAATTAAATATTAATTTTACTTCAAAGGGGTTTCTATGTTTGATAGCGTACCTGATACGCAACAAAGATATTCTTTGAAATCTTACGTTGCACACTAGTAATAAAATAATATTATTTTAAATGGTAGTTAAAAGTTAGATGTTGTATTGGTGGGAATGAAGAAAAATAACTAGAATATGATTATATATGTTTTTTAAATGTTTTTACATTTATCCAATAAAAGATAAAGGCTTAAAATAATAAAATAATTTAATTTTTTGGCATAGATACTCTAATATTCACTAAAAGGTCGAACTATCGCCTTTTGATGGCGAACCCTCCTTAAATATGGTTTTGGTCACTCTTATACATTCTATTGGACCAAATAAAACTCTTTTTTAGAATAGGGACATCAAAAATTACTATGTGTAAATTTTTGGTATTTTTCCAATAAAGATCAATTTTTAATGAATAGTGAAAAATGTTGTATTTTAATTCAAAACCTCTTTTTTATCTAATTTATTTATATGATTATATTATATTTTGAGTTGGTTTTAAAGTTCAATTATAATATATTTTTACCATTTAATCCAATGTTGGTCGTTGGAATTAATATCACTTTGAAATTGGACTTAAACTAGTGTCAATCTTTTGACATATATTGTTTCATAAAAACACGCTATTTGTTTTGACAGCGGAAATTAATTATTAAAATAATTAATTCAACTTATATGTTTTGAATTTAATAAAATAGACATCATTTTTGAATTTGTAATATCAAATATAACTTAGGGTGAATTTTTGGTATTTTTCTGATAAACTTCAATTTTTGATGAATAGTGAAACCACTAAGTGGTACTTAAAAAACTGATTTTTCTTTTAAATGAAATTTTACAACCTCTGTGTTTTGAATTTCAAAAATCTGACATACATGGTTGTAATTTTGAAGTAAAATGTGGTTCAATGGGATTAAAATAATTTTTTGGTGAATAGTAACTTTTAAGTTTTTAATCGCGATTAGAGGTAATTAGTGTAGTTTAAGATAAAAATAATGTTTTAACAATATGAAATGATCTTGAAACATGTCCTACCCTTATTGGATGTGTCTTGGACGACCAAGAAAATCCATTGGTCAACTTGGGGACCCCATGGAGCCACTTTGGTAGGAAAATGACATTAATAACTTTTTATTTAATGTTAAAATAAAAATGTCACAAACATGTGTTGTTTTGATTAAAAAAATCTTGAATGGGGTTATAGAAGTCAAATTTTTTATTATAAATATACATTAGAAATATAAAAATATTTCCTACATCATGATAATTTTTTATAATTTTTAGAAATTAAATAAATTAAATTATTTATGACACCATGATGATGCAGCGTTTACCTCATTATTTAACGATTTAAATAAAATGAAATGATAGTGCAAAATATAAGACCTAAACTTTTCAAAAACCTATTGGATGGGTGGATTTAGAACTCTTATCACCTTATCTTCGAAATATATAATTTTGGGTCCTTTAAAATCCGAAAAGAATTTTATAATAAAATAAACCTTTATAACTTTCTAAGAGTGCCCATGCTCTCCTCTTATAAAAGGCCCCTAACTCTACCACCTTACCCACACATCTCAAGCATTTGGCTTGGCCAAAACCTACCCATTGTGTCTCTCCACATCCCTCTATTACTCCTAGAATCCTCACATTGGGCATAAGTCTTTCCAAGGAAGCCTTTGAGCTCAAATCAAAAAGAGTTACCCGATTTAAAGGTAGCGTCTTCTCTTGTGTTCTTATGTTTTATTTTGCTTATCCAATACCCTAAAATCTTCTTATTCCTTTCTTTTGTAACAAAAACAGTATCTTCAATATACAAGGATGTTTTTATGAGAAGGATTAGAGCTTAATCTATACATACCTTCGTCTAATGGTAAAAGAACATTCTGTTTCTGTGGTTGGCGAATTTATGCCTCACGAAATGATGATTGTTCAATATTATTTTAACACCTTTAAAGGTGGCCATTAAGATTTCACTATATTAATATATGATATATATTATTTTTCGGTTTTCCTTATGCTTCTGTATTTTTCATTTGTGGAATACCATTATGGTTTCCATTATGGGTAAACACGATAATTTCATTTTAGGAAGTGCGGACTACTGCCACCTCAAAGTGATTTGATTCGTTAATGACATATATGGGACGTATAAAGGATTGAGTTAATTTTATTATATATGATGTTATACTGGAATTATATTATAACCTTATATCATTATTATTTCACTCCATTAAATACGAAATAGAAATGAAAGTAGCGTTCATACGTACGTACAGCTTACCGTCTCCATGAACGGTGCATTTCATTTCTTACCTCTAAATGTTATGCACTATTATAAATACATGTATATGATGGATATATATGATATATATGATATCAAAATAATGAATATCATTCTGGATATAATGAACCATTGACCACATAAACAACATGTAATTGTAAGAAGTCCACTTTCAACTTAAGAACCAAATATCGACAAAACAAACATTTTTTAACTTAAATGATTACATAATGTTTATAACATGGAAATAAGTGACATAAAATGAATAATAAGCTTGAAAAAGGTTATTAAGAAAGTAGAAATTAACTTTAGTTTATTATTCCGGAGATTATAGAGCAATCGAGTCACGTTAGACACGAGGTAAGGGACTTCATCTCAATCTCCTTTCATTGAGGCATATTTTGTTCTTATACAAGGATTTCTTTTATATGGTGTATAAACCCCTTTGAATTTATATTTTATACAAGAGGAATATTTTTCTATGAAGCTTTTTACAAAACGACAAAAAGAAATGTTTCTTTTAACGTACGCGGTGACAACGACCTTTTCTGCCGCCGCGAGTATTATTTGGTCTTTGGCTTCCTCAACAAGCCGTAATGTTTTTAAAATGAAATAAATACCATATACTATTTTATGTATTTTGGTATTGAAAATGGTTTTTATAATGGATTTTTTATGTCAATATATTTATGTGATATATTGTGATCAAAGTGTGGAAATGTTTTCCTTCCATTACATTTTTTTTATGTCTTATGATTTTATAATGGTACATGGACATTTGATGGGTGGTTACGTGATAAACCATATGACAGGTGGTGCCGTGAATTCCAGGATAGGTGGTTACGTTATAACCTCCAAATCATTGGGTATGGAAGTCGGCCGTATGGCTATTCCATTAAGTGATAGGTGTGGAAGTCGACCGTATGGTTATTCCATTTAAGTATGTTTACGTTCCAGGTTACCTTTATATGTCATGTGTTCTTTATATGGGTTTCATGGTAATCTTTTGGTTACAAAAGGTTAAGTAATGATCTTTTATTCAGTGAAGAGTTTTTACTACTTCATAAAGGTGAAAGGTATTACATTGATAAAGTATACATGGTTTACTTGTTTTTTTGAAAAACTAACAGTTTTCATTCTTTGTGTATCCCTTACTGAGCTTTTTATGCTCACCCAATGTTTTTTTTGAAATTTTTTTCACAGTACATAATGTGGAATAGGGTCAAGGATGGGATCAAGGATAATTCATGCTTTCTTAAACATGGAACTAGAAATGACTTTTTTTTAGAGTTCATGTTTTGGAAAAAAGGAAACTTTGTAGAAGTGTATACTGTGTAATCTTTTGAGATTTAATAGTTATGATCCAATTCTCTAAAACTCTAAACCTAAAAAGATCCTCAATGGGAATTATTCATTTAATTCAATATTAAGTAAGGTTTAAGGCTGGGGCCTTATGGTTGGTATCCGTGCTCGGTTTAGAGAACTTTAGGAGTTAGAAAATTGTTAAATTATAAATTAATTTATGGTATGATTGAAATGATATAGCATTTAAAAATTACCATGTTGCTTCACCTAAGATATTGTTGTGTTAAGAATGGTTTTTCATAGAGGAAATAGAATAGCTTTTCTGGGAAAGCATACAGAGGGAAATGGATTTCAAAATCAGTATCCTGAGATGGTCAGAATCAGAACTAAACAGTTTGTTGCAATGATGGCTCACATGACTCAGGTTACTACTAAAGGAGTTGAAAAGAAAATTGGTGAATGCTCCAGTTTTGGCACTTCCTTCTAGGAATGGTGAGTTTGTCATATACAGTGATGCTTCATTAAAGGGACATGGCTGTTTCCTTATGCAGAATGATCAGGTAATTGCCTATGATTTACGTCAGTTGAAAACTCATGAGGTAAATTACACTATACATGACTTGGAATTAGCTGTTGTTGTTTTTGCTCTAAAAATTTTGAGGCATCATTTGTATGGAGTAAAGTGTGAAATATATACTGATCACAGAATTTTAAAGTATACATTCAATCAGAAAGAATTGAACATGAGACAGAGGGGATGGCTAGAATTAATAAAGGATTATGATTGTACAATTCATTACCATCAGGGAAATGAAAATAAAGTGGCTGATGCTTTGAGTTGAAAAAGTAATGCTTCATTAACCATGCTACGTTTGGAACGCGATCCTTTGGTTTTTGATTTGATGAAATTTGGAATAGAAGTTGTTGGTGCAGGAAGTTCTTCTGTTTTATTTTAGGTATCACTGAGATCATCCCCATCAGACCGAATTAAGCAAGTGCAGAAGAAAGACAGTGGGTTGCAGAAAAAGTTAGAGCTGGTTCATAAGGGTACGTTTCTTGAATTTAACATTGATAATGATTGTGTTTTGAGGTTTGGGAAGAGATTATGTGTGCATGGTGATTCACAATTGAAGAATGAGTTGTTATTTGAGGCTCATAGTTCCCCGTTTTTAGTTCATCCTGGTAGTACTAAGACGTACAGAGATCTGCGGGAGTATTACCGGTGGGACGGAATGAAAAGAGATATTGCTGATTTTAGTGTGAAGTGTTTGGCTTGTCAGAAGGTTAAAGCAGAGTGGCAGTTACCGAAAGGGATGATTCATACTTTACCAGTGCCAGAGTGGAAATGGGAAATGTATCCATGGACTTTGTTGTGGGATTACCAAGGACATCTTGAGGTAATAATACAATCTGGGTTATTGTTGATCGATTGACTAAATCTGCTCATTTCCTTACTATTCGAGATACTTTATCTCTAGATCAACTTGCTCGATTGTATCTCAAAGAGATAGTCAAGTTGCATGGAGTTCCCCTCTCCATTGTATCTGATCGTGATCCCAGGTTTACTTCTAACTTTGGGAAAGGCCTTCAATAGTCGTTGGGTACTGAATTATATTTTAGTACAGCTTTTCATCCTCAATCGGATGGGCAGTCAGAATGAACAATTCAGACATTGGAAGATATGCTACGTTCTTGTTCGATGGATTATCAGGGAACTTGGAACCAACATCTTTCTTTGGTTGAATTTTCATATAATAACAATTTTCATTCCAGTATATATATGGCTCCGTTTGAGGCATTATATGGGAATCGGTGTTGAACTCTATCTTTTTGGGATGAAGTAGGTGAAAGGAAGCTGATGGGACCAGAATTTGTAGAAGAGATGGCAGAAAAAGTTCAATTGATTCAGAAACACATGAGAACATCTCAGAGCAGGTAGAAGAGTTATGCAGATAACCAGAGGAAGGATCTATCTTTCAAGGTAGGTGATCATGTTTTTCTCAAAGTTTCACCATGGAAAAGTGTGATGTGATTCGGTAAGAAAGGAAAGCTGAGTCCAATGTTCATTGGACCATATAAAATTCTGGAGAAAGTTGGATTAGTTGCTTACCGAGTGAATTTACCTCTGAGTTTATCTTAGGTACACATTGTTTTTCATGTTTCGATATTGAGAAATTATATGCCAGATCCATCTCATGTTTTGAGCCCAGAGGTAGTTCAGTTGGAAGAGAATCTCTCTTATGAAGAACAACCAGTCTAGATTTTTGACCATAGAGAGCAAGTGTTGCAGAATAAGGTAATTCACCAGGTGAAGTTTTTGTGGAAAAACCATATGGTTGAAGAGGCAACGTGTCACGACCCCCTCCCACTAAAGATGCCCCTCCTGAGCTGCCAATGGTGAACGAGAGATAATGACCCCCGATTTCTGCCTCCAGTAGGCCCCGGGGTGGCGACTAGCACCATCCATCCAATATTAGATATTTATTTCATTTTAAAAATGTAAATTACAGAAAAACAAAGAAAACCCACATCGGGTCCTAAAATCCCCCCCCCCCCAACAGATTGGCGACTAGCACCAAGGGTATGAGTTTTTCACAAATATGGGAGGCACTACACTTTTTATTTTTAATGATCAGGAAATAGGACCAGTCAACCACCAAAAAGGAAAATTGAATGTATATAGAAATAAACCACAAACCAATCCCACATGCATGTTTAAACAATTTATAACAAGGTACAAGTACATGAAAGCTCAAAGTACAATACCAAAAGAAAAAAAAGGTACAACAATAGCAACAACTCCAACGGTCTGACTAGTAGGGTCCCACATGGCTCTGGTAGTCCTCTTGGAAACCTGAATGTAAACGTAGGGTGAGCATACAAGTATACTCAGTAGGGAAACCTAATGCTCTCGTGCACAAGTGGGGAGACATCCTAATGTCCCGTGAGAACAACAGAACAAACCTTGCAAGGAATCCTATCCACCAAACCTCACTAGCCACACTCACCAAAACACAATAACAACAGGTAGTATTAGTATAAGAACAAGAGTATTGGGTACCCCGCACCATTTCCCTTTAGTTAGCTACTCTTCCTAACGATGAACGTCCTGACGCTGCCACACTCTCCCCGCCTGCACACACCTGGGCCTCACAACCACGTATCCCGCTCGCACACACCTGGGCCTCATCCCGAAGATTCTTGGGAAATAGTAGAACCTACCCGAAGAGTCTTGGGCTAAAACCACCCCAATCGAAACCTACCTGAAGAGTCTTAGGTGTAAGGTCGCCTCAAGCCATCACATCCTAGGGGAGAAGGAGCAGGAAGGAGTGAGTAACTAAGGGAAAAACACCCTCTCCCATAAAATGGGAGTGTTCAGCACTAAGTGCTCAACATGGGTGGGGTGCGATAAAACACAAAAGATACAGATATATATATAAATATACCAACCACACAGCCAAACCTATGGCTTCTAAAAAGATAACTGAGCACATGCCTCGGCACTGCTACAATGAAGCATGCATACAACAAACAAACCCAACCCCCCTTTAGGTTTTCATAATTCACTAGAAATAGTTATTTAGTTCCTTAAATATTGGGAAACTATCGACAACCAACCACTCCAAACGTTCGTAAAACATAACCCTTCCATCCACAAAAAAAGTTAGGAAAATCACAACAAAGTCCCTCTTATCAACCAACCAACCCCATTGATTATTATTTCCACTAATTCTTACAATTTTATTTATTAATCACAACCCATAACCTGTTCACATTAAAACCCAACCCTGTAGCCCCGCTGCTAACCGCCATAACCACAACCGCACTAAAACCCGTACATCACCATCCCTTTAATACCATTTATTGCAGCCCCACTGTCCATTCCCAACACAACATTCACACCAACCCACAACCAAGTCAAACACAACTGCGCTGCTCACCCGATCCACAACAAC
Organism: Viscum album; assembly: GCA_963277665.1. NCBI lineage: Eukaryota > Viridiplantae > Streptophyta > Magnoliopsida > Santalales > Viscaceae > Viscum > Viscum album. The sequence continues at coordinate 541,757,313 of OY728135.1, forward strand.
CCACAAAACACCCCCAACACATTCCATGTAACCAAGCCAACACCCACATTCTCATTATTCCATTTTTTTTGCACCGGGGTGATCACACAAGGGTTCTAGATTTTCATTTAATCAGCCAAATTTACGTGATTATCCAAATTCCACCTTCCACACGGCTTCTGCCAACAAGAAAGTCCAGAAGGAGATGGAAACATTTAATTGCGTAAGCAAAGGCCCCCAATGACTGTGATTTTCCGTAGGCAGAAGCTCATTCAATTCACAACATAAAATCATAGGATATAAAGTAACAGCAATCAAAACTTCCCATCCCCGTTATATAAGCCAGTTATTATCTCTATTAAACCGGTTCAAAAGTGTTTCACGTAAACAATAGAACACCCACCCCGCATGATGCACAAATTAAAGAGACGAAGGTAAGATCCCTACCTCAATAGGTTCTTGATCACAATGCTCCCCCGGATTAACCTTAGAAGACGTTCGTCGGCGTCCGTCACTTCCGTTTGGTCCCGGAAAAACCTCCTCGGGTGGATGTCAGAAAGGAAGGGCCACATGAAAGACAGCGGACCTAGGCTCGGAAGCTCCACCTCGTCGTTACGATCCCGTGGCTGCTGACGGATCGTAAATCGGAGCTCGGACGAAGAATTTATGGAAGAAAGAGCCTTCGAGTCTCTTGAGAGAGCTCTGCTCAGAGGAGAGGAGAGGAGAGGAGAGGGGTGAGTTGAAAGGAGGAGGGGACCCCTCCTTTTATAGGCATGAAAATAAAAAGTACACGGCCTGTAATTTATGGTACACGGCGTGTACTCGGTTCTTTCACACGGTCTCCACGTGGCTTCCAGTAGGGCTCCGCGACCGTTGACTGGTCAACACACGGTTTGAGGGTAACACATACGCAGGGAAGGACTACACGGCGTGTAGTTTATACACACGGCGTGTACTTATTTATTGCACACGGCAAGGACATGGCTCCAACACGGTACACGGCCGTTGACTGGTAACGCGTACGCAGGGAAGGACTACACGACGTGTAGAACTGGACACACAGCGTGCACCCATTACTCCACACAGCAAGGACACTACTTGCAACATGGGGTGTACCCGGAAAGGGAGTACACGGCGTGTACCAAAACTACACGGCGTGTAGTTTCAAAATTCTAGAAAGTGTGGGAAAAGTCCATTTTATCCTCCAGAACACTTCTTGGCCTTCTTTTTGAAAAAGGAATGGGCCGGAGAGGTCCGGGCCGTTACATCAGATACCTCTTAAAACATTCTTGTCCCCGATAATTAAAAAACCAACCCAGAGGAACCCAACAAGACACCTCTTAGGGTTCTCGTTATAACAGGAACCCAACCAACAACCCTAATCATATGTGTTAGGAATTCCTTCTCCTATGTCGAGATATTATCCGCTTTAGGAGGTGCTGACTCGCCTACACGGCTTTAATCGCATCCTCATTAATGCGTCTCGATTAAGAATTGGGTCTTCCCACTATCATACATTAGGATTTTTCAACAAGCACTAACCCCAACACCACACAACCAACACACTACTCGAACACGTGGGTTTGGGAAATTCCTTCACCTATGTCGAGATATTATCTTATTTAGGTGGCACTGACTTGCCCGCACAGGTTCAATCACATCCACATTAATTTGTCTCGATTAAGGGTCAGGTTTCTCCCTTTACCACACATATAGACATGTTACACATTACCAGGGAACAAAGAAACCAAAGGTCTCAAAACTGACAAGCCAAGAATTCCATATAACAAGGGTACAGAGTACAACATCAACACAAAGCTCAGAAGAACAAAGGGAAAATACAAAAGTAAAAACAACTCTGGGTACTGATCATGCATCTGGGTCTCTCGTTCCCAAGTGCTCTCCTCGAGGCCTCCATGCCTCCACAACACACGAACCAAGGGAATGGTTGGTCCACGGAGCACCTTCTATTTACGATCTTCGATTCTGACTGGTCGTTCCTTGAATTTCGCATCATCTCCCATATCTAACTCTCCCCAGTCGATAACATGGGAGTCGTCGTGTAAGTACCGATGAAGATGGGAGATGTGGAAGACATCATGAACATTCTCCAACTGAGGTGGAAGGGCCAGCTGATATGTCACCTCGCCGACTCGCCTCAACACCTCAAAAGGTCCGATGAACCTGGGTGAGAGATTGCTCCCATTCCCAAAACTCCACTACCCCCGTCGAGGGGAAACCTTAAAGAACACATGATCCCCCACCTCGAACTCCAAGGGCCTCCTCCGACAATCAGCATAAGACTTCTGTCAGTCCTGAGCTGCTTTCATCCTCTCATGTACAAGCTGGACTTTCTTTGTGGTGCTCTGCACTACCTCTGGCCCAAGATCACCTGTCTCACCAACCTCTTCCCAACAAATGGGTGAACGACATGGCCTTCCATACAAAGCCTCAAATGGTGCCATGCCAATAGTAGAGTGGAAGTTGTTGTTGTAGGCAAAATATACTAAAGGCAAGTGTCGTACCCATGATCCCCCGAAATCCAGAACGCATGCTCACAGCATGTCCTCCAACGTCTGGATAGTCCGCTCCGTCTGCCCATCAGTCTGGGGGTGGAAAGCAGTGCTAAGGCGTCACTAGGTGCCAAAAGCATGTTGTAGCCCCCTCCAGACTCATGAGGTAAACTGAGTATCCTGATCTGAGACGATAGTCCTCGGAACTCCATGCAAGCGCACCACCTCGTCTACGTACCTCTGTGCTAAGGTACTCACCGGGCCCGACTCCTTAATTGCTAAGAAGTGAACTGATTTCATCAGTCGATCCACCACCACCCAGATAGCATCATAACCACCCTGAGCTCTAGGTAGTCCTGTGAAGAAGTCCATCGAGATGTCATCCCACTTCCACTCGGGGACATCTAAAGGATGAAACAAACCACTGGGAACACGGTGTTCAGCCTTCACTTGCTGACACACAAGGCATTTAGCCACAAACTCTGCCACTGCCCGTTTCACCTCAGGCCACCAAAACTGTTCCCTCAGGCCTCGGTACATTTTTGAAACTCCTGGATGTACCGCCAAGGCTGAGCTATGGAACTCACGGAGAACTCCCTCACGCATTGCCTCCAGAACAAACAACCTTCCCTGGAAAAGCATCTGATGTCAGTTGTCCTCTAACCATCCTTCTAGAGCGTTCCCCTGATCAACTTGATCCGACATCACTTCCGCCTCGGAGTCCCCCCACTGAGACTCTTCCACCTGCGGAAACAAAGAGGACTGCATCGTCATCTGAAACAAATAGCCTCTAACACCTTCTACCCTTGCATCCAAGTGCAAGGAAGCCAACTCTCCCATTGCCTTCCAAGCATCAGCAGATTCCCAAACCACTTCCTGATGCGACTTCCTACTCAGGGAATCAGCCACAACGTTGCCCTTACCTTCAGTGTAAGAGATCTCAAAGTCATAGTCTTGGAGAAACTCGACCCATCTCCACTGCCGTAAGTTCTGGTCACGCTGGGAGAAGATATAACGCATGCTCTTTTGATCAGAGAAGACCACAAAGTGCTCCCAAAATAGGTAATGTCGCCACAAATTTAGTGTGAACACTACTGCTGCATGATCCATGTCATGGGTTTCATAGTTACGCTCATGAGGGCGCATCTTCCTAGAACCATAACAAATCACACCCTTCTTCTGCATCAGCACGCACCCTAGACCAAGGGAAGAAGGATCACAAAACACCTCATACAACAACCCTTCCTCTGGAAACCTGAGTACGGGAGCACTGACCAACTTCTCCTTCAGGTAGTCAAAAGATTTATGGCACTGCTCGCTCCACAGGAAGACCTGGTTCTTCCATGTCAAAGATGTCAAAGGAGCAGCAACTCAAGAGAAGTTGGAAATGAACCTCCGATAGTAACCTACTAACCCCAGGAAACTACGAACTTCTACCACGCTCTTGGGTGCTGCCCAAGAAACAACTGCCTCCACCTTCGATGGGTCTACTGACACTCCATGCCGAGACACTATGTGCCCAAGGAAGTGTACTTCTTTTGTCAAGAACTTACACTTAGACAATTTCCCATAAAGCTGGTGGTGTTGAAGGACTTCCATGACTGCCCTGAGATGCTCAACGTGTGCCTCCTCTGATCTTGAGTAGATCAGGATGTCATTGATAAACACAATGATGAACTGGTCCAGAAACTCTTGGAAGACAAAGTTCATAAGTCCCATGAACACAGCTGTTGCATTCGTAACCCCAAACGGCATCACTACAAACTCGAAGTGACCATACCTGCACCTGAAAGCCGTCTTCGAGATGTCACTGTCCTTTACCCTCAGCTGATGATATCCTGATCGTAGATCAATCTTAGAAAACCAACATACTCCCTTTAGCTGGTTGAAGAGATCATCTATCCTTGGGAGGGGGTAATGGTTCTTGACCATTACCTAGTTCAACCTTCGGTAGTCTATGCATAGACTGAGACCACCATCTGCCTTCTTCAAGAAAAAAACTGGAGCACCCCATGGTGACACACTGGGTCGAACAAAACCCTTCTCCATCATATCGTCAATCTGAATCCGCAACTCCCGCAACTCCGAAGGTGCCATCCGATAAGGGGCCATCGAAATCAGACGGGCACCAGGCTGTAAGTCTATCCCGAACTCAACGTCACGTCGGGGGTAGAGTTAAAACATCCTCAAGAAAAACATCGAGGAACTCCCCAACAACCCCTGGGACATCCATCATCTCTATATCAGCTGTGACCACTGATAACCCGCCTAAAAGGAAAGGAGAGGCTCCACACGCTGACTTCCCACCTGATAGCTCCTCTCGCCAACAAAAGATACACGCTGCCCATCTATGTCGGAGAACACGACTCTTCTATGGAAGCAGTCGATAAAGGAACTAACAGAAAACAACCAGTCGATGCCTAGGATGACATCGTATGGCTACATCTGTAATAGAAGGAGGTCTCCACTAGATCTATGTGGTCCCAACGTCAGCCCACATCCCCGGAAAACACAAGATACGCTGGTCTGGCCCCCAACTGGTGTACTCAGTACCAGTGGTATGGAATGTCTCTCTACATCTAGTCCCAAATCATGGGATAGACAGGGTGCAACAAAAGAGCGCGAGGCTCCTGAATCGAAAAAAGAAGAAGCAAGAGTGCTGAACAAACAAATCGTACCTCGTACCACCTCTGGTCCCACTAGATCTGCCAACTATGTTGCGTGCAACTATCCACGACTAGATCCTCTTCCTCTCTCATGTTGTCCACCTCCCCAACCATGCCCTGGTCGAGGTCCCTGAGGAGCACCCTGAGGTCAGCCTCCTCCTGCAAAGTCTGCCCTCGGAGGAGCATAGTCCTGCTGCTACTGGAAGGGCCTTGCCGGCAATTGGTTCTACTGAGGTGGACACTGAACCTGCCCACCTCCACCGTACTGAGCTCGGGTTAGGCACCGACTCTGAACGTTCCCGAAACCTCCACAAGAAAAACACCTTGGTCCCAGGCTCGTGGAAAAGGGACGAGGACCCGATGATTTGAACTGGAACTGCTGGGGCCTGCTCTGCACTGGCCTGAACCTAGAAGGTCTCATCGTAGGAGCCCTGCTGCTGACTGCCATCCCCTTTGATGAGCCTAGCTTGATCCCCTCTCGGGGTGAACCTCCCAGCGAGTGCATCCTCTCTACAAATTTTTCCTTCTTCTGTACCAACAAGTACGTCGGAAGGGTGAAGGGGGTGACCGCATACTGGAGAGAAGGATAAAGCGCCCCCTCCAAACGTCTCGCCCGAGACTCATCATCCAGAAAGAGATCTGGAGAAAAGCGCAGGAGATCTTTGAACTTGATCCCCGACTCTAGTACCGACATACTCCCCTGCTGAAGGGAGAGTAACTCCTGCCGCTTCTCTTCCATGATCATGGAAGAAAGTAATTCCTCTCGGAATTCCCTCTCAAAGTCAGCTGATGGAACCTCTACCTCTATCCTCTCTCCGAGGAAGAGAGTCCACCACTGTCGCGCCGCACCTCTTAGCTGACTGACTTCTAGGGGAACCCAGTACTCCCTTGGAGCACGGATCAAGTTAAAAGTGATCCCTAGCTCCTCAAGCCACCCCTCCGTCTCCGTATCCGAAGTACTACCCTCGTACTTCTTAAGGGTATGCAGCTGGAAAGAACAGAGAGTATTCTGCCACTGGATATCTTCCTCCTCTTGGTCAATCCTCAACTGATCGACCGCCTGAATCTGCTGGGCCTCGGCCATCAGAGCCACTCCGGGACGACGTCCATGTGCCATAGCTGTATGGTAAACAAGGATCACCTATGCCCAAGTAGTAAGGAAACTCAAGGTTTTATTTTTATCATTTTATTTCAATTTCTTTCCCAGAACACCCAAATCAAGTAAAACACAATCATGATGATGCATGTACCATACCTAGGGTCTCTACCCTGTAATCAATGTAGTCTCATTTGGTCGTTCGGTAGGCTCAGAGTACTTGCATCGGATCACGGGGGCCCTGAAAATCCCGTGTCCTAGCCGGTCTTCCCTGGCCTATGTCACACACCAAGATTAAATAACGTTGTTTCCCTACCATCCCATGCAATCCTCACAGTGCCTAACTTCAGACTCCATCCTATCTCTCATCCTGGATCTGATACCATTCTGTCACAACCCCCTCCAACCATAGATGCCCCTCCTGAGCTGGAAATGGTGAAAGGTAGATAATGACCCCCGAGTCCCGCCTCCAGTAGGCCCCGGGGTGGTGACTAGCACCAAGGGTATGAGTTTTTCACAAATATGGGAGGCATTACCCTTTTTATTTTTAATGTTCGGGAAATAGGACAAGTCAACCACCAAAAAGGAAAAGAGCAATTATATAGAAATAAACCCCAAACCAATCCCACATGCATGTTTAAACAATTTATAACAAGGTACAAGTACAAGAAAGCTCAAAATACAATACCAAAAGGAAAACAAAGGTACAACAACAGCAACAACTGCAACGGTCTGACTAGTAGGGTCCCACACGGCCCTGGTAGTCCTCCTGGAAACCTGAAAGTAAACGTAGGGTGAGCATACAAGTATACTCAGTAGGGAAACCTAAAGCTCTCGTGCACAAGTGGGGAGACATCCTAAGGTCCTGTGAGAACAATAGAAGAAACATAGAAAGGAATCCTATCCACCCAACCTCACCAGCCACACTCACCAAAACACAAGCACAACATGTAGTAGTAGTATAAGAACATGAGTATTGGGTACCCCGCACCATTTCCCTTTTGTTAGCTGCTCTTCTTAATGACGAACGTCCTGACGCTGCCACACTATCCCCGCCCGCACACACCTGGGCCTCATAACCATGTATCCCCCCCCACACACACCTGGGTCTCACAACCACGTATCCCTCCCGCACACACCTGGGCCTCACAATCACGCATCCTGCCCACACACACCTGGGCCTCACAACCACGTATCTCGCCCGCACACACCTGGGCCTCACAACCACGTATCCCGCCTGCACACACCTGGGCCTCATCCCAAAGATTCTTGGGAAATAGTAGAACCTGCCCGAAGAGTCTTGGGCTAAAGCCACCCCAATCGAATCCTACCCAAAGAGTCTTCGGTGTAAGGTCTCCTCAAGCCATCACAGCCTAGGGGAGAAGGAGCAGGAAGGAGCTAGTAACTAATAGAAAAACACCCTCTCCCATAAAATGGGAGTGTTCGGCACTAAGTGCTCAACATGGGTGGGTTGCGATAAAACACAAAATATAATGATATATATATAAATATACAAACCACATAGCCCAACCTATGGCTTCTAAAAAGATAACTGAGCACGTGCTTCGACACTGCTACTACGAAGCATGCATACAACAAACAAACACAACCCCCCTTTAGGTTTCCATACTTTAGTAGAAATAGTTATTTAGTTCCTTAACTACTGGAAATCTATCCATAACCAACCACACCAAATGTTCGTAAAACATATCCCTGCCATCCACAAAACAAGTTAGGAAAAGCACAACAAAGTCCCTCTTATCAACCAACCAACCCCATTGATTATTATTTCCATTTCATTACCACACCCCACCATCCATTAATTCTTCCACTTTTATTTATTAATCACAACCAATAACCCGTTAACATTAAAACCCAACCCTGCAGCCCCGCTGCCAACTGCCATAACCACAACCGCACAGAAACCCGTACATTATCATCCCTTTAATACCATTTATTTCAGCCCCACTGTCCGTTACCAACACAACATTCACACCAACCCACAACCAATTCAACCGCATCCCCGCTGCTCACCCGATCCACAAAAACCCACAAAACACCCCCAACACATGCCACGTAACCAAGCCAACATCCACATGTTCATTATTCCATTTTGTTTAACCGGGGTGATCACACAAGGGTTCCAGATTTTCATTTAATCATCCAACTTTACGTGATTATCCAAATTCCACATTCCACAAGGTTTCCGCCCATAAGAAAATCCATAAGGAGAGGGAAACATTTAATTGTGTAAGGAAAGGCCCCCAATGACTGTGATTTTCCTAGGCAGAATCTCATTCAATACACAACATAATATCACAGGATATAAAGTAACAACAATCACAACTTCCCATCCCCTAATATATGCAAGTTATTATCTTTATTAAACTGGTTCAAAAGTGTTTCACGTAAACAATAGAACACCCACCCTGCATGATGCACAAATTAAAGAGACGAAGGTAATATCCCTACCTCAACAGGTTCTTGATCGTAATGCTCCCCCGGATCAACCATAGAAGACGTCCGTCGGCATCCGTCACTTCTGTCGGGTCCCGGCAAAACCTCCTCGGGTGGAATTCGGAAAGGAAGGGCTGAAGGAAAGACAAAAGACCTAGTCTCGTAAGCTCCGCCTTGTCATTACGATCCCGTGGCCACTGACGGATCGTAAATCGGAGCTCAGACGAAGAATTTTTGGAAGAAATAGCCTTTGAGTCTTTTGAGAGAGCTCTGCTCAGAGGAGAGGAGAGGAGAGGAGAGGGGAAAGTTGAAAGGAGGAGGGGACCCCTCCTTTTATAGGCTTGAAAAGCAAAAGTATAGGGCGTGTACTTTATGGTACACGACGTGTACTCGGTTCATTCACACAGTCTCCACGCAGCTTCCAACACGGCTCCGTGGCCATTGACTGGTCAACACACGGTTTGAGGGTAACACATACGCAGGGAAGGACTACACAACGTGTAGTTTAGACACACGGAATGTACTCATTTATTGTACACGGCAAGGACACGGCTCCAACACGGTATACGGTCGTTGACTGGTAACATGTACGCAGGGAAGGACTACACGGCATGTAGAACTGGACACACGGCGTGCACCCATTACTCCACACAGCAAGGACACGGCTTGCAACACAGGGTGCACCCGGAAAGGGAGTACACGGCGTGTACCCAAACTACACGGCGTGAAGTTTCAAAATTCTGGAAAGTGTGGGAAAAGTCCATTTTACCCTCCAGAACACTTCTTGACCATATTTTTGACAAAGGAATGGGCCGGAGAGGTCCGGGCAATTATACAACGTGGGAATCTGAAAATGCTATGAGGGATAAATACCCCCACTTATTTTGATAAGTGAATAAAATTGTGAGTATGCAATTCCCAAAAGGGGGGAAGGATGTAACATCCCAAGTAAATGAAGAATAAAACATTTTCATATTTATTAATATTTATGTATTAAATATTAATTTTACTTTAAAGGGGTTTCTATGTTCGATAGCGTACCTGATACACAACAAAGATATTCTTTGAAATCTTACGTTGCACACTAGTAATAAAATAATATTATTTTAAGTGGTAGTTAACACCTAGCTGTTGTATTGGCGAGAATAAATAGAAATAACTAGAATATTATTATATATGTTTTTTAAATGTTTTTACATTTATCCAATAAAAGATAAAGGCATAAAATAAGAAAATAATTCAATTTTTGGCATAGATACTCTAATATTCACTAAAAGGTCGAACTATCTCCTTTTGATGGCAAAACCTCTTTACATATGGTTTTGGTCAGTATTATATATTCTATTGGACCAAATAAAACTCTTCGTTAGAATCGGGACATCAAAATTTACTTTGTGTAAATTTTTGGTATTTTTCCGATAAAGTTCAATTTTTAATGAATAGTGAAAAATGTTGTATTTTAATTCAAAACCTCTTTTTAATCTAATTTATTTATATGATTATATTATATTTTTAATTGGTTTTAAATTTCAATTAGAATATATTTTTACCATTTAATCCAATCGTGGTCGTTGAAATTAATATCACTTTGAAATTGGACTTAAACTAGTGTCAATCTTTTGATGTATATTGTTTCATAAAAACACGCTATTTGTATTGACATAGGGAATTAATTATTAAATTAATTAATGCAACTTATACGTTTTTAATTTTTTAAAATATACATCATTTTTGAATTCGGAATATCAAATATAGCTTAGGGTAAATTTTTGGTATTTTTCTGATAAACATCAATTTTTGATGAATAGTGAAACCACTAAGTGGTACTTAAAAAACTGATTTTTCATTTAAATGAAATTTTACCACCTCTGTGTTTTGAATTTCAAAAATCCGACATACATGGTTTTCATTAGGAAGTAAATTGTTGTTCAATTGGATTAAAATAATATTTTGGTGAATAGTTTCTTTTATGTTTTTAATCGCGATTAGAGGTAATTAGTGTAGTTTAAGGTAAAAATAATGTTTTAATAATATGAAATGACCTTGACACATGTCCTACCTTTATTGGATGTGTCATGGCCGACCAAGAAAATCCATGGGTCAACTTGGGGACTCCATGGAGCCACTTTTGTTGGAAAATGATATTAATAACTTTTTATTTAATGTTAAAATAAAAATGTCACAAACATGTGTTGTTTTACTAAAAAAAAATTTAAATGGGGTTATACAAGTCATATTTTTTACTATAAATATTAATTAGAAAGCTAAAATTATTTCATACATCATGATATTTTTTTATAATTTTTATAAATTAAATAAATTAAATTATTTATGACACCATGATGATGCAGCGATTACCTCATTATTTAGAAATTTAAATAAAATGAAATGATAATGCAAAATCTAAGACCTAAACTTGTCAAAAACCTATTGGATGGGTGGATTTCGAACTCTTATCACCATACCCTCGAAATATATAATTTTGGGACCTTTAAAATCTGAAAAGCATTATATAATAAAGTAAACTTTTATAACATTCTAAGAGTGCCCCTCCTCTCCTCTTATAAAAGGCCCCCACCTCTACCACCTTACCCACACCTCTCAAGCCTTTGTATTGGCCAACCCCTACCCATTTTGGCTCTCCACATCCCTCTCTTACTCCTAGAAGCCTCACTCTTTGCAGAAGTCTTTCCAAGGAAGCCTTTGACCTCAAATCAAAAAGAGCTACATAATTTAAAGGTAGTGTCTTCTCTTGTGTTCTTATGTTTTATTTTGCTTCTCCAACCCCCTAAAATCTTTTTATTCCTATATTTTGTAACAAAAAAAGTATTTTAAATATACTAGTATGTTTTTATGAGAAGTATTAGAGCTACACCTACACACACCTTCGTCTAATGGTTAATGAACATACTGTTTCTGTGGTTGGCAAATTTCTGCCTCACGAAACGATGATTGTTCAATCTTCTTTTAACACCTTTAACGGTGTCCATTAAGATTTAAATCTATTTATATATGATATATATTATGTTTATGTTTTCCTTATGCTTCTGTACTTTTCATTTGTGGTATACCTTTATGGTTTTCATTATGGGTAAACATGACAATTTCATTTTAGGAAGTGCGGACTACAGCCCCCTCAAAGTGATTTGATTTGTTAATGCCATATGTGGGACGTATAAAGGATGGAGTTAATGTTATTATATATGATGTTATACTAGAATTATAATATATCCTTATATCATTATGATTTCACTCCATTAAATACGAAATAGAAATGAAAGTAGCGTTCATACGTACGTACGGCTTACCGTCTCCCTGAACGGTGCATTTCATTTCTTACCTCTAAATGTTATGTACTATTATAAATACATGTATATGCTGGATATATATGATATATATGATATCCAAATCATGAATATAATTCTGGATATAATGAACCTTTGAACACATAAACAACATGTAATTGTAAGAAGTCCACTTTCGACTTAAGAACAAAATATCGACAAAACAAACATTTTTTAACTTAAATGATTACATTATGTTTATAACATGGAAATAGGTGACATAAAAGGAATAATAAGCTTGAAAAAGGTTATTAAGAAATTAGAAATTAACTTTAGTTTATTATTCAGGAGATTAAAGAGCAGTCGAGTCATGTCGGACACGAGGTAAGGGACTTTGTCTCAATCTCCTTTAATTGAGGAATATTTTGTTCTAATACAAGTCTTTCTTTTATATGGTGTATAAACCCCTTTGAATTTTAATTTTATAAAAAAGGAATCTTTTTCTATGAAGTGTTTTACAAAACAACAAAAAGATATGTTTCTTTTAACGTACACGGTGACAACGACCTTTTCTTCTGTTGTGAGTATTATTTGGTCTTTGGGTTCCTCAACAAGCCGTAATGTTTTTAAAATGAAATAAATACCATATAATCTTTTATGTATTTTGGTATTTAAAATGGTTTTTATAATGGATTTTTTATGTCAATATATATATGTGATATATTGTGATCAAAGGGTGGAATTGTTTTCTTTCCATTATATTTTTTTTATGTCTTATGATTTTATAATGGTACTTGGACATTTGATGGGTGGTTACTTGATAAACCATATGACGGGTGGTGTTGTGAATACCAGGATGGGTGGTTAAGTTATAACCTCCAACACATTGGGTATGGAAGTTGTCCGTATGGATATTCCATTAAGTGATATGTGTGGAAGTTGACCGTATTGTTATTCCATTTAAGTATGTTTATGTCCCAAGTTACCTTTATATGTTATGTGTTTTTTATATGGGTTTTATGGTAAACTTTTGGTTACAAAAGGGTAAGTAATGATCTTTTATTCAGTGAAGAGTTTTTACTACTTCATAAAGGTGAAAGGTATTACTTTGATAAAGTATACATGGTTTACTTGTTGTTTTGAAAAACTAACAGTTTTCATTCTTTGTGTATCCCTTACTGAGATTTTTATGCTCACCCCAAGTTTTTTTGAAATGTTTTTCACAGGTTATAATGCATAATAGGTTCAAGGATGGGAAAACGTAAAAGTCATGCTTTCTTAAACATGGAACTAGAAATTAATTTTTTTAGAGTTCATGTTTTGGAAAAAAGGAAACATTGTAGAAGTATCTACTGTGTAATCTTTTGAGATATAATAGTTATGATCTAATTCTCTAAAACTCTAAACCTGAAAATATCCTTAATGATAATTATTCATTTAATTCAATATTAAGTATTTTTTAAGGCCGGGGCCTTATAGTTGGTATCAGAGGTCGGTTTAAAGAACTTTAGGAGTTAGAAAATTGTTAAATTATAAAATAATTTATAGTATTATTGAAATGATATAGCATTTAAAGATTACCATGTTGCTTCTCCTAAGATATTTCATGTGTTAAGAATGGTTTTTCATAGAGGAAATAGAATAGATTTTCTAGGAAGGCATACAGAGGGAAATGACATATCAATTCAGTATCCTGAGATAGTCAGAATCAGAACTAAATAGTTTGATGTAGTGATGGCTCAGTTGACTTAGGTTACTACCGAAGGAGTTGAAATGAAGATTGGTGAATGCTCCAGTTTTGGCAATTTCTGTTAAGAATGGTGAGTTTGTTATATACAGTGATGCTTCGTTGAAGGGACTTGGTTGTGTCCTTGTGCATAATGATCGGGTAATTGCATATGCTTCACGTCAGTTGAAAACTCATGAGGTAAATTACCCTACACATGAATTGGAATTACCTACTGTTGTTTTTGCTCTAAAAATTTGGAGGCATCATTTGTATGGAGTAAAGTGTGAAATATATAATGATAAAAAAATTTTAAAGTATATATTCACTCAGAAAAAATTGAACATGAGACAGAGGGGATGACTAGAATTACTCAAATATTATGATTGTACAATTCATTACCATCCAGGAAAAGCAAATAAACTGGTTGATGCTTTGAGTCGAAAAAGTAATGCTTCATTAACCATGCTACGTTTGGAACGAGATCCTTTGGTTTTTGATTTGATGAAATTTGACATAGAAGTTGTTGGTGTAGGAATTTATTCTGTTTTCTTTCAGGTATCAGTGAGATCATCCCTATCAGACAGAATTAAGCAAGCGCAGAGGAAAGAAAATGGGTTGCAGAAAAAGGTAGATCTGGTTTAGAAGGGTAAGTTTCCTGAATTTAACATTGATAATGATTGTGTTTTGAGGTTTGGTAAGAGATTATGTGTTCCTGGTGATTCAAAGTTCAAGAATGAGATGTTATGTGATGCTCATAGTTCCCCATTTTCAGTTCATCCTGGCAGTACTAGGATGTACAGAGATCTACGGGAGTATTACTGGTGGGATGGAATGAAAAGAGATATTGCTGATTTTACTATGAAGTGTTTGGCTTGTCAGCAGGTTAAAGTAGAGCGGAAGTTACCGAAAGGGATGCATCAGCCTTTACCAGTGCCAGAGTGGAAATGGAAAAATGTATCCATGGACTTTGTTGTGGGATTACCGAGGACATCTCAAGGTAATAATGCAATCTAGGTTATTGTTGATCGATTGAATAAATCTGCTCATTTCTTTCCTATTCGAGATACTTTGTCTCTAGATCAACTTGCTCGGTTGTATCTCAAATATATAGTCATGTTGACTGGAGTTCCCCTCTCCATTGTATCTGATCGTGATCCCAGGTTTACTTCTAACTTTTGGAAAGGCCTTCAAAAGTCGTTGGGTACCGAATTATATTTTAATACAGCTTTTAATCCTCAATCCGATGGGCAGTCAGAATGAACAGTTCATACTTTGCAGGATATGCTATGTGCTTGTTCGATGGATTAACATGGATGATGGGACCAACATCTTTCATTGGTTGAATTTTCATATAATAACATTTTTCATTCCAGTATACAGATGGCTCCGTTTGAGGCATTATATGGGAAGCGGTGTCGAACTCCAACTTTTTGGGATGAAGTAGGTGAAAGGAAGCTGATGGGACCATAATTGGAAAAAGAGATGATAGAAAAAGTTCAGTTGATTCAGAAACACATGAGAACAGATCAGAGCAGGCAGAAAAGTTATGCAGATAACCGGAGGAAGGATCTATCTTTCAAGGTAGGTGATCATGTTTTTCTCAAAGTTTCACCATGGAAAAGTGTGATGTGATTCGGTAAGAAAGGAAAGCTGAGTCCAATGTTCATTGGACCATATGAAATTCTGGAGAAAGTTGGATTAGTTGCTTACCGAGTGGATTTACCTCCGAGTTTATCTCAGGTACACAATGCTTTTCATGTTTCGATATTGAGAAAGTATATGCCATATCCATCTCATGTTTTGAGCCCAGAGGTAGTTCAGTTGGAAGAGAATCTATCTTTTGAAGAACAACCAGTCCAGATTCTTTACCATAGAGAGAAAGTGTTGCAAAATAAGTTAATTCACTAGGTAAAGGGTTTTTGGAAAAACCATATGGTTTAAGAGGCAATGTGGGAATCTGAAAATGCTATGAGGGATAAATACCCCCACTTATTTTGATAAGTGAATAAAATTACGAGGACGCAATTCCCAAAAGGGGGGAAGGATGTAACATCCCAGGTAAATAAAGAATAAAACATTTTAATATTTATTAATATTTATGAATTAAATATTAATTTTACTTTAAAGGGGCTGCTTTGTTTGATAGTGTACCCGATACGCAACAAAGAGATTCTTAGAAATCTTACGTTGCACACTAGTAATAAAATAATATTATTTTAAATGGTAGTTAAAACCTAGTCATTGTATTGGCGGAAATGAATAGAAATAAGTAGAATATGATTATATATGTTTTTTAAATGTTTTTACATTTATCCAATAAAATATAAAGGCTTAAAATAAGAAAAGAATTCAACTTTTGGCATAGATACTCTAATATTCACTAAAAGGCTGAACTATCGCCTTTTGATGGAGAATCCTCTTTAAATATGCTTTTAGTAACTATTATACATTCTATTGGACCAAATAAAATTCTTCTTTAGAATCAGGACATCAAAATTAACTTTGTGTAAATTTTTGGTATTTTTTCGATAAAGTTCAATTTTTAATGAATAGTGAAAAATGTTGTATTTTAATTAAAAATCACTTTTTAATCTAATTTATTTATATTATTAGATTATATTTTGAATTGGTTTTAAAGTTAAATTAGAATATATTTTTACCATTTAATCCAATTGTGGTCTTTGGAATTAATATCACTTTTAAATTGGACTTAAACTGGTGTCAATCTTTTGATATATATTATTTCATAGAAACACGCTATTTGTTTTGACAACAGGAATTAAGTATTAAATTAATTAATGAAACTTATATTTTTTTAATTTTGTAAAATAGACATCATTTTTTAATTCGGAATATCAAATATAGCTTAGGGTCAATTTTTGGTATTTTTCTGATAGACATCAATTTTTGATGAATAGTGAAACCCCTAAGTGGTACTTAAAAAACTGATTTTTCGTTTAAATGAAATTTTACCACCTTTGTTTTTTGATTTTAGAAAATCCGACATAAATGGTTTTGATTAGGAAGTAAAATTTGGTTCAATGGGATTAAAATAATTTTTTTGGTGAATAGTAACTTTTAAGTTTTTAATCGCAGTTAGAGGTAATTAGTGTAGTTTAGGGTAAAAATAATGTTTTAATAATATTAAATGATCGTGACACATTTATTACCCTTATTGGATGTGTCATGGCCGACCAAGACAACCCATGGGTCAACTTGGGGACCCCATGGAGCCACTTTGGTATGAAAATGACATTAATAACTTTTTATTTAATGTTTAAATAAAAATGTCACAAACATGTGTTTTTTTACTAAAATAATTTTTATATGGGGTTATAATAGTCATATTTTTGACTATAAATATTCATTAGAAATCTAAAAATATTTCCTACATCATTATATTTTTTATAAATTTTAGAAATTAAATAAATTAAATTATTTATGACATCATGATGATGATGCAATGATTATCTCATTATTTAACGATTTCAATAAAATGAAAAGGTAATGTAAAATATAAGACCTACACTTTTCAAAAACCTATTGGACGGGTGGATTTCTAACTCCTATCACCTTATCCTCGAAATATATAATTTTGGGACCTTTAAAATCTGAAAATCATTTTATAATAAAGTAAACTTTTATAACTTTCTAAGTGTGCCCATCCTCTCTTCTTATAAAAGGCCCCCACCTCTACCACCTTACCCACACCTCTCAAGCCTTTGGCTCGGCCAACCCCTGCCCATTTTGTCTCTCCACGTACTTCTCTTACTTCTAGAAGCCTCACTTTGGGCAGAAGTCTTTCCAAGGAAGCATTTGAGCTCAAATAAAAAAGAGTTACCCGATTTAAAGGTAGTGTCTTCTCTTGTGTTCTTATGTTTTATTTTGCTTCTCAAACCACCTAAAATATTTTTATTCCATTCTTTTGTAACAACACTAGTATCTTAAATATAATAGGATTTGTTTATGAGAATTATTAGAGCTACACCTACACACACCTTCGTCTAATTGTTAAATAACATACTCTTTCTGTGGTTGGTGAATTTCTGCCTCACGAAACGATGATTGTTCAATATTCTTTTAACACCTTTAATGGTGGCCATTAATATGTCACTATATTTATATATATTATATATATTATGTTTATGTTTTCCTTATGCTTCTTTATTTTTAATTTGTGGTATACCATTATGGTTTCCATTATGGGTAAACACGATAATTTCATTTTAGGAAGTGCAGACTACTGCCCCTCAAAGTGATTTGATTCGTTAATGCCATATGTGGGACGTATAAAGGATGAAGTTAATATTATTATACATGATGTTATACTGGAATTATAATATACCCTTATATCATTATGATTTCACTCCATTAATTACTAAATAGAAATAAATGTAGCGTTCATGCATACGTACGGCTTACCGTCTCCATGAACGATTCATTTCATTTAATACCTCTAAATGTTATGTACTATTATAAATACATGTATATGATGGATATATATGATATATATGATATCAAAATAATGAATATAATTCTGGATATAGTGAACCTTTTACCACATAAACAACATGTTATTGTAAGAAGTCCACTTTCGACTTAAGAACCAAATATCAAAAAAAACAAACATTTTTTAACTTAAATGATTACATAATGTTTATAACATGGCAATAAGTGACATAAAAGGAATAATAAGCTTAAAAAGGTTATTAAGCAAGTAGAAATTAACTTTAGTTTATTATTCAGGAGATTAAAGAGCAATTGAGTCACGTTGGACATGAGGTAAGGGACTTCGTCTCAATCTCCTTTTATTGAGGCACATTTTGTTCTAATACAAGGATTTCTTTTATATGGTGTATAAACCCCTTTGATGTTTAATTTTATACAAAAAGAATCTTTTTCTACGAAGCATTTTACAAAACGAAAAAAAGGAATGTTTCTTTTAACGTACGTAGTGACAACGACCTTTTCCACCACTGTGAGTATTATTTGGTCTTTGGCTTCCTCAACAAGCCGTAATGTTTTTAAAATAAAATAAATACCATATACTCTTTTATGTAATTTGGTATTGAAAATGGTTTTTATAATAGATTTTTTATGTCAATATATTTAAGTGGTATATTGTGATCAATGTGTGTAAATGTTTTCTTTCCCTTATATTTTTTATGTCTTATGATTTTATAATGGTACTTAGACATTTGATGGGTGGTTACGTGATAACCCATATGACGGGTGGTGCTGTGAATACCAGGATGGGTGGTTACATTATAACCTCCAATGCATTGGGTATGGAAGTCAGCCGTATGGCTATTCCATTAAGTGATATGTGTGGAAGTCGACAGTATGGTTATTTCATTTAAGTATGTTTATGTCCCAAGTTACCTTTATATGTTATGTGTTCTTTATATGGGTTTTATGGTAATATTTTGGTTACAAAAGGGTAAGTAATGATCTTTTATTCAGTGAAGAGTTTTTACTACTTCATAAAGGTGAAAGGTATTACTTTGATAAAGTATACATGGTTTACTAGTTGTTTTGAAAAACTAACAATTTCCATTCTTTGTATATCCCTTACTGAGATTTTTATGCTCACCCTAAGTTTTTTTGAAATGATTTTCACAGGACATAATGTGGAATAGGGTCAAGGATGTGATCAAGGAAAATTCATGCTTTCTTAAACATGGAACTAGAAATGACTTTTTTTAGAGTTCATGTTTTTGAAAAAAAGGAATCTTTGTATAAGTGTCTACTGTGTAATCTTTTGAGATGTAATAGTTATGATCTAATTATATAAAACTCTAAACCTAAAAAGATCCTAAATGGGAATTATTCATTTAATTCAATATTAAGTAAGGTTTAAGGCAGGGGCCTTATATGGACAACCCACACCCTACCACCCAACATGTAACCCGCACACCCCCCCCCCCCCACCTGCAAAACCCACACCCCCACTACACCTAGATAGCTCACCCCCATCATTAAAGAAAAAATTATTATGAAATAACAAACATTTAATTCAGAATGAAATTTCCACCCGCACATCCTTGCCCCACCCTCACCTCCCCTGGACAGCCCACACCCCCTCCCAACCTGCACCCTGCACACACCCTCCCCAACTGCATAGCCCCCTCAACTAGACAACCCCCCCCTCAATAAAAAAACATTACAAATAAATAATAAAAAAATTTATACAAAATGAAATAATTTCATTGAAACACACACCATAAATAGGTGTAAATTGACTTCAAACCTTTAAAAATATTTCACCATCAAGGATGAGCACCCAATGTAAAAATGAATCAATATTTCACTGAAATAGAATGAAAACGCACAAAATAAATGGAGTGAAAAGATATAACTCAGTTACCACCAACGAATTTGAAGCAGAAGTGGTCTCTAGTTTAGGAGAAACAAATCTTCTTCGTGAAGAAAGAGGCTCACAGCTAGGGAAAAATGCGGATATAGGCTCATGACTTGGTCAAAATGTAAACATAACTTTAGGAAGTAGGAGGGTCATCCTGGGTATTTAGGGGTTTCCTATCGCAAAAATTTTTAAAAACCGTTCAGACTGATTTCAAAAATCCCTACAGTTTCATAAAACCATTGGGAAAACCATATTGTACACCCCTATACAAACAGTTATATTAAAAAGTTGGTAAAACCATATATTAGCATCCCTGTGCCATGGTTTTATGGAACCATTGGTATATGGAACCTATACCAATTGTTTTTTAAAACCATTGGGATATTTTCATTGGTATGGCTCTGGATTATAGTTGTGAAAGTAAAAACAAAATAAAAAATGGAATATGGTTTAGGAAATGAACATAGCTATGTTATATGATATAGATAATTAGGGGATATTTGATGTTCATTGATCATATGAAATTGAATATTTCATGGGGACTAACAAAGGAATCAATGAAGTGAATTTCAATACAATCCTTGTTCAAAACATTCAAAAAACTCCCAGAGGAAGATTACAGATGATATTTATAAAACATATCCCATGTTGACTAAATTAATGTGTTTTTTCATTGATTAATTGAAATTATATAGAAAATTATATTTTATGAATATTATTGAAGAAAAAATCTTTTTTTAAACTCATTTTCTTAAAAAATACTTTGGAAACATTTTATTTAAAAATATTCCTTTTCAACATACAAAGGAAGATTCAATGAAATTGTAGTGGGTAAATTTATACAAGCTTTATGAGGTAAATAGAACAATCTGTTTGTAAAGTAATAGTTTAGAAAAGTTTTTTCTTTTGAAAGTGATAAGAATATTCATTTGCAAACTTCTTTAAAAGAATGAATGGTAAAAATTTAATTAAAGAATCATTTTTTGGAAGGGGAAAACATTTTTGAAAACCTTTTTAGAAAAATGGGTTTCTAGAAGAAAATAGGTTCTCTAACCAAAGAGATAAATGGGGTTGTGCTTTCTTAAGAAATATTTTTCAAATACTTTGATTAAAAATGAGTGAAAAAATGGTAAATATAATTAAATAATATAATGAATAAATAGAGGAGAAGATAATTAAAAGGTTTATTAAATAATGATAAAATAATTTTCATGAATGGAAATTAAATTCTAAATAATCTTGAGTAAAATAACATTTTTAAGTAAGATATTAAATTACCATAGAGTTGATGTTATAATCAATCAATGAATAAATTATTTGTATATATTGTAAATCCATATAAAAGAAGTGAAAATAAACAAAATAGATAGTAAAAAGTGATTTAACACATAATATTTGTATATTGATGACAATAGGAAAGTATTATAGACCAATTAAAAATAATCAGACCATTAAAAGATCATTAAATTTATTCTTGAGGTTTATAATCTTTAAACATTCCATAGTGTCCCATACCACATTGATATAATTGAATCATAAGACTCGTGAAGGAAAGAAATTAATTAAAATATTTAGATAAGATGCTTTTAAAAGTGTTCATGAAATAATATATCAAAACTTACAATAGTTACACCTCAAGGAATAAGTAACTAATATTAATGATGTTTTCCTCACAAAAAGTAAAGCGATACAAGAATCCCTTACATTGTGTTTCTTGTTGAGTGAAAATATTTTAATATCATGTATAATGGTTTTAGCCATTTCACTAACTAATAAAAGAACCCTAATCATATTTATACTATCATATATTAAATTATTATAATATCTTATTACCCATTTTTCCACATTCATTCATTATCTTCACTATTTGAGATGTTAATTGCCTTGTATTTTGAGTAGGGTTTGACTTGTTACTTGTTATTCTTCAAAAGTTGATAAAGGTTTTATAATATTCATAACGTAAAACTTTATTTAATTAATATATATATATATTATATGTATTTAGAATAATTCACAAAGTTTGTGAATAAGAAATATAATGCACAATTCATAGAGACGGTAGGCAGTACGTACACATGAACACTACTTTCATTTCGTTATCACATCAATATAATGAAAAGAAAATGATATATATATGTATATTAAAAATAATGTATCATTACTTTTTCATATATTTAAAATAGGTATATTAAAACAATAATTTATATATTCCATGTATAGAATGAACAAATCGAATCACTTTGGGAAGGCAATAGTCCACACTTCCACAAATAATGTCATCGTATTACCAAAAATGGAAAAGCATAATGGTATGTGGTATATGAATTATAAATAAGAAAAAATATTAAATAAATATCATTTATATCATATATAAATATTGTTTTCACCATAATTCCTAACCATGATAGTTGGTAAAGGAAAAAAATAAACAACGTCATTTTGAGCAGTGGTAGTTCCCTGTACACATAAATGGTATGTTCGTTACCCATTATATTTAAGTGTTTGTAAGTGTAGGTAAAAAACACGAGTAAAAACATATCTATATAATTATAATATTGTGGTTATTATATAATAATAAAATAATAGTATTTGAGGGGAGGATAATGAATATAAAACAAAAGATCTGGAGGAAGGATGTTACCTCTTATTTTGGTAACTCATTTTGGTTTGCAGCAAAATGATTAATTAGATGGATTTATTCCCAAGCT